>JANHMN010000012.1:29780724-29886563 GCA_030674055.1 Rhabdomys pumilio
AGAGAGAGAGAGAGAGAGAGAGAGAGAGAGAGAGAGAGAGAGAGAGATACAGGAAAGGGGGACTTCTATTCATCCATAAAGAAAAATGAAATTATGTGATCTGTAGGAAAATGGATAAAACTGGAGACCCTTAAAAATAACATTATTGTATGTATGTTTTTAGAGCTGTTTGGCACTGGACAACCAGTTGGTACGTTTTCCCCTGGAGAGGGATGCCTCTCACCCTCCCAGCTTCATTGCTTGCCTGTAGTTCTTTGTGTAAGGTTGAGGCCTCATGGACTTTCCCCTATGTAGTTTGGCAAGTTCCATTGGAGTCCCCCTTGTTCAGGTCAAGTTTGGCCAGTCATATTAAGACGTTGTGGGTTTAACTTCTGATAATACTAGAAGACATAATCTCGTAGCAAACTCCCTGGTCCTATGGCTCTCCCAATATTTCAGCCTCTCTTCTGCAATATTCTCTGAGCTTTAGGCCTGGGAATGTTTTGTAGATGTATCTGTCCATTAGGACTGGGCTCCACAACTCTGCATATTGATTGGTTGTGATTTTCTATAATTGTCTCCATCTGTTTGTTGCAAAGAGAAATTTCCTTGATGAGGGGTGAAGACTACACTTATCTGTGAGTATAAGCAGAAACATTTATAGGTTGTTGTTAGGGATAGTGCTGGCTTAATAAAATAGTGGTTGTAGATTCTCCTCCAATAATGATGACTTCATTAGTACCAAGTCATGCTAGCTAGGTTTTCAGTGTCAGACATGGTTTCCTTTTGTTTGGTTGTATTTAAGACCTGCTCAAGAGCCATTGGTTACTCTCAAAATGTACCACTATTGTATCTGCAGGGTTATGGAGCCCTAATAGTCATTGATATGGTTCATAGGCATCATAGCTGAGTATTGTTGGCTCTGTCCTTTGGAAGTTTGCATGGTACCTTCTGGTACCATGAAATCTAGTGTTTGGGGGTGGGCATTCAGGTCAGTAAATAGATACATGCATGAAATAGTGATTGATGAAAAAATTTGAATGAGAAGGAAGGGGGTATATGAGAAGGTTGGGAAGAAAGAAAGAGAAGGGAAAAGCATTGTAATTAAAATACAATCTCAAAAAATATATAAACCAAAAAAGAAAAATAATCCAGATTCAGGAAGATATGTGCTATCTCATACGAAGAATCTAGGTTTTATGTAAATATATATACACATACATACATGAAGTAGGGACTCTTTGAAAAGAGAGTGAAGGCTAGATGGGGGTAGGGAGGCCTTAGTACATGATAATATACTTGAACAAAAATGTCATGAAGAATTCATTATCTTGTATAATTATTATACACTAATAAAAATAGAACCTGGAAAAGGCTGTATATGGGTTCTGCTCATGTCAGGCAGATATAAGGCTCATTTTCTCTACTAGTGGCTCTTTACAAGTTACATACATTGTTGGCTATTTATGTACTCAAAGACAAGAAATGGATGGGATGCAACATGAGAGCATGAAGTTACTGGGTGCTCCCTGAAGTTAATGAGAATGTGGTTCTAATGTGGAGTCCAACATGGTTCAAACATTCCAGGGGCAGCTACAGAATGACAAAATCCACCTAGTCCTTGACCACATCTATACCTCATCCCACCTAGATGTTATTATGTCTTATCCCTGTTGCAACAAAGCTATTGTTGTTGGCCCCTGGGCTTTGCTTTCAGTTTACTGCACACAGTACAAGGCAGCATGCTTCTTCTAGACAATATTGTAGCACCACCTTCCCTTGTGGGGCTGTGGCGCCCGCACATTTGGGTGTGGGTCCTGTTGGGCTGAGTTGTGGTTCCAGGGCACCTGCCGCCCCAGGCAGCTGGAACCGTGGCTCAGAGGGCAGAAGCTCAGGAATTTGACTGACTATTCCATATGGCACTGGGTGGATGTCAGGCTATGAGAAGTTCCACTCCACTCTGGGTGCAGGGAGATCATAGTCTGAGACCCTCAGGGGCAGAGCTCTTGGGTGGGAACCCCGGGGCAAGAAGGCATGTGGGGATCGACTGAACTCAGACTTCTGGGCTCCCAGGCACCACTGGGAGCTGCAGAAGAGATAAGACTGGGGGCAAATGGGCTGGACTGGCCTGCAGCCAAGGGGAACAAGAGAGAGAAGCTCCAGCAGTGTCCACAGGGTAGTGAGACTTGTGATGATTTGCTTGGCTGGGTCATGCCTGGCTCAGCTAGCTTGCTTGAGTTGGTGGCCTCCATGGCAGAAACACAGAGAGGTCCTCTGGTGGGAGATTAGGCAACGGCTCATTGATTGAAGGCCCCCTCTATGGTTCTCCAGGCGGGGCCCCAAATACACGAGGAAGTCCATGGTTTTAAAAGGTTTATTGTCATGGCAGAAAGTGGATGAAGCTGTACCCCCTGTCCTCAGGGCGGGCCTGAGGTCAAATATCTTTTGCAAGTAGGGAAGAAATGCTTAATTGGCTACACCCTCTGGCCTTTAGGTATCTCATTAATATTGAAATCTCTTGAGGCTCTGTGGCCTATAGTCATGCCCTCTACCTGTGCTATGTGACCTAAGGCCACAAACCTTTCTTTGGGAGGGACTGTGGTTGGATGAAGCTAAGTGAAAGGAACCAGGGGCCAGGAGCATGGCCAAATTCCTACCGTCCCATTAGGGACACCGGGGTTCAAAGCAGACTCAACTGGGTACGCCACTGCCTCTCACAGCCCACAGCCCCCCCTCCCCCCCATTCCCTGACAGGCTTCAGGCATTCTTTAGACATAGCATGTCTGGATGAGATAACACATGAGGATGAAGGAAACTTAGATTGTTCAAAGTACCCTCCTCAACTACCACCTTCAGGCATGCCCAAAGAGCCAAGATATCCTGGTGTATGGACTCTCTCATACCTGGATCCTCAGTGTCCTTATCCGTGTGGTACTGGAAGCAGAATAAATATTTGCAGTGAATAAATGAATAATTGAACAAAGCAAGTAAATACTCAAAGCAGCATTTGCATTACAATTTAAAAAATCCGGAAGTACAGGTTTGGGCTCAGAATTCTCTGAATACATCTGAGAGGCTCTTGGGGTTGGGTGAGCTCAGTGTTACATCCTATGTGTAGTCAGTGATTTGGTCACCCTGCCAACATCCCAGACCCTCCTTTTGCCCCTGAGTTCCTCACTGCTGGGATCTTGGGTCGCCACTGTGAACATTGTTACTTCTCATTTTTCCTTCCCAATGCCTATGTGTGCTAGGTGTTCTCATAAAAGCAGAGGAACTGGGCTGTGAGTCTGAGGAAGCTGAGTCATCCCTTCCCTCCTCCACCTCCTCTCCTGCCCACTTGGAGCAGCATTTGTCTCCCTGCAGTCAGCTGCATTCATCAGAGGCTGCCACCGCAAGGTGTTGGATGAGCAGCAATTATTTCCTGTCTGGTCCCCAGCTGTCCTCCAGGCATCCTCCCCAGATTCTATTCTTCTTCCTGACATCCCACCTAGGTTCTGCCACTTCTACACCTAGGTTCCAAATGCTCCTAAAATTTAAAATGTATTGTTTACAATGCAGACCCTCCACTGTTTAATTCATGGATATTTCTCATAGATACATGAAGAAAATCTCCCTGTTAAGCTACTGATTCACTGTAGGGTCCAATGGGCACCTTCTGAACCTTCACCCTCCTTTTTCACCCTTGGTGGGCTATCCAGTCATACCAGAAGTGGAGGCACAGAAAGAGTACAGGCTGCAAATTTCTCACAGCTCTCGGAAAGTACATGGTTGAAACCCTAATATCTTTACTACCCATGGACTTCCATACCTACTCCTTTGTCTACTTTGACAATACCCTCCTTTTCCATTTTGTAACTGAAAACAATCATCCCCTCATAGTAGACGACTTGTCTCAGGCTTCGAATGCAGAGAATGGACTGTGGTTTGCCCAGCCTCAACTGAAATGTCTACAACATAACTTCCTACACTTGGGTCTCAGGAAATACAGCAGAAGAAAAGGTGGAAGAATTGTAAGAGCCAGAGGACCAGGATGCCTGCTATGAAAGTATATCTTCTATATGACAGAGAAGCTGTGACCCAAGAAATCATATATATATATATATATATATATATATATATATATATATGCTTGAACAAGGCCTGAGAAATTATACAAGTCAACCTGTCAACCTGTCAACCTACTGATGTGGCACTGTTAGATGAAAAGCTACAGGCAATTAATGGATACTAAGAGGGATATATATATATATATATATATATATATATATATATTACATTGTAAAATGTAGCACTTATGAACTTCTCAAAATAAATAAAATTGTGAACTGAAAGAGAAAGTGGGCAATATATGACTCTACACATTTTCTAGCAACTGTGTTCCTTTATGTCTCATAACCAAAGGAGAAAAACTATCAGAGCATGAGCTACAAATTCTGGGTCTTGCCCATGCCTTGCTTCTCTGGCTGAGAAGAGCATTTCTGGTGGCTGGGTAGTTGCCAGCAGAATCCACAGCTATCAGATGAGAATTAGTTTCTAGTCAGGAAGGCACTCTCATACTAAACCGTGAGGTCCTCAACAACCATAAAGAAACATGTACCTATATCCTTTCAATGGTGTTAATACTGGGTTCTGAGAAAGACCCACCAAGGACAGACACTTCAACCTCAACAAGAGTCAAATTGGGACTAAGCTATTTGCTCAAGTGACAAAGCCAAGCCACAGTTGGTTGCAGGTCCCCATTCCTGTTAGTGTTTTTTTTTTCCTACTTTATCCTCTGTCAGAGGTCTACATACATTCAACACCCAGGAAGCAAGACACAGCCCCGCCCCAATTAAACTATGAACCTTTCCAGTTTGGCACCAGGTACTTATGTCTAGTCAATTGCAGGGACAGGTCTTGCTTCAAGAGAAACTGGATAATGAGGAATGGGGTTATGATGGTAATAAACAGTGACCAGCAACTTGTCCCTTGGGCGTGAACATGGCGACATTCAGAGGTAAACAGATATTGAACTATAAAATCATGATATCTGCTGAATTGAAATGGAAAGATTACAAGGACTATGTGAGAAAAGTCCACTAAACTACCTTCCCTATGGAACATGCATCCTCCTGTCCCTGAATGTGTAGGGCTTCCCTGTTCAGCTCTGTTCTCCTCATGTCTGGGATCACTTCCTTTGGCCCCAGGCTATATCAAGGCTCAATGTGAACCATCTCAGAGATATAGAGATACCAACCACCCCTAGTCTGATCCTCGAGCAGCTTCCTGTTCAGTGGAAGAACCATCTATTCTTTATATGAGCTGGAAAGTTCACATAAAGGCTACCTACCTAACAAGAGGCTTGTTGGACAGAAGGCTGAGAGTCACACAAACCTGTGCTCTGTTCCTCTGCTATCAGAATATTCTAGGAGCTGGAAGGTTGCATCAGCCACCTCTCCTGAATCTTTTTCCCCCCAATTGTTCCAACAGCTTCTGTGGGCAGATATAGCCCTGCATCTGTGGCTCAGTGGCTAGCATATACTTGGACCTCAGTATCTTTTGTATGTATAGATAAATTAATTTCTGAAACAAGGAAATGAATGTTGCCATTCATTTCTGCTCTCAAATATAAACGAACCATAGAGTAGAAAGTGCCTTTGGATACCCTCAGAACTCTTAAGAAAAACAGTAATAAACAATATATGACAATATATTTGAATTTAAGAAATATGTTGTGCAGAAGTGGATCACAGAATGGAGTCTGAGAAATTTCATACTACTCTATGTGTAATCTATAGGCCTGAGGAACCAGGTGGTAGAAGTTCAAATCTAAGGAAAACACCCATATACTCTAGCTCTTACCTTTGGATGAATTCTTTCTTCTGCTTTCCTGTTCCACCCATGCCAATAGCAGATAAGATGGTGGCCATTCTGGTATGTAGGTCCCTCTGCCTCACTATGTACACTTGAATCCAAAAAGCTGTGATCTTCTGGGGATCCCCTATACCCTGAAACAGCATGTTAGCAACTATCTAGGAATCCTGAAGCTCAGTCAGGCTGACATCTAGAATTAGCCATCTGAGATGCTGTCTTGCTTCTCTCCTCATGGTAAGAGAGTACCAGACAGAAGCAACTGAAAGGGGAAAACATTTTAGTGCATCATTTGAGGGAACACAGTTTATCTTGGTGGAGAAAGAATATATATATATGTGTGTGTGTGTGTGTAGGTATACATATATATACACACATATATATGTATACACACACACATATATATATATATATATATATATATATATATATATATATAT
The DNA here is from genome assembly GCA_030674055.1 of Rhabdomys pumilio. Taxonomy (NCBI): domain Eukaryota; kingdom Metazoa; phylum Chordata; class Mammalia; order Rodentia; family Muridae; genus Rhabdomys; species Rhabdomys pumilio. The sequence continues at coordinate 29,786,994 of JANHMN010000012.1, forward strand.
CATAAAAAATCCTCCGATGAAGTAGCCTTTAAATAACACCTCTCCTAGAACATAGTCTTTTCCAGGCTGCCAACATTTAAGCAATGAATTATCACAGTCATCATTTAAGCAAAGCCATTAGTTTGCTGGGGCCAAGGTTTAACTTTTCCTCTACCTGCCTGAACTGCTAGGCCTGAACAAACAAGCAGCTCATTGCTATTTTGAGTATTGTATCAGTTTCGAAGGGATTCTATAACAAAGAGCCACAGGCTGATGACTTTTATAGAACAAAAATGTGTCTTCTAGGTCTGGAAGCCAGAAGTCAGAGGTCAATGTGTCAGCAGCTTGAAGAGGCTGAGGAAGGGTCTACTGCAAGTCTCCCCTTGCTTCTGGTGGCGGGTGTTAACAGTATAGCTCTAGGCTTCATATGACATCCTGCTCATGTGACTACCTTCATGTCTGCAGTTTGCTAAAGATACCAGTCATATGCATAAGGAGCCACACTGCTTCACAACAACCTCTTCTGAGTTTGGCTCAGCACATAGAATGAGAAAAACACCATTCAACACAGAACACAGTGGTGTCAGTTTCATGAGTTAAGTCCCACCTCTTGGTGCCATTTAGAGTAAAGAGTTAAACATAGTATTTCCGAAGTCCAGAGTAATCTCATCTAGTCCCCCCTGGGTACACTGAGAAAGTCCTGTCCTGCAACTTAAACCCAATCATAAGAGTATTTGCTTAGCATATGTGCCTTAATCCCCAGCATTAGGTGGTGACAGTAAACATTTCAAACACAACTGCAAAAACTTATCTCCTCAAACTAGTGTATGTTGAGTGAAGGCTGCTCCAGTGTCTGAACTGCCCCTGGTGACTGCAGATGGGGGAAGACACCCTGATAGCTAAGTTATACCTCTCACTTCTCAAAATGATCCTGTCACCATGTATTATTTTCTGAGATCATCATATTCATGGAGATGAGAACTAAAGTCATTAATTCTAAGACTCATCCTGGCTGTGTGTCCACGAGAAGCAGGGCTGTGTATCCACGAGAAAACCTGAGCCGAGAGTCCGTGAGAAGCATGACTGTAGGTTGAACTTGAAATTTAGATAAAGAACTGGCCCTGGAGTTCAGAATTTAAAACACCTTCTTTAGTGGTTGGAGGGAGGGAACTGGGTAGGAGAGGGGGTGGGAGGGGAAAAAGGGTGGGAATGAAGTGTGAAGTGAGCAAGGTTGGAGAATAGTGGAGGGAGAGATTTGGAAGACAGAATAGAAATGGGTGGGGTTCCATCTTTGGGATGAGACTCAGGATGGGGAAGGCTCCAGGAAGTCTATGGGGGTGACCCTAGCTGAGACTCCTACCATTTGGAAATATGTAGCCACTTCCTGTAGCCAGGGGAGACTTCCAGTGGAGGCAGGGGGACACCAACCCACCCACAAAACCTTTGACCCAAAATTTGTCCTACCTACAAGATGCACAGAGATAAAGATGGATCAGAGACTGAGTAAATGACCAACCAATGACTGGCCTAACATGAGACTCATCTTATGAGAGACAGTCAACCCCTGATACTATTAATTATTTATTCTGCTATGCTTGAGGGCAGCTTCTGAGAGGCTTCATCCAGCAGCTGATGAAAACATGAAGAGACCACAGCCAAATATTAGGTGGAGCTTGAGGAGTCTTGTGGAAGAGTGATGGGTAAGGATTGAGGGACCAGAGGGGTTAAGGACACTACAGAAGACCAACAGAGTCAACTAACGTGGACCCTTAGGGGACCCAGACTCTGAACCACTAACCAAAGAGCATGCATGGACTGGACCTTGGCCGCCCCCTGCATATACATAGCAAATGTGCAGCTTAGTCTTCATGTGAGTCCTCCAATAACTGGAGCCGGGGCGGTCCCTAACTGTGTTGCCTGCCTGTGGATTCCTTTCCCCTAACTGGACTGCCTTCGTCTGGCTTCAGTGGGAAAGGATATGCTTAGTTTTGCTGTGATCTGGTGTGCCAGGGTGGGTTGGTACATGGGGGATGGTTCTCCCTCTCTGAGAAAGGGAGTAATGAGGTAAGGGAGGTTGTGAGGGTGGGACTGGCAGGAGAGGAGGGAGGGGGGCTTTGATCAGGATGTAAAGCGAATAAAAAATACATTAATGAAAAATAAAATAAAAGTAAATGAAATAAAATACCTTCCCTGTATCCTTACATCATAAGCATACAATCTTACCCACCAGATGAAGCAACGAAGTAGGGCTAGAAGGTACAAATGAATTATTCTCTTTCAGTCACAGGATTCTGATCTAAGAAACTTCAGACGCACTCTCCTTTGTAGGGGAGAAGTCAGAAGGACGAAAGACTCTGTCACAGTAAATTTAGGGCATGGCTGTTGTTTTGACTCACTCCATCGATTTTTGTTCAATTCAGAAACTTTTTTATGTTTTATAGAATACAAGAACATGAATTTCGGTGGATTAAAATCTCGTCTGCGGTCCTTTGTCAACCACATTTGAAATTAGCTTTCAAATAGGCACATCATTTACCATTAGCACATCTTATCTAATGAAAAGGCGCAATTGGTGTGGATCAATTTAGCTTATGCTACTTTTTCTGGAGAAGACAGTTGCCATAAACAAGAATCTTATCTTCACAGAGAATAAAGGTGGCTGCCTGGATCGCCCCAAGCGCAGTCTATCACAGCCCTTTCAAAGACTAATAGCAATTCTAACGACATTGCTGAGTTAGGATGGCGGCTCTCCACACTCATTCTTTTGGAATACTGATTGTGGGAGAGCTCTTTCTCATGTCTTGGAAGATGATTTCGTGATCTGAGTTTTGCTGCTCCGTGAAGCCTCACCAACAGCTCATTAGTTAGAATTATCACTGTCTCTCCCAATCTGAAATACCTTCTTGCTCTCTTCCTTATCATTGGGTCAACCCCCACTCATCATTTTCAAACACTGCTGGTGTAGCCTCAGGGAGGCACTCTGCTATCCCAGCAGGGCAGAGCTCCTTCAGGTCCCTGGCCTGTAATCTGTGTAGAGTTGAATCATGCTGAGTGGAGCATGAGGCATCAACTTCTAGGTCCCTTGGTTGAACTGTCATGTCCCAGGTCTGTGGATTTCCATATCTCAGCTCCTCAGAATGAGATGTGATTTAAAAAATAGGGCCCTCACAGGAGTCAAGTTAAAGAGAATCTTTGGACCTTCTTCCAACATGGCTGATGTCCCCATGTGAAGGGAGATTTGAATGGAGTAAGACATACAGAGGCAGAAGTGGAGTGCAGAGACTCCCTGCTCTCAGCTTCAGGAACATCTAGGCCACCAGAAGCTAACAGAGTCCAATGGACATTTTCCCTTAGAACTGACTTGTATATGGTGTATTTGTTTCTCCAGGTATAGGATGTTTTGGGGCATCTGGCAAATTCTGCACAAACATTGTCTCGATTCAGGTTCTTCCCCATCACGACCCATGTTACTACAGGATTATGTAGACTGGTTGTTCAATCCTCTCTGGCATCCCGAGTTGTTCACAGGAAATCCTAGTGTAGTGTCTAATGTCAAGTAAGCCTGCACTCCAGCTGCATGTGATGAGGTTATTGTTAGAGGCATTCAGATTGTCCTGAGATATGATACACCAAAGCTTCTCATTGCCTCTTAATACCTCAAGTGGCTTCTGCATCAGCCTCTCCCCACATTTACCCCTTCCCTCAAGACTTTTACCCTAAGCAATGGCCGCTTTTCCACCCCCATGCACAGGCTAGCTAGACATGCTAAAATTCACACTGCCACAGCATGTGTGTCGCCATGTCCCTTGTCAGGGCTAGGATTCCTCATTGCCATCTATGTGGGAAATGAGCCCCATCTTAGTTTATGATATGTAGCCACCCTGGCACTAATGGGTAGGTTTCTTGGGAGGGGGCAGGGAATAGTATGGGGATTATTGAGAAGAGACCTTCAGGATGAAAATGAGAGCAGGTGAAACTGGAAGGGGACACAGCTGAGAAGGACTCTAAAAGGGCTGTGGATTATACATCGAATACCCTAAAGCACCCTGGGGCTGGAGACTTACAAAACTCAACCTGCTCTAGAGTGTGACATCTGAGCTTGGGAGCTAAGACAGTGAGAAACCTGCCTTCTACCACTCCCCTTTATGTCTACTCTCAGTAGAACAGTGAGGGTCTCAGCTTCATCTTCATCCTTAGTACAGTCTTAGACTTCATCTTTAGACTTCACACAGTCTTCCCCCAACCCAATACAAGAGCTATTCTGAAATTTGATTTTAGGATCTGACTCTCCAAACTTTCAGGATTGCTTTCTATCATGCTCGCTTGTTGGGTAGATTTTCCTAGGTCACCCAAATGATATGCCAAAGCTGAGGTGAGAGCAACGTGTCTTCACCTCAGACAGAGTAGCAACAGGCCAGAAAGTGATTCCAGCCATGTGTAGCTTGGAGAACCAATGAGTCTGTTGGAGTTACACGCAGGAAGATGGTGGTGGCTTTCTTACAGGAGTGCACATGGCTCACTGGCAAGTTAATTCATTGAGGACCACCCCTAGAAATTGTCCCCACATCTCTTAGAGGGTGGGAGATCATGAGCTTGTTCATCCTCCTATGGGGACAAAGTTAGTGGACCTAAGCTTGAAGATATTGTGGGTGATCATAGCTGCCCTAATTCCAAGACAGTAGTAGCCATGCCATGCCTTGAGGACAGAGATACACAGCGTTTCTCCTCAGCAGGGCATTCAGTCTCCACCCTTGACAAGGCTTTTGGACTGAATTCGAACATTAAATATGCTTTTGTTAAATGCATTCTCTTTGCTTTTCTATAGCTTCCACACCTTCCTTATCTACCTGGTGAATTCTTAGACAGTCCTCAAAGCTCAGCTCAAATATTCCATCACATCATGAGAACCCAATCATGTAATAGCGTGACTACTTCAGTTGCTAAGATATGCAAAAGCCCCACCCACAGAAACGTTTGCTATTGGTTACATGCAAGCAAGGTGTGAAGAGGTTCCTATGAAAGTTATTTGGCAAATGAATGGAAACAGAACTCTTATTCGGAATATGTTTGTGTCAGCTGGCCACCCAAGTGAGCCCCAAGGTCTCCTGTTCTCTCCAAGTTCCTGGGCTCTTAGGCAATATATGCCAAGGCCAGGATATAACCATGAACATACGAAGAGACAGCCTTCTCTGTACTGCACTAAGATGAAGGGATATCCTAGAGCTACTCTCATTATAATTCACCATCAGGAAACTTTCTACAGAAACAAGAAATAGAGATCTCGCCTTGCCAACTCAACCATCATCAGTAAGAGGTACAGCTTGTAGCTGCCAAGCACTTGGGATCATCTACAGCTGGTTGTTTTCAGTGACCTGCTGAGACGGCTATGAGAATAAATCTGGCCTGGATCAGAAAGAAAGTATCTTCCTATTATAGGAGGAAAAATATCAAGTAGGGCAATGTAGATAAACAGGTCTTCATCTGTGCCCTGCTGCTCAGCAGGAAACTACCTGGCCTGGCATTTGTGAAATCCCAGGAAGCCGCCAAGCTTCTATTTTTCTCCTGTCAGTGGCCTGCTTGTAGGGCAAGTGACTCGTACGCTCACTTTCATTGCTGTCTTGTCTTTTCTTGAACTCCTGCCTTATAGCTGAAGTGTGATAAATGACAAGGCTTGCCCAGCAGTAGAGACAGCTCTGTGTGTTCATTGCTATTTTCTAGCATGATGGAAGAGTCTGGTCAAGATGCTCTTGTGAACCAGACCCCTGATGCGTGGGAGTTCAGGTGTGAGAACCTTAGATGGCAGAGAAGTCCATCTCCGTGGAACCAGAGCTTGTGTAGCTGAAATGCTTGTATTAGAATAGACATGAGCAGCCTGCACAGACCTGCCTTTTAGATCTCTTGTTCACTGGTGCCTTATCATGGCACCAAACATCTTGTAAACACAGTCCTTGAGAATCACAAGGGAAATCATGAAGGATCAAGGAAGCTGCCCTATCCCGTATCAACTTGTTTCTCATACTGAAGATGAGGTCCTGGCATGTCAAGAGAGGTAAGAGCATGTTTTGCTTATTTTTGTCGTCATCAATAAACTAAAGGTGAAGCATGTCTTAAAACCTACACACATAAAGAAAGTGGGGACAGAGTTCGGGTGGATACCCTGAGCTTTGTACAACATTTCATTGCTTCCATAGGAAAGTTCACACACAGTGATGAGTTCACACACAGTGATGAGTGAAAGAAAATTTCTCATGCTGAGCCCAGTATGATCCAGTGGATTGTTCCAAGAAAAGGTTATACAGACAGCCTTGGTTGAACTCAGTGGGTGACAAGAAAAAAGTCAAGAATATGGAAAGGGGCTGTACAGAACAGAGGGAGTGGCAGAAGTGGGGGTATGCTAAGAGTGTGGGGGATGAGAGGAATTGGAATGCATTACATATACGTATGGTTAAACAAGGAATTTAATTAATAAGAATACAAATGCTATTTTAGCAATGGGCTATATTTCAAATTGGCATTACTTATCCATACTACTCAGAGTAATCTATAGATATAGTACAATTTTATCAAGTTATTAATACCATTCTTTCCAGAAGTAGCAAAATTATAAATTTTACATGATAACACACACACACACACACACACACACACACACACACACACACTGCACAGTCTTGACTGTAAAAAAAGCAGAAGGCATACTACTTGATTTCAAAGTATGCTCCAAAGATGTAATAGTCAAAACACTGCACTAATAGCATATAATTAGTCACATAGCTCAACAGAAGAGAAATCAGACATAAGTCCTTGCATGTATAGTCAACTGTGATGTTCAAATGTACTGCAAGTGTGCTGGAGAGAAGTCTTTTGTGTAACTACTATACAGATTGGATAGCCACATACAGAAGAATTAAGCTACCACAATGTTCTACTGGCTATAACATCTATTCAAGTGTGTTAAACTACCCAATATAACAATAGAAATTATGAAAATATTAGAATATAGAGATCATGTACTGGACACTGGAGCAGGCAAAGTTTTTCTGGATTTGTTGTTTTCTTTCTCCATGGGCATGGAACAAGACTTCAAAACGTAAGAAACTAAAGCAAAAATAGATAAATAAAATTCTGTGAAATAGGAAAAGAAACAACCAGAGTGAAGAGATAAGTTACAGAGCGAAAAAGATTTGTTAATTATACAACTGATATCTGCCCCTTCCCACCCACCGGCATCATCAAATTCAATTGGTGCTGCCCATGTTTTCTTAGATGTGTGGTCTTCAACTGGAGCTTAAGAAAAACTGCCCTGACCCTCCATCAGTTATCACGTGCCAATAACTCCTTATCTAGGGGGTAGGACTTGCTGTGTCCAAAGGAAACTAAAGCAGAGTGCTAAGGAGATGCTCACATTCCCATGTTCATCGTTGTGTTGTCTACACTAGTCAAAGAGAGTCAACTCAGGTGCTTATCGATGGAGAAACAATAGTTTGTAGCTGACACACTGGAGCCCTAGCTGACTACAAAATGTGTGTATGAAGTGCTATCCATGAAAGGCACTAGAGATTGCTGTCAAATGAGATCAGGTGGACATGGAAAGACTAAGTTCCATCTGTCACTCACATGGATACTTGAAAATGTTACTAGAACCTCTGACAAGAACTTTAGAGAAGTCAAAATACAACAGTGGCTATCAAGGGCTGTGGAGAGGACAGAGAGAGCACCCTGGAGAGGTAGATCAACAGATGGCACATTAGTTAGTAGTTCTGTGTGCTACTGCATGGTAGGGCAAGCACCCAAGTGCAATTTTGTGTTATATATCCACTATATCCATCACTGGGGATGCATATTATAAAGATAAAAATTCATGAGAATAAAATTTTTTCTTTTACTTAGAATCACATCAGACAAGAGGAGGTTCTTAACGTTCCAGGGAACCTATTTCCAGGCATTCTGCTTTGCAGTGCCCACGTTTTCTCTGAACGAGGTCCTGTGAGATGTGCAAGTAGCCTGCCCTGCTACTGGGACAAACAAGGAGACTCCACCTTGATTATTCATGGTTCTGCAGCACATACCGGGCATCTCGCCCAAATTGCATGGAATTGCATTTTCTCATCTACATGCAAACATAGACACAATCAGTGTGAGCCTTCAGTTTGGCTTTAGGCATCCTGGATTTCTTTCTTCTTGCCCCCATAGTTCGTCTAACCCCCAGTAACCTTTTGTTTCTACTTCTCCTCACCTCTAACAGTGCCCAAGAAACCATTTCTGTTACCTGACCAGGATTTACTTCAATGTCCCCTGTGGGTCTTTATCTTTAGTTTGACTGTCCACTCATACCTGGCTCACATAAGGGTATCTTCAAAATGGCAACCATTCTTTCTCCTGCCCTTCTCATGGCCAAAACCCCTCCCATGGTTCTCCACTACTCATTTGTGTGAGAACATGAACATAGCTACATGGCCACAAAGACAGACTGGGTTGTTCCTGGATGTCTAGTTCCTTCCTTCAAGGTCCTTCCAGCTGCTCCTGGTCATTGCCTATGCTCTTGCTGCATCCATAACTGCAGTTCTCAGAAGGAACAGAGCCCACCAAGACGAGGCATTTTTTTTCTAGCTTGGCCACTTTCTCTTGCTTGCTTTCTGGTTCCTGATCAGGGCTTCCCTTCTCCTCTAAGACTCCTCTACCTTCATAGCTGTATAAACAATCAACCAAGCTTATGTGCCCATATTACGAAATCTCTGCTTTCCACAAGCTCGTTGGGAGAAAAAGCAGAGATTTTTACATATTGATTATTGGGATTGGAACACAATAGATCTCGTGTGTGTGTGTGTGTGTGTGTGTGTGTGTGTATTTTCCCCCAAATTCTGGTCTTCTGCCTCACGTGCTTTCTGTCTCTTTCCAACTTGATTTTTTTCTTTTTCTTTTCCTTTCCCTTTTTCTTTTTCTTCTTTTTTTTTAGCAACTCTGTAGACATGTATAGGACGAACTGGGTACCCTAGACCAGCTTGTACCTGGGACACCCAGCAGAAGTGTACTACTTCAGGGCAAATTACAAAGATGAGAAGAGAAGTGCACAGTAGGTGCTAGGAATGGAGGAGGGGCTGCAGCAACTAGCAGTTAAGCATCATCCCCTGTGCCTCTCTCAGTGACTTTGAAGCTTGAGCAAGATGCTATCCCTGGGTTTCTGCATTAAACAATTGCTTCTTTATCGTGCAGCGTCTCACATTATAGTCCATTTACCTTGGGAACATTTTTCATTTTCCTTCCCAGTTCTTTATTTATTTCAGGCACTTCATCTTTTCTCTCGGTGCCCTCTGCTGCCATCTAGTTAATTGCTTGTTGTTCAAAGTTTTTCATGTCGAAGTTTACTCTTCCTATTTTCTTCCTAGGGATTATAGCCGTCCTCCCTCCCCACCCCCATGGCTGTAGAAACAACTAGAAATACAGCTTGTTTTGTTTTGTTTTTTTTCCATACCTCACCCTTCACTTCCAGCAGAGTGAGAAAGGAATCCCACCCACGATGCATATTTTATTTGTTCCTCTGGCCCTCTCTGGAGCTGTGGAAGGCTGGCATTTTCCTCTCTGCCTGTGCACCAGGGCTGGAAGCATGTTCACACCCTATGTTTGAGGAAAATAAGCCCAGCACCTGCTTTATTCTTTTGGGGTGGGGTCAAGGAGGGGCTTTGAAGATCCCAAAGTTATTGGGCTTGAGGTCCTATGAGGAAACGGAACAATCTAGAGACAGTAATTCTCAAAAGGGTGGCTCAGGAACATTTGCAGAGTATCAGAACTCTCTCCTGGGAGAGTCTACCACCTCTCCAGAGACTGTAGTTCTGCTTCTGGAAATTTCTTTGCTACTGAATCTCTCTACCTGTTACTAAGATGTCTTGAAGTGCCAAATATTGTGGACATTTTATCCTGCTGAGTTCAAATCTCTCATCCTGCCAATCATACTCCAGAGTTCCTACTACTGCTGAAAATTAAAATGTATGTGTTGTCCTATGTTCAAGCTCCTCATAACAGAATTCTGCAAATTTCAAAGCAGCAGCAGGGATTCTTGTCTTGCTGTATGTATACCCTACCCCGCCTGATAGTCACTCAGACCTATTTGGTGAACAGGGAAATAAAAGATTGTCATGTTGGGCACAATTTAATATTACAAAAATACTTCCTGATGTGATAGTGATGTGGATATCAAAAATACTGAAGCAGTATTCAAACTTTGACCTACTTGCTACTAAGATAGATAGAGATCTCATGTCACCTCACGGAAGCCTTTTTAATCCTGTGCCTTTTGTTATCATTAGGATTTCCATCTCAGAGCAGAGGGAAAAGAGACTCAGAAAAGTCCAGAAACATGTCCCAGTTAACACAGCTAGGCAGTGGTTGGTAGGGAATATGTAACCCAAGCCCCTCCCAGGGTTCAAGTCCTTCACAGCTGTTCCTACCCTGCCATGTTGAGTCGACTTATATCCATTTCTGAGCTTTGGACAGACATCTAACAAGAAACAGCCAAGAGACACCCAACAAGGTTCAACTTGACCAAAATATTCACAGAAGAAGAAAACCTTCCCCACCAAAGTAATGTCTAAAAAGTCTCTAAGGTCCAAACATCAGAAGGAAGTCCTGTCATGGAGGAAGGGCTCCAGAGTGAAGGCAAATGAACCCCAGTTCTCTCTGAGGGTATCGTGCTCACCTTTCCCCAAAGAAGCTCCCGCTGGAAGTGGTACTTTCACAACCTGTATGTTATGGCAAATAGTGTTTTCAGCAAGTTAGGTACCAACGGTGGCGTAATAATGGAGCGTCAGCTTTGTCCTGCTCCTTGATGCTTTATGCTTTGTGTACATCCTTTGATTCTCCCTGCAGCTCTGTGAGGAAGCCTGCTCCTGGTCAGAATGGCACAGCACAAGAAGTTACATAACGAGGCCGTGCTACCCAGCTCGTGGGAGACAGTGCTCACATCCAGACCCTGCCAACCTCTCCAAAGTCTCCAGTGCTTCAGTCACTCCACTCTCCCAGAGCACATTCTGTCCTCGATTACATTTTTTTGAAATTACCTTTCATTTTATGCAGAACTGTGAGTCCAGTTCTTTCTCATGTTCCTCTGGTTAATATAAAATAATGACTCTAAAATCTGCCAAACAATAAGAGGAAAAAAAATCAAATGAAATTTTTTTAGAGCACAAGAAAATCGGTTGAAGGAACAACACGAGTCATTCTGAGCGGCCAGACTGCCTTGGGAGCCTGGCCCTGACCCTGATGACTTGGAGAACTGAGGCTCAGCATGGTTCTAGCTTCCCAGAGAAGTGAAAGCTGTGTATCTTTGACCTTGTTTATTTCTTGTACCAAGTACGTATTTGAGAGCATCGATTCCACACTCTTTAAATCCACATACCTTTCACACCTGGCAAAAGGTGAGAGGCAGATTTCTATTGGAAAGGGCTTTAGGGCATTTCTCTTTCTGAGTTTTCTTCCTCAGCAAAGATCACTTCTGACATTTTTTGCTTTACAGAAAACTTGACAGAGGCTTAAGGCCATGGTGATGTTTACCCAAGGACTTGGCAAATACAAGAAGCGCTGACTCACCCACCAAAAAGCCAAGAGAGGAGGGCCCCATCTGCAAAAATTTAGTTGGCCCCTTGTAGCTAAGTCGGTGCACCACTTGTAAGTTTTTCGGTGGTAGCTGCTCTCTCTGCCTTTTACTCCTAGGATTTTTCATAAGGTACATCATGTGGTCACATAGTGAATGACCTACCAAATCTGAGACTTGCACTCAGAATAATGTGTGTGAGACCCATCTATGTTGAATGGATTGTAGTTCTTCTGTAAGGCTGAGCTGACGTCTGTTTGTGGCAAGGAGTGTGCATATATTCATTTGTAAGATACTTGTATTGTCTTCATGTGGTTGTTCAGAATGGTCATTGTAAACATTCACCTATACCCATTCTTGTGAACCTTGCTTTCATTGCACTGAGCAAGTATATAGCAGGATTTCTGGGTTTTGTAAATGTATGTTTAACTTTATCAAAGGCTGAGAAACCACTTTGTTCCAAATTGCCTCTAGCATTTTGCATGTCTACCGGTGGTGAGTGAGAGTTTCATGGGATTCATGTTGCAGCATCTCACTGTGGTTTTAATTTGCATCTTTCTTAGTGACCTTCCAGGTCAACAAATATCTCTTACATGCCTGTGTGATATTCCTGTATCTTGGGTGAATCCCACTTGGCAACTTAACATCATTTTGTGCTAAACTTGCTTAGCTAATGTGCATTTGTTACAAATTTATTGAAGACTCAGTATTTATGTTTGAGAAAAACTATATTCTTAAAATACCTGTTCTAATCTTTGTAGTAGGGTAATGTGAACCTTTTCCATTTCTTTAGGGAACTACCTACCTCTTCTACTCTTTGGAAGGGTTTGTGCAGATTTTATAATTGTGTCATTCTTAAATGTTGGGTAAACCCCACCATCGAAAACTGCTGAGCTGAAGTTTTTCTTCTCTGCAAGGGTTTCACTAATTCAATATCTCTGATCCATCCAGGACTATTCACATCATCCGGTTCTCCTTTAGTGAGCTGGAGCTTGTGCCTTCCAAGGATTTGGTCCAAGCCATCTACGATCAAATTGATGTTCACAAAATATCACTATTGCCTTATTACCTCTTAACAACCATAGTGTTGGTAGATGCTCTCATGCCTGACATTGGCAACTTGTGTCTTCTTGTTTTGTTTCGTTATTCCTAGTTAGGGGTTGATCAATTTTATTGAACTTTTAAAATAACCTTTTATTTTTTTCTCTATTGCTTTTCTTTTTTACTTTTGTTATTTAGGGCATTTTTTTTATTACTTCCTTTCTTCCATTATTTCAAATTTAGTTTGTTCCTTTTCTAATTTTTTTATGGTGGAGGCTGACGCTGCTGTCTTTAGGTCTTTCTTCTCCATCATATGCATTTAATTCTTAATATTTTCCTTTAACAGCTTTTATTGTTCCATTGAATATGTCTTAGGTAATTGCTTTCCTTTTTAATTTAGTTTAAAAAACTTTAAGTTTCCCTTAAGACTTCCTTTTCTGGATGGTATCAATACCTGCCCCTTTCTTATATGCCAGGTTTTGGGTTAGCACGCTGTTGGTCTTGCCCCTATCTGATATTCTCCTGGGCTTCTAGGACCTGTAGATATGTCTCTGTCACATGTTTTAGAACATCCTTAAATTCATTCTTTCAAAAACTACCTTTTGGGGGATTAAATTTCAGTGAGTTTGTAAATAATCAAAAGAGTACCCTGTGACACTTCTGGTTTGACCTTTAATATACATAATACTCTTAGTATTTTTAATTTTCCCCATTAGTAAGGAAAACATAGAACACACTATTGTAACATATACTGTTCAAAGTATCTTAAAATGCTTTTTTAATTGAAATTTGCTTTTTACTCAAACATGAAAAATGGAGTTACATCATTTCCACCACTCTCTATCCCCTTCAAACTCCTCTCATGTTCCCCCACCCAATTCTCTTTCAAACTCATGACCTCATCTTTCTCTTTCCACACTCACCTCTTCTGAGTCCATTTAGTGTTGCTTGCATGTATACATACTTAAACCTGACCATTATGTAGTTGGGTCTTGAAACAGTGAGTGGTCATTGAACAGCCCCAGAGAAGGTGCTTTGTGCTCATGGCAATTTTCATTATTCCTTGTATTTGTCTCTGATGATAAATTTTTTTGGTCCCTTGTCCATGATCTCTAAAGAATGCATGTCCAATAAATAAAAGAATGTAAAGAGTAGGATACTTGAAATAGCTTCAAAAGTAATATTTTGTTGACATTTTCATGGATATATATATATAATTGAATTTTGGTTATGTTTCCTCCCATCTTTTTGATATTGACCTCTACTCTCTGAATATATGCATGCATACATGCACAAACACACACAATCATGTACTAGACATGTATCAGGTAACGCTATATAGATGGAGCATTTCTCTCTACCTCTTCACCACTTTACCACCCCTTCGCCACTCTGATCATCTGTTGGGAGCTGACTTGCAGCAAAAAGTGGCTATCATCTTTGTAGCCATCTCGAGCCATATACCCTGACAAGAGACTTGTTTTCAACAGCCTACAACAGCTGAGCACACTCTGATAAACATCTTGTTTTTCCCACATATCTTGTTTTGCTGTTTAGTGCCCCCAGCTGCAAGGTGCACGTGATATCCACACCTACAAGGCACACGTGGTATCCACGCCTACAAGGCATGTGGCAAAGCATATAAATACCCCGGATTTCCCTTCAATAAAAGAGACTTGAGACTTGATCAGAACTGCTGTCTTGTCTCCATTCTTCACGTCTCTTCCCCTTTATCCCCACTCTCTCTCTTGCTAGACCCTGACCTGTGGACCGGAGCAGCAGCTCGGGTGGGACACAGTGGCTCCCAAGCCGGGCAGTGTGGGCCTCAACAATCATCAAGGAAGATTGCTCTGGGTCAGTTTTAAATGTTTGTTTTTTCTAACTCCTACCCAAGCAGCGAATTCTTCCAGACCCTCCTATGATGTCCTATTGATATTTGTAAATGAAAAAAAATGTAGGACATGCCATGACTCCTGTCATAAATGTTCCCCCATGAGTCTTATACTGATGGGTCCTGACTGAGCTTTCACAAACACATTGGATGGAAGCCTTACCCTATTTTTTTTCCAGTGAAGAGAGAGCATCCCACTCCAGCTATGTGCATGTCATGTCTTAGTGCTCCCTGTAGATGTCTAGCATTCAGACTTAGGAACAGCAGCTTGCTCCATAACCTTGGTTCTCTGACAAGTCTATGACAAGTCATTCCTTTTCTGTTTGCACAAACCTTTTCTCATTGTGGGGGTGGAGTACTTCTACATATCTCTACTGAAAGTGTAAGACCCTAGTTAAATGTCATTTGTATTCCTTCTGTACATGCTTCATAGAATACCTCACTTTTGTGGTCCGAGGTCTTTCACTGATTTTTATAACTGCATCATTACCCATTCTGCCATTGCAGGTTCTCTAAGAGATATATGTTAAGATTGGACATTACAGATTTATGGGAAAGAAATGCTCATGGAGAAGGGCGAGGGGAATTAAAAACATAGATGGAGTCTAGAGACAGCACAGAGGTAGGAAGAACCTCAGGAGCATGGCCCTGTGAGTTCTGCTCAAGCAAACGTGGGGTCCCTTCTTTGCACATTGGAAGCTTGTATTGGACAAGCATGAACTGATTCTTGACACTGTTCAGTCATATGTGGGAAAGAGCAAGGTTATTCGGTCATAGGGAGTTAGAGTGGTGACATTTGGTTGTATAGTCACTGCATACCTTATGTCCCCAGGTGAAGACATTTTCTCCTCTTCCTCCAGCCACACCAATTAAACTTTAGCCCAGCACCCCTGACCCCTACATTGCACTCTTCTATATTAACCCTTCCTCTTTTTCTTCTGACTCTCTGTTTATAGATCATTATCTGCCCTGTTCACTCTGTAGGTAACTCAATTACTGTTATTCATCTCTTTTTTTTGCATTTTAATCACCAGATTTTAAGCTCATTATTCAGTCCAATTGTCTGATGCTTCATAATTTGTCATGTGCTTCCTTAGAGACAGTAATTAGAGCTCTCTTAAAGTCCTTGACTGAGGGTTCCACTGCCTAAGCCTCAGTCTGTCCCTGTTGCTTTTGTTATCATTTCCAACTGTTTCCTGACATACCTGAAGATGTTTAAGATGAATGTTCAAAGCTGAAATAGTGTAGAATGAAGTTGTTGCCTTTCACTGGCAGTGGGATGTAACCAACCTTAACTAATCAGGAGCTTTTTTCTGCAGTACCTGCAACGCTGTTTCTCCGTTAGAGTCATCTCTTTGTATGCCATTGATATTCTCCTGCTGATTAACTAGAAAAATCTCCTTTTGCCTGTTAACTCTTAAGAATTACATTCCCAGTACCTTGCATTGTGCTTATCTTTAATTGTCATTGGCCTTTGTTGACTGTCTTAGCTGTTGTCCTGCTTAGCATTGAGGCTTCTTAGAGAAATCAGACAAGTGTTGGGGCCTTTTTTCTAGTCCATGCTTAGCTTCTGCAGGACCTTGAATCATTATTCAGCTGTCTAGACAATCTTGGATTCCAATTTTTTATCCTCCCTCTCCTGCCTTACGTGATTTCTGTCTGCAAGCCTCTCAGCCCTTCACCAGTGGCCTTTTGCCAGCTCCTCAGTCAGGATTCATGCTCCTGACCCTGAAGTATTGTCTCAAATGCATTGGAGACAAATTGGACATGGAATGTGGGCTTTTTCTTCATTTCTTTTGATCTTGCTGCCTTCCCAGAACCCTGTTGGCTGTGACAGCAACCCGATGTCTTCACACAGATGCATCAGCGTCTTCTCAGGCTCCTGTGTGTTCTTTATGGTGCACTCCCCATCCCAGTTGGGTCTAAAATCCACAGGGAAGAATCTGGTTCAGAATGTGATGCTTTTGAAACACTGGAGAAGTATAGATGATCATTTTGAGATTCTACAAACAGCTGGCAAGCAAGTGGGTTGTAGTTGAATCCAAAGCATAACAGAACAAGGGACTAGAAGTGGAAACTGAGTTAGAAAACGTGGTTCAGAGTGAACCACACAGTTCATGTTTCATCATCCTAAGAATAAATAGTAGAGAATGAAGTTGGAGAAACTGCATGGGGGTAGCTAGTCTTTTGCTACTTTGTGGGTTGTTCTTTTTTTCACTCTTCTGTAACCCCAGCCCTTTTCTCTCACCCTTTCAACAAACATCCAATCAATAAACCACACCACCTCCTGGGCTCTAGCATGTATAGACCCTTGGATAAGTCCCCAGAATTCCAAATATCACACAATTACAGAAGCTATCTGCAGCTGGCAGTATCACGTCCTTGCTGGAGCATGAGGCAAATCACAGTCAACTGCTGTGGACAATTTGAAGCAGCCCCATATCCCACACCTGAGAATAAAATGAAAACAAATTCTGATAATCTCTCTCTCTCTCTCTCTCTCTCTCTCTCTCTCTCCCTCTCTCTCTGTGTGTGTGTGTGCGCGTGCGTGTGTGTGTGTGTGTGTGTGTGTTTTAAAGAAACCAAAATTCTCATACCCTTGACTGTCCATATCAGGGGAAACTTGAATGAAGATGAACTACAGCTCTGTATCACTGCTACAAGAGGAAACTACTTGAGGGGTTTGGGGATGTTGGGGATTGATTTCTGAGACATTTTCTTTGAGAAGACAGCTCTGGTAGTGAGCATGTAGTGGGTTCAGGTGAGAGAGGCAGAGTCATCCATATCCCAGTCCGGAGGCCAACTAGGAGCACAAGCAGGAAGGCAAGTGTTGGGAGAGATGTGTGTGCAAGGCTGTGTATTAGAACTGGTTGGAAGGGACATGAAAGAGGCCCTTGGGGACTCCAAATGGGTCCTCGTGATTCAAATTGCATCTTTTCTGTGAAGCCTGCAAGTCACCAGTTGTGTGTCCCTTGAGGCATATGTAACTCATTTTAAGTGCTGCCTGTATTTGTGACCAAATGTGACACTTTAGAAGGGACAGGGTCTTACCAGGAATACTGTTTCTCTTTCACACCATCAGAATGATGAGTGTCCGCCTTCCTCCAGTACATGAGGTCAAGTCTGCGGTCCATTGCCTCTTTGGCACAGCCAGCTCACCAGAAAGATGGGCAGCAAGTCTCATCAGGGAGTGTTTGTACTGATTAATTCACCAGCATCAGGAGCTGGCAGCTTGAAAAGATGATTTCAAAAGCCTCTAGGGATGGCTGCTTTGTAGGGGATGCTCACATTAGCTAATCACATGATAGAGGGTATGTGCACTAAATGTCTCCTTATTACATTTCAGGGAGAAGCAGGTGACTGCTGGGTTGTTCATACAATGGTTTCCCATGGTCAGACCTGTCAGAGACTGCAGCAATACCTGCAGCCTGAGGACAAATGCATGCAAGTTCAATTCCTAACCCCAGAAAAGGGTGAGCACTATACAGGAAATATTGACACGTACAAGTGTTCGTTATGGTGCAATTTGTGAGAGAAACCAAGAATCAAGGAAAATGAGCTTCAGTGAGGGAGTCAGAGACACAGCCAGTTGCATCTACAAATAATGAACTAGCAGGCACTGATTTTAAGTGATTTTTGTTAACCCAATTAATGATAAGCAGAATACAGGCAATGTATTTATCTTACAAAGCAGATGGAAAACAGCCTATGGAGAAACAATAAGAGAGACAGATATACACAGACAGACAGACACAAAGAGACAGACACACATGCTCTGAGAAAGACAGACAGACACAGACACACACGCAGAGACAGAGAGAAAGACACCAAGAGAGGGGAAGGGAGTATGAGAGAGGTATATACCTAGAGAGAGAAAGAGTGAAAAGGAGGGAGGAGGAGAGAGAAGGGGAGAGCAGACTGTAGGAAAATGTAAGATTTTAACATTTAGCTCATGGTGATAGTTGGCATTTGAGTTTCCCATTTATTTCATAAACACGTCGTGTTTTCACGCTCACATACGCGCTCACCACGTGGGAAGGGCTGCCGTGAGATCCGAGACAGGCAGTGCCTGAAAAAGACTTTTCGAGTCAGACAGGACAGAAGCAAGAGTATTTCTTGCTCGTTGGTCCCAGATTTAAAAAAAATAAATAAAGTTTACTTTTGAGTACAGGCCATTCAAAATGAAGACTAATCAGCTACTGCGTCCTGAGGTAAAGCACAGACCATCTCAATCATTGGTGTCCAAAGAGGAACGGTTATTGTGAAGACTTTGTAATGGGACTTTTGCATACAGGAGCCCAGACAGGTGTGAGGTTTTGATTCAGTACACAGGATGTTAAGTAGACAGATCAATATTGTGCTGGCCTCAGGGTATGAGCTATTTATTGGTGTTCCTGAGGAAGAGGGTGGCCTACTAGACACACTGAGTCCTGCCTCTATGGCCTTCAATTTCTCTATCTGCTTTTCCCTTGCCTTAGTATCTGTAGCATGGGGCAAGCTCTGTTCTTCAGATACACATGGGTGCCTCTACTCCTGTGTGTTTCCTTCCTATTTTCTTTACTCTTGGAACCGACTCTTCAGTCATCTCAGTTTTGCCTTGTTACCACCTGCAAGGCACAGACACCCACCAATATGGCGTTACCTCTGCAGCCCTGCAGCCAAGGCACACCCTATTCAAGTTATCAGTACATGATTGCTGGTACTTTTAGCTCAGGCCTCCTGCTGTTCTTCGTTGCACTTTGGTAATCTCTTCAAAGCCAGGTTTAAACACAAGCTCTATGGCGCTTCTTAGTTGATGATTTGGGGTGAGTCACACTGCACTCTAGGCCTCTGCCAAATTTCCTGTTTCCCCAAATCGAAGGGGTGGGGAACTTGGTGCTTCGTCTTGTTCAACCTCTTCATCTTTACCCAGATGAACAAATGATCTCTCCACCCCCAGCCCAGCCACTCTGTGGCCTCGTTGATTGGTCTTGTCCACCCTCAGCCCAGGCAGGGAGGTGGCAGGCAGCAATGACTCATCGAGGGGACTTGTAATGAGCTGAATGTCTCTCTAGCCTGGTTGCTATGCACTGGAGAAATTTATCAGAATGGCGTCTGACATGCAAAGGAATTGTTACGGTTTTTGTTTTCTGTTAACAACCTGTATTTTGCTAATTATAGCTGTGATTGTCCTATGTTAAACCAACACAAGGTATGAGGATGCACCGTCTTTAATTCTTCCACCAGTGCTCTGAAGGCATTAATGTGACTGCTTTTCAAGGACTAGGATATTGCAAATTAGAAAGTCAGCAGAGGGCTGTGTTGCTTTTTGTGCTCTGTACTGTTACTGGAGACTATGCTAAGGTCTGTGGTATGTGCTGATACTGGAGACCATGCGCAAGTCTGTGACCTGTCCTTCCACTTATGGTAAAGGGCAAGGAAGTTACTTTGACCATGGTATTGATGACTGCAGACTCAGCTAAGAGGGACACAGAAGGTCTCTATGACAACCCCATAACCTCTCCAAAGTAACAGCCTAGACAGAAAGCAATCAAAAAGAACTCTTTTTGTGATTGAGATGCTGAAGTGTAGTTCTCCACAATTAATGGCTCTGGAAGGGGCTGTGTGGGGAAGGAATCAGTTTTCTTTAAGGGTCTGGCCATTGGGAGTTTGATCAGGCTCCAGTGAATATATGGACAATGTAAATTGGGCTTCCTTTTTTTCTTTTTTTTTCTTTGGGGGAGGGGAGGATGTCACAGGAGTAGAGAGCCAGAAGACTAGGACATGGGTATGATGAGAGTCATGATGAGAAAGTCTCAATAATCTATAAAAATATTATAAAGAGAGAAATTAGAGATCTGTAGACAATGTGTTTCAGCACAGCCTGCATAGCAAAGCATTGATCGTTGTTAAAGTAAGAGTGACCCCCCAAAGCCCACTGAGTCGTGTTATTGCTTCCCAAGTGAAAATGAACCTAAGATTTAGAGAAAGTGAGCAGCAAGTACAACCTCAAGGTGGGACGGCAGGATGAGGATTTGGTCCTCTAGCTCATTCCAGAGCCAAGGTGCAGTAGAGAGAGTCTTCTGCTAGGGTCTTCATTTTCTCTCCAGGATATTTGCTTAGGATTCTCCAAGGAAACTGGCCTCTCTGCATTCACAGACACAGGACTCCCAGGGGAAATCAACATTTTTATGCAGACAAGATTACAGGTCTCCAAAGTCCCCTTTAGTCTAAGCTTGGGAACTGGTAGAGACGAGGTCATAGGTCTAGACAGAGCTGGTGAGAAGGGACTGCCTTTTCAAGCTTTTAAAAAAATTTATTATTATCTTCAACTATTCCATTATTGGTCATCCTACCAATTTCCTTTCTCTCACTGGACACCATTTAGAGTTACTTTCCATTCTCGATAACTCTGGCATGACCCTGGTATGAGATTTGCATATTCAGAGACTTGCAGGATACAGTAGGTGAATATTTGAAGCATATCATGAGCATATCAGCCAGACTTCTAATTTCCTTGTGCTGACTGTAGACTCAAGAAGCAGAAGGTGTCTAGATTCTGCGGCGAGATCAGACACTAGTGTCAAACAGACTTGACAACAATTGCTGGCTTCCCATTCAGTTCAGAGCTTACTTGTTTTTAAAGCCCAGTTCCTTTTCCACAAGGCAGAAGTATGATTGGCATCAGTGTGACTGAAGAAAGGATGGGAAGCTCAGGGTCCAGCACACAGCAAGCCCTGTGTCATGGTGGTGGCTCTGTCTGACATTGTTCTACATTGATGTAGTGATTTCAGTGTCCAACCTCAGAAGGATATTCAAAGCCTGGTTATAAAAACAAGCTCAGGTGGACACTGGGGTCATCTGTCTGATGGGTGGCTGAGTCACTCTGCTGAGGAGCACAGTGGAGGGTGGGTTCTGATGGACTATAAAACCTGTGAGTGGGAAGAGACGTGGGCTGGTTTTGTTTTTCTAAATTGCGCTGTTTCCACTAAGTTCTGTTTCCATGAATCCTAAGAGGCCTTTCAGAGTTGTGCTTGGAGGCAGCTGCAGAGCCAAGCAGCCATCTCTTTTGGCCACACAGTGCCATCTGGTGGTCAGAAACCTGTGCAGTGCCTGCTCCTGCACAGAGGGGATGCAGCCCAGCTTCTTAAGGCTCTTTGGGCTATTTTGCTTCTCGGTGGGGAAGCTCTGGGAGACAAAGAGCGGAGGCGAAGCAAACACAAAGCAGGATAAAGCTGTGGTGTTGCTGGCTTGTGCGAATTAGCTGCAGTTTCTTGCCTTTTCTCAGAGCTGTGTTAAGATAAAAGAGGAAAGGATGAATGCTGAAGTATCTCTAGAATTTTCTGATACATATTACATCTGCATTTTAGAAAGCAACCTTTCTCTGCTATATGAATTTTCTAGAATCCAAGACAGATTGCGGCTATTGTTCTTTTCATAGGTGTTAGCTAGCTGCTGAAAGCAGAGGCTCACGGATCTCTTCCATCTATGCTTTATTCCCTAGCTCAAAAGACCCAGAGCTGGGAAACAGCAAAGCAAGAAAATAATGATTTCAGTTGCTGCACTGACATTGAATGTTTAAAATTTTAAGACCTTTTAGTTGATGCACAGTAATTGTGCATATTATGGGGTATTGCGTGATGTTTTATACATGTGAGCCGAGTCTAATAAATCAGGGTAATTAGCATATCCACCCGTAGCAGTTATCATTTCTTTGTGGAGAGAACATTAAACATTTTTCTCGTTTGAGCTATTTTGTATTCCTCTAAACCAGTCATGCAGCATTCTCATTACTATTCCAGGCTTGCTCTGTGGAGAGCAAAGGAGTTAATAGTTCCAATAACCACACCCAATCCACAGGGCACATCAAGGACTGAATCGCATAAACAGAGTCCTCAGGGGAAAACAGGAAACTGTGGAGGTTCATTGTACCTCAAAAGGACAGCTAGGAAAGTATACTGAGGGTGATAGTCTGATGGCACTGTACTCTGCCAAATTATTTTAAGCAAATAATGTAAGCAAGTTTTTAGAAGTAATAAAACCACAGGCAGAAATTATTAAGGAGTTTTCAAAGAACACAAAAGATGAAAGTAAGGTAGTGGTAAGTAGAACTACCAGCCAGATGGACGATTAGGCAGCTACTTAAAATTTAGAATAGGAGACATGATGGTGGAGACAGGCAATTGTAAGACAAACCCATGAGCAGAGTACAAAGTTGCAGGTGCTCACACCTCAAGAGGATGTGTACATCACCGACAGTACCAATTTATAAGGATAACATTGATATCGGGACTGTCTTGTCTCATGCTGACATGAAAATGAAGATTTCTTTTATAAAGATCTCTATACATTTAAAATTTTTTTCACTGTAATAAAATGCAAAGGCTCAAGCTTATTCTCAGCTGTACAGTATGAAATCAAGGCGAGGCCTAGCTTCAGTTTTGGGGCAGGTGTTTGTGCTCAGGCCTGACAGGGCTCTTGAAGATGGATAGTCAGGAAAGCTTTAGTAGTCATTGGAGATGAAGAATCCAGGACATTAGAGGTGTTTGTGCCTCCTAAGTACTTCGACTTTCTGTATCCATCTTGCTGTTGGCCCAAGCTAACCCTTTCAGACAGTGTCCTAATAAATAACACGAGTGTCAACAGCACCCACCTGAAAAGAGCCCCATGAGGATGATAAATGCTAAAGTTTCAGAAAAAAAAACATTGGGGTAGTTCATAGAGATAGCTATTTATATTACTCTCATCCTGGTAGTGCCTTTAATACAAGAGGCTACAGGATGCCCAAGAAATTTGAATTTTAGAATAGGAGTTCTTCGTGGCTCACTGGGAAGATGGGAGGCAAGCATGGAGCCTCAGAACAGAGATTTAAAAGAAAAGACACAAAAGGCAATCAACTCCCCGCCCATATTTGGATGGGTGCTGGCGTTATCAACAAACCAGGTTTTTTTTTTCCCCTCTGGCATCTCTACTATAGGCACATGACAGTCAATATGATTTCACACAGTCTTCATACTCCCATTTCACACCTGGGACACTGAGAAGAAAACTCCAGCAAGCAAATAAACACAGCCTCCCGAGTCCATCGACTTGGAGCAGACAGAACTGGAAACTGCATAACCATGAGTCTGTTGTCGTCTTTTATTGTTTGCTTCACTCTTCACAAGGCCCATAAAGCTAGCAGGGGACGAGTGGGTTGAAGAACCTCCGAGTGGAAAATGTAGCCAGAGCTGTGCTCTGTCCCCCAAGAGCTTCTTTCTTTGTGGCTTCTCAGAATTCTCTAAAGCAGAACTGCATCATAGTGCAGCTTGCGTAATATACGAGTATTCCATGGCTGAGGACAGTGGTTTTAACAGGAAGACATATAAATGGCTCACCAAGAAAATGAGAAGACAGTAGGGGAAAGGCCACGCAAGGCCCAAACCAGTGAATGTTATCTAGACAGTAGATACTGTCAATCCACTGAGGATGTTTGCCCCTTGGATCTCAGACAAGTATGGCTCTGAATATGTTTACCATAAATTCAAATGTGATTGCTAATATTGTCAACCTTACAGGATTTATAACAGCCTGGGAGACAAGCCTTTGGGTAGGTATGAATGTTTTGATTGGGTTTACTGGGGTTGGAAGACCTACTCTTGATGTGCATTGCACCATCCCATGGTCTGAGGTCCTAGACTGTAAAGGAGAAAGTTAGCTGAGTAAGAATATGCATCTCTCTCTGCTTTCTAACTGTAGGTGTAATGTGACCAACCGCCTCCTGACTTTCCCACCTTGCCGGGAATAACATGTCCATTGTTTCTGTCAGATGTTTCAGCACTTAAGAGAGAAGAGTGATACACCAAGTTCAAGGTGACTGAAGTTTCCTTGTCTGATTCCCAAGTACCATTTAATATCTCCAAGACAGAGGGAAAATGGCAGCATGCTTACCGTTTGTGGATATTGATGCCAGTGACTTGGAACATTTTGGGGAGCTGAAAGGTTCAAGGGAAACACTAGCATCAGCTGAAAGACAGTGACTTGAGAAGCACTAGGCACTCTCTTTGCTTCCCTTGCCCGCAATGGTCAGAGGTGCCAGGTGCCTTCATTTTAATGTATGTGGTTGTATCAGAAAAGCAAAAGCCATTTATATTCCAGAAGCAACATGGATTGCATTAGTATTTCTTGAATATGCACAGTGTGTCAAACTTCTGTAAGATGCTACATAGAACAGAGAAGGTAAGTTGTTCTGTTTAGTAGTTACTATGATAAAACCAAGGCTCTGTGGATCAGGTTGAGAAGTGTGAAGAGGAATCTGGAGAGATGGTCAATGTTTAGGGAGGGTGTTACTCTTGCAAAGGACTCAAGTTCAGTTCCTAGCACCCACACTGGATCGCTTACAACTGCTGGTCACTCCAGTTTCACAGGATCTGACAACTCCTTCTGTTCATGGGCACCAGAACTCACACAGACATATAGTTCCAACATACAGATGAAAATAAAATAATTTTAAAGACTGACTCCTGCCTTGCAGGTCCTCTCGTCTTCCACCATGAGTCTAGTGCAGGAAACACAGGGACTGGTGAACTGAAATTATAATAATAAAGATGTGGAGGCCCTAACATCCTTTGTCTTCTGTGGTACCTGTTTTGTGTCCAAGGCAAGGGCATTTAAATCATTTGCGGGAGAAGGGCTTGAACCCAATCACTCTGTGCTATTCATTCTGAGTTTTAAAACCACTGAGTTCCAGACATTACCAAATAACCCTGGAGTACAAGGTACAAAATCATGCCTTCTCCTACCTCCTTTAAGAATCTGCCCAATGACTTTAGCTCAGTGAATGTGGGGTGTAGGACATCATGGAAAACACAAGGTCCTTTTGTGAGTATTGAATAGTCTACAAGGCTTTAGAGAGAGAGCTTTTTCAGAGGTCATCTCATGAATGTGCAGCTAAGTGGGGGTGGGAGGCAGGAATGGTGGTGCCATTACTCCACCCAAGCTCTAATTGGAGAGTAGACTTCTGTTTAGACACTCACTGGTCTACCAAGCAGACAGTTACAGAGATGCTGCAGGTATTCCTGCAGGCTCATCTTGGAGAGGTGCCATCTATGATGTCACTGTCTCCTTTTAGAATGAGAGCAGCCTGCAAGCAAAGGGACTTTGAACATGGACTATGTCTCTCATGGTTTCTACTGTGAAACTCGATTTGAAATTGAGATTTAAATAAGTGTTGGAGCCAGAAGTGAATAGTGAGAGTCATCTGGCCCATTACTGCATTGGATTGCAGGGGAAATAAATGTGCTAATTCATAAAAATCTTCCTTAAAGACTTTCTGTGTCTTCAGTGAATGTTTGGGCTCCATACACTGGAAATTATAATTACATATAAAGTAAGTGGTATGGAATGAACAGTGGACCCACAGTTTAGCCCACTCACTCTGATACAATGGAAATACCACCAACGACAGGGCAAAGCTCTGAAAGCCATATATAATTGGCCAGCCAAAACTTGTTGATTTGCTGGATGTGGAATTATCTCTTACATTACTTAGTGAGCTACTGTACATGACATTACAGATTTTCCATGGGGTAAGTTGTTATATCATATTGATGGCTCTAGCTCCCAAACAGTAATACTGATGATGTCTAGGCTGCTGGTCTCGGGATCTCAAACCTATTTAATGAATAGCATGACATCCATGTCTAAAGATATTATGTGTGTACTGATAGATATTTTTTCAAAGTTTACACACACTTTACCCTCAATCTTGGTTGCTCATGACTCGTTTAATCAGTGCCCCATCTCCTATTCTTAGCCTGTGCATTAATGCACATTATTCATGGTTATCGAGTTGGATAACTGTGGTTGAGTGCCTTCTATTTTTACAGTAATTAAAGGGTTTAAAGGAAAATAAATTTAGCTGCTTATGTGCCCTCAAATAGCCTCTTAGGCTGGGAATGAAATGCCAAGACAAGGGAGCCTTTGGTCCTGTCCATGGTGCTGAAATGAATTTTGCATTCATGGGATTTTGTAGCCTCAGACAGTCTCTGCATTTTCCTCCAGCTTTGTCTGAGCTCATTTGCATGACAACGTGACTTTGCCAGAGATAGAAAAGAATTGTACTGAGACCTTAGAACACACATTGGGTTCTAGGAGTTTAGCTTCAAAACTAATGAAGAGCATGTAAAAATCAGAGATGGCAGATGACCCAGAGGTGCCAGGAATAAAGCCACCATAAATGCGCTATCTATAAAAACCCACTCAGGAGTTCCTTTTGCTTTTGTTGCACATAGAATGTTGAATCAGGAGCGAAGGATACTTTTAATCTGAATGATAAACATAGTAAGAAAGAGTATCCTTAATTTGAATTATAAACGTGGTAGGCTTGCCCAAAGATAGCTGGGAAAAACCTAAGATGAAGAAGACTCAACTTGGTATCCTGATCTATAAATTTTCCATTAAAGCAGTCTCTGCCTCAGAGATCAGACAAAGATTTCCTAACATAATAGGGTAAGTAACATGTAACAACACTCTAGAGACATTAATTGTGACCCGCCCCCTGGACTACCTACTTGTCCAGAGATGACACTGCTCAGTGGGCTGAACCTTCATATATCAATCAAGACTTGCCTGCAGACCAATCTGATGAAGCAATTCCTCATCCAAAGTTCTGTCTCCTGAGATAATAGTCTGTGTCAAGTTAACAAAACTAACCAGCACACTCACCACCAGCGATGTGCTTTCTTTACATAGCAGTCACCATGTGGAGAATGTTAGGCTCTGTATAAATTCCCTTTCAGATAGCTTACTTGAATCTTTCAATGGGTGAATATGAGAGTTTAAGACCGACATGCAATCCACAAATAGTTTTGCTCATGAGTATTTAATCAAGAGAGCTGGCACTTAACTAAGAGACCAAGGCTTCACAGGGTTATTTTCTCTAGCTCCCATGTAGGAGGAGGCTATGTATATAAACAGTACCTGTAACTCCAGATATCTAGAGGTGGTGCAGGTGGCTGTCTTTGGATGTGAGCCCTCTATATTTAAGAGGGATTTTTTCAGAGGACTACTAGATTCTTGAAGTCAAACATAGCAGAAACAGGGCATATAGAAGACTTCACATGTTTCCTGTTTTGGCTGGTAGTAAAATAAGCAATTTCAGTAGAGCAGAAGCTATTTGTCTTATAGAAGAGACAGAATCCATAGAAAAATGTGGTCTGTTTTGGGATAACTCCCTGATAAAGGAGCAGAAGAACAGAACAGGGTCTGCTAGAAAAAAGGGCTTCACAGTTCTGCCTCAGGTCAGCTGCAGGCTAACAGGGATCTCAGCCTGTGGTTCCACGCTTGGGACTGGCTGTGAATCTGAGTACAGCTGTTCTCTGGTAAGAGCAGTTTTCTATTTTCCATGAGAGATCAGAAGAAAACTT
Organism: Rhabdomys pumilio; assembly: GCA_030674055.1. Taxonomy (NCBI): domain Eukaryota; kingdom Metazoa; phylum Chordata; class Mammalia; order Rodentia; family Muridae; genus Rhabdomys; species Rhabdomys pumilio. Next base: position 29,814,877 of record JANHMN010000012.1, read on the forward strand.
GGGCTTTTGATTTCTGTGCTTAAGTCCTAGTGAATCCAGGCCTGGGAGAGCTTCTTCTGGCTCTGTTTTTGGAATAGAAGTAGAAACCTGAGCAGGAATCATTCTTTAGACATAAAGGATTCCTTTAAGAGTCTAGAAGCAACAGTCTATGGTCATTTCATTTCTGTAGGTCTTCAAGAATAAAAGTGGTAGACCCAGACAAAAGGACATCTTTACAGAGTTTGCTTGCATAGGTCTTACCGAGCTTCTTCAGCATTCCATTAGTCAGCTTACTCAGTTCAACAAAACCAGTCAGTGCCTAACACAGCAGAGGAGACTGGAAGATCCAATGTTTGTAGTGCTGGGACTCCCTGGTTCTTGAGTAAGAAATGCCCACCGTAGGTTCATATATTTGAACCAAGCGGTCACTAGTTGATGATATGCTGCTTAAAGAGCTGCAGCTTTGCTGGTAAAACGTGTCACTGGAGGAGGAGGGTAGGTTTTTAGGGCTTATAGCCTTGCCGTACTTCCTGTTCTTTCTCTACTTCCTGTGGTATTGATGAAAATGCAATGAGCCAGATTGCTCCTGCTGCCATGCTTTTATCACCATGGATTATGCCTTAAATAAAATCCTTCTTAAGTGGCCTTTGGTAATGGCATTCTATCATGCAACAGGAAAGTAACAGGACCTTCAAAGTAATAGACACATGCTTTAAGGATAATGAAAATTCTATCTAGAATGGCTTGTGGGCCTTTATTATTTCAACAAGCACTGGAAACAAAAGCAATAGATCAGATAGCTCTTGGGTCTAAGCCTCTGTAACACATGGACTGTCCTAGCAGAGTCTAAGAAAGTTTTCATGTGGCCAAATTTTAGCTATGATTGGGTGGAGGTATCTTTCCATCCATGAAGTAGACCCCATCTGTAAGTACTCATTGGCCTTTGCAGACACTTCAAGTAAAACCTTCTAATAACACTTCCAGCTTTCCTCAATGTGACTGAATTAGGAAACTTTTATCAGGACTATTTTATCTCAAGTAATATATCTATACATTAGATGCTTGATAACCATAGAATAACCAGTGGCATCCTTCCCATATTAAACACACCCATATATCATTGATATTAATTTCAGAACATTTCTATATATCTCACATTTACATAGAAAATGAAACACACAACACAACTGTTATCTAATTTTGTTCTTTCCCACCCCATTTGCTCTATCATGAATTTTTTAATGTTATAGACACTTTCTTAACTCATTTATGAACAATATCCACTATGCTGAATGTGTACAATATAACTTATGCCAATTTCCTTGTTATTAAAGATCTTTCCAGTGTTTTCATATTAAAAAATAATGCTTTGGAGAATATACTCTACATAGAAGTTATCCTCCTTTCTCAGATACAGAATTATATCCTTGGGCTCAGTTCCCGGTTGTAAATTATTGAGTTAGAGGATATGAATATTTCTGTAACTACATTGCCAAATCACTTTCCAAAATACCCATTACAATTAAGAAATGGGGGGAAAGAGCTGTGCACCCCAATGCATCAGCATCAGCCATATTGTTTATTGGTGAGCTTTTTTCTTTAGATATTGCATTTCAGTGAGCAAAAAGATTGTTACTGTATTCAATTTTTAAAAGAAAGTTTTCTCCTTTATGTGTCACTACTTCCTAGTTATGATATATAAATACCCTATACTCTCTTTGCATGTGAAGGATCATCACATGGGAGTTGTCAAAGCCAATGACTTGGACACAGAAGTCTGACTGCACATGGTTGACATGAGTGCAAAGCAGACTACCTACCTTAGAACTAGACACACATATGAAGGTTCAGAAGGAACCAAAGGTGCTGGGATTGGAGAAGGTGGTCTGTGTCAGGGGAGGCAGAATTCAGCAGCACAGCAGTCATTGCAGAAGGTAGCAGCTGAATCCTGAACCTGGCTAGTGGTTCACAAGGAAAGTAGGCAGAGATTAACACCTCCCATTGCATGACATCTCAGGAGGATAACTCTATGTACGTACACAGTCTGAGCATCACGGAGCTGATGGAGATGTTTAAGGCAACTCTGTTAAAGCTCTGTGCCTTAAAGAAGAAAGAACAGAGGGTCACAGAATTCTGATGCACAGTGTCATGGTGGGAATTAGAAGGGACATCACAGCTTGGATAACCAAAGCTTACCATTTCCCAGTTTAGGCTTTTTCTTCTGTGGCTCATGGGATCATGAAGTACTAGACTGCCCACATGACATCTATTTCTTCATGAGATTGGCTTCCCTGCCCTCCTCCATCAACCCCATTGTTACCAACATTTATCCTCAGAGTCTAACTTTCCTAGGAATTCAGACTTGGCTGATGCCTCCCCACCAAGAGTGTGAAAGCAAAGAATATAATATGCAGAATAGTGACCAATTATGGCCCATAGAGTGGGAGTTTGACTCAACTTAACAGCATATAGACATTTTCAGTTGTGACACTCCCTACCTGTACCTTGCAACCCTCAACTGTACAGCACATGCTGATTGTGTAGCTAACACTCTACTCATCCTTGTGTCTGCTTCCTGGTGTTTTCATCTTCACTGCAAACCCAGCAAATCCTTGCCTGTGTATCAAGCCCTTGCTTTAGGTACAGCAAGGAAGGCCCTGGTCTTCTTGGTTCAGTTGTTCCTGAATTCTGAGGGACTGAATAGAAGGGAATGGTAGACTAGAGACAACCAGACATGAAGTATGATAAACATGAACCCTATTTCCAAGTGCAGCTTGATCCTAATGAAATAGCATTAAGTGCATCTGTGCTGGTTAGTTTTTGTTAACTTAACAAACCTAGACATACTTAAGAAGAGGGAATCTCAAGGTAAATTAGCTTCACCAGATTGTCCTGTGGCCATAGTATGGAAAAATTTTCTTAATTAATGATTGATGTGTGTGTGTGTGTGTGTGTGTGTGTGTGTACATGTGTGCATATGTGTGTGTGTGTGTAATCCCATCCCTCTGTGGGCAGTGCATTATTAGGGCAAGTGATACTAAGTGTTATGTCTGCCTAGCTGAGCAAGGCAGACAACAGCACTCCTCCAAGTTCTCTGCTTTGCTCCCTACCGTGTTCCTTCTTGATGGATTATAAGCTGTAAAATGAAATAAACCCTTTCTTCCACTACCCTCCAAAGTGGGTTTTGGTCACAGTGTTTATCAAAGGTATAAATACTAGGCTTCTAGTCTGTCTAAGAAAAAAATATGTTTCATCTGAAACAGTTTTGATGGTTGGTGAACAGTCAGTTTTATAAGGAACAAGGTTTTCTGAGGTGTTCAGTATCCAACTTGTTAAAAGCCCAGTAATAGGATGTTCTGAGAGATGCTGAGAGCTTTACTCTCAGGAGTTCACAGGACTTCCAGCAAGGCAATACAATTTCCTGAGTTGTGGTTTGGACTATCTACTCAGTGTCTTTAGTTCTATACCTCAAAATCAGGAGTAATAATGCCTCTGAGAAACATTCTAAGGATTCAATTAAATGAATGTGAAAATAAATAATATAGCTGGCATCTGGTCGATACTCCATAAATATTTAACACAATCCAGCTTGAGCTTGGAAGAGGCTGTGCCTGTGATCGTCCTGCTGACATGAGCAACTTTACTTTTTCCATTTTGATTCTAACTCTGCTTGTCTTCTTCAGAAGGACAGCTACTCTTCAGTGACAGCAACTTTAAATTTTGCAAAAGATTTCAAATAAGACTTGGATTCACTTCTATTATATACCTTTTGGTGCTAAGAAAATGGCTTTGTCTACCCAACTATATATGTATGAAGTGCAGGGAAATGTCTGATGTGCAGGGATACAGATACTGGGTAAACCACTTTACCATCTAGCCACATTTCAGCCTCTCTCCCTCTTTTTTTTTTTTTTTAAATCTATTGATTAAAGATCCTTTTGTGTAAATCCTGGAGATGGAATTTTCAGAGACTGTCTCTTCAGCTGGGAAATTTTTATCTTTATAAGCAATAACTCATCACTAAACTTGAGACCCCTAATTATGGATTCTTAAACTTTGGTATGTTTGTACCATTTTAAGTGAGGCTGGGAAAGCATTGTGACATCATCATTATAGACCATGACCATAGTCGTGGGTTGTTTCATCACATTTTGAGAGGAATAGAGGAATGCCTGTCAGAACAGTTATAATCACTACAGGTACTGATAAAAAAATTCTACATTCTTATTATTGAGCCACCAGATAATAGCGTAAAATTTGCTTATCTTTGATACTGTAATCATATTTGTATAAACTCTGAGGACAAGACTGTATCATACTAACTCTGGGGGACCTTATAGAATTGAATAATTCCATAAATTGTGAGCAATTGGTCACTGTATACTTTGAGTGAGGGTTATACCCTTGTGTTGGGATTAATCTATTAAATTCATGCATGTAGACTGGGTCCTTCTACCTCTTGAGTACTACAGGTGAAAACTGAACCAAATGTGGTATGCTTAGTCTATCAGGATGAATGACATAAAATGTCAAATTGAGGCTGAAGAAACTCTTGAGAATAATGGATCAGAAGTTACATTTAAGAGACTTCTGATGAGATCAGGTAACACGATGGCAATCAAACCAGGTGTTGTCTACACTACATTTGTTGGTTCAGGATTTTCCTCCTCTTATCTCTCATTCTGACCAGATCCTCTGAAAGCACTCAACTCCCATTTTCCAAGTTACAAGTATAGCTTGTAAATGCCAGGCACATTGTCCAAGAGTATGGAACTTCTGTAAGTGGGTGGAATTTTGACCACATTTAGTTTCCATTGCAGTTGCTCTCCCAAGCTAACTGTTTTGCCTTTCAATTTTGGTTGGCAGATGTTGAACTGTAATATGGGAATGGATCAATGTAGGCAGAAAGAGCATAATTTGTTCTGCCTTGGGATACTGCAGGCTTTTGAAGTCTAGCATGCAAACCTTAGGTTAGTGCCTGCTGGCTCCAAGGCAAGGCTACAGAGATTGTCCCTGGGCATTTAGGCACAAGGGAGCCCAGTATTTGAGAAGAGGAATGGCCAAAAGCTGCATTATGATAAAAATCACTGGAGTGAGAAGGTTGGTTTGGAGAATGTGGCAATGATTTATTCCAAACAGAATGGGGCCTAGAAAAGAAACTAGTTTGCCATGCCAGAGAAGCCGGGTGAGTCTGGGTTAAGCCAGCTCAGTCCTGAAAAAAAGAAATGTGCCATAATTTCTAATATGCTAGTGGCTGTTACATGCCCATCAATTCCCTTACCATGAATTTACATACAGGAAAGATGAACAAAGCAGCAAACAGTTCTCACTTGCGTGTGCCTGCCGTGTGAACTCTCACCCGCATGAGGAACACCTGCCTGTGTGATAGGCAAGATGTTCAGTTACATACATGGCAGTTACATGTACACACATCACTTCATTCATGCAACCACACAGTGCATGTGCAATGAATGTACAGCATGCATGTCGGTCACAGAATGCTACTTCAACAAATGTTGCCATCCATGCTAAAGTATATCAAGACTTCAGAAATATGGACAAATACAGACGTGTAAAGCATCAACGGAGAAATAGGATGGCGGGGAGTTTGTGCTCTCTACTGGCAAAAAAAAAAAAAAAAAAGATGAAACTAGTGGATATATGGGTCCCCAGCTGATGGAATATACTAGAACTTTCACTCAATCAGCCTTGGAAACTGAGGCTCAGAAGGGCTAATTTGTTAGCCACATAGCCACTAAGAGGGAGCTCAGGTGTAATTTCTATAAAACAATTTATTGTTCATAATTTGTAATCAGAATGAAAATAATGCAGACAAACTAGTACCAGAAATTGAAGGAATTCAAAGTATGAGAATTCTTGTTAAACTACTGCAATATTTTTCATTAATCATAGACGGTGGAGTCAGTAACAAATCTTTGTGGGCAGAAGATCTCTTCTGTTTTACTTGCTTGGATTAAAAACTACCAAGGGCCTCAGTAAGGTTTGGGCTTCTCTGCAAATGTATCCTCAGGGAGGATCAACGGAGAAGGAAATTCACATTGGTGGCAGCATCCCATGGGTGGGGTCAGAGGAAAGAGGGAAATAAGTTGAGTGCCAGCATCCATCTAGTTCCACTTCCTGGTCTGAAATGTGATCTAGCAGCTCCTGTGGTACCTACTGTTACAGACCAAGCTGCTGACACCCTCACCATTCCTTCACCACAAGGACCATTAAGCTGTGACCCAAAATAAATCTTCCCTCAAGTTAACTTAGCTAGCTGTTTTATCAAAGCCAATGAAAGGAACTAATGCAAGCAATTAGCCTGCCAGCCACAGGTTTCGTGAAACCATGGTGCAGTTACATCTTCCCTTAAACCTGCCAATACTGGCTTCCCAAGTAAAATGAGTTTTTTATTGTGTAAGGAGCTGCCGGTGACAACCAGGATCATTTACATGCTGTAGAAATGATTTAGGAGGCAAAAGATACTGCCTACTGGCTATTAAAATTGGTTAAAAAAAAAAAAAAACCCTTTGCTCGTATCCTAAACTCTAGATTGTGTAATTATATCTCATGCATTGTTGAGTTTCCTCTTTTGTGGAGATACAGATAAACTCACAGCTTTGTACATACTGAAACAAGCGCTCTACCACCGAGCTATATAACTCTAAGATTTTGTGTTTATTTTGTTACTTGAGTATTATTTAGCAAGCACTCATAATATACACGCCCTCATTGTCTTTCATTAAATGCAATGTGTCATTAAAATATTTCACTTAGTTAAACTCAACAATTTGAAATAATTGTTTTTGAGCAATGGTTTCAGACTCTTCTTCCCACCTGGGAGTTATGCTAATCTGTCAGATATGTCAGAAATGATTTAAACTATTGATACACATTTAACTGTGTAGAATTTTACAAATCAGACTTCTGATGCCTGAGTTACTTCCTTTGATCTGTACAGGATCCTAGCAAGGCTAGTAAGATTGTATTTTTTTTTTTAGTCCTGGATGTAAAGGAGGAAAGAGAGATTGTCTCATTCTTGTCATGTCCTGCTCCTCCAGTTTCTCCCTACTTCCTGATAGTCTGGAAAGTTTTGCAAACATGACTGATCTGAACATTAACTATAAAACCCCACCAGTCTCTTAGTGACTGAAGACAGTGAACTTCACCCCACACCTCATATATTTTAGGATATTTTAATAAGAAGTAAAAGGAGATTAGGCAATGAAATGCTCTGAACCCCAATCAAATTGCACATGATGTTAATTGCATGTGCACCCACAGGAAAAAAGCAAAAACTTAAGAGACTTTTTTTTTAAAGAACCCTGAATTTCCAAGCAATCAATATTCAGGGTAGCACAGAGAAAGTAGGTGTAATATATAGTGTGCTTAGCATCACACTGGGGCTCGGGGCGTGTAGATAGATCCATACTTGAAGACAACTTGTTTTCCTGCAAATTCCGTGTCCTGGTTAGTTTATGACAAGTTGACCCAAACTAGAATCACCTGAGAGGAGGGAACCACAACAGAGGAAATGCTTCTATCAGTTTGGCCTGTGTGCCTGCCTTTGGGGTATTTTTCTTGATTGACAAATGATGTCAGAGGGTCTATCGTTTCAGCTCGTTTGGGCTGAAATACATTCTGAGACTTGAATAGATGTAATTCAAAGGGAAAAGAACACCCCTAAACTCAGAGAACTATCCCTGTAATAGAAATCATTTGATTGATTAGGCTATCCTTTGACTTGACTGTTTCTGACACAATGTCTGACCCAGGCTGCCAACCTTGTTAAGCTTCTGCGTCTTGTTGCAAGGTGGCTAAGCTCCTGTTAGAATCTCAGCCTCTAAAACTTATTTGGTGTGAACTGGTACACAGAGGAAGCCAATGAGTGAAGATCATCCTGAGTCTCAGAGTATAATGTTATAAATGCCTGAGAGCTGCCATCCCCTCACCATCCTGGAGATTAATCTTTGTCCTTGTGGCATCCCACTGCCACATACTATAAACCCAAACAGGTCCCACTATGCGTACTTTAAGCAGCCACCCTTTAAATTGATTGGCAAGATATTAACCTGTTATTCTGACACTTTTCATTTATTTGTATAGATTGGAGTTCATGACCTGAATTGTTTCACCTTGAAATGTTTTAAATAATTTTTATTACCGTGCATTAGTTATGCACATGAATGGTTCAATGTGTTATCATTTCCTGCAGCTGAAATGCGATAACAGTGAATTGCTTTGGATTTTGTGTGCATGGAAAATTTACCCTTATTGCATGGAAAATTTACTTTTATAGGCTAGATTTGGATATTGAATTCTTGGGCTATTTCTCACACTTAATCTTTTATTACATTTTTATGCTTTTATGGTTTGCCATAGACTTTTTTGTTGTTGTTGTTTTTTGAGTTCACCATTGTTTATCTTTGTCAGTAAGATCTCTCCTGCCCCTCTGACTTCTTGCTGGAGATGCTGGCTTTCAGCCTCCGAACCATGCACAGGTGGGCTAGTGTTTGGTGTTGATTATGTTTGGCATTCTCATAGCTTTATGAGTCTGGTTCACAGAGGTATTAAAGTCTGTATTTTGGGAAATATGCTACTTACTTTTTAAAAATATATTTTCTACTCTAATCCATCTCTTTAGGTATTTCAATTGCTCATTACTTATGGAAACTACTCTGCCATGTATCCAGTTAATTCCATTTTTCATTTTTTATGTTTTCTGTGCATTTCAGTTTGAGAATTTTCTGACCATCTTAAAAATCTCACAGAGCCTTTTCTTGACAGAGAGTCTATGGAGAATCTTCAAATTTTGTTTTTTGCTGAGTTATTTTGAACATTTCCTTTTGATACTGTTCTAAAATTTCCATTTCTCAGCACTTATTTACATAGTCATTAAGTTCTGAATTTGTTTTCTTGGCTGTCCAGACAAGATACCATAGACAAGGTATCTTAAACAATAAAGGTTGCAAATCCATTATAAACAAAAAATTCAAGTTCAACATCAAGATTCTAAATTGTTCTGGTTTTGGTGATGCCATTCTTGTTTTATGAAAGTTGTTTTTACTATGTGGTCTTCCCTGAATATAGTTGGGTAGGTCTGGAGGGAAGGTAGAGTAGGGTAGATGAGAGGACACTTAGATCTCTCTCTTTCTCTCTCTTTTTTTAAAAACATGAATCTTTGCCAATCATGCTCCATCCCTCACAGCCTACTTAAAACTTCGGTATAGGCCTTGTTAATGAATCACATACCAAGGGTTGATATTGCTTTATATGTACTTGAGACCATAGCTATGCTCAGTGTGGTAAGGCAATGGTTAAAGTATCTCCTTACTTGGAACATAAATGGGCTGAACTTTTAGGAATGGAGTATTTGTCTGATGCTCTTTTTGTATTGACTTTTAGTCTGGCTTGTATTTTTTATTGCTGGTAGAAGCTGCACATTTTTTGAAGCAACAGGAGCAGAAGCAAGTACATACAATGTGAGGGCAAGTTAATCTATGGAACATTTAGGCTTCACTATTTTAGGCTACTCTCTCTCTATGTATGTCCTCTTTCCTATCTCCCTCTGGCCTTGGAGATTCACTTCTCCCGCCCTCTTTATGGGTCTGTTTTGACAGCTTTTAGTTCTTATCCATTATCCTGGGATCCAGTTGACAATGTGACAAAGATGCAGAGGAATGAGAGGGGCTCTGCAGTCTCTAACATTTAAGCCACTTTTAGAGCTTCTGTCCTGTGAACCTTGCATGAGTTTCCTCTTGTCTTGCTCCCTACACTTTAGGGGAGACAAGATAGCTGGAGCAAAAAAAAGAAAAAAACTACCCTTCCCCCCAGTATTCTGGGGTGAATCATTTGTTATAGAGAAGGCTTTCTTAAGGATTACCTACAGGGACAAAGAGGAAACCTTTCTTGGATCTCTGTCTTAAGGCCCCAGTGCTATTCTGAGAGGTGAATCTCAGTGTTGCCCTTCCAAGACTGCTGCTTTCAGGTGTATATCCATCTCTTTTCACTTCATACTTATCTTCTCAAACAGCAAACTTATCACTAAGTAATTCTATGGTGTATAGTTCTTGCAGTCTTTGCTCTGATCGGGCAGATTTTGATGACTCTCGTTTCACACCCTCCCCAGAATTAAGAGCGGTGGCAGACTAAGCAAGCTAAGTTCTCTAACATTGTATATCAGAAGTTATTACTTTCTTTATGAAGAGAACACAGCTTACATAACGCTGTTATCTGATGAAGTAAAAGCCAGAGACAGAAAATATCCTTTGTAGTTTAGGTTTCTACCCAAAGATCATGGGACATATGATTGACATGGCAGAGTTCAGGAAGCAGGACATATGGAGAAGCTGTGAATAACTGAAGAAATGGTAAAGACATAGATAAACAGTATCAATCTGTTGCTGTCAACAACAGAGACTGTGTTTAGTTGTGGCCATGGAGGTTTTTAAGTCCTTCAAGAAACTGTCTTTTTATAGTTTACATAGCTAGGTTGGGTATTAGGTTACACTTCTGATTGAGCATTACCATACTTATAAAGCCCTTGATTAACATTTTAAAAAAAATTGTGTAAAAGCCAAATGGAAAAGGGGGGAAAGGGATAGGGGTTTTCTAGGGGGGGGGGAAATGGGGAAAGGGATTGGCATCTGAAATGTAAATAAAATATCCAATGGGGGGAAAAAAAAGAAAAGAAAAGAAACTGTCTTTTTGGAGGGATCAAAGGCTACCTCCTATTTCTCCAAATCCTCCTGCATAACAGTGTTTTATAATTTACTGTAGTGTTCAGACTAAAATTTCTCCATTTTGAGGAATGTCAAGGATCTAGTATGCTCCGTATTTGGAGAATCTGAGGTAAAAAGCAAATGCTTAAGGGCCAACTTGACATTACTCACTAGCAGCATAAATTTTAGTTTTTGATGTCTTGTTGAAAATCAATTTAAATCAATGGTGAATGAGCAAGCAAAGAAGGGAACACTGAGACTGTCTCCTGGAAAGGTTTCTAAACTTCATGGCTAATCTCTTCCATAATACTTACAAGGGACAGGGGTCCTCTTTGTTTAATGTATGAGAGTCACTGATAAAAAATTATACTGTTTTTCAATCCTGTAAAAACATTTTTTTAAAGTATGTTCTTCTTTTTCCATGGCTAGCTCACAAATGAATGAGCTTGAGACAATAAGATTCATTTATTTATTTAGCTGACAACGTAATAACTGGGCGGTCATTGCTCTGTTGTAATCCTCTAAGCTAATCTGCCTACCTCTCAGCCAAAGTATCTGAGATACTTGCATTTTAGTATTGGTTTGGTTCTCTGGGCTCCAGGTAGTTTTCCATGATGCCTTTCTGTATTCCTCCTTCATGGGGAATTCCTCTCTTCCTCCTCCTCTCTCCTTCCTGTGACTGGTAGAAGCCTAGTCCTATTCTCTCTTCTGCCCAGCCACTGGCTAATCAGCTTTTATTGATAAGTCAGAGAATAAATGGGGAGCAATGTTTACATAAACTTGAAAGAGGAGATATTTAGAATAAGCATTATAATGCCACGCCTGGATTGCAACAAGATTTGGGTGCAAAGAAATCACCATTTGAATAATACAAGGGCTATTGTTACACAGTGCACAAAAACTTGTCTACATAACCCCAAAGATCTAACAACATTCCCTTGGATATACACTGTGTGTGCATCTTCACATACATTATTTTTCTCTGATCTTTGAGAATAGGTGACTATTTGGCCTCCTTGAGTTGGGCTTGTACTTGAGAATAACAGCTTGCTAAAAGCAACAGGAGCAGAACAAGGGATGACAGAAATGCAATTTGAACAAATGCCTCTTACCATCAGCTACATACTGAAGGACACGCAACTCTATGGAACTATGTAGAACAAGCTCTTTAACCCCCATTAACATAGAGCTGTAGCATATCAGAAATGTGACCAAACTTAATAGATCACTGGCTAGAGTTGAGATTTACCCTTCTCACCTCCTAGAGGCAAAAATTTTTTTTCTGGTTCATCTGTTCACATGGCTTAGAACTGCACCCATGCCCCCAGAGACTATATGTCTGATCCATAAAAAGAAACCCCATAAGGGAATCCTAACATCTTCTTCCCCCATATAAGGCCAGCTTCAAGATATCTACTTCATTTTACTGACTTGACATTTTCTCTGGTAGTAACTCATTTATACTTCAAACATTAGGTATAAACATGGTATGCTGTTAAATGATGAGATAGGAATTATATATGAAATCCAATCTACCAACATAATTTTATACACCACCACTTGAATTGATTGCATTTTCCACTGAACAGTTGTCCCAAACACCTAGTTGGTCCATAATGTCTCAAAATAAATATTGTCCTGTTTGTCACGTAACTGAGAGAGTCAATGGGGGAATATATATATATCTACTTGGTAATTCTCACAAGGTAGGAATTCATCATATCAGAGCAGTGGCTGTATCAAAGAAAGCCAGGTTTATGTAAGAATACAGACAAACATGACTGGAGAGAGCTCTGCATAACTCTGGGTAACAGGATATGCTTAGGTTAGAATCAAGATGTATTTAAGGTCTAATTACATTCACTAGTTATTTTGAGGGAGAAGGAACCGAGACAGGATTTCTATGTGTAGCACCCCTGGAACTTGCTCTGTTGACCGGACTGGCCTCAAACTCAGAGATCTGCCTGCCTCTGGTTCCATAGTGCTGGGATTAAAGATGTGTAATACAACCACCATCCAGACTATCCAGTGTTCTCGAGTACAATAATTTGATTATTCCCACTTTAAACTTAAATATTATTACCATCACCACTCAGTACTATGCCATGTTGTACAAATTATACAAAAAAAAAAAAATAAAATAAAATAAAAAACAAAAAACAAAAACAAAACCATAGTCACAGCTTATGCTTGATGTTCTAAAGTGCTTAGCTTAGAATCTTTCATGATGTGGCTGCCATTTAAGTTTCCAGCAAGTTCAATTTTGAAGTTAGCATCAGCCACCTCTGGAAAACGACTTTAAGCTTCTATTTAGCAATAAGAAGATGCGACCCACTATAATAGAATCCTCCTGTTATAGTCTGCAAGCCTGCATTAAAATTCTGGGGAGGAGATGCCTGTTTCTTTCATTTTGCACATAAATTGAAGCCCTGCTGGTAGCAGAAGATGAGGCTGCTTCGTTAGATGGCTGGATATGATAAAGAAAGCTGTATGACCTAGCATATAGTATCTCCTGAGACCTAAAGGAAGCGTACTTATGAAAACAGCTCAACAACATCCATTCTTTATGGGTAGAGGAAACTAAGATCATTATTTATTACCAGCACTAATTCACTTGTCCATTATATTATGGGGAGGAAAATCCTGCTTGGTTCTAACCCCAAGTCTTCCATTGACAACTGTGATGGTTTAAATGAGAAGTATCCTCCCATAGGCTCATGTTTTGAATGCTTGGCTACTCAGTTGGTGGTACTGTTTGGGAAGGTTATGCAAACATTTATAAAGTAGAACTCCTCTGGAGGAAGTATAACACAGAGTGTAAGGCCTGAGTCTTTCCCAACTCCTATTCTCTACTATTAATGGACGGATGAAAATGTGGTTGGCCAGCTTTCTGCCCCTGCTACCACGGACATTCCATCCCCACTCCATCCCCACTCTCATGGCCTCTAGCTTTCTAGAACTATAAACTACTCTCAAGTTGCTTTTGGTCATGGTAACTAATACAAAGACTCTGGTCATGTGACTTTCCTCCAGGAAGACGTAAAACAGCAGCAGATTACCTGAAGCAAAAGGGGACACTGACAGAGAACACCCTTCTCTTGGTGAAGTTCATCTTGGTGAAGCAATAAGTCCATTGAAGTTCCTTATAGGAACATGGTCGACTCAGAGGTTGCTGCCCTATTGGGAACGCTCCCAGGCAACTTACAGGTAGCTACATCACGGAGGCATCTATCCACCACATGAAATGATTCACAGAGAACTGCATCACTGACACATCCTCTGGCGAGCTCAGAGACAAGCTACCTCAAATGAAGAGTTCATTCCCCAATCAAGGTACTATGTATGTAACCTGGGAGTAGAAGGACTCGTAAGAATCTCATCTGCTTTGAACCCCACGAGCACTCCACATCTTCCACAAGAGAAGGTGATTGTTCTTGATTAGATGTCTCTTGCAGACAGTCCCAACTGTTTCAAAGAATCAGTGGGATCAAAGTCAAACCTGGAGGAAGTGGCTGCAATCCAACTCTAAAACCTTATTTTCCATTGCAGACATCTATCCATTTGTGTTTAGCACATGATATACATTGTAGTAACACCTTGCACAGTGGTTAGTACATATGAGGCCAACTTATACAAGACAAACAGCAAGCCTCTGTTACTTCATCTTGAACAGTGACTAAATTTGTCAAGTATTGATTAGCAAGGTCCAGGATCACAGTCTTAATCAAGGGTTTTGGCTCTTAAATTTTCTCTTATTCTGGGAACTTTCATCTGTAATTTTAGATTGGGATGCCATCATTGAGCTCAGACTATATTTAAATGATGAGTGCATTTTTTTGGAGCATTAAAACAACACTAATGTTATCACTTCTCTGCACTATGCATAATAGGACTAAGGCTAAACAGACAGTGTAACTTGCCCAAGTTTACTAAGCACTTACATGGCTGAGGTAGATTTTAATTAAGTCTTATTCCCAGTCTGTACACGTGCAACTGCTCTGAATTTTCCCCTTGGAGCAAAGATGTTTTCTTAATTAAAATTGATCTTCAGGCGATTTCTTACTTGCATTTTACTAAACTGTCAGACAAGTAAATTGAAGCCATCTTTTTTTTTTTTTTTCTGAGAAAGTAAGCCATAGAAAAGGGCACCAGGCTTAAAGCTAAAGGTATCTGAAACCAGTCTGGTGTTTTCATAAAAAGTTTCATGCAAGTTGCAGAAATGGCCTGATTATGAACACCCTTATGTATGAAATGGGGACTTACGTGCCTTATAGTTGTTTGTCTTGCTTTGGTCCAGTCTTTCCCTGCTACACTTTCAATTCATCCCTTTTGGGATGGTAATGAATATTTTGTGCCATTATGTTGGCATATATATTCAATGTATGTAATTTCATTTGATTTTTACAGGAGGTTACAGTTGAGATTCATGATTGTTAGAACGAGAATGCCACTCCCCCCCCCCAGCCAGATATTTGAATACTTGGTTCCCAGAGTTAGTAGCACTGTTTGAGTAAAGTTAGTAGGTGTGACCTTGATTGAGGAAGTATGTCAGCTGGGACAAGCTTTGAGGGCTCAAACATTGTGCCATCCCAAGTGTGCTTTCTGTTTCCTGCTTGCAGTCTAAGATCCCTTAGATCTTAGACTGCAAGCTGCTCCAAGTCGCAATGCCTGCCTGCTCCCATGCTTGCGCCACCATAATAGTGATGAACCTCTAACTCTCAAGTCTAAATAAACCCTTCTAAAAGCTGCTTTACCAAAGCATTAGAAAAGTAACTAATAGAGAGACCCCTTGTTCTCTGTAGATAATAAAAGAGCCAGTGAAAAGTTTGTGGGCATATTCTTGATTTTTTTTAGCCATCTTTAAGTGTGAAAGCTGAGAGATCATCTGAACACAAAGAAACCCCAGACTTAGAGATTGGGGATCACTGTTCAAGATGAACAAGGAGGGAGGCAAAGGGAGAGAGTAACTCTGGGGGAGTTACTTAGGGCAACAGCTGAATTTGAAGCTGTTTTGGCCATACCCATATTCTGTATATTCTGCTCTTAAATGCTTCATTAATACTGGCACTACATATAATAAATGATTCCACATGGAGTCATCCTTCTTGCCTAGCATTTATCAACTCAAGTCTCTCCATTCTGAAGAAGCCCTTTTTAAAATAGCATAGCAGATGGCTATATGGATAGTGAGTTTGGTGTCTACCAATGGCCAGAGCTGTGAAAATCCTGATGCTAAGCCCTTGGTTCTCAAGGCAGTGCTGTTTCATGAACTGGCATGTGAGCATGCACCTTTCCATGTACTATATAAAGCCATCATTCCCTCTATTCTTCTCAGTCAGGGTAAAGAGGGACTACTGACTCTTGAGTCACAGAAAGCCACACTTTCTTGAATTTGTAAGAGAAGGCAGTAAAGATGGAATGAAATGGTCTATAAGATTTGCAAGCTTTGAAATGACCAAGATTCCCAATCTCCATCTCCACAGAACTATATGGAAGTTACATGGAGTCTGCCCTTTTCAATACTGTGAACTTAAAGACAGGGCAAGAGAACATACACAAGGTCTCCTAGGCCTCCTTATCTGCTTCCTAGTATCCCTGGCTGCCTAAAATTGCTAAGTTTTGAAATGATCCCCCCAAGCATAACCAGACCACAGAACCACCTGAAATGTCCAGGGCTAGAAGCTGATAGAGATGGAAGAGAAGGAATTAATGGAAGTCTGTGGGTCTGGCGTGCTTTAGAATCATTCAGGATATTTTAATCTTGGTTGAGTGCTGTGATCATGGTGAACACATGTGACTGAAACACTGCCAGACAGCTGCACCTGCAGAATGATGAGCAGCAGCAGCAATAGGCACAGATGCAGGAGAATGTGGAGGAGACCGTAGCCTGTGAAGAGTCTAGAAATGGGTTTATCTGAGCCTCACTCTGTAATGCTTCAAAGATCTGGATCTGAAACCTAGACAGGACCAAACACTGCCCACAACGAATGAAGCTAGAATAGAAAGGCAGCTCTCAATAGTGCTTTCCCCAAAATACAAGCTCATTTGTGATTCAGATAAGGACAGCAGTTATAGCAGTCAGTATTTGTAACGGTAGGTCTGTTGTTAATAGGTGTTGGTATCCCAAATACACACAGATTTCCTACACGTAGTTCAGTAGTAAGAATACCAGCAACCCAATGAAAAAATTAAATGGCTATGGAAAACAGAGTAGCCAGGTTCAGAAAGACAAAGCAAAGTAAGTGGGTGCAGCAAATGAGGAAATAGGAAGAATTCTAAAGAACCGAAGGATTTTGACTTCACAAGATTGAATTGTTGTGAAGATGGATGGTGATGTTGCTAGTGCTTTTAATGTCACTGAATTTTATAATTGAGCATTAAGATTGTAGTAAAAGAAACATAAAATCTAGTGTTGAAACATTTCAAAGTGAATAAAAGGAATGGGGGATATCGTGAAGGTAGGTTGTAAATATTTTGTTATCTACTGCACTATAAAATTGTAACCCAGTCCACCATTCTCCCTAAGCCCTCAAATATTTGAAAATGAACAGATTAGCTCATTAAAATCAATTTGTCTCGAGACTATGAGATTAAAACCACAAAAATATCAAGTCACTTCTCAAACTCTGAGCCTACATTCTACATTTTGCCCAATAACTGGCTGTTTGAGTGATAGTGTCCTCCAGGACCTCTAGCATTTGAATATTCAGTCTCCAGTTGCTGTTGTTTGGAGGATTAGGAGGGTTTGGTCTTGGAGGCAATAGGTCATTGGAGGCAGGCTTTTGAGAGTTTAAACACTAGCACCACTTCTAGTTTGATCTGTGTTTCTTATTTGTGTGCTTCAAGATGTGAGCCTTCAGTTTCTACAGCTGCTAAGCCTGCTGCCATGTTTCCTTGACAGGGATGGACTCTTAACTCTCTGGAACTGTAAGCCCAAATACACTCTTCCGTAAGTTGCCTTGGACATGGTTTTATCACAGCAACAGAAAAGTGATAACTAAAAAAGCCAAGCTACCTTGAATTCATAATACTGAGTTCCTGATGTCTATATGCCATTTTAGTGGGTCACTGGCCAAACTTGCATTATTAAATCTGGTCACTGGCCAAACTTGCATTATTAAATTCACTTTCCCTTATTCATAGGATAAGCAAGTAAGATCCAGGAAACTGCCAAGTTATGACCTTGTGCTCAGCAGTAGCAGGTCTCTTCTCCAAAGGAGCCAAGCACTTTTTCTAGAGTCCACCAAATCCACCTCCCATCAATCCAGAGGTTCCTTATGGCATCCAGACCAATTCTAGAGATGGAAGATGAAAGAACACCAAGCCCTATATAGTCAGCACCTGAGACCTGTGTTACCTGTAGGATTCCCATGAGTCACAGAGTTTCAGCTTACATATGGTTTATGTTGAAAATAACCAATCACAAATTCAATTACATCTAAGATTTTTTTTTATCTTTCTGTAGCAAAATCCTTGAGCTGTATGCACGTTAGAATCTAGAGCTACATTTCTACATGGTTTGTCAGGAACCTTGCTGGCAGAAGCCTCTGCAAACATTGAGATTTCTAAATTTAGAGTGCACACTCAGCAGCCCTCTTGAATTATTTAACATATGTCCAGGTGACAAACAAGAGCCCAACAACAGACTACATTAAAAGTGGCCAGAAAGGGTATGTGTTTGTCATCTGAACACAGGGTATCATCTGGGACAAGGTGTAAAGTCTAAGCATCTCAGCCCATTCTGTTCAAACTCTTTTGCAATAGAAGTTTTCATTGCTGTGCCATTTTCCTGTCTCCTAATGAATAGATTTAGCTTTAAGACTCCAGTTTACTTCCTCTTGCTGGAAACTGGGCTTCAGAGCTTCTAGGGAGTCCCAATACCTGTTTCATAAAAGCCCTCTTTACCAATAACTATCATCCAGCAATGCTCATAAGAAGCAAGCATTGTGTGGATTCATTTGATAGGAAATCTACTTCAGAGTTCATTTGATTTTACCTAGGGTACTCTATGGGAGGGTCAAGACTAAGTTTGAGACCTGCATTCCACAAGCAGTAGAGAAGTTCTTCATTATGGAAGTGCAGTGCGAGATGTGTTCTCAATATTCTGTGTGGCCACATGTGTAGACAAGACATCTCATGGGTTAAACTTGGAAGTCTGTGTCTTATTTAGTCGAGCGGCACATAGTGGATAATGTGTATCAGAATCCCAACACCTAGAAGTATTCAAATGAAACGAGTGCAAGCTGATCTACTCAAAGACCTCACAAAGAGGCTGTAATATGTGTTGTTAAAGGCAGTCCCTGGAGATGTAAAGTAGCACATCCAAAGCACAGAAGATGGAACTCACTGATGCCCACTGTTAGGCAAAAACAAACAATTGGATTAAGTGGTGAAGCCTGAAGAGGGAGAGTTCTCCAATGGAAACAGATTCCCACAGGCATCTTGTCTGGCAAATATGGAGTTAGAAATGAGACTCAGTGAAGAAAGGGGAGGATATCTAACTGTGTTTTTCCTTCCTCCCTCATCTTCTGCCATTGTCTTCCACTGTCTGGGTTCTTTTAAAACAAAACTCATCGTGTATGTGGATGAACAACCCTGAAATTCACCTTGATGTGAAGAAAGGCAAGGCATAGATTGGAATCAAGCCAGAATATCTGGTACTATCAAGAAATAGTGTTATACTTATTAAAGTTGGATGTTTGGTATTTTAAAGATATATTTAAGGCAAGTGGTACAATTAAATATTGAGGCTGTTGATGGGGAAAGATAAAACATCCCTGTCTATTTTAAATCTGAATTTCAAATAGGTACAATGAGGTAGCTATTAAATATATGCAACCATGTTCATTCCTTCCCCTGTTCTACACAAAAACTCCATCATTCCATTTTTATATTTTAATTAATAATCAGGTAGGGTAAGACTCTTAAGACTTTGGGCTGTCTTCCACTTGCACAAGGCAAGCTTTTTAAAAAAAAAAAAAAAAAGAACCCTGCTGAAATCCCAGGTTTAGACAGCATTATGCTGGTCGCTATATTACATATGCTAAAATATACATACATAAGCATATCGCTCTTGGTCTGCTGATCATGCCACACATGACTGATAAGCACAAATATGCATGCTAAAAATTATCTTAACCAGGAAATGTTAATTCATAGGATTGAAATTACAGTGGATATAGTTAGCAAGAAAGTAGATATTTTAGAGGAGAAAATGGGGGAAATGGAGGACAAAGCAACAGAAAAATACCCAAGATTGCAACAACAACAACGAAAAAAATTGAAAGAAAGAGCACTACATTGAAAGCAAACCAAGTGTCCTCAAACATGCATAGATGGACTATCTGAAGATCCAAAATATTTAAGATTATCCAAAATGCTTCCCTATTTGGGTGCAAATCAGTATGCAGAGTTAAGCCCCAGATGCACAGGAGTTAGTGAGGTGTAGCTTAAACACACACAGAACAAGTTAACTGATCCAGCAATTTGCCACAAAATTGGACTCATGAGAAACATTGTTACCCTCTAGTTATTCATAAAATATCTGCTTAGTGAGTCAGTTGGACGTCCCATAGCAGATGATACTTTGTCTCTGCTTTATAATCAGAGAGATCAAACAGGCAATCCTGGTAACAGAACCATCTGTGAACATCACTCATTTATAAGCCTCCCAAAGAAGCAAATAACGGCTCCTGCCTTCAGCAGGTTACTCCATAGCTTTGATTATCTACAATTTCTTTTGATAAACACAATCTGTAAGCTGGTGATCTGCCTTATTAACTTGATTGAAATCACTACAAGGAGAACCTCTTGATAGTAGCCCTCGGATGGATGGCCTATCCCTAACTAGAGTTGCCTTCACTGGAAAACATCTATTTCCCTGAGGCAAGGGTTTGGCTTAGTGACACAAATATCCATGCTTCCCTGATCCAAGGGTTCCTCCTACCTTCTCACCAATTAAACCAAAAATTGCTCTTGATGATATCAAATAAAATATGGATGTCCATATTCTCTAAAAAGGGAAAAGTTAATCCATTTGTAGATTGCCAGGTAGTGTTATTATGCTAACATTCTTTAATAATAATTTTTATACAGCAGGAAACCATTTCCTGAATGATCAAGCCTTTGGACTACCTTCCTTCAAATGAGCTCTAGTTTAGTGGTTAATATTGTTAGTGCCTGTGTGCAGTATCATGGCTCTTGGTTTCATATGTCACTTGAATGTTTGAATATTACACAATCATCAATAGAGTGACCATCATGGCAAATGAGCTGAGTGAAATACACGGTTTTTCTACTTACAATTTCACAGAGGCACTAGGATATCCCACCACCTTCTCTCAAATCACCACATGAGCCTCAGAAAGTGTTGCTGAGATCTAAAGTATTGAGCAAGGTCAAATAAACCGAGGTCTCTCACAAACTTTTAGCTATATCATATGTGAGTATCCATGATTTGGGCTTGGGGAGATAGCCATCCAAGGAAGAGTTACAACACTATAGAAAGTCCAAATATGAATCAAAGAAGTCATATTTATCTTTATGACTGATTTCAATTAGAAAGATCAGCTAGTAAAATCAGGTAGACTGGCTTTCGTAAACATACCCCAGCACCTCTAACACAATAGAATGGGAAACCTCAAAGCTATGCATCTAGTATTTGCTAAGAGGAACAACGAGATTATTTATGTTTATACAGATTAATAAGGTTTACCACAGGCTCTATGAGAAAGGCAGAATGGAGAAGCAGAGATGGGGGCTGGGGATAGAGAGTGCTACTGCTCAGATAGCAGGTCAGCAATGTGACCACAGCAAATAAAGAATGCAATCACACTTATGTCGTTACAGCTCTGGAGCTGATTGGACTAGGTACAACTTTTGAGAATCTTCTCTCCAACCTTATATTATGTATGATCCACAAGAATCAAAAGAGGCTCCAATTTTGCTGCTGCCTGAAAACAGAAGCAGCAGTTAAGTTGCCTTAACTAGATGAGTGGCACTATTATGGGAGCAGAACCAGGCAGCCTGGAAGTGGAGACATGGTGTTGACCTGGAAGGGCCATTGTTCATTCCTCTGATGACTTCTCATAGATAGATTCCTAAGCTGGGTAAAGTTTTATGAGGGCACTCCCAAAACCAAGAACATCTGTCAGAATCCTGTAGTAAGAGTGGTCAAGCCAAAGCTTGGTCCGGAACACACACAAACTCTTATGTAAGACAGCCTAATATTCCAAAAAAAATGTCTCATTTGATATCTGGCTAGCAAGACAGAAAAGTCACAAATACATACATTATCTATCTCTATCTCTATCTCTATCTCTATCTCTATCTCTATCTCTATCTCTATCATCTCTATCTCTATCTCTATCTCTATCTCTATCTCTATCTCTATCTCTATCTATCTATCTATCTATCTATCTATCTATCTATCTATCTATCTATCTATATGTGTGTGTATGTATATATATGTATATGTATATACATATATATATGTGTGTGTGTGTGTGTGTGTGTGTGTGTGTGTGTGTGTGTTACTGATGAGATGGAGAAACAGTCTTCTGTTTGCCAAGAAGCTTTGTTCTGAGGAGTGGGATCTTATTCTACTCAAAGATTCAATTATGTTGCTTAGTAGATCAACGTCATACCATGTACACTAACAAGGATGTTTAGAGATAGCTAAGTTAGCTCTGGAAATTGGAGATTCAAATGAAAGAAGTACATAGAATAATCCCAGCACCTTGGCATATGTTGACTATAATCTCATTCTATAGCTGAGAATGTAGACTTTTGTTTCAGAGTGAGACAGTGGACTTTTTTTTTATCTTCCGTGTGTAATAGTCTAGTTTGTATCTTTGTTGTTACAATAAAACACTGACAAAATAAAGTTCAGAGAGAAAAGCTTTTTTTTTCCATTCTGATTTACAACTCTCAAGTACCAGCCCATCAATGAGGGAAAGCCATAGTAGGAACTGAAGGCAGGAACTAAAGCAGAGAACACAGCAGCTGCTGCTCACTGGATTGCTCACCTTGCTTTCTTTAAAAAATATTTTTATTATTTAAAACAAGTTTTAAGCTTAAATATCCTTTTGATCACATTTTTTCCCTTCCTCTCCAGATCTTTTCATTCTCCCTACCCATCCAACTATAAGTCCTGTCTCCAAACAAAAACCAAAAACCCAATAGAACAAAACCAAGTAAACAAAATAACACACCCAAACAGGTAGAAAAACAAATAAAATCTCCCAAACTGTAACCAAGTAAAAGCAAAGTAACACACACACACACACACACACACACACACAAAAGAAAACCAACTTTGGAGTATGTTGGTCAATTGTATGTTGGTCAATTATTCCTGAGTAGGAAGCCTGCCCTGGAGTGGTTGATATACCCAGTGTCACTCCATTAGAGAACAATGATTTTGTAGCAGGTATACATGCTTCCATTGTTAACCATTACCCTAGTGGCTAGATTTACATTTATTCATTCATTTTAAAAGACATAATAAAATATAAGATAAAAAACTATCCCATTGAAGTTGGACAGGAAAAATCAACAGAAGGAAAAGATTTCAAGAGATGGCACAAGAATCAGAGACCTACTTTTTTTTTTAAATGGGATTCCTGGGTGTGCAAAATGTTAAACTGGAAGCCATTATATGTACACCAAGGACCTGGTGCAGACCTGAGCAGCAGTCTCTGTACATGCTAGTCCAGTCTCTGAGATCATATGAGCTTTGGTCATGTTGACTTAAAGGGCCTTGCCTTCTTGGTGTCCTCCATCCCGTTTGGATCTTACAGGCTTTTTGATGATTCCCACACTGCGTTTCCTGAGCTCTGAGGGAATGCTTTTGATGGAGACTCCCATTTAGATCTGAGTGTATCAAGGTCTAATTTGTCAAGTTGACAAAAATACTAGCTAGAACAGGTGTCTGTCTGTCTGTCTGTTTACAGACAGTCTCACTGCATAAGCCCAGACCGGCCTAGAACTTGCAACTGTACACATTCGCCTTCTATGTCTCCCAATTGCTGCCATTAAAGGAATGCGCCACCACACTCAGCCTGAGGTTTTATTTTTGTGGCTGAGTATGATTCTGACAGAATTTGTTCCTTCAAACACTGTGTTTGATCCTTATAGGTCTGAATCAGATAGTATCTGGCTCCCATTGACACATGGTTTCCACTGCACATGCCAATATCTGGTACTACAATCAATGGCTATTCTGAGATCCCGGGCTAGATGTGTTCAGAATTAATGAGTTGTAACACACAGAGAACGCAGTCAATAAAAGCCTCACTTGGGGCAGAGATAACTTAGGCAGGTTTCAGTGAAGTTTACAAGTTCAAATGATGTTACCATCTAGGTTCATTCTTAGTGATAACTATTTATTTATGCGCTCTTGGCCGTATTAATCTTCATATCTCACTTTCCATTGCTCTGCAGATGCATGTGGGATTACTTCCCAATCACACTCACACTAAGTTTTGATTTGTCTTACTTTAACAATGAACTCACAAGGAACAGATCCTGTTATAGGACTCAGCCTCTTGGGGACAAGATGCAATGACTGGTTAATGCCTTCAAAGCTAGCAAGACTCCAACGCATGCTGTAATGCTAGGCTTATGTTATAAAATTTTGAAAATGGGCTTCACGTTTCAGCATCTGGGAGAATCCAGAAGAGATGGCAAGAGGATTCTGATCTCTAGCAAAGCTTCCACTAAAGTCTAGTCCATTCTCTTGTGTTCAGAAGTATTTTTTTTTTCCAGTGACAATTTATGAAGAACTGCTTCTAATTCTCAAAAGCCTTAAGTGGCTTTGCTAGTGACAAGCCTACCTCATCACCCACCATTTTAATCTCATGGCCATAATCCCCACATTGGATATAAATTCTTAGACTATCTCTGTCCTCCTGAGTGAAGTTGACCAAACCCACTCAAGATTAAATTGGAGTGATTGGGGGCTAAAGTCAAATGCCATTTTAAGGGCTGAGAAAATAATCAGAGTTCCAAAGGCCTTCTGGGAAAATTATTTTTGGTGGTTGAGCTATTGTGGTCCATACTTCAGGAGATCTGCCACACTTAAGATAGAGGCAGCATACCAGATTGTGCAGATAAAAAAATTTCCATTGTCAGAGTACCTGGATTCTGGCCATCCATCCCTTAATGAGCCATCACCCCAATTTCCTCTTGCCTGTACCTCTGAACTAGCAGAAAACAATGAAGACAAGATACAGAGACCTTGGGCCGTGGATCCCAATTTTCTATCTTGATCCCTTATAACCTGTGTCTAAGCTTAAAATAGAAAATGTGTTCAACCAAGTACTGATTTGGTAGAAGTTCTGAGAAGCTGGACATCATTTCTCAAGGGCTTTGAAGCTGCAGCATTCTTCATCAGCACAGGTTATCTAAGAGGCTCTTAGAATTGCCTCTGCTGTCCAGACAGCTAGGGACTTCCAAACCCCTGAATCTACCATGAGTCTAAACACAGAATTTTCAGCACACAGTATCACAAGCACTGAAGTTATTCAAGAAGTACTTGCATAGCTGAGATCTTGTCAGTGCCCCAAAGCTTTGCCTTGGGGTTACTAGACTACACGAAGAAGAATCTAATAACAACCAAACATAAAAGACGATGCAGCCTCATTCTATATGCAGAAAATGTGTGAGGGATTGCAATGAAGTAGCTCTTAAACTTTTTTTTCTGCAGAAAACTGCAAATTCAAACATAGAAGACTGATCCAGACTCTAGACCACCCAAAGCCCTGACTACTTATGCCTGCTTTTATTAAGAAGTGGGGTCCTGGGTGCTTCTTGATCTAAGCCCTCAGAAGCTGAACAAGAAAGAGCCTAAGAAATGGTAGGTAAGGGCAGTGATATAGTCAGGATTACCACAAGTGTGTTTGAAGAAAAACTAGATTGATTCAGACAAGTCCATTTTGATCCCCCAGCTTCCAAGAAACTGCAACTTAAAGCCCAAAGGAAGGAACAAGGAAAATGTGAGGTTCTCTCCAAAATTTTCTTTGTTTAAAAGAAAAAACCAGAACCCAAGAAACCACTCATGTATGAAAGTCACAAATTATCCCAAGACTTGTGGTCTATGCCTTTGCCTACTGGAAACTGGCCAGCACTGGCAGCTGTTCCCAGAGCTTGGAGAAGCCACCAGGCTAAGTTGCTGAAGCAGGACAATGTGAACCAAGACCCCGCCTCAGTCAGTCACCTGAGGAATGTGCTACATAGAAAAGGCAGATGTCACCTCTGTTAATTCAAAACTATGGCCATGAAGGAGGACCCAAAACAGGAGCAGAGGATGGACTCATCAGAGAATCCTCAGGGTCAATTATCATTGATCATAAGGATCACAATGATGACAAGGTGGAGAACCAGGCGATGGGCACTTCCCTAGAGACTTCAGCGATGGATAATGACACAACCACATATCTCTGGTCAGTGCTGCTCTAGAATCATCTTTTCATAGGAGATCTCAGATTCAGAATACAAATAAAGCTCAGATAGAACCCAAGTGCTCCTTAACTTCTCAGCTATCTCCTCACTCACTGTTAATAAGACATTCTAAGGTAAGTTCCTTTAATTTTACCCTAGTACTGAAAACTTGTTCCCATCCTCATAGCACGTACATCTTTTTGTATGAAGACCAATAAATTGGGTTTCATTTCTTCTTATGTAATTTTGGTTTGTCAGCCAACTGACAAACGTAAAAATTTAGGCTTTCTATATAAAACCTCAGTTCTGGTGGAGCATTATCTCCAATCCAATGGGATCATAAGTTGAAAGCCTGCCTTGTCTACAGAGTAAAATAGAGTTAAGATGGTTCACTTAGCAAGACCCTGTCTCAAAGTAAGACGGATGGAGGTGATCCAAATGAGGTCTCCTAATAAATCACGGGAGACAGTCCTAAGCCAAATTAAGTTGAGCTTCCAGTACTGGTACTGAGAGTTGTATTCAACTGAGCTGTTGGCCAGGGATTTACGTGAAAATCCCCAAACAACCAAGGCTGCTATTGGGTTGCTCTCTGTAAACTGATGGCAAGACCCACTGCTGAGGAGGACATCACCAACAACTCACTGAACATTAAGAGTTGATCTGAAGCCTGTTCTTTTCTAAAGAGAGAGAGAGAGAGAGAGAGAGAGAGAGAGAGAGAGAGAGAGAGAGAAGGAGAGAGAGAAGGAAAGAGAGAGAGAGAGAGAGAGAGAGAGAGAGAGAGAATATGTGGGGAGAGACTGAGAGGAGTAGAGTGAGGTAAAACCATAATCAGAATATGTCATATGAGAAAAGCATCCATTTTCAATAAAAGAAAAAAAATCCAGTATACATTTAAACTTCTTCAGCTCTGAGATGGTTGCATAGTTTGCACAAGCCCCTGGCCTTGTACATATTAGAACCACACATATTAATGGTGTCCTATACATTTCAACAAGGCAATAGTAGAACATTTCACAGAGGTTAAAAGTTTGTCTTCCCAAACTTAACTCTAAGCTATAGTAAGAATTTCCAAAATCCTCCTAGCTTTTGAGATGTATTTAAAACGTGCTCCTAAAATCCTAATTACCTCTAAGTGCTTTTCCAGTCAAACTGTTTTTAGAAAAGCCAACATTTACCCTTATATTTCTAATTTCTCTCATCTTCTAAAAGCATCGGATGACCTACCCAGCATGATGCAAATGGTGCCTCATCATGGACCCATCTTACAAGCTCATGCTTACAAACCTAGTAACCATGAGAACTGAGCCGACATACACATTTCATTTGTGATCAATGTCAATGTTAAATAAGGGCAATGCTGGACATTCACACAAACCCATAGATAGCTCAGGTTCTAAAGGGATAGGAGATAGAATTCTCCAGTGTACAAATTCATGGTCAAAATCGACCACGCTAGAGTTGTTCTGTCTTCTGAGGCCTTATTTCCCAAGGGAGCTGTATTAGTCATGGTTCTCTAAAGCCGTAGAATTTATGAAATGAATATATGTATATAAAGGGAATTTATTGGATTGACTTAGAGGCTGCAGTCCAACTAACCCAACAATGGCAAGCTATGAATGGAAAGTCCCACAAGGCTGGGTATTTCAACTGATCTTCAGTATAAGCTGGAATCCTAAAGAAGCAGTCTCCAGTGGAAGCACTGGCAGATAAGTACAAGCAAGTGTAGGATGAACAGCTCTTTCCTTCTTCCATTGTGCCTTCCATTTCTGGGTTGTAGTTCATTTCAGATACAGTCAAGTTGACAACTGTGAATAGTCACCACACATTGACTGTGCAGTCCATTAAGCGTTAGGTCATTATGAACATTGTTTTATCTATGCTGGTCATTATAATAACTATAATCACCTTGCCTCTGGCCATTCAAGACTGCCACCTGGCCCCTGCTACCTTTGGGATCAATTAAATCCCTTGCATAATTCATTTGGTTGAGCAGCAGCACCTGCAACCCTAAGGTCTGGCACAAGGAAAAGGGTGACAACAAAACTCTTCCAATGTACTGTTGCTCCTCTCAC
Source organism: Rhabdomys pumilio (assembly GCA_030674055.1). NCBI lineage: Eukaryota > Metazoa > Chordata > Mammalia > Rodentia > Muridae > Rhabdomys > Rhabdomys pumilio. The sequence continues at coordinate 29,843,090 of JANHMN010000012.1, forward strand.
CAGTTTGTGTCTTAATAGGATTCATGAAGGGCATATCTTCTGGGCCTTCCCATTGTGGAGGATTAGGTTTTACCCAGGGTACCCACTCTAGCATCGCAATTCCCCTGAGCCTTAAAAAAAAAAATCCCTTCATCAACACTAAGCCAAGGGATAGCAGGCATTTCCAAATCTTTTTCAGCAGACCATCTTTTGACAAACGTTTCAGCCAACCATTCAAACAAACGTTTGGCACATTTTATTTTCAACTGTGTGAGCTTCCATATTAAACCTCGAATCTCTGCTCAGAGGGCCAATATTAATAACTCGGCATGATCTAGTTTCACATTTCTCCCACCATCACCCATACCCTCAAAATCCACTCCCACACATATTCTCCAGACTCCTACTTGAACGAATTAGCAAAATCATATAGCTCTTTAGTAGTTTAATACACCTCTCCTTTCCACCTCTCCTCTTAAGACCCGCTTTGCCTTGAGTCTGGTTATAGGTCTAGAGGCAACTAGCGGTGGACCTTGAGGAACATCAGGCTTGTCTCACCTGGCATTTCCTTCAGAGAAAGTCATTGCTGGTTTAACAGACACGGAAGAATTCGTTTCCTCAGTAAAAGGTGAAAAGGGCAATATCTCAAGGGGCGGGGCTGAGAGTACTACTTCCTGAGGTGAGATAGGCCCTTGAGAATCTGAGGGTTCAAAGTTCTCAGCTCCAATAGGGTCTTCCATACGTCCCTATCCCATCATAGGATCCCTTCTTTGCCTTACTGTAACTGTTGACACCTTTTAAGGCCGAAATTTGAATTTTCACTGTACTTCAGCCAATCTTATAATGAGGCCTTCAGTTTGATTGTCTGCAACTGGAGCCCTGTGGCTGCTGGGGAGAAGATTCTCTTCAACGGCACACTTAGAAACCTTTAGATTGTTTATTTGCATCTGGAGCCAATCAGGGTTTTTTTTTGTTTTGTTTTGTTTTGTTTTGTTTTTTTTGTTTTGTTTTGTTTTGTTTTTCTGCTAAGCTCACTGTGGTCCTTTATATTCTGAAGTTGGATAATTTTATCTTGGAGCTCACTTCTATTCTTTATCAACTCATCTAGACGTGCTAAGAGCCTCCACCAGCAGCATAATTTTCCTTCAAACTGTCAACTTTCATATACAGAATCACCGAACCCATTGTCACTCATGATTGATTAATCACAATAATTCTATGGGCTAGAGAGATGGCTCAGCTGTTAAAGGGCTAGGCTCACACCCAAAAATATAAGATAAGACCTCAACTGAAGTCACCTTTTGATGAGCATTTACACGGGACATAAGCATCTCTTTGTCTATTTGGAGAAATCTATCCACATCTTTCCCCAAATGCTTTTCTCACCAACTTTCCAATCATGCTCTTCCCAAGTCCCTGACCACCAGCCAGTCCATTGGCTACAGCCCATGAGTAACTGAACATTTATATATCTGGCCATTTCTTCTTTCAAACAAACTATAATACCATGTGTACTGCCCATAGTTATGTCCACTGTGAAGATTTTTCTCCAATAACACCTAGATCGTGATGGGCAGTTCAGGTTGTATGGTAACTTGGTGGCCCATGTTAAAAAAAAAATCACAATCCAATTTCCTCAAGGTAATCTGGATCTATCACCCTGTCTAAACCTGTTAATTCCTTTTTTTTAGCCTATTGGTATGCGGGGCATTAGAAGCCCAAAATGACCAAGGGGAAAGTTTGAGCTTCCAGTTCAATGGAACGTTTGTTGTGGCTCCCATTAGGAATCCCAGCACTCGAGAGGCAGAGGCAGGCGGATTTCTGAGTTGGAGGCCAGCCTGGTCTACAGAGTGAGTTCCAGGACAGCCAGGGCTACACAGAGAAACCCTGTCTCGAAAAACCAAAAAAAAAAAAAAAAAAAAAAAAAAAAAGGAATACTTTCCTCTCTGGGACTGGGACCAAAACTTCTAGACCAACAGAACTTAGGAGTTATGGGAACAGGAAGCAAAACCTTTCCTAGTGGGTCACTGGGAGTGATAGTGAGTGGAACTATTCTCTTTTCCACCTGTTGATTCCTGGACACCTGGATCCTGGCTATGGGAGACTGCTGGCCTTGCCAACTGAAATCAAATTGCTTCTGGTGGTCCTTATGGGAAGGACTCAAGAAAAGGCATTTGTTAGATCAATAGCTTCATACCATATACTATGAGATGTGTTAATCTGTTCAAGTAAGGACACTACATCTGGTAGAGCAGCTGCAATTAGTTCCTACCTGATTTAGTTGTCCATAGTTAACTGCCATTTCTCCATGATCCACCTGTCTTCTGTACTGGCCAGATAGGAGAGTTAAATGGAGCTGTAGTGGTAACCGCCACCCCTGCAACTTTCAAGTCCTTGATGGTGGCACTAATTTCTGCAAAGTCTAATCCACAGTAAGACTTTCCAAAACCCTTCTAGCTTTTTAGATGTATTTAAAACATGCTCCTAAAATCTTAATTACCTCTAAGTGCTTTTCCAGTCAAACTGTTTTTAGAAGAGCCAAGATTTACCACTTTATTTCTCCTTTCTTTCGGCTGCTAAAGTCAGATGTACTACCCAGCCTGATGCAAATCGTGGCTCTCATCATGGACCCGTCTTGCAAGTTCATGCCTATAAGTCTAGTTACCATGAAACTTTTGTGATCAATGTTTAGTGTTAAATAAGGGCAAAGCTGGACCCACATTCACACAAACCCATAGATCAGATAAAGATAAAGTTTTCTGGTGTACAAGTTCATGCTCCAAATTAATCACCGTAGAGTTGTTTTGACTTCTGAGGCCTCATTATTTAAGGAGGCAAAGGCCATCCTGCTGGGAGACTGTTGTCCTGGAAGGAAGACAAAAACAGTTTGGTCAGCTCCTCAGCAGACTTTGAGCCACACAGTCCTGGAAACAAGGGTTGGCTTGCTGCTAACGCAAGGAACACAGAGCTGGGAGCTTGCTTAGGTCCCTCTGGAAACTAGGGTTCCCCACAACCATCAAAACAGAATTCCTCTCAGATCCTGTGTAAGAATGTGTATATAGTCATTAGGAAGCTGAAGACATTCTCTTTTATTTTCTCCAATAATTGCCCACCCTGTACCAAGGCAACACTGTAGGGCTGCTAGGCTATGGGTACTGAACCCAGGCTTGGCTATAGCTTCGTTCTTTTCTGTGAGCCTGAACTGGAAGCTGGCAATGTTATGAGAGACTGCATCCAGGCTGGTGCACTTCAGTGGGTCCAGATGGCTGGTACAGCGATGAAATTGCTTGGGAGTATGAATGAAGGAGACCAAACACTTGGGCCAAGTGACATGCCTGGAAAACAGCTACCTATCAAGAGAATAAGTTTCCATTTGCACTCTTTTCACTCTTGTGATAAAACTCCCTAGAGGATGAAGGATCCTTTCCTTCCCTACACGCTTTGGGACATGGTATTCCACCACAGCAATACTAAACCAAATCCTAACAAAACAGTGGTCACGTCAGGAGTGCTCAGGCTAACTACAGTGACCTTTCCAGGCCTGCTTACTTATGTCTGCTTAACGACAGCTGCCTGCGGGGAGGACTTTGCTGATGATATAAGGCCTTGCTACTTTAGCTTAGAATGTCAGAACATAAATTCCCAAGAGAGCCTATAAGGTTGTATTCTACAGGGTCTCAACATTCTCCCAACTGTCTTATTTCTAGTCCCTGACATTTGTATGCAAAACGAAATTCCCTAGAGCCTGAAGAAGCATCACAAGTGACAGGCAGAGCTGCAAAATAGGACAAGGTGAACCAGAAGACCTCTCACACATGAAGAATATGCTGCACAGAAGAGGCGGAGGTCACCTATGTTAACTTGAAAGCTATCATGGGAGACAGGTGTCAAGTGGAATGTCAGCAGTCTTCAGAGACAAAAGGGCACAAGGGATTGAAGAGGAGGAGACAGGCTTTTTAGAATCCTTATATCAACTGTCTGTGATCAAAGGGATGAAGAGAATGTGAAGGATCACGAGAAGGCAGATGAAAGACGTGTCTCAAGTTTAAACAGTGACCAAGAAAATCTTATAACTCTGTGTCTGAGGGTGGTGACTCTGGGTCATCATCTTCAGATAGCTGAAAAGCAGTATGATCAGAGTTTAGATGGAACCTAAATTCTTGGTCAGAAAGGCTTCCTACAGAGGCCAGAGCATCCCTGTCAGAGAGGGCACCTCCTCCACTAAGAAAAAAACAGTCCTATGTTCAGCAATGCCATGCAATCAGGTCTGTGAGCAGTGTTCTGTGAGGGTTCTCAAACTATCAAGTAGCTCTCAGACCCTACATAGAAGCATAGGATCGCCCCACATACATAGGTCTACACAGGCATTTTTTCCCCATTCTTTTTCAGTGTACCTCCAAGAAAACCCAATTAGGGGTCTACAAAGAAAAGAAACATGCTCTCTGAAGCTACCTGTTCAGTAGAGTTTTATCTGATACACTGATAGCAGTGTCTGTATTGGGGAGTGAGGGAGAAGGGATGGACACTGAGGCTCCATGTTTCATTGTAGGTATTTGCCACCACTGTGCCTCTTTCTCAAATAGCACATGGCATTGCAGAACCTACGAACTATACCTGTGCTGGTGGGGGCCAACTAGCCACAGGTAAGAGTTCAAGCTGTGGAAGCCAGGTGTTGTAGTTTGCGTTTTTATTGCTGTGAAGAGAAACCATGACCAAGGTGACTCTTATGAGGGACAACATTTAATTGGGACTGGCTTACGGTTTCAGAGGTTCTGTCCATTATCATCATGTCAGGAAGAATGGCAGTGTCCAGGCAGACATGATGTTGGAGAAGGACCTGAGAGTTCTGCATCTTGATTGGAAGGAAGCCAGGAGAAGACTGTTCTCCAGGAAGCTAGGAGGAAGGTCTCTCCAGAGCCATCACCCACACAAACTGGATGCTAAGGTAGCAGTTCAGTTTCACACATGGGGATGAGTAAAATCCTAACATACATCTATGCACATTTCCTTGTTGTTTAATCTTCTGACCTACAGGAGCGATGGAGATAAGGTAGTAGGAATACTTCTCAGGATAGAGGTAGCAAAGCTAAATTCAAAAAGTATTTCATTTGTAAGTATATAGTATAAGCATAGCCACATGTGAGACTAGAGGGTCAAAGCCTGCCATAATAGCCTTTCATTGCCTTTAGTAAAACCCAACCTGATTCACTTTAAGCAGCACTACCTCACTCTAATTTGGAGGGTAATGGGTGTGTGTGTGTTTGGTGGGTGGTGATGTGGGCCTATTTAATAAAGAAACTTCTCAGAAATACTAGAACTGTAGTTATCTTCCATGAAGTGATTACAGAATACCATTAAGTCACACAAACCAATTGAAGCCTGCTTTGTTTCCCAAATAAAAGATTCCAGCTGCACTGATGTACAACAGACTACTAGCCCAACCTGACATTTACAATGAAGAAAATGGGGATCACAGCATTTTGGGTCCCTGACTGATATGAAGTGACAAGTTATCTGTCTTTATATTTAAGGAGCTTGAAGCCATTAGTTGCAAGGGTTGAGGGAACTACAGAGTCCCGGGCAGCCGTGTGTCCGCAGGTGTGCCTTATCACCTGTGTCCTGATCACTGTCAAGCCATCCCCCTACAAATGAACCGCACTAATGGGAACTGAGCCACACTGACGGTCTTTTATCTTTCACAGCTGATGAGCTGCCATTTTGGTGGCTGCACTTCAGGGTCATTTAACTTGCTTAATGGGATTCTATGTAAGGGCTCCGTTTAAGGTCTCAGTCGCATCCCTCATTTAGCCCTCAATGACCGAAACAGAGAAATACAAAATAAAGGAGCAGACGAGCCCTGGTGCCTGCTGGGTATAGGCTAAGCTGCCATCCCATCATGAGGAGGATAGCATGGAATTAAGACACCTATGCCCCTGAACCTTCTAGATACAGTTCAGCCCTGATTACTTCTCTAGTGAACACAGGAAGAAAATAAACTTCCCACCCACTGGCCTTTTTAATCTCTATTCTGCACAAATTCCCTCCATGGCTGCACACCCTCTCCCAGGCTCAACAGCAGCCAGTTTCTTCTGCCGAACTGTGGTAGAGTTACCCTCTGATTTTTGAGATTGTTATTTAGTTACAAGTTTCTCTCTTCCCTTTCCTCCCACAAACCCTTCTCTGGCTCTCTTTCAAATTCATGGCCTTAGGCCTTTTGAGCTTTTCATCTCTTCCCCGACCCTGCAAGGTGAGGAAGGAAGAAAGCTTCTTAGTTTTCTTCTCTCAGAATATGCTGACTCGGATCTCTACCTGTGTAATTCCCAGAGACCTTTTCTGAAAGATGAGGGAGGTACAGAAAGAAGCTTTTCTGTGAGCAGGTTAGAATTACAGGCTGCAGAATCTCCAGGGAGCTAAGAGGTTAGGCACCTTTGTGCATCACTCGGAGGTGAAGGCAGGGGAATGCAGTTGGAAGGAGGAGGCAGGCACAGCATCAGAAAAGATGAAACTTCTTCCTAGCCAGAAAGGAGATATAGAAGTCTGTCCACTTCGGCCTGGCCTCTGTGGCACAGCTAGCCATACCTAGAGTTCACAGAAGCCCAGCAGTAAAGAAGTCACAAAGCAGAACCATCCTTAACTGTGACCTACTAGGATGAAGAGGGCTGCCCCTAGTCTCAGTCTTATAGGCCTTCTTTCTCCTCTCCCTCAGTTAGCATAAGTATTGCTAATTGGATGAGTGCTTCCTTGCCCTCCCTCTGCTGGGGCAGCTGGGGCCTTCCATTTCCTCCAAAATCTACTGCACTTGCCTTCAACAATATGTCAAAGCTAGGCCCAGGAACAGGGCCTAGCAACTGGGCACTTAATCCAATGGGACAATCCTTCACATTAGAAACCTGCGGCTTACTTCACAACTGTGGTGAATGGTGAAATTCACACTTTCCAAGTTGGAGGCTGGTTAAAAAGACATATACATTACCCTGCTTTCAAGGGAAAAAAAACTCAATATATAAAGCCAAGCTGAAGCATGGCTTCATTTAGAACAATACTTGAAGAGGCTACATGCTCACACTTTACTTTAACAAGTACTCTGGAGCTCTGCTGAGGTGTAAGTGGCCATCTGAAAATCCCTTTTAAGGATAGAATTGAGCAAGACAGAGGGGTCAAGGACATCACAAGAAGATCCACAGAGTCAACTGAGTACTACCCATGGGGGCTCACAGAGACTGGGCCACCAACCAGGGAGCATGTAGGGGCTGAACCTAGCCCCCCCCCACACACATATGTAGCAAATGTGCAGCTTGGTCTTTATGTAGATCACCTAACAAGTGGACCGGGGGTTATCTCTGCGAGTTCCAGGCCAGCCTGGTTAGCAAATAATTCAAGTCTAAGTCTACCTTGTTAGTCAAGGTGATACATTCATGAAATTTAAATTTTACATTTTCCACCTGCATGTCACATCTCAGATGACACGTTGTCCTAGCTTTCCAGGCACCAAGCAGGTCTTTAAAACTTATACACATACATATACGTGCATGTATCCAATTAATAAAAAAAAAAAAAAGAGGCCATGAATTTGAAAGAGAGCAAGGAGAGGTATCTAGGAGAGTTTGGAGGGAGGAAAAGGAAAGGAGAAATGACATAATTAGAGTCTCAGAGAAGTCATTTTTAAAATGGTATGTTTTCGGAAATTATTATTTTAATTATACAAATTTATGGGATTCCAGGTGATATTCTGATTTATATGTACAGCATGTAATGATCTTGTCTGGCTCGTTAGCATTCCATTTCCATAAACATTTTTTTTTTATATTAGGCTAACACGTAACAGTTGCTTGTATTTATAGGGCATAATGTGATTATTTTGATGCAATTATGCAATGAATAATATCAATATAATGTTGCTACATCTTAGCCATGGTTTGTTTGGAGGCATGGAGACCCTCTTTCTAGCTATAGTATACAACACATAATAGGATGCATAGGAAGTTGCTGAGGTTAGACCACACTGAGCAGTAGGACCTGGAAAGCTTGCTTGCACTGTATTTTTACACTTGCTATCTGACTCCCCACTTTGGCCTCATCTCAGCCTCTAGAATCAGGATCATACATGCCAATGTTTTTAATAGTTCACACATAAAAGAGAGCCTGTAGGACTTGCCTTCCTACCTCTGATTTACCTCATTTACCATAGGGTCTTCTAGGTCTCTTCTCATTTTGCTGCAAATAGAAATAGCAGAGTATTGCTTACTTTTTTTTAATGGTTGAATATATTCCATTATGTTCTTAAGCCAGGTTTCCTTTGCCCAGGAGCCCCTTGATGTAAAATGGTTCAGTATCTTAGCCATAGTGAATAGCAAAACTACAAACAGACATATGGAAAAGTAAAGATAAACGGAGGGCCTGGGGTCTGGCTTAGTGATAGGGGACCTACTTAGCCACTACAGTTAAAAACAAAAGAGAGCCGAGAATTCAGGCTCTGCACCTCCTGTGGGAGGAATGGTCTCTGGGTTACCTTCCAGTGGTGGCTGGCAGACAGAAGCATACCCCTTTTCTGTTGAGTCAGCCCACACTGGAATGTCACAGAGTTCCACAATCAGCTCCTTTTACTTTGGCTACCCTTCTCACTTACTGCTGCCTGGGATGTCTGTGCCTTTCCTGTAATCGGGTTACCCAGAGGAATAAAGACAACAAAGACCAAGTAAATGCCTAAACAGAGATACCAGAGCGCTCCTGAATCAGTTCATATGGAGCACTAAAGCCATGTAGAGGAGCCATCTTGCAACTACACGCTATGGGGGAAACACAGAGCTTGTTGAAGAGGTGACTGCCCTACTGTGGGTAAAAACATATGTGGGTGTGCACATGCGTGTACACATGTATGAACATATCACATTTTATCACATTATCACTCTTCTAATTCCCTGGAGACAAAGTCTCTTCTAAACTTGGAGTTTGTTGTTTGGGTGTTAGCTTAGCTAACTAACAAGCCTCAGTCACTCCCCTTTTACCTTAACCTTAGCACTGGGATCATATAGGTACGTACCAACCTGGGGCTTTTACCCAGTGAGCCATCTCCTGTACTCCTATGTATTACCACCATCCTTTGACTCAGCTCTTGAACCTAGAACTTAAAAGCAAGCCAGTCAGTGAATTTAAGGATCACTGTATACTTCACAAAAGTGTCTAAAGCTATCTTAGGCATAATTTAGGTTGGATGTGATAACTATTGAAACAAGTCTTTGAGGAGTAGACCAGCTTCTTCATTCTCTTCGGCTCCACACTCCTTCCACATCAAGAGAACTGAGTTTCCCCACATTGTTTTGCTAGGCTGACTTGCTCTAGACTGCTTATTTAGAGCTTGTGGTGGTTTGACTAAGAATGGTTCCCATAGACCCATGTGTTTGATTGCTTGGCCCATAGAAAGTGGCACTCTCAGGAGGTGTATCCTTGCTGGATGAAGTTTGTCACTGTGGAGGCAGACTTTAAGGTCTCATATGCTCAAGCTAGGCATAGTGTGATAATTTCCTTCTGCTGCCTGTGGATACAGATGTAGAACTATCAGCTTCTTCTCTAGCACCATGTCTAGCCTGGATGCTGAGATGCTTTCTGTCATAATGATATTGGACGAGACTTCTGAAATGGTAAGCAAGCCCCAATTACATGTTTCCCTTTATATGAGTTGCTGTGGTCATGGTGTCTCTTCAAAGTAATAGAAACTCTATCTAAGGCAGGCTATATAGGCTTTCTTGCTAACCTGATACCAATTTTCACAAGCATTTCAAAACCTCATTCAGTTTCATGGCCCTCCTGTGCTTGCCACAGCCATGCTGGGGTGTTTGAATGACCGTATCATACTTCTGGACAGAGGTGACATCACTGAAGTGACCAAGGTAACATCACGCTGTTTGATTTTAGCCTGACTCCATTTTGTGTTTAATCAAACACTTTTTTCAACCCCAAGTTTCCTAGAAAGTCATGTTTACTGTGCGTGGCAATATATTTGGACATTTCCATTACCCTGTTCTTGGTCCAGATGTAAAACCAAAACGACTGTTGTGTTTTACCAAAACAAATGTCGCAAGGTTCCCCTGACCTATTCAGATATTGATATCAGTGTGGCTCTGGTTTGTGCTTTAATAAATCTTGTGGCCCTGACTTTCAGTGCAAGTTCCAAAAGTTCTTTACTCTAGTTACTGGCTTTAACAAAAGACTCTTATTTGGCTTTATATGCATGGTGATCTATATACCTTTCTGACCTGGACACTGTGCACTGAGCTGTTTCAGGTTCTCTGGCTCATAGTGAAAATCCAAGGCTAGATGAGTGTGTTCCAACTTGAGGATTGGGATCCATGGATTCTACTGCTTTCTATTACCTGAATTGGCTTTCGATAAATTGATTAACCCTGGGTTTCTTAGATCCCTTGGGTGTAACATAAATATATGGGCTATATAATTTCTTTTCTTAAAATGTGTATCTTAGTTTTAATTATGTGTATGTGTCAGGGTGGGGTATGTGCATGCCCACAGAGGTTAAAAGTGTAGGATCCTCCTGGACCTCGAGCTAATTACAAAACACCTGGCCTGAGTGCTGGGAACGGAACTTGGATTTTCTGCAAAAGTAGTACACACTCCCCAGCTCTTGGGCCACAAGATTTCTAACCTTTCCCAATTCAGCTGTTAGATTCCATGAATATTTGAAATTTTACAATTAGATGTGATTAAAGCTCAAGTTCACTCTTCATAAAAATTTAATGAAAATTCAGAGTAACAATGAGTCTTTCTTGCTCAATCTTTGGAAGATAAGTCATCGGGACAGAGATATTACCCAGATTAAAAACCCTGGATGTTGTTCGTTGACAAAATGAATTATGAAATTATTAATTTATTTTTTAGAAAAAGAAGGAAAAAAAACATTAGAATCCCTTACCGGTGGACAACTGGTTTGAGGTGAGAACAGTTTTTATAGCCCAAATGTGAGTGGATGCCGTGTGATCTTGGATGGGTCCATCATAACTCTGCCCAGCCACAATCCTGCCAAGACAACCACCTTGCCTTCCTCTGTGCCATCTGGGTCAGCTGGGAATGCTTTTCTCACTCTGCACCCTACAGCTCCATCCTTGGTCCTATTGACTTACAACTGTTTGCAGAGATGGAAAATGCTCTCCACTGCCAAGGGTAATGTTCCAACTCAGCCAGCAAGGACCTAGAAACAAATATAGAATTCACCATGATTTATCCTGTGCCTGCTGGTTTTCAGTCCTAGGAGCTTTAAATACACTGTCTCACACCACCCAGTGATATAGTCATGCGTTGCAGATTAATAATTGAGAATAATCTTTCAAGTGGTTAAAGCCAGTAGTTTCCCTGACTTATTTTTTAATAGAACTTTTTGTCTTAGTTCAAAGGAAACCTTATGTGGATACATCTTCACACACCTCATTAACTCCTGTACTTAGATTTGATTTGTGAGTGACCTATCCAGCAGTTACTGGCTTTGTGCTAATAGCAAAAAGCCTCAATGGAAGCCAATCTTGCCGTGAATGTGGGAACTCTCCATCACTCTGCACATGCAAGGCTAATGGGGCTTTCTGGGAAGAGGGTTTTTTTTTCCCCCCTACAGGGACCATACTAGTGTGAGTCACTTTTCCTTCTTCCCCTAGATAATGGGTTGGTATTTGAAGCAAGGTTTTGTCTCAGGCTTGGCACAAAGACACACAGCATGGCAATTCATTAAAAAGACAGAAAGAGCATGTTAGTCTTTTGACAACAGCATTGACTTGATGAAGTTGCTACTATTAGGTCTCAGTTTAGCTTTGAACTTAGAGTCATATGCAGTTATATATCCCTTTCGTGGCTAGGTAATTTTGAACTTGGAGACTGATGAAAAGGATTCCTAATCTTCCTCCTTGGAAAGGGTACCTCATGGTCCCTACCAGGCTGCTGCCTCTAGGTAGGGTACTGAGGCAGGTTGAAGGACTGTGTAGACGCATGGCAACTCCAAAAAAGGAAAGTCTAAAAGCATCTGAGATGTTTTGAACCTTCTCATGACTAATGCAGCAGGTTAAGAGCATCGTTTACAAGGTATCCATGGTTCAGGCTGTCTGTTCTGATTATTATAAGATTCATTAGTTTTCAGTTTCTCCATCTTACAAGTACCCTAGGTAAAGGTACCAACAAAAACTTCTAAGAACAGGTAAGTCAATTTGAAGTTCTTTCTAATTAGAAAAAAATCTGCAAGATCCAATCTGGTGTTTCTCTGCACCTGGAAGATAGTGATTTTGGAGCCTATGGCCTCTGTAAGCATCAAGCAGTATCTTAGCATTTCCATGGGGTTCACAAACAGCATACACTCAGACATCCCATGTAGCTTCTGCCTGTCCACACAATTTAGAAACCTGTCAAATAACTTTTCTACCGTGTCTATAACCATCGATAGTGGCAGCCTTTGGAAGCAAATAGACTGCTCAGATGTGGAATTTGGGTGGGTAGTCCCCACATCCAATGATGAAGGCTTAGAATGGAGCAAAATTCTAGAAGCTGAAATTCAAGGCATGCAACTGTCCAACCTAAAGATGCAGAAGAAAACACACAATTCATATAACGTTAAAAACACAGAAGTGAACAGAAAAGATATTTTGGTAGTCCATTCAAAACAAGAATGATTTTATTTGCCAAGGCCATGGTCAATTATTATAAATAATCTGCAGAAGGAATGGACAGTTAACCTTAGCATAAAAAAATAATGATTAGTTTTTCTAAGTCCTCTCCACGTGGGCATCACTTATTTATTTTTTTCTTTGTTGGGGTAGTTTGGGGACATGGTTGTTTGGGGAGATTGATTCACTTGCCTAGAGTTAATGCCAATCATGAAAAAAATGGCAGGACCAGGGTCAGATCAAAGCAGCCCAAAGTCTTAACCTTCCCAGTCATTTTTTTTTTCTGTCTTTACCTCACATGAGTCAAATGAAACATACGGCGTCTTAATTCCAGAAATATTTTAAAAGTCAATGTTCGTAAGTGGAGTGTTGAGGAGGGTACTACTAGTCTATTGATAGAGACAGGAGGAGGTTGACCCTAATGAATGCTAGGGCTGGCAAAGGCACAGAAACTTCACTAGTCCTCAGGTACTCCTTGTGTAGGGTCGTTTGAGTGTGATGGTGGAACAAGAACATAATGTCTGGTACCTGGTGCCTCACAGAAGTTCAATTCACATCAGACAATTGCTCATCATTTCACCTCTCTTGATTTGGGCTCCTGAATGGATTTTCCCAGCATGAGGGAAGGAACTCATTATTTTGGCTGCTAAGTCTCCCCAGGAAGGCAAATAAATTGGTGCTCGATTTTGTCTTGTTAGTTTGGTAAATATGAGTCACTCTGCAGAGGGAAGTAACCTCTTGGTAACTTTTAAGTGATATTTTTGTTTTTCAACAAGAAACTCTGTAGAGCAGATATGAGTCCATTAATCTCTGAGGTCCCACAAGAGCCTACAGCCAGCATTGCCTTTCTGATAGCAATAGATACAAAGTCTCTTTTGGTGGCTTTGCTTTTATGGCTTCTATCACTGACAGTATAATTACATGGTTATTAATATCCTAAATGGCTTATCTGGCTGGCATATCAATGAACAGAAACAGGACTTGTCAGTTGGTGAGCTCAGAAGTACTCACCCTCCCAGGTATCCATCTTACCTCTTGCTCTTTGTTTGTTTGGGATAAGAACTCAAGAGTTACACAACACCATGGGTATAGTTTCTGCTTTGATTAAGAGTTAATTATGTGTGTGTGTGTATATATACACGTGAGTGTAGGTGCCCACAGAGGCTAGAAGAGATTCTGAAGCAGAGTTACAGGATTTTGTGAGCCACCTGACCTTCATGCTGGGAACAAAACTCAGTTCTTCTGAGAGAGCAAAATGCAATCTTAACCACTAACTCTTCTCTGTGGCTCCTAGGGTTATAGTTTCATAAGATGAAGCAAACTTTCTTGACATCAAACCTGGGAGACATACCCTAGCTCTTCTGTGTGCAATGCTGCTTGCTCCAGATTTTAAAGGAGTGAGTAGGTAACAGGCCCTCATAGATGAATTCATGGTATAATAGTTGAACAGGATATTATTAGAAGTAGATACACAGATTGGGAGTTTCTATACCTGGAATTAAACTTCATTACTGGTTGTATTTTTTTTCACATTACCATCCTAAAATGTACATATATAAATAATATAAATATATGTATATCTCAATTAGCACACTCTTATTAGTGTATTTTAATGATTTTATCTAACAACAGAGTTCCCCTGAATTCTCCCTAGACAAACTGGTATTCCACATGGACACTTTCTTCCAGACTCATGCACCCATCCACAGCTCCTAGAAACAGTGGTTGCTGAAGACTCACAAACATGCCCTGCACTGCCCCTGCTGCCTAGCAACAATGATCTGTACATCTTAATGGATGCCCTTATTCCAGAAGGTGGCTGTGACCAATGGTGACCTGCTGAGAGAATGCCTCAGATGTGGCCACCACAAATCAGGATTGATCAAGCCTGTGGTTACAGCTATCTTCCAGCAGCCTCACTCCTTGCTGTTTCTTGCTTTCTCTTGCCTGATGGCTGTATTCACTGAGGATACTTCTCCACAGGCCTTCCCCATGTGATTGTCTTATACTTGCCTCCAAGGACTTTGATTTAAACTGCCATTTGGAATTCTACACACAATTGCGTGGGCTTTTTCAGTAAATGAGATGATCCCAATCAGCCTCCTGAGTATATTGTTTTAGAAAGGGTTCTCACCAGCCCTTCAGCTTTAGGCCTATGTATATCCCAGTAAATTTAGCAGTAAAATAAGCATCAGGGAAGATAGGGTTATCCTGTGAAACCTCAGAAAGGTCCCTGCTATTGAACACACAGATCTTTTAGAGTAGATTCATGATTTCTTTTAAGACAATTGATCCCCGCTTCAAAACCTCTTTTACAATACAGGGCCCTGGTAAACTTATTGAGTTATAAGGCTACTGATTTTGAACCTCAATCTGCTATTATTAGATAAAAGCTACTGGAACCAGAAAATCATCAAAACAAATTGTTTGGTGAAATAAAATTATCTACGAGACCAGGACAAATCAATCATTGGCAACCAACATAAAAAATTGATTTTCCCCTCAATATTACCTTTGCATGTGCCTCTTTTTCACCCTAGACTCATACCTCCAGCCTTATGTGCAGCCCTGCAGGTATAGTTAACATAATGAGAAAGACACCAAGAGTCTCTTTCAGAAATAAAGATGCTCGTTCATTCTCCTGCATCACCTGTGAAGGGCTACTCCAAGTTACCCTCTTTTATGTGGATGGTGGGAAATCAACAATTATGGGACAGTTATGAAGGGATCTTGATGGAAGAAATTTGTGTGAATGATTTGTAATGAAGAAAAGACAGCCTGTATCTGTAGTGATTACAGATAGACCGATGGGGTTATACAGGATTTTGAAAAAAAAAAAAATGTCATTGCTGAAAGTTAGATGAGATACAGAGTAAAAGCACGTGGGTGAATTTCTTCAGGTTGACACAGGAATGAAGATAGCTGTAAAAAAGAAAAACCCACACAAACAAACAACAAACAAACAAACAAAAAATAAATGAGAATCTGAGGGCACAACCTACAATGAAACTCCCTGAAACTGTGTAGACCAGAGGAATATCCTGAGCATATTACAGAGTTTTCTTCTTTGGCATCTGTCGCTTTGTGAGTCTATACACAAAGGTTGTTTGGTATCAGGAAAAGAGGATTTGTAGCTCTCACATCCCATACCAGGGTGAGCAATAATAGTGCCTTGAGCAGAGACTAAAGCTGAGCATCCAATATGGAGGGTGACTATGCATTTGAATTTACTGAAGATTCTTGGTTTATACTTCTTTATTACCTTGGCACTATATTAGTCACTCCATTCTCAAAATTGCCTCACTCTAGATAATACATCATATAGTAACTACTGAAATTGTGCCACTCACATGTGGAATTGTCTTGCTAGCTCATGATAGATTTAGTATATTTTCTCTTCCACACTGGAGTAGGCAGCAGTTTAATTTGGTGGAAACATATACACTCTGAATAAAGATTTATTTATCCCACTGAAAAAAATAATTTTAATGAACTATCATTCAATGACTTATAAAGTGCCGCTTCATCACCATGGTAACCCCATTTGTGATGATGCTAACTGAGGAAATCATTTTACTGTGAAGAATCTGTAATGAGTTTAGACCTACAGATTAATTTATTTTCATCTTGGCCTCATAAAACAAAGTAACTGACTTAAAAACGCAGATGGAATGGACTTCTGAGATACAGGGCACCATTGTGAGATAATACCTTGCAATTTTGAGGTGCTGTGACACAAAAATAAAATACGCCTTTGGTCAATAATTATTTGTGTCAATCAGAATCCCAACACAAAAGAGATAAAACTGTTGCTGTGATAAAACACTATGACCCCTAAACAAATGATGGGATACAGAGTTTATTTTAGCTTATTGTTCCAGAGGGAGAGCTCATTATGGTGGGGAATGCATGGCAGCGGGCAAACAGAACAGAATACTGAACTCTTCAGCTGAAAACATGAAATGCATGAGAGTGAACTGGAAGTAGAAGTGAGGCTACAGACTCTCACCGGCACCATCCTTGACAAACTTCCTCCATAAGGCCACACCTCCTAAGCATCATCTCTCAAAGAACACCACTAACTGGGGACCTAGTGTTTAAATTCATGAACCCATGTGGTATGTTTTTCATTCAAACCACCATAGAAAGCATCCTGTGAGAAGTTGTAACAGGCCCTCTAAGACTATCAGGTTCTAGAAGCTTATGAAAAGAAAAGAAACATGCTGGAGCCAGAAGTTAAAGTTCTCTCTCCCTTGCTGTGTCTTTCCACATTACTTAATGATTAAGGTTAGCATGGGGCAATCTGACCAGACATATTGATGGGATGGTTCTCCAGGATCACAGGACAGGCAGTGGCCACTCTGCAGCACTCTGTTTTAACTTCTGTTTAACAGTAAAAAAAAAACTCTCTATATTAACATACATATCTTTCTTAGCAATCTGGAATTTTTCACACTCCCTCTAAAGTTTCTGGTCATTGTGGCCATAACTGGTTGTTAATTACCCCTCTAGTTTGCCAGAACACGTAGGGGTACTGAATTCTTTTGCAAGTGGAGTCCATGGTTATGAGTCAATCTGTACATTTCTTTGCTGTGAAATGAGCTCCTTTATCATACACAGTGTTGTTTGGAATGCTATGATGATGGATAGAAGTGCCTGCCAGCGGAAACATTACAGGCAGGAAGGAAAACCTACATCCAGAATATGCTTCTATTTTGGTGGATGGAAATCTCAGACCTCTCCATTATGGAAGAAGGCCAATGCAATCAACCTGTCACCAGGTGGCTAGATGGTCCCCTTAGGAACTGGGCCATATTAGAGGCTTATTTATGTTGTCTTCTTTCAGAAGATTAGGTACTCTGCAATAGCATTATCCTAGATTATGAAAGGCTATTATTGCCCTAGCTGAACTCACTGGGAAGATAACTCCTGAGTTGCCAGAGAAAGTCATTCACTGAGAGATACCAGGCTGTGGTACTTGCTGGAGTACTATATTATGGGGTACCATGGAAATATACTCAAGGGTACCCCAGTCTTATTGGCTTTCTAGTTTCTAGAGGAAGTTCTTTATCATGGAGGTCATTCTGGAAGCCACTTCCAGTGATGGGTGCAGGCAAGTCTATGAGGAATGATAGGATGAATCTCCTCTGGGAAGGTGTGGCACGATGGCCTGGAATCTGAGCAGATGAGCACATTGGACCTGGGTGTGACTGTACTACCTCTCTACCTTCACTGTCTCACCAGCATCTTCTAGTCACAAAACTTGAAATTATGCTAATTGCAAAGGAGAAAGGCTGACAGAAGTTAATGAGACAGCTCAGGAGGTGACAGATGGTGGGTTTGGAGATGAAATTTATGGTCATATCAGAAGTTGTGCTAAATGTATGTGTCAAATGTGTATGTATGTGTAATCTGCCCATAGTTTAGATCCCCACTGATGGTTAATATTAATTGTCAATTTAATGATATCAAGAATCACATGGGGGATGGGCCTTGAGGTATGTCAGGAGGGGGTTACCTTGAAAGCACACTTGAAATGGGCAGATCCAGTCACTGTGAGTAGTGTCATACCCTGGCTGGGATTCTGGACTGTGTAATCAGAAAAGGGAGTTAAGCAGCTTGTGTGCATTCATCCCTCCCTGTTTTCTTACTGTAACACAAATTAACTAGGTCCCTTAAGTCCCCATTGCCATGACGTCTCCACTATGATATATTCTATACTTGAACTGTGAAAAAAAAATAAGCCCTTTCTCCTTTAAGTTGCTTATTGGCTGTGTTTGTTTGTTTGTTTGTTTGCTTGCTTGCTTGTTTTTAATCACACCAACAGATATATAACTAAGATATCCATATGTACAGCTTGAATTTAATTTGGACATTTGTGCTCCAGTGGTGGTACCTTATGATTTGATGCCACCATGAAGAGGAGAAGATCCTTGAACTTGTTGAGGTGGCTGATTCAGGTTATCATTGGTGATAGTCTGCCACCAAGATTCTATTGTTGAGGAAGACAGCTTATGAAAACAAAGCAATATACCTGACCACTTTGAGGCATCTCGAGTCAATCAGACACTGAAGCAACTGGGTAAAGAATCATCTGAATAAAGGCATTATCAATCATAGCACCAGGACACACAGTCAGACTGCCCCAAAGACCATCATGGGTGGGGAAGATGGAATGGGTCATAGGAGGAGATCACTATAATCTACACAATTGCTCAGGTATCATTGCTGAAGAGTTTCAGAACAGGTAACAAGAACACGTGTCCTGCTGTGAACTTAATCTCTCTCTTTCCTGGCACATCTCATAAAAGTAAATGGCACTACTGATACTTTAAATTTCAAGTGAGACTTGAAATGTATGGCCATCCTACAGATCCTTATAAATTGTGTAATGCTCTGTGATGTGGGCAGAGTTTAAAGTTAACAGGATATTAGCTATCAGTATGAGGAGTGTGATATGAATCTTCAATGTGAACAGGGAAAGGGGCACAGGTCTGGTTTAAATACCTCATTAATCAACAAAGACATTGAATCACCCTGATACTTAGTTTTCCAGTGGCTCACAGCATATCAGCATGTTTGATATTTAGTTTGGCTATTTGTGAGATAGAATAAGATAATAACACAGTGCATGTGCTTATGAGGAGGCAGACATAATCCATTGCTTATAAAGGAACAGGACAACAAAATTGTAATAGCATCAGGTTCTAAGTAGTTGCATATTTTTTCATTGACTTAGAAAATGCTTCTCAAGATTATCAATAGGATAATCTTCCTAATTTTAAGAAATGATCAAAAGAAGCCAATTCATTTTACTGTAGGTCAGACACAAGCCAAGGTGTATCACCTGATTATCCTGGTAGCTGAATTCCACATGCTTGATCTTTTTAGAGCCAAGCCTTAGCAGTGGTTCAGTACCAAAATCTAAGAGGATGAATGGAAATTTCCATCATCTAGTGTGCAGTCACCTTGTTCACAAACACAGGGTGTTCTGTGGCTTTACACAGACATCAACATTCAGCTCTGAGAAACCCATACTGAGTGTTGATGCTTACAGCAATATCAACAATCTTCCCATCCGCAGAACTCCAAACATTCACTGTCCACTGCACAGTACGTCTGCTTCTTAATGCACTGAGTTCCCACCCTCAGTAAAAGGAAAGTAAAGAAGTAAAAGGAAACTTTAGAATCCCCACTTAGCTTCCCGTTTTGCTTTCCCCACAGCACAGTGTTTTCGCATTTCCAATTTACTTTCCCAATATACAGAACACACAAAAATCATTTTGAAGTAGAGCCTGAATCCTCATTTTGCAGAGGAGAAAACTCAAATGGGAATTCAAATGACTTACACAAAGTGTAAGTTACTTCAACATTTAGGATACAATAGACTATGACACAGCCAGTTGGAAACACACTCATAACTATAAAGCCGCCGTTCTAGTTCCCACAACTTACTCGTGACAATTGAAAATCTAACTCATGTCTCTTCTCTCAGGGCCAGGGGAGACACAGATGCTTTTATTAGGAGAGCCATGGAAGAGGCAAAAGATGTAGCAAAATCAGTCTGGGACTTGAAGCATCTGCCACCAAAATATCCAGCTTTTACTTGTGATGTATATTTAGTTAGTCCAAAAACTGTGTCTAACCAAGGCAGAGAAGGCTAAATCTGCTCCCAAGAGAAAGCAACAAATATTTCGGAAAAATGTTATAGTTAATTACAACACCAAGAAAAACATGCAATTAGAAAATAAGTTTTCATTTTTAAAATGTCTTAATTTGAGTTTATTTCTCACCACTTTATATTTAATTTTTAAATGCATGTACGTTGAATGCTAATGCTAACTATAACTATGTAGTTTACGTGTATGTTCTATTCTTGTGTCGTTAATCTTCCCTAAAGTCTACAGTCAATACCACTTATTTCTCTCCTGTGGCCTCTCATTGTCTCAGATCTATGACTCCACCTCTCACATCCTGCTCTTACCGCTCACACATTGATTAATAGGTAATATTCTGCCATCACAATTCTGTGTGTAACTCTTTAGCAGCATGTCTCTGTGTGTACACATTTCCATATCTATGTGCAGTAATTAAGTGTATATAAATACATAAATAATTTAGTTACCTTTACATCTTTGAATTACCATGTGTAGGGCTGCTGGGCAGTATATGCTGTGTGTGCCTGAGTTATGAAGATGTACACACCATGCTCACATGCACAGAGGCAGTTGAGCATTTTTCTCTATTGTTTTGCACCTTGTTCTTTGAGGCAGGGTCTCACATTGAGTCTGAGGCTCACCATGTCAACCAGGCTGGCTGGCAGTGAGCCCTTAGCATCTTTCTGTCTTTTCTTCCACAACTAATACCTCAGTTACTGGCAAGCACAGCAATGTCCAGGTTTTATGTGGATGCCCTGGATCTGAACTGTTTTTTTTTTTTTTACACAGTAAGTGGTGTTACACACTTTTCTTCACAACCCAACATTGACATTTTCAGAGTAAAGATTAATGTCTTTGTTGACTTATTCTCGATGGCTCTGACAAGCCTAACACCTCGATTCTCTACTGTCTTACAATGAAAGCACCAGTCTCATAGGACTTCAGTCCCTATACATGCCTCCTCACTGCAGACTCTTTGTACGTGCCATAACACCTACAACAGTCTCTTCTCAAACACTCTGCCTCCTGTTTTTTTCTCACCTTCAAGCATGACACAATCTATACCATGGCAGGCACCCAAATGAGCATGTACTGAGTTAATTAATGTGTCATTGCTTAATGCTTCTCTGAAATTAGTTCTTTCCATTTCTGATTCCCTACTGAAATTAGAGCAGTTTATTATGTTTTAATGTGGTGTGTAAAATAGCAGCACACCACCACCACCACCAAAGAATGGCAAGACCCTATTAACAGAATGTGTAGCTGATGCTGCTTTGCATGCAGAAGTGACATTGAATATGTTATTAATGTGAAGCTCCTAAGGGGAGCCCTGACTGCTACAGTAAGATGAGTATAATTATAGGGGTCCTGCCAAGTGCCCAGGGTAAACAGGAAAGTCAGGAAGGGAGCAGGTTTGAAGAGCCTATGATAGCCTTGAATAGAGGAAGGGACTGTAAACTAAGAAGGTCAGGTGACTTTCAGAAGCAGAAATAAAGCAAATGAATGGATTCTTGTTCAGAAACTTCAGAAGCAACAGAACCCTGTCAACACTTGATTTTCAGTTCATCGACCTAGCTTTCTGACATATGACCCCCGAGAGGCAAGAAAATAAATTACTGTCAGTGAGTTACTGCGTTGTTTTTCTAATTTGTCATAGATACAATCAGCATCCATCTTTAATTATATTATTCTTCCCAGAGAGTTCAAACTCTAAAATAGTGTCTATCTTTTGTAGCCCATAGATAGTTGTACCTCAGGAAATTTGACCTTTTTTGTGGTCGATTTAAATTGGGGGATTTTATTCTTCTTATTTAAGGAAGTCCTGAGGCCTTTGTGTGAATTACAGATGAAAAGAAGTGACATAGAGAATTGCTCTTGAGTTATATGTCATTGTATACTAATTCCTGAAGACTGTCAACATGTAAGAGATGGAGTCCATGGAGTACCCTGTTAGCATGGATTGTGTTACTGCTGCCTTCTTTGTCCCAAGCTAGCTCCTCCATCCACTATGCTCTCACCTTCCTCCTTCCACTTCTGATGCTCCTGCCCAGAACAGGGACCAGCAGTGCTTCACTTTGTTCATCAGAGGAAGTTGTAGGAAATCCCAATGCTACCATCCCGATCAGATTGTATTTACTGACAACTTCAGGAAATGGGCTCACGGTGGGAACTGGAGAACAGTGAGAGAATGGTAGACTCACAGTTGTCCCATAATTGTCACTCAAATCCCCTTCCAGGAGTGATTGTCAATTAATAGGTAGTAAGGATGAGAATGGAAACAGAAGATGCTCCTGAGAATGAGCTAGGGGAAAAATAGCTGGGCTCATCTGGTAGAGAGGGACACATTTTCCATCTCTGGTTTCCTAGTCATTATATTATGTCACACAAATTCAATAATAATCTGAAAGTCAGCTTTTACCATCAAATTATGGAGGCACCAGGAAAGTATGGCTTTGCATTATTGAGAGAGGGTGCTTATTCAGAATTCAGTTATTGAAAGAAAGCAGAAATGTTATATGTTTCTTTAAATACCTCTTGTTTGTATTTACACACAATGCTGGTGTTTAAAATGCAGCATCACAATGTACAAGGTTCCCGTTCCTCATGTGTTATGCCTATCACAGGCATCTATGTCATCACATAATGAGTTCGTCCTTTTCTGGCACCAAGGTGTAATATGAATACATCAATGACCTTTGGACCCTGAATATCTGATTTTTAAACTTGAGTACACATTCAGATAGAAGGAATGTTTGGTGTTGGAATGAACTAAAATTTTAGCAAGATCCTGCTGCTTAGTCCCCACATTTTCCTTTTCTGAAACACCTTCCTATCTTCTGTGTACACATACAAAAACTATCCTATGTTGTCTAGGATAAAGTGTCAATCTAAAATGAAACCATGCAAGAAGCAATGAGGTTTATTAAACCCAAGTCCCTGTGCTCCTGGGACTCTGTGCTGAGATTCTACTAGAGACAATATTGCTCTTCGTGCTTTCATAAAATGTTATTTGAGGTCATTCTTGACTGGTACTTTCCATCATTCTGAGACACAATAAGCTTATTAAGATGAGGTGACTCATCCCGGTAATGGATGGCCAAGGTGGTAGGAGGCCAAGCTCAAACTACTCATTTAATTCAAGTTCCTCATTTTCTGAGCTGTGAAACCCAGACTGAAGGAAGAAAATGAACTTTACTAAGCCGCATCCACAAGTAGGGATGCTGCAAACTCTGTTCTTGCACATCAGAACATTTTTCTCTTGATGTTCAATAATGTAAGCACTTGAAAAGAAAAAAGAGGAAGCTTTGATGTTGGCTTACCTCTTGTTTTGCTGTCTGATGGGGAGCATTAAGGGCAGGCAGGAACCCTCAGACAATTAGATAAAATCCGCCTTAACTCACCAGTAATGCCACCCATTCACTCTAATGTTTGATTAAAGTATAAAAACATGGATTCTTTCTAGCATAATTGACCTCCTGATTCAAAATATCTATTTTTACTTGTCCAAATAAATTTCAGACTAAAAAAAAAGAAGGCACATTTAAAAACACGACATTGTCTTCTCCCGATATACCTTCAATCTTAGGAAGATCCTCAGCTAGATAAAATTTCTATTAATTATTCTGTATTATTTCACATGCTGATTGATTGCACTTAACAGACTTCTACAGTGTTGGTGTTTAAAATGTGACATCACAATATATGCATATTCTAAAATCTCTCCTTCCTCAGGCTGATGTTTAATGCTGATGTTGAAATGTATTTTGTTTAAACTATTTATGTCATCACATACAGGTTTCACCCTTTCTTGGCACCAAGGTGTAATGGTAACACATCAAAAGCTTACTTGTTATATGGCAAATCACCGAATGAAATGTAAAGTATACATTAAATGAGGTTTACAAAGTGCCTGCTAATCACTCTTTTTAAGATTAGTTGAACTGTCCTAATCAGACTTAGTAGCAACAATAAAGACTGATTAAGCCAGAAGACTATAGTCAGTTCTCTGTCTGTCACCTAGGCAACTCCATAGGATACAGTAGTCTTTTCTGTAACATGGATGGAAATATTGAGCATATTGGTTCTTTTTCATGAGATGATGCTGGTCCAGGCATAAGAAGCATGCCTAGAATACTAATTAATTCTGCTTTCCTTGGTTGTCAGGTTAATCCCTTCCTATCAGATAATGACTGTAAGGAGTATGGATTCTTCTAATAGTAACCTGTCTCGTTGTTGAAACAAAACACCTGGCAAAAGCAGCTTAATGAAGGAAGGGTTATTTTGACTCACATTTCCAAAGTAATTGTCCACCATTGGTGGGAAGAGAATAGTAGTAGGAGGCAGCTAGGCACATTGTGTGCACAGTTAAGAGCTTAGCAAAGGATGATGAATGCTTGCTCCCAGGTGATTTTCTCCTACTTATCCAGCCCATGGAATGATACCTCCCAGATTTAGCATGGTTTATCTCACTAATCTAGATAATACCTCACTGACATTCCCAAAGATTTGGTCCAATGGTGATTCTAAATCCAGTCAAGTTGAAAACCAACATTAACCATCACACCAACTCTTGTATTTACATAGGTACCGCAGAATGAGATGTAGCTGCATCCAACTCTTGTCTTTCCAAAGGTTAGTAATATTTCCTTGCTGGAGGAAGTACGTCACTGTGGCTTGAGCTTTGGGATTAATGACCTGTGCCGCTTCCATGTTACTCCCCCACTTCCTGTTTGCCTTTGAAGATATGAGCTCTCACCTTCCTTCTCTCACCTCCATCCATGCTTCCACAATATGATAGACTCATATCCCTCTGGGATTTGGGGATAAGCCAAATAAACTCTTCCTTCTTAAGCTGTCTTGGCCATGATTTTTTTTTTAAATCACATTACCAGAAAAGTAACTAATACAGATGCAAAGAATGTCTCAACCCCTTGGACTCTGCTCCTGAATCTGGCAGTCAACTCTGTACTGTCCTGGGTCAGGGACTTGATATACTTGGCTTCATTTTCATTTATCTTTCTTCATATTACATAGTGGGCAAAGCAGCCAACTTTAGTTGTAGATTGGATTGTTTCCTTATTCTGCCTCTCTGCTCTAGTATGCATAGATTTAAAGGTGATTGAAGGGAGAACAAGGGCTTACATATAAGTTAAAAGGACAATGAGATTCAAATAGGGCATTTAACATACCAAGCCTTACCACCACTCTCCCCTTCTATTTGCTTGCTTACATGGACAGTGCGTCCTACATTTTTCTCTTTCTCAAAGCGTACACCTCACCCATCCTTATTCCTTGTATTCTCTTTCAACAAGAAAGCAGACATAATAAGAAGTATGATTTATCAAGGTTAAGCTGCCACACTGCCTGCTACAATTGTCTGTAGCCTCTTTGGCTGTTCTGCTATATCCCGTTTGTTTCGGTTCAGCCCTACCTTGCATTACCACACACATATCCATTCTTTCCTACTCAAGGGCATTGTTCTGCCATGTCCAGCATTTGAACCTCACACCATTGCTTCTCCTATTCTACTAGATTACTGCCGTCAACTGTGAATGAGTGTCATCAAACATGCCCTTATTTCTCATTATAAAGCATCCACCCTGATCTCACGTCTCAATTGCCACTTTATTTTTTTTATTCTAACATGTTTGAAATACTCTAAAAAGTATCTTTATATTCATCATCACCAATGCATCTTTGACAACCAGTTAATTAAACTCAGTAAGCTTTTACTATCTCTTTCTAGCAAATTCTACCCATCAAAGTCATCAAGGACAGCTATGTTGTAAAATCTAATGGTATTGTCCCACTGTATACCCTATTTGATATTTGAGGAGTATGTGGCCAGTCGGTGTTCTTTTATTCTCAAATCTCTAAGCTTAGTTTCCACATTAATACATTACTATACACACACTGTTTTTTGGCCATGGGTGCCATTTACTCTCTCTTAGCTACTATTCCATCTCTTTTCCTATACTGTGTTTATTTCAAACCTCAAACACTATAGTGCCCTATTCCCTTCTCTATGCCTACTCTCTGTGTCCTTGACCAGTTCAAGACTTCAAGTATGTATGACACTGAGAACTCCAGAGTTTTGTTTCCTATTCTATTTCCAATCTAGACTTTTCTTCTTAAGTCATGAGTTTCATAAAGAATAACCCTCTGAAATTTTTAGTTGTGCACTAACACATTGCTCCACACCCACACATCAAAAGTCTAAATCTGAATCACTTACAAACAAAAATTTAGTTTCCTCCAAGGGAGACTTATTGGGGAAACAAACTACTCTTATGGGTTTGGTCCATGCCCAGCAGTAGATGGTCAACACAGAACTAACTCAATAGCATCTTTGGAGGTTACTTGTCTCATAATCTCATGTTATAATTTTTTATAAATTTATTATTATTATTATTACTTATACTTGGTTTTACTTTGTTTTATTTTTCCCCTTTTCCTTTTCCTCTTCCTCTTTTCTCTCCTCCCCCTCCTCTTCCTCCTCCTGTTCTTCTTCTTCTTCCTCTACATGTCTCTGAGTATATATTATAGTTTCCAGTTTAGGGTTTTTATTGGATTATGAATGTACAAATGAGTGGGTCTTCGTTTCTTATGCATTCTCTTGGGCACCTTTCTCTTCTGTTCATTTGTTTTGTCCTATTCCAATATTCTAGTTTTGATTTATTTTATGATATTATATGATAGGGTATGATGATATGATATTATTATTATCCTTTAGAAACCTGTTTATTTTCTAATGAGAGGTAGAAAAGCAGCAGATCCAGATGAGAGTGAAGGTCGTGATGGTAGTGGGAAGCTGGGATGAGTAGAGGGAGGGAAAAATATAATCAGGATATATTATGTGAGTAAAAAATCAATTTTAATTTAAAGGGAGAAAAGTCTAAATATGAACTCCCAGATTCTACACTAAATGCAAACTGTCCACATTAGAGTCGATATCAACTCTAATTCTGTAGTTGATCTAACCAGTAATGTTGGTGCCTTCCTATTTATCTCTACCATACAACATATGCCTTACACCAGCAATTCTCTTAGTGATACCTTAAAAACTTCATCCTGAATCTGAGAATATTTTATACGACTGCTAGATTAGGATTAAACCATCTGTTGTCTGTGTCATCCGAGTAGCATCTCATCTACTTAGTCTACTTAGTCTACTGAGTGAGTTATCCTTTGTCTTTGCTACCTAAGTACTCTTTCTGATGATATAAGGAAGGGTTTATTTCGGCCCACAGCTTGAGGATATAATCCATTATAGGGGACTAGTCCTAGAAGCAGGGGTTTGAGGCAACTAGTCACTTTGCAGGCATGTTAAGAAGCAGAAGGAGATAAATACTTGTATTCAGCTAGTTTTTGGTATTTTTTTGTACAATCCAGAACCCAAATATAGGCAGGTGTTCTATCTTCCTAATTTAAATCTTTCCCACCTCAGTTGACCTACTCAAGATATCACTCACAGTCACACTTGAAAACACTTGGAAATTGTCTCTTAGGTGATTCCAGATCCAGTGAGACTGACAACATTAACCACCATATATCCCCTATTAACTACTGACATAAAAGTTGCAAGAGCTTGGATTTTAATCTTAGTACTAAAGGCAGAAGCAGGTGGATCTCTGTAAGTTAGGGGTCTGCTTGGTCTACAAAGTAAGATCCAGGCCAGCCAAAGTTACATAGTCATATCCTGATACAAATTAAAGCATGTATATTTTGATGCACAGCATGTGAGTGAAAATATTGCTTCTCAAAAAGGTCATACAGTTGGCCATAGCAAAATGAGAAAGTTAATATTTAAATATTAAATTAGTATTTTGAATTTCTAATATTGTAAGGAAAAACTGAAGTTCTTCTGGTGGTTTAAGATTGCCAGAAGAAAGATTTTAGAACTTTCAGAGAGAATAAGAAAATGATTTTTTATAAAAGTGAAGACTTTGTCTATTTCTTAGGATCATATGTTTTGGGGAAGAAAATGAAAATATGAGAATTCATTCAAGATACAGAACGTAGTAAATACAGAAGCTATAAAAGTGGAATGTTCATGGATTTTTAAGGAGGAAGTGACCATAGATTCACGAATGGTTTACTAGGAGGCATGAAAAACAAGGTAAATTTGAACTTGATCACTAAATGCCATATAGAATGCTCTGAATTATTTTTGTTGGACAACAGTGTACCAGAGGGAAACAGGAGCTCGCAGAGAAATGATGTGATGGAATTGTATAGTGTTCTGAAATCAAATTGTCAGCTAAAGGGTCAAAGAGAAGCCAACGAGACACCCAGCACATTGTGGGTGAGGAGCAATAGCATTAGTTGTCAAGATAAGGCAACAGCAAGCTGCAGAAGAACAACAAGGGGGTTACTGATGGCATCAGGAATTTGTGTCTTGGTTACATATATGTGTTTGGGAAAGGTGTCATAGTCCTACAAACCTTTCAAAGCATAAACCTGGCAGTGGGATTATAGAGAACTGGGCAGTTAGAATAGTGGCTAAGTAAATGCTCACTTTGTTACACTTCAGATAAAAACACATGGTGAGAATCTGGTTCTTAGTGCTTAGAATCAGAGTGCTTTAGAGTTCAGATTTGGGGAGGATAATTCACACACACACACACACACACACACACATATGTATATATATACGTATGTATGTATGTATGTATGTATGTATGTATGTATAAATAATCAGGAGGCTAGGATAGAGATCTTGGCACCGAATTGATTTGTGTTTAGCATATACTTTATATAAGAGCCTGAAGACAACTTCGTACAAATTTCTTGCTGCATCTGTATGGAATTTTCCAGCTGTTGCATCGTGCTGAAGCTCAAAAACCTTTAAATTTTGGAGCACTGGGATTTCAGCACTTTACATAAGAAATGCTCAACACGTAATGTAAACTATTAAATTTTCTTGCTTTTATTCATTTTTAGAGGGGAGAACATATAAATAATGCAAGTCGTATGCTTATTCTCTGTTATTAAACTCAGATGGAATTTTTCACAGGAGGATTATCTGGACTTGAGGGTCAGATGGGGTGTCTGTAAGTTAATAGATGAATCAAACACGACTTCAGTTTCTAGCATTCCAATATTTTGGTCCACAGTTTTAAAGTCCTCCTTTGTACTCAGTATAGACAGCTTTTACCCACAATCCTCCTTTGTACTCAGTGTAGACAGCTTTTATCCACAAAAACATGAGTGGGCATGTACACTGCAGCTGTCATTTAATATATCTCCAATATAAAGGAGATGCGTCATGCAGCACAGAATTCATAACTTTGCACAAGTCAAGACTTATTACACCAGATACTATCGCCCCATCTCAGGGCATCATTATGCAGCCACATGGGATCAGATTTGCCGGGTAGAAAATGTTCCCACAGAAAATAACTCTCTATTCTTCTGCATGGTCCCATGATATGTATTTGTTCCTTTTCAAAATTACTTTTTCAGGTAGCACATAAATAATTATTTTCATTATCACCTTATAATCTGTGTTTCTTGTCCTTTGGCCACATTCACCTCCCCACTGCCCACCCTTATCACTCTTTCCGTGTTTGCTGCTCTGTTTGCTTTTCTTCAGCAGCCCGTATCCCTTCCACTTTCAATCTGTGTGCACATGTTCCAATCTGGGTTTTTGCATATTTATACATATAGATACAGATGTATTTTGAATATGAGGAAAAACAATGGTTTTTCAAACTTACTATTTTTGTTTATGTACCATTTGCATGTGGAAATTTTTGTATATGTACACAGTGTATCTTAGTCATAGGTCATGTCCAGCATTCCCATCTCTACAAGCTCCCACACTCTCTCTCCAAGCATATCTCTCAACTCTCTCCCAACTTCCTGACTTCTTATGTTTAAATAATCAATGCAGTCCAATCACTGATGCCTTTATTTCTGTACTTCTGAATATTATTATTCCCTTTTAAAAAACAATTTCATACATGTATAAAATGTACTGTATGATCATATTCACTTCTGACATTACTTATTTTTTATCTCTGTCACATTCTTGGGTTCCTTATCTTCTTCCCAACTCTTCCATCCTTACTTTTATCTCTTTGTGTATATATGTGTGTGCGTGCTTATGTGTGAACTCTGTGTGTGCATGAGTGTATGTAGCTGCATCTCTCTGCATGTATGTGTATGTGTGTATATATGAATGCATGTCTGTGTGTGTGCATGTATATTGATCATATTTGTATATGTCTTTCTCCCCCCTCTCTCATGAGTGTGTGTGTGTGTGTGTGTGTGTGTGTGTGTGCATGTCCGTCCAGGTAGCCACAGTTACTGTGTGTTCATGATTGCAACAGCCTTGTCATATCCAGAAGGGAATGAGTCACAGCACTCATTCCCAGTTCCCATCCTCGATCTTTTACCATCCTTCTGTTTTTAAGTAAGCATTTTCCACTCTGCAAGAAAAGAGAAAAATGGCTCATAAATAACATCGACCCTAAATAGAGTTGTAACTTCATTTAGGAAACATCTAAGTCAAAATATTCATTTGCATTTCAGTTTATCTCTTGGAAATGATATGTTCAACATGCTAATCTTGTTACTTCTCATCTAAGAATTAATTATATCTTTATTTCATTTGAATCGTTGAATCGTTTCTCTTGAGTTTTGCAGCTTTATTGAAACGACGTACATTCAAATCGTAATGTTCAATGCACACAATCACAGGAGTGTGGACACATGAGGATCTTATGATGCCAACTCCACAGTAGAGGCAACAAGCATACTCAACACCTTTGTGATCTTTCTAATATCTCTGCATTTATTTTTACAAGACATTACATATTCACCATTACCCCATTTCAAGTATAATTAGCTGTTAGGTACTGTTAACTATACGCATGGTTCTGTACACAGATCCCTAGTCTTGCATAGCTACAACTCTGTATTCATCAGACACTCAAATCTCCTCCTCCCCAGAATGCAGACTCTGAGTATTTTCTCCACTTCCTTCTATTTGGGTCCTTTAGATATCCAAGTTAGCCTATGATGAAGGCCTGTCCTTTGACTGTCTTGTTTCACTCAGTTTCCTGTCCTTGGTTAGCTAATACTATTTTATAATCCTACCTAATATGTAAGCTCTTACTTTCCCTTGGTTGTCAATGGTCTTTTGGGTTATTTCAATTTCTTTCCTCCAATGAAGAAGTCTCTCAATGGACAGAGGAGCACACATAACTCTGAGTTTCTAATTTCAACTCTCTTGGCATATAACCAGGAGTAGGGTTTAGGGTGGAATGACAGGTGCATTTTTAAATATTTGATATGCCTCTACGTTGTTTTACATAATGTGTGCTGTTTTACTTTGCCACATGTTGTTTTAATTGTAGCTTTTTAATTGTTTGTTTGTTTATGTTTTGGAGACAACATCTCACTACATAGCCTTGCCTGACTTATAGCTTGCTATATATACCAGGTTGGCTGTTCCCATAGAGATCAGCTTACCTCTGACTCCCTGATGCTGAGATTCAAGGTGTATGCCACCACATCTGGCTTGAAAAATTTAAATTACATTTATTTTGTAGTTGGCTGGGCAACATATGCCTGAGTATGGAGGTCAGAGGACAACTTTCAGGAGTTTCTCATCCCCTTTCATCACTGGGTCTTGAGAGTGAACTCAGGTGGTCAGGCTTGGTGACAAGTGCCTTTAACTGCTGGTCAGAATCCATCTACTGGTCAGAAACCATTCTACATCTATGGCAATAGTTGTTGCCTTTATATTACACATATATGTTATATGAGTAAGCTTATCAAAATACAAAACTAAGTAAGCAGTCTGCATACATAAATGCAGAATAAGATAGTTATGAGGAGTGAGGGGAAGACACAGGTCAAAGAGTACAAATTTCATTTATGTAAGTTGAATAGGTCTAGAAATTTAAGGTACGGAAGGAGGGCTATGGTTAACAATATTCTATTAGAGATTGAAATTTTGCTAAGAAATTGAGATTTATACCTATTTACTAAAAGCGTCAGTTACTATTCTGTGGACTGGTAGTCACCATTTTACTAGGATTTATGACCAAACACCAGGTACAACATGAAATTATACATTTTAAAAATAGTCAGAAACCATGTTTTCAAGAATCATTAAAATATAAATCAATGGACTCAGAACAGTGGACATCAGCAAGCTGAAGGATAAGCAGAGAAGAAAGAACAAAAATGTAATTGTGACGGAGCAGAAATCTAGTTGAGGAGTGCAACCAGGCAGTTGGCTATGCACCCAAGATGGAGGAGAGCCAAAGAAAGGTAGTCAGAATACAATGTAAGCAGCAAATGAGAAGTATGGTGTAATGATACACAAACAACAGGCACAACAAATTCCTATCTAGGAATCTTAGGAAAGCACAGCAGAATGCCCACCTGCATATACCAGTCAGGCCGAATCTCAAAGATTAAGACAGAACATTGTTGACAAAGCAGCAAAAAGAAAATGAATATTCTGAAAAGCAGTGAGTGACATTAGAGTTGTGCATTGAACTTATGCCATTCATAAGAGTAGAGAGTGGTTAAGTCACCCAATAAGGTGAAAAAAATTCTGTTGATAATAATGTTATATCAGGCTAGTTGGATCAGCTTGCCACCCTAGCTGGTCTGCCTGGAACAGCCTGCAGAGGCAAGTGGCACAGGCAGTACCCTGAACACCACTGTTTAGATCTGGCCTTGCCGCTCAGTCTGGAGGAGCCTTGTGAGACCCCAAGAATGTACTGGCACCACATGAAAACCTTCTGGGGCTCCAAAACTAATCAGTTTAGAACTCTTCCCAACTGCCCATTCTAGTTAGATCTGCATGCCAGTACAGCCAGACTTGAATAGGAAACAGCCTATAGAGTAGGGTCCTCCTGAGCCTGCAAAGTGGGTTCTGCCTGAGGCACAACCAACAGAATAAAGTACCCTGACCTCCATTGTCTGGTCCATGGCTCCCCATGCCTTCCCAAGAAATTCTTCTGCATCAGTATTGTCCAGCCAACACCAGGGAAAACCAGATGCTTAAAGGACAGGACCCAGTGTAATGTGGCACCACCAGAGCCCAGGTATCCTGCTACAAACAAACCTCCTGGATATCTAAATGAAACTGAATCAAAAGAAGATGGTATTAAATCCAATCTTATAAAGAGGATAGAGGCCTTTAAAGAGGGCACGAATATATCTCTTAAGGAAATACAGGAAAATACATTCAAACAGGAAGAGGCATTAAATGAGGAAGCAAATAAATTTAAAGGAAAATATAATCAAACAGGTGAAGGATATGAATAAAACTGTCCTAGACTTAAAAAGGGAAATGGAAGAAATAAAGAAAATGCAAACTGAGTCAATCTTGGAGATGTCAAACCTAGAAAAGAGAAGAGGAACTACAGATGTAAGCATCACCATCAGAATACAGGAGATGGAAGAGAGAATCCCAGGTGTAGAAGATATGACAGAAAAAGATCAATACATAAGTCAAAGAAAATGCAAAATCTAAAAGATTCATGACATAAAGCATGCAGGAAATTTGGGACACCATGAAAAAAAACAAACTTAAGAATAATAGAAATAGAAGAAAAAGATGATTCCCAGCTCAAAGGCCTAAAAAGTATCTTCAACAAAAATCACAGAAGAGAATTTCCCTAACCTAAAGAAAGAGATGCATATAAAGGTACAAGAAGCTTGCACAACACCAAACAGACTAGATCAGAAAAGAAAATCTTCCTACCACGTAATAACCAAAACACTAAATATACAGAAGAAAGAATTTTAAAAGTAGCAAGACAAAAAGCCCAAGTAGCATATAAAGGCAGACCTATCAGAATTACAGCTGATTTCTCATACGAGACTCTAAAAGCTAGAAGATCCTGGAGAGAGGTCTTACAGACCCTAAGAGACCACAGATGTCCGCCTAGCCCAGTATACCCATCAAAACTTTCAATCACCATAGATGGAGAAACCAAGCTATTCCATGACAAAATCAAATTCAAGCAATACCTTTCCACTAACCCAGATGTATGAGGAATACTAGAAGGAAAAATCCAATGAAGCTAACTATACTCAAAAAAGCAAAAGAAATAAATAATTTCACACCATTAAAACCAATAGAAGAGAAACACACACAGTCAACCACTAACAACACTAAAAATATCAGGAAGTAATAATCACTGGTTATTGATATCTTTCAAAATCAATGAACTTAATTCCTCAATAAAAAGACACAGGCCAACATAACAGATATGTAAACAGAATCCATCATTCTGCTGTATACAAGAAACACAACAAAGATATATCAGCAACAAAGATAGTCATTATTTCAGTATGAAGGGCTGAAAAATGTTTTTCCGAGCAAATAGATCCAAGAAACAAGCTGGAGTAGCCATTCTAATATCTAATAAAATAGACTTTCAACCAAAATTAATCAAAAGAGACAGGGAAGGACACTTCATACTCATCAAAGGCTAGAAAATACACAAAAAGAACATCTCAATTCTGGAAATCTATGCCCCAAATACAAGGGCATATTTTAATATTTATACAAGAAACATTACTAAATATTAAATCACACATTGATCCCAAAATATTAGTAGTAGGAGACCTCAAAACCCCACTCTCACCAATGGACACACTGTAGAGACAGAAACTAAATAGAGAAATAATGAAACAGACAGAAGCTCTGATCCAAATGAATCTGACAGATATCTATAAGACATTTCACCCGAACACAAAAGAATCTGCCTTTTTCTCAGCATTTCACAAAACCTTCTCCAAAACAGACCATATAACCTGTCACAAAGCAATCCTCAACAGACATACAAGAAAGTTAGATTAACCCCACGCATCTTATCAGATCAGCATGAATTAAAGCTGGACTTCAACAGCAACAGAAACAATAGAAACCCTGCATACTTGTGGAAACAGAACAAATCTCTACTCAATGATCACTGGGTAAGGGAAGAAATAAAGAAAGTAAAGACTTTCTAGAATTCAGTGAAAATGAGGCTACAACAGACTTAATGAACACTATGAAAGTAGTGCGAAGAGGAAAGTTCATAGCACTAAATGCCCTAAAGAAATTGAAGAGTTCTTGTACTGGTCAATTAAAAGTACATCTGCCTGCTCTATTAAAAAAAAAAAAAACCCAGAAGTAAACACACTGAGGAGGAGTAGACTGGAGGAAATAATCAAATTTGGGGCTGGAATTAATCAATTAGAAACAAAGAGAACAATACAAAGAATCAACAAAACCAAGAGCCAGTTCTTTGAGAAAATCAAGATAGAAAAAGCCTTAGTCAAACTAACTAAAAGACAGAGAGACAGTACCTAAATTAATAAAATCACAAGTGATAAGGGAGACATAGCAATGAACATAACAATAACAGTCATTAGGTCTTACTTCAAAACCTGTACTGCACAAAATTGGAAAACCTAAATGAAATGGATGATTTTCTAGACAGATATCAATTATTAAACCTAAACCAAGATCAGGTAAATTATCTGAATAGTCCTATAAACCCCAAGGTAATAGAAGCAGTCATTAAAAGTCTCCCAACCAAAAAAAGTCCTTGGCCAGATGATTTTAGTGCAGAATTCTACCAGACTTTCAAAGAAGAGTTAAGGCCAATACTCCTCAAACTATTCCACCAAATAGAAACAGAAAGAAAACACCACTGAACTCATTCTATGAGACCACAGTCACCCTGGTACCTAACCCACACAAAGACTCAACACAGAGAATTTCAGACCATTATCCCCTATGAACATAGATGAGAAATACTCAATAAAATACTCCAAAACTGAATCCAAGAACACATCAAAGACATCATCTACCATGATCAAGTAGGCTTCATCCTAGGGATACAGGAGTGGTTTAATACATGAAAATCTGTTAACATAATATATCACACAAACAAACTGAAAAAAAAAACCACACCATCATCCTATTAGATGCTAAAAAAGCATTTGACAAAATTCAACATCTCTTCATGTTCAAAGTCTTGGAGAGAGCAGAGATACAAGGGGCATACCTAAACACAATAAAGACAGTATACAGCATGCCAATATCCAAATCGTATTAAGTAGAAGCTTAAAACATTTTCACTGCTATTGGTGATAAGACAAGGCTGTACACTCTCACTATATCTCTTCAATATAGTGCCTGAAGTTCTAGCTACAGCCATAAGACAACAAAAGGTAGCTACAGCCATAAGACAACAAAAGGAGATCAAAGGGATACAAATTAATAAAGAAGAAAACAAAGTATTGCTATGATATGATAATATACATAAGTGACCCCCAAGAATCTACCAGAGAATTCCTACAGCTGATAAACACCTTCAGTAAAATGGGTGGATACAAAAGTAACTCAAATAAATCAGTAGCCCTCTTCTACACAAGCCATAAACTGGCTGAGAAAGAAGTTACAGAAACATTACCCTTCACAATAGTCACAAATAACAAAATACCTTGGTGTAACTCTAACCAAGCAAGTGAAAGACCTGTATGACAAGAACTTCAAGTCTCTGAAGAAAGAAACTGATGAAGATATAAGATGATGGAAAGA
This sequence comes from Rhabdomys pumilio, assembly GCA_030674055.1. NCBI lineage: Eukaryota > Metazoa > Chordata > Mammalia > Rodentia > Muridae > Rhabdomys > Rhabdomys pumilio. The sequence goes on from JANHMN010000012.1 coordinate 29,879,947, forward strand.
TTTCCCTTGCTCTTAGATCAGTAGGATCAACAGTGAAAATGGCCATCTTACTAAAAGCAATCTACAGATTCAGTGAAGTTCCCACAAATATTCTAACACAATTCTTCACAGATCTTGAAAGAACAATTTTCAAATGTAATATGGAAAAGCAAAAAAAAAAATCAGGACAAATAAAATGTTCATGAATAATAAAAGAACTTCTAGAGGTGTCACTATTCCCAACCTCTAGCTGTATTACAGAGCAATAGTAACAAACACTGCAGGGTATTGGTATAGGAACCACAGGTGGATCAATGGAATCAAATCAAAATCCCAGAAATAAACCTACATACCTAGGGACACTTGATCTTTGACAAAGAAGGCAAAAATCATACAATGGAAAAGGGAAAGCCTATTCAGCAAATGGTGCTGATCTAACTGGATGTCTTCATGTAGAAGAATGCTCATAGATTCATATTTATCACCGTGCAAAAATTTCAAGACCAAATGGATCAAGAACTTCAACATAAAACCAGACTCACTTAATCTAATAGAACCCAAAAGTGGGAAACAGCCTTGAACTCATCACTACAGGAGACAACTTCCTGAACAGAACACCAATGCCTCAAGGCACTAAGGTCAAGAAATAATATGGGATTTCATGAAACTTAAAAGCTTCTGTAAGTCAAAGGACACTTATTAGGAAAAAAATGATAACCTACAGATTGGAAAAAAACTTCTCTAACCCTACATCTGACACAGGGCTAATATTCAAAATATATAAGGAACTCAAGAAGCTAGACACAGACAATCCAAACAACCCAACTGGAAAATGGGTACAGAGCTAAACAGAAGAAATCTTCAACTTCTTTAGTCATCAGGGAAATACAAATCAAAACAACTCTGAGATTCTACCTTATACCCATCAGAATGGCTAAAGTCAAAACAACAAAGGACAGCACATACTGGAGAGGTTGTGAAGCAAGAGGAACACTCCTCCACTGCTGGTGGGAGCGCAAACTTGTACAACCACGCTAGGACTCAATTTGGCAATTTCTCAGAAAATTGGGAATAGTTGTACCTCAAGACCCAGATATACCATTCCTGGGCATATACTCAAAATATTCTCCATCATCTCACCAGGACAGTTGCTCAACTGTGTTCATAGCAGCTTTATTCGTAATAGGTAGAAACTGGAAACAACCTAGATATCTCTCAACTGAAGAATGGATAAAGAAAATATGGTTTATTTACACAATGGAATACTACTCAGCCACTAAAAACAAAGACATTATGAATTTCACAGGCAAATGGATGGAACTAGAAAATATCATCCTGAGTGAGGTAACTCAGACCCAAAAGGACATGCATAGTATATACTCACTTATAAGTGGATATTAGGCATAAAGTACAGGATAACCATGCATGTAATCAGTAGACCCAAAAAGTCAGATAACAAGAAGGGCACAGGGGAGGATGTTTGAATCTTTCTCAGAAGGGGAAACAAAAAAAGATATTGGAGATCGATGGAAGGAGGGAACTGGGTGGAAGAGGGGATGGAAAAGGGAGCAGAGTGGTTGGTGAATGATCATAGACAGAGAGAGCAGGGGACAGTGAAGGGAGATTGGCTGGAAGGGGGCAATCTCTATGCAGTGCCAGAGACCTTGGATGGGGTAAGGCCCCAGAGGGCCTAAGGGGGGAGATTCTAGCTGAGATTCCTAGCAGTGGAGGACATGGATCTTGAAGTGGCTACTTGCCACAGCAAGGCAAGACTCCCAGAGGAAGGATAAGGACCTAGCATAACTGTCCTCTAAAAGGCTCCACCCAGCAGCCAATGGAAAGAGATGCAGAGACCCACATCCAAACATTAGATGATCTCAAGGAGTCATACAGAAGCATTGGGAGAAAGATTGAGAGACCTGAAGAGGACAGGGCCTCCACAGGAATATCCACAGAGTCAACTAACCTGGATCCTTGGGGGGTCTCAGAAACTGAATCACCAACCAAAAGTTCAGCACAGACAGGATCTTACCCTCCCTTCTCTACACACATATGTAGAAGATGAAAAGCTTGGTCTTTATTCAGGTCGCCCAAATACTGGAGCAGGGGCTGTTTGTGAGCCTGTTGCCTGCCTGTTTGTGGATCTCTTGCCTCTAAATGCCTTGTCTGGTCTTAGTGGAAGAGGATGTGCCTAGTCTAGCAACAACTTGATGTGTGAGGGTGGGGTGAGGAGGGTGTTGACACCCAGAAGGTGGCTTCCTTTCCTCAAAAGAGAAGGGGAAGGGAGAATGAGGGGAAGAATTGTGGGTGAAGGGGTACTGGGAGGAAAGAAAGGGCTGATATTAGATTGTAAAGAGAATAAATAAATAAATAAATAAATTTAATAATAAAAAGAATGTTTCATCAGTATTTTTGATCTGAGACGGTTCTACAAATAAACACAAAATGTGGGCTGCTTTGAATAAGAAATGTTGAAAAAGTTCATCGTTCACAGACTTATACTCTAGCAAAATGTGAACTGAATTCTAAAAGCAGAAGTAATAATACGAAAATGTGGATCAGAACAAAAATTGGCATAAGTGTTACAAATGAAACCAAAGCCATTTTTCTAATTTTACTCTATCTGAAAAATAATCGTCAAGATAAAAATAGTGAGAACATAGTTTGCATTTATTATGACTATAGACACAAAGTAACATGGCAGCAAGACCATATAGGATAGAAAAGGAGATCATGTGCTTCTGTAAGATGTTTATAAACTGGGCAGTGGTAGCGCATGCCTTTAATCCCAGCACTTGGGAGGCAGAGGCAGGCGGATTTCTGAGTTCGAGGCCAGCCTGGTCTACAGAGTGAGTTCCAGGACAGCCAGGCTACTCAGATAAACCCTGTCTCGAAAAACCAAATAAATAAATAAATAAATAAATAAATAAATAAATAAATAAATAAAAATAAAAAAAATAAAAAAAGATGTTTATAAATGGTGGCAGATACCTGGAATCTTAGCACTTGGGAGTAGAAGCAGGAGAACTGCCATAATTTCGAGGTTGGTCTGAGTTATGTCATGAGCTTCAAGTCAACTGGTTTGGGTTTTCAAATGAGACCCTGTCTTTGAATCAAAATGAATTTCACACTATACACATGGTGGTAAGATGCTAGAAATTGATAGATACATGAACAACGTTGGGGCTGAGGAGATGGCTGAACAGTTAAGGATGCTTACTGCTCTTCTAGAGGACCCAGTTTCAGTTCCCAGACCTGCATTGGGCAGCTGTACCTCCAGCTCCAATGATTTAATGCCCTGTTGTGCCCTCTGAATGCACCTAGCACACAATGCATACAGGCACACGCACACACATGCATATGCACACAAATAAATAAATAAATAAATAAATAAATAAATAAATAAATAAATGTGGTTTTAAAGACAAAAACAATGTGATAGTCATTCGTAGTGCACTAAAAATGAAATTAAATACAATTCCATTGAGGTTCACATTGAGAGAACAGTCTGTGCATTGCAGTCAAATGTCAGATTTGCTCATTTGTTGAAAAGTAAGTCCCACATATATGCTAGCCACAGAAAAACTGCTTCATGTATAAAGGTGAAGTAGAAAACAGAAGGATGGAAAATACCTGCTATGGAAAACTTAGTTGTCACAAGAAGGCTGAAGGATGGGTACACTACTGTCAAAAACAGGAACATTCAAAACAAAGAATATCTCAATGACTGTTTTGTTTGTTTGTTTGTTTCTGTTTTGTGTTTTAATCATTACAGCAAGAGAAAAGGAGCCACTTCCCTAAGAGTGAAGAATCCTAAACTTGTTCCAGGAACTAACACAAATCCAAACATGATTCAGTATACACCAGAGCAGAACCAAGGAGCAGACAAACTTACAGTTGTAGTCTTAGGCATCAAAGATTTGCAAATGAAAAATGTCAGTAGGGTATAGAAGACCATGACAGAGCTAGCTCTTTCACCAATAAACATTACACAAAAGCAAGAGATGCTGGCTTCTCGAGTATAAGTGGGACATTCACCAAGAGAAAACGCAAGACTGTAAGATGTATTTTGTAAATTTAAAATAACGCAAGATGGCATGTGACCTCGTATTCATTATCTTGCACTGGTTAACAGATGACTCATAAAATTAGAAATATAAAACTAAAGATGTTTGTGTTGTCACATGTCCTCTGTGAGTCTGGACTGGGGACTGTCTTAGCTGGACAGGTCTAGCTTCGGACTCTCCTTGATAGTTCATTCAATACTCCATCCAGGCCAGAGAGTCAAAGAAAGTTGAAGGCTTCCCTCTCTTGCTCTGTATTAGGCACTTGTTCACAGCCTGCCTGAGTACCCCCTTTGTATAGAGACTGGCTCCTCTCAGAGCAAATGTAACAACTCCTCTGGTAAAATAAGGAGAGGGACCACACAGGGTTTGCACAACAGAAAAGTGGTGATCCCAGGGCAGTGTCTTAAAGGTTGACTGTCGAAGACCTCATCTGTAAACCAATACAAAAAAAAGCTATTTAAATGAAAGGAAAAACAGCATTTATGCAGGTTTCAATTTATCTTTTAAGCATTCAGAGGATGTCCAAGTATGAATCTAAAGGCTCGTATAATTCCTATCAAACTGTGTAGCAAATGGGTCTTGGTTCTATGATAATTATTCAAGCAAAACTGTTTATCTGAGGCGCAGCCTCAAGAAATGAGGATGGGAGGATTATTTTGAAGAAGCCAGCAAAAGACATCCAAATTAATCTTCAGATTCAAAATAATTCGAGCCATAATGTGGCAGATAAATATCCTGAAGTCAGAATTGAGATGGAAATGCAAATGAAAAGAATTATTTGAGATGTGGCTACATAAAACACAAGTGGAGGGATGGGAAGGAGAGAGGAGAGGAAAAAGTAGATGATTAATGTAGCTCAGTGGGAAGCCCAGATCTTAATGCCAGAACAGAACTCCAATCTGCAATACAGACCACAGGCTTGTTGATGAGAGAGGATGCCACTGTAATAGCCCAGGCTGGCTTGGAACTTGTGACCAACCTGCCTCATCCTCCTGGGTGCTGGGATTGCAAGCATGTGCAATCTCTGTAAGCCTCACCCTTTTCCTCTAAATGTTCCAAGGGACTGTAAGTTTGTGTATCAACTACTGCAAGCTGCTGACTGAGGGGAGCACACAGGGGCATGCATTCCTGGACAAATTAGGTAGCCATACATATTGGAAGGGTTGTCTTTGAAAACCCCTCAAGTCTAAAACAAAACAAAAATATCTGAAAGAGAAATTTGGCTACACATCAGTAGTTGGGCATGGAGTCAGCTTGTTGTGAAGCTGTAAGGTCTAAGAGTGCAGGCAGAGCAATGACAGCGCCCACACAGAGCACACCTGGAGTGACATCCCCACTCTCGGTGACAGTCTCTGTAGCAGAAGATGTAATGAACAGATCTATGCAGTTAGTTATAGCTTCCTTTGACATTTTTGTGACTATGGTTCATCTAACTTGTCAACAATCTGGGCATCCTTTATGAAAATGTGTGTTCTTATAAACAAATCAATTACAATACCAAGCACACCCCTCCCCACAAGTGGTCCAAGCACCCTTTTCATCCTGTCTCCAAATGGAAGTGCTCTTTAGAACCATGGGTATATTTACCTGAAGGTCACACCCAGATAGCAGCTGGTGGAGGCAGTATGTGAATGTACCCTGGTCCATTTAGGTGAGCAATGTTAAAGAGATAGTCACCATATGTCTCAACAACTTTAGAACATTACCATGACCACCAGAATGGTTCCTGTTCCTGTCACTCTTGCAGGCCCAGTCTCTCATGGTTCCCTCCCTATGTCCCTTAGATTGTCCACAACCAGACAAAACAACAACAAAATGTCAGTACCAAACAAAAAGGGTCTGAACAAGCAAGCACCAATGTCTAAGCAATTATCTATTACCAATGCCTCATTTTGGTTAGAGTCCTGAACATAATTTCGATGAGTACCGTAAACCACATCACCATTAGTCATCAGCATTATCCTTACCCATATCCTGTTGAAAATAGCCTTTTTTCTTCACAATAACATATTTCATCTTGTTTGGAAAGTGGCTTTGGAATGACTCACCCCATTTTCCACCTCTTTGGAGGAGGCAAGGTAATTACTAATACTTTGTTTCCAAGAGACAAACACGCTGTAGATCTTTGGAGAATTCATTCTCATCTTTGAGAAGTCAGTGGAGTCAAAACATAAATTATAGTCAAATCTCAAGAACTATGGAAAATGAGGTAAGACCAAAACAAATCCTTCCGAGTGTCCTTTGTTCCCCCTAAATAAGCATTTTTTTTTTTAAAAAAAAGAATAAGCCAGAAGCCTTCTGAAAACCAAATTATACACATAGCCAGAACCTGAGCACAATGCAGAATTTTCTAATGCTGGTCTCCAGAGATGATCAATGTTGATATATTTCCCTCAAGGCTTTTCCTCATGTGTAGTGTACATCACCTTTGCCCATGCTAAAGCTGCATTTTAACCAGGTCAGATGTTACCTTTCTGTACCTGCGTGTACATTCTCTCTTCAGTTTTAATTTATGCTTAATTTGTGTGTGTGTGTGTGTGTGTGTGTGTGTGTGTGTGTGTGTGTGTGTGT
>JANHMN010000012.1:29886573-29934073 GCA_030674055.1 Rhabdomys pumilio
TGTGTGTGTGTGTGTGTGTGTGTGTGTGTGTGTGTGTGTGTGTGTGTACAGGTAAGTACACACTGAGACTTGAATGTGGTGGTCAGGGAAAAACTTGTACGAGTTGTTTCTCTCCGTCTATTGTGTGGATCTCAGGGACCTAACCCAAGTCATTAGGCTTGGTACCAAGTTTCTTTTCCCCTGTGCCATATTGCGAGGCTCAACACACATATACTCAGTATAAGTACTGATACTTATATACTGTCTATAGACAGTAACTCAGTATAAGTACTTGTCTTAGTTACGGTTTTACTGCTGTGAACAGACACCAGGACCAAGGCAACTCTTGTAAGGACAACATTTAATTGGGGCTGGCTTACAGGTTCAGAAAGTTTAGTCTGTTATCATCAAGGGGGGAACACAACAGCATCCAGGCAGGCATGGTACAGCTGGAGCTGAGATTTCTACATCTTCATCTGAAGGCTGCTAGCAGAATACTGACTTCCAGGCAGCTAGGACAAGGGCATCAAACCCCATGCCCACAGTGACACACCTATTCCAACAAGGGTACATCTCCTAATAGTGGCAGTCCTTGGGCCAAATATATATAAACCATCACAGTACTGTTTCCAAGAGTGCCCTTTTTTCTTAACCTTTCAATGCATCTGACATTATGTTCCTCTGGTGCTTGGTTAAGGAGCTATCTGACCCTCTGCTCTACCAAATCAGCTTTTGAGATGCACAAGGTCATGTGTGCTCTTGACTCCAAGTCCTGCCTAGTGATTCTTTCTCCACAAGTGTAAGAATCACAGCTCATCCTCAGACCTCTAAGTTTATTATATAAATGGGAAACTGAAGCCTTTATATGAAAGGACCTCAGATATCAGCCCAGGACATAGCATCTTACTCAGGATATCTTTCGATATAGCCCATCATTTCTTCCACTGCACAGCAAAATTCTGAAAACTCTAATATCTTCTGTGCAGAAAATTAAGCATAAATTCCTCCAGTCAACTATAAAACCACATAAACCATATAAAACCATATGAACAAAACTTAGTGTAGAAATATAAACAAAATCCATAAAGTCACTATGCATGAGACTTGGAACTGTTTTGCTATCACAGAGGCAGGGTCTGTTTGGAACATTATATGGCCATAGTCATGGCTGCTGACTGTGAATGCTGCTCAGACCTGGGGATGTTTTACTTGTTTGGACCAGCTGATTCCACATCCCCTCTGCTCTTCTAATTCCTAATATTTAAACAGCAAGCACACATTGATGGCATATCTCATCATTAAATAATCTGTTTTACATCACTGTACACAAACACATTACCTTTTAATTTTTTGTATTAACCTGCAAAAGTGAAATCAATATAACTGGACATCTTAGAATAATAAAGATCAACCCAAGTGTTGGGATGATAGTGCTTGATTGTTCACAAGTATCAGGGGTACAAATGGTTATTCATTTTCCATCATCATTGGAATAGATTTCTTCACACACACATACATTTTCATAGAGGATGTCAAGATTTTTGACAAGCTGTGCAAGCCATAATTGCAGACATGCCAAGTAAAGCTATAAAAGGTCACATTCTTCATGACTTCAATTTCCCAAGATATAAGAACAATTAAAAAAAATCAATTGCACCTTTTGATTTTACATTTGGGCTCATTGAGTTGTTATTTCGTTGAATGACCAAGCCATTCTCTTGTTTGACTGGAGGAAGATTTTTAAGATCACCTTCTTAGACTGAAACGAGATAGATAATCAAAGCACATAATTGGAATGCACATTTCATATAACACATGCCCGTTTCCTTATCTGTCAGTTAACAGACCATTTTCAACCAACCTTACAGAATTGTTCAATAACTCATCTTCCAACATACACACACACACACACACACACACAGACACACAGACACATACACACACAGACACACACACACATACACACACACATACACACACACACACACACACACACACACACACACACACCATGAAATAAAGACATTTTCTTGTTCATTTCTTTTCCAAGCAATGTTCTTGCTGTCTGATTATTCATCAACATGTATAGCATTTCCCTTGCATCTTTCAAGAAGCTCCAAGCTCTTGTGTTAATTACTTACCTTGTCTCAAATCTAGTCTATGTGCCCATATACAAGTTTACGAATGTCAGTCACCTAGGAAACCCAGCCATCATTTTATTTGTGACTCTCAAACATTTCTAAAAATTCACCCAAACCTATTCGTTTATAGGCCCACAGTTCATTTTGAAGCGTTACTTTCTCCATGGTGAACTTTCCTACATGTTGGGTGAATATCTATATACATCCATGAACTGAGTTTCAGGGTACTGCGGATCGTTTTTATTTACAGTGGGAATGGCTGTCTTTCTGTGTATTAAAGTTTAATAACGGATTGTCACTCTCTGCTGTAATCTCTGCCAGCACTACAGTATTTTAATCCTTTGAGGTTTGCAGTGAGCCTTATGATCACGCACAGCTCTCTCCAGAGATCTGCTGTTATAAAACTGACTTGAATATGATATTATGTTTATTTGTTTTCAGATTTACCTTAGTCTCACTCTTCCAAATAGATTAAAATTGTGTTAAAAGTTGGGCTTGTACTGCATTTATTATAGATGAATTTGAGACAGATCTTAATTTTTTTAAAAAAATTGAGTAGGTCTCCCCTGGAGGACCTCTCTGTTTTAAAATTTTTATTGTTTTCAAATAGTGTGTTTTGACATTTGTCACTAGGAATTTTTGTTATTGTTCTTTGACAGATATGTTGTAAATTGTACCAAGGAGAAAGGGCTAAGAGACTTTGGACTTAGAGATAAAATAATAAAGTGAACTTTATTCAAACTGTTCCTTGGGTTTTATGGGCAAGAAACTCTCATGTTCATCTTGTGGCTCTCTACGTATTTGAAGGCCATAAACATGACCCTTTCTGGGGGGGGGGATTTGAAAATGTAGAACTTCTATTCCATCTTACATTCAAATAATTGTGGTCATGCCTCAGACGCTAGACTCCCATGCTGCCCTTCTGGTTCTTCCCTGGACCCTCTAGAGGTTAGTTGGTGGGTTTTCTTCAGCCATATGTCCCCAGTCTCTCTCCTGCTTGGTCTTTGACAGCGGCCCTTCCTTGTGCTCCTTGGCAGGGACCTAGCAATGCTGTGACAATGATTTACTGTGACTTGGACCTTGGCAGTGAAAGGAGCAAAGCCAGGAAATGAAAAATATGATGATGATGCCTCTTGTCATTCTTCCCAGCCCAGCACACCAGCCAGTGTCCACAATGTCCCCAGGAAGCTCAGATCTGGATTGTACACTGCCACTTGCCACTGGCTGCCTGGTGTCCTTACTGGAATGGATTTCATCACCTAACTTGACTTCCCTCTTAATTGTGAGGCAAAAGATCCACTGTTTCTACAAGTGCAGATGAATTCATTCTCACAGGCATCTCTCAGGCACCATCTTTCCCACTAACCCAAGGGAAGTTTCCTCCATTGCATCATGGCCTGGCACCTTGAAATCTCTTCCTACCTAACTTTGAATTTCTATTTTGTCTCTATATTTTTAAATGATACACTCATTTCGAACAATGGACTATTCATTAAGGCTACTCACTCACTAACGGATAAGGCAGTCTTTGAGGAAAGTACTTGGAATTGTCACGATAGTTCATCGAAAACACTGCAGTGGTCCAGCCTGTTGAAAGGGTCATTAGAAAGAGAGATGTCCCATCCATGAATTAGAATTTTTTTTTCCAATTTTATTTACTAAATAAAGAGAATGGTGCACTCAAAGTGATGCTCTCCTTTGTTTGCTAGCAAAGAATTCATCCCAAGACATCTGCAAAGTTGAATGGATTCTGTGGAGGCTCAGTGGTCTCTCTGTCACTCTGAGAGAAGCAGGTGTGGGTCACATGACTTTTTTTTTTTACCAGATAATAACAATTATCATAATGCCAAACACTTTAGACACATCACAGAGAAGCATAAAAGATCCAGTCACAGATGTCAGGAAAATATAAACTCCACCAGTGATATGGTTTGGGAACATACACTCAGCAAAGCTCAGGTGGCTGTTGCATGAAGCAGAGGTTCTGCAGATGTCTGCTCTCTTTCTGACTTATGCTGAGACCCTATTCACTTCCTGTTAACTTGGAAGCAGAGCTGATGTCTGTTCTAAAGGTTCACTGCCTATGTCTGGTATTCTGGATTTTTCCCATTGGATAGAAACCAACACTTCAGAGTACATGTGGAGGGGGACCTGTGGCTCCAGCTGCATATGTAACAGAGGATGGCCTTATCTGACATCAATGGAGGGGAGGCCCTTGGTCCTGTGAAGGTTTTATGCCCCAGCATAGGGGAATACTAGAGAGGTGAGGCAGGAGTGGGAGGGTGGATGGGTCGGGGAGTACTCTCTTAGAGGCAGGGTTGGGGGAGAAGGAACAGGGGGTTGTGGAGAGGAAACTGGGAAGGATGCTAACATTTTAAATGTAAATAAATAAAATAACCAATAGAAAACAGACAAAAAATATTCTTCTCAAAACAAACAACTCTCCAAAACCAGCAAACCTTTCCCCTGTCCTCCCCACTAATTTCTCTGCATGAGTCTGTTTGTCTTTGTTTTATCCTTGATTCCTTTTCCATTCCTGCCTTGTGAACACAGACCTTACCCACTCCTCTTGTTTTCAAAACTCCATCTACAAAGGAACCTTCCAGTCTCGGGAAGATGCAGCTTGATTTCCAAGGGTCTTCAGCCTTGAAGGTGTTTTCAAACGCTAGGCACATGGAATTACAGAGGGTTTCTTCCCTAGGCACTGGAGCGGGGAGGGATGATTTCACTTCTCTTTCAGAAAGGTCAACAACGTTTCTCTTGAATAATTATAATTATCTTTTTGTAGAAACAATCCCTCTGGGTATAGTACCTGGTAGTTCAACCACACTCCAGTGGATGGCCCTGCAATTCATGAATATCTGAGTAGCACAAATTGATCTCAGTAGATTACTGAAAAATTAAAAGGAAGAAGTAGAAGAAGAAGAAGGGTTGGAAATAGGAGGAGTTGTGGAGGTGGAATTAGGAGAGAATGCAATCAAAGTGTACTGTGTGACATTCTCAAAGACTCAATAAAAACATTACGCTAAGAACAAAGCACAATGCCACTGAATAAATTGTTTTAGTTTTGAGTCACTGCATTAACAGAGCTAATCCTACCATATCCTCTATAGGATGACTCATGATTTACTGATGTAAAATACATAGAAGCCACTTTAGCGCTCCTCAGCCTAGAGACATGAGAAAGATGGAGATGATTACAGATGTCCCTGAAGCAGTGTCTCTGGGTGAGTAATTAATGCATGTGAGAGGAATTGGCACTGAACTGTGTCCCACCCAGAAAACCACAGGTTGACAACCTCTTATCTCCAAGGGCATGATATTTAGAGGTTTTGTTTTGGGAGTGATTCGGTTCAGATTAGATCAACTCTCCCAGAACCCCCTACCCCCCACCGGCTTTCTCTGCTCTCCAGCATTAGGACATTACAAGTTAGAAGAATCCACATGAAACCCCAGCCATATTGACCCGATGACCTTAAACTTCCAGGGAGAATTCAATCATATCTGCCATCCAGACTTGGGCATCTTGCTGTGCTGAGAAGAGGTGACTGTTTGCAAGGCAGTCCTTCCCTACAATTCAGAGGGATCCCTTGGACCTGCCTGGAAATGTTCTTCTCTAATCATTCTGTTTATGCATCCATGTTCCTCCCTGTCATCTTCTATGCCCTGTGGGGACCACAGTCAGTTTTATGGTGTGTATGGTGTGTGTGTGTGTGTGTGTGTGTGTGTGTGTGTGTGTGTGTGTGCGTGTGTGTGCACGCCAGCAGAAACCTGAAGGTGGGAGAGAATGGATGGCTTTTTTTGGTTGCCCCATCCCAACTCAGTACCACAACTTAGCAGTGACTGCTGCTTTCTGGTGGCCTTACTTACATAGCTCCAGCTCTGCTGTGCTGGTAGTACCATGTCTAACCTTTGATTTCAAAGCTGAGGTGTATGTCCATCTTCATGCACTTTAATAGGTTGTGACACTTCTCTCAGCATTCCCTTTACAACAGCAAATATTTTCTAATATCTATGGAACAGTGAAGAATAAGTCAGTTTCTTCAGTATAGCAGTGACCTGACAGATTACTTCCTCTACACATATTGGTTTGCTTTTCCATCTCACATTAGCCATGGGTTGCTAAATAAGATATAAGGTAGAGAATAGCTATATTGGTAAACACGAATTATAAAAGGAACTGTTTTAGCCTGGTGTCTGGAGATCTCAGCATCTCAAAGGATGCTTAGAGGCCAATGGTCCAAGTTCCTGAGCTCCTACGATCTCTTTCAACCTGCCTGCTCTGGCAGAAACAGAATGTTCTATTGTTTCAAAGTCTGGCCAACATACTTATCAGCTGATCTTAGCAAATATTAAAACTCTTAGTCTGATTCTATCATGCCTAAAATACTGACAGTACAGGCAAATTCAAATGCTTTACCCAAAATCTTAGGCCCAAGATTGTAGCACATGCCAGCGAATTTTCAAACTGTAGGAATTCAATCCCCAAAGTGAATGTTTCAAATATTGCAAGTGCCCCAAGAGAGTCAAGGCCAAGACACCGTAGGAAAGCTCATCTGTGCTTTTGCAAGCAGACATAAATATTCATAAAAAAAGAAATGAAAACTATAAATAGTGTCAGGCTGTTTCTAGTCAGGTTTTCCTACAAAACAGGTTGCAAAGCCCCTGGCTTCCATTTTGCTTTGTTTTGTAGTTTTGATGGTTTCTTTTCTCACTTTTTAAATTTTGCTTATTGGTTCCTGTGTTCCAGCTATTTTGCAACTACATCAGTTAATGCATCTGCAACTAGTAGTCCAGTGGTGAGCAGACAATGGGCTCAACAGATATTGGTGACTGCCACCCATTAACATAATAGCAGAAGCTACAATACACTAGCAGATACTGACCATCTACACAAGAAACAAGGAGCTTGTATAGTGTCAAGTTATTTGGTTGACGATGGGTGTGTTGGGCCCCAAAGAAAAGCATGTTGGAGCTCAGAGAGGTGATAGGACTTCAATATGAGTTCAGTTCTTGAATCATAAACTCTGGATTCTCTTATGTATATCTGTACTCAATACAAGAGTAAAGCTAACTGTAAGGAGGGGTCTAGTAGGAGGGACCACAAGGGACTATAGTATAAACCACGGGGTATATGTATATGTGTATATGTATATGATGTACATATGTGTATAATATATATATATATATATATATATTACACATACATACACAAATGTATGTATATATGTACATACACACATGTCTGTGCTGTGAAGGGCATGCTGGGAGAGAGATTCATAGATGGGTTTGAACTAGCCAGTGAGCTCTGCACACCAGGGTAAAGGGATTTGCATACATGCATTTACTTTCCTTGGGGAAGACATATTTGCCTCCATCTCATTTCAAAAATACAGAGAGAGGTGCAGATGCACAGAAGAGCTTGGAGACAGAGGCTATGGCAGGAGGCGGGCATGCTGTTCCAGAAGGATGACCCTCTTGATGTGTCTGCTCCCACTGGATTTGACTGTGACAGCCTGCAGCTGCTCCTGGACCCTGTAATAGGATTATTCTGGCGAGGACACTTCAGGGCTAATTAGCATAAGGATACCTTCCAGGTTTCTAGGGTTGGGACCTGGTAAATGATAAAAGGGCCCGGTCTTGGAAGGTGCCCTCTGAGATATTGAAGTGGGTTAGAGAGGGAGCCTGTCACATCTGGTTGCTGTGATAATTAGATTAGAGAACAGAGAGGGAGGGAGAAAAGGCAGCCAAGGCAACCTGTGGGGCCCGAGTGGGAAAAGCAGCCACAGGGATGACTCTAGAGGGTCACACTGGGCAGGAGTGGAAGAGCCAGAGTCAGGATACTGACTCATGAAACGTCTAATCTCTGAGGGGATCTTCACTGCCGTGTGCACTGTCTCCCAATGACCAGTCTCCCAGTGTTTTGTTTAGTTGTGATCTGCTGGCCATGTCCATTCTAGGTCAGTGACTTGGCATTGACTAGGGTGAAGCTGGGGGCATCTGTAGCTAAAGGTTCTAGATGCTTCTGATGAAAACAGTTCCCTTCACACCAGTGTTATTCAACTAATGTGCTGGTGGTGAGATTGGCATAAACAGACCCTTCTGAGATCAGAGTCTGTCATCTCATTGCACTGAGCCCTTTGGCCATGGCAAACCTATGTTAACCTCCCGAGTGATCCTATAGTGATGACTGTGTTGATCTTGATTGACAGAGATGCTAAGAAGCCCCACAACTTGAGTGCAGCCACACAGCAACAAAGTGTAGGTTCCTCCTCTTGCTCTGGTCAGCATGCTATGGCTCCTGATACTCCTACCTTCATATTACCCCTGTCTGCCTCTCAGTCATAATGCCCTAACCCACTAACTCTCCCAAAATCCTCTGTTCTCAGGACTTTTCTGCAAACCCAGCTATCCTCAGACTTTATCTATGACTGTATTCGACCACCCAAGGTCACATAAAGAAATTTTATGTCTTTCTATATATGCACCAATGGGTGCTTTAACACACATAGACAAATTTGTACACACATACAAATACATACAAAGTTCATGCACACAAATACATACCTTCCTACATTCACTCCAGCTTCAAGCTTTTTCTTCCACCCTGGCCTGGCAACCCCTTGGCTTTCCAGCCCTCCCCGAATGTCTTATTAAAGAATCTTGGTAATTCATAGGATTGAAGTTCGAACTTGGCTGCATTCATCCTGTGCACTGTGCAATGAGGGAGCATTTCCATAACTGGCTAAGAGATATTGTTCAACCTCAGAGCTGTGGTCTGCTGGCTCTTCCAAAGTACTAAATGTTTATGATTCTGCCATATGACCATTATTAGAAACAGTGGATTCTTACATGTGCCACATTTACTAACCTCTATGGTATGAAATCAGAGATGTGTGAGCTGAAGTCTGTTGTGCTGTCTCCTACAGAGTTGTACCAGACACATGCCAAACCCTGCTCTAGAGGGGGATCAAGGTTGACCTCAGCCCAGCCCCCTTGATCTTCATTCTGAGGAGCAAAACAGAAAGTTAGACTTTAATATAATAATGTCCATGAGTCCTGACTAGAGTGGATGAGGGAAGCCACTTTATCCCATAAGCTGGAAGAAGGAGATCCAGGAAGGACAGTTATGTCTTGAGGTAGTCACAGTAGTGAGTTGGGGTACCAGCCAATTGGGAAAGGGGAAATGATTTTGCCTAGACACAGACACACTTAAGGAGTTGAGTCTGTTTATTAAGGATCATAGAAAGAAAGAAGCATCTTTGCCAGAGACAGTGCTAAGCTGGGGCACCCCGGACTGCAGTGCTTTCCTTGGACATGGCTCTAAGGAGCTGAGATTATGAGCAAGGACCACAGCTACTCACAGGATCCCATCAGGAGTTTGCAAAGAGGTTACACACCTCAGTCTCAGCCTTCACCTCATCTCTTCTTCCTTTCAAGTAAGCTCTCTGGGATGCAGAGGCCATCCAAGTCACTTGACTTCTGTCACCCTGGTTAGTAACTGTGGTCTTAGAACCTGGTGGGAAATGAAGAGATGCAGCAGAGGGTTGGAGATAGTTGTCACGTTTAGATAAAGTGGGAGATAAGCAACAAGCTGAGGGGAAGGGACATCAGGGGAAGAATGAATAAGAACCAAATACATTGTTGCAAACACATGGAAATGTCAAGATAAAGCCTTTCTTCTGCATACTAATTTAAACACAAAAATGAAAAATGGAGGTTAGGGAGATAGGTTGGGGTCAATAAAGTGTCTGCTGTGTAAGCCTGAGGACCTGAGGTCAGATCTCTAATATTTACACAAAAGCCAGTCATGGGAACCTGCAACTATGCATCTGTAACCCCAGCACTGGGAAGACAAAGGCAAGTGGATAACAGGAGCTCACTGGCCAACATCTAGCTGAGCTGATGAAGGCTTCTGGGCTCAGTTACAGCCCTGTCTCAAACAAACAAACAAACAAACAAACAAACAAACACGGGAGAAAAGCAATACAGAAAGGCAGCCAACCATGACTTCTAACCTCCACATGTATACATATTTACGTGTACCTACATGCATACATACACAAACATCTATCTATCTATCTATCTATCTATCTATCTATCTATCTATCTATCCATCCATCCATCTATATCACATCCACAAAAGAAAAAGGAGAAAAATAAATCCAAATCCAGTCAAGAAGAGCTTTAGTGCAATAACATGGGATTGGTTGATTTATAAAGTAGACCACTTTCCAACATCAACTTTTGTTTTCATTTATTTATTTTGGCAATCCAGCAAATCTATCTTCAGTCCACTTATTTTTATTTTTTAACCCACTGAGTTCAATTAGTGTTGCTCTTACGTGTTTGTTTGTTTGTTTTAAATTGTGTGTGTATGTGTTGTACAGTGTGTGCAGTGTTTGTAGCGTGTGTAGTATACAGAGGCCAGAGTAGGATATTGAGTTCTTTCTTTTTACCTCTCTTCACCATATCTTTGAAGACAGACTCTTTCACTGAATCTTAATTTCAGTATTTCAGCTAGACAGGACAACCAGCAAGCTCCCACAATCCACCTGGCTCTGCCCCTATCCCAATGCTGGGCTTACAGGCACTTTTTGGCAATACCTAACTTTTGACAGGAGTGCTGGAGATTTGAACGAAGGCTCTTTCACTCACAAAAAAGAATTCTTACCCAGTGAGTCATAGGCCAAGCCCCATATCAGCATCCTGATGCTTTGTTGCTCTCAAATCACTCATGCCACATTTCTGAATCACGTGAGGTCCATCAAAGCAGCTTCACTGTCCAATACCGGAGCACCAGTGCATCTGGGATGTTGCAGAGGTGGTCAGTGAACCTGCTCTTCGGACAAATCACACCACTAGGAATGTGACTATGTCAGTTCAGATATGTTCTTTTTAAGCAGATGGTCATCACCACAGATATCCTCTCAGGAGTAGGAAATAGGAAACAAGATATAAGACATACATCTACACAATTTGAAATTCAATGACTCCAATGGCTTTTTTTTAAAGAAAAAAAAAAGCCATTAGCCAGATAAGCACACAAGAACAATCACAACCCTTATTTTATCAGCAAAAGCAGCATTGCAATAATGCACTTGCATATGATCCAGTCCACCCTGTCTAGACTTAATGGCCTGGATTAATGGGGCATAGTGCCCAATTACTCAGAACTCTTCAGCCCTCTCATTCGGCTAATGCTGTCCGCAGTGGAAAATTGTTCTGCAATTAGATTTTTACCTATGATTGTGACAGAACCAAAATAGTATTGGCTAAATACCCCTTGCCAAGAATTACTGTAAGAGCTAGAAGATGTATCTGTCATGTATGATCTAAATGTAGATTCCTATGTATAACTTCGTTTCATCTTGCACATAGACATGTGATGAAGTAATTTTATATGTGTGTTTTATACACACACACACACACACACACACACACACACACACACGAAGTACCCTGATATTTGAAGGCTTAATCTTAACCAAATAATGTAAGTCCTTGCAATTCTGACATCAGGACTGAACTCCAGGAGGAAAGGTGTCTATGGTAAACAGAGTGATCATGTCTCCCAAGTGAGCCAGTCCAGGTCCCAGAACTTAAATTCATGATAATATGTAACTACAGTGGTCTGAGAGATTGCTCAGAGGGTAGGAGCATTTGATGCTCTTGTAGAGAACCTGATTTTTGTTCCAGCATCCATATCCTTCTAGAATTCTGAAGCCAACGAGTACGATACCTTCTCTTGGTTTTGGGGTTACCAGGCACATGTGATACAGATGTACAAGCAGTCAAAACACCCATACACATAAAATAAAAACAAATAATGAAATGTTAGGGTTCTGAAGATTTGAATGGGGGCTCTTGTTTTCATAGCATGAACTTACCCACTAAGTCATATATTGAGTCTCACATTGGCATCTTAATACTTACGGTTCTCAAATGTTCTCAAATCACTCATGCCACATTTCTGAATTACGTGGGGTCCATCAAAGCATCCTCACTGTGCTGTACTAGAGTATCGATGATTTAATTTAATTGTTTGAAACATTGGGTCACCTATATATTATATATTGAATCTATTTGCCCTAATACCTTCAAATTTCCCTTTATATAGTTTACATAGCTAGGTTGGGTATTATGTTACACTTCTGATTGAGCATTACCATACTTGTAAAGCCCTTGATTAACATTTTAAAAAAATTGTATAAAAGCCAAATGGAAAAGGGGGTGGGCATGGGATAGGGGTTTTCTAGAGAGGGGAAATGGGGAAAGGGATTGGCATCTGAAATGTCAATAAAATATCCAATAAAAAAAAAAAGAACTATTAGCAGCAAAAAAAAAAAAAATTCCCTTTATACCCTATCTCTCACCTGTCAGTCTCCTTTGTCTTTGTAGTTAATTTTGCCTCTACTTTCATGACTTTCTCTCTCTCTCTGTCTCTCTCTGTCTCTCTCTCTCTCTTTCTCTCTCTCTCTCTCTCTCTCTCTCTCTCTCTCTCTCTCTCTCTCACACACACACACACACACACACACACACTTTCCTTTATATATCTATATTGAAGTCCGGGTACCATCATCTAAGTCAGGTTTGGATGCTAGTCTTTTGTGTACACCTGCTCTATAGCAAAAAAAGAAAAAAAGAAAAAAAAAAGAAAAAGAAAAAAGAAAGAAAGGTTATTTTTCTTCGCACCTCACACTTCCAATATTAATGACCTACCAAGGGCAGAAAAGGTGTAATAGACATACTCAAACTATGGGGATTCACAGAGGTCCCTGTCTCAGAACACTAAGACCTAGCAGGTCTCAGAACACGAACACCTTGCACCTAGTCAGGCTCTTCTCTCGGGAGTGGTTCTCCATGGGTCTCGGCCCCTGGTTCTAGTAGGTTTCCCATCCTGCTTTATGTGCTCAGCAAAGGGGGCTCAAGGGCTTCTTTTTCTTAAACTCCTCCATCCTTCATTAGGTCTTAATTTTCTATCAATACAAGTTTCTTAAAATCAATGAGGGTTTCCTTTGACTCTAACCGGGGTTTGATTCACAAGATAGAATTCCACTCCTCCACGGAACTCAAGCCTATTGTTGCTCCATGCTGTCACTGCAGGTCTGGGGAAATGCTTGTAACATTCATAGGTCCCCTTTTCTCAAGCTGGAAAAATCATAGGAGGCATACGTAGATTCCCAGGGCCTGTTATGTCTGGTTGCACCAGTGAGGCTACATGCTAAATTTCTGAAGACATAACCAGTAACCTAATGGTCTCAGCCCTGAAACAATCTTGCCCCTGATGCTATAACTTACCCACAGTGCCTTAGATTTCATTTTTACTCACAAGCCATCATTTATTACCTTGAAATCTTTTTTTTCCTGAGAAAGACTAGAGTCGAGAATCAGTTTCACATTTTAGCCCAGTGGTTTGATTTCTGACTCCTTCATATTTTCGAAGCTCTGCTTGAAAATGGATCCCTTCCTTAAGTCTATCAACTTTCTGTCTGTACTCGATCACAGGCAACAAAAACCATCAGGGCATTTTCAACTGTCTGCCTGGAAATCTCCAGGCCAACCACAAGATCATTAGATGATGGTTTTTCTTCCACAGGTGACAGTTCTTTCTTTATCTCCTGCTGGTACCTAACCCAGATACTCTGTTGTCCAATCCCCTTTGTGCTGTCTTGACTGTTTTCCTACTGCCCAGACTTAAAGCAAATGCCAGCATTCCGAATTCTGTAATGTCAGCAACCCATTTCTGATACCATTTCTAGATACCATTGCATAACCAGCTACCCCAAGTTGTACAGCAAAGGTCGGCATTTCCTCATGATTTTGCAGTCTGGGCAGGGCTCAGTTGGAGCACCTATCTCTCTGCATATGGCTGCAGCTGAGGAATTCTGAGAGTGTGGAGTATCTGCTTCTAGGAAGACTTACCCTTAGGCCTAGCAAGCTTGTGCTGGTTGTAAGTGGACCTCAAGTGGGGCCTCAGTTCCCACATAGCTGTTCTTCGTATAGCTATGGCATCTGGTCTCCAAAACATGGCTCTCTTGGAAGTGGATTCTCAATAGCTATAATGGCAGATGAACATTAGAGCAGACATGTGATATGGAAAAAGCTGAAGACAACAAACATGAAAAGTTTATTTAAACCAAGAGTCATTGTATGTGCACATGGGTGCTTGTATGTATATGGGAGAGTGAGTATGTGTGTATGTTTGTGTCTGTGTGTGTTTGTTTATGTGTACTAGTGTGTGTATTTGTGTGTTGATGTGTGTTTTTGTCTATGTATGTGTGTTTGTGTCTAGGTGTGTGTGTTTGTATGTGCATGCCTGTGTCTGTGTACATGGTGTGGTGTGTGTGTGTGTGTGTGTGTGTAAGAGAGAGAGAAAAAGATTTTGTGTGTGTGAATGTGTATGTATTGTGTGTGAGTGTGTGTGTTTGTGTAATATGTGTGAGTGTGTGTGTCTCTGTGTGTTTGCGTGTATGGTGTATTTGTGTTGTGTGTGTGTCCATATTCATGTGTGTTTGTCTGTACATGTTTGTATGTATTGTGTGTGAATGAGTGTGTGTGTGATGTGTGTGTGTGTGTATGTGTGTGTCTATCAAGGATGTTTGAATTTGACCCTAAGAGTCATAGACAAAATGGCCACATAGCCAAGAGTAGATAGGCAGCACAAATCTGATTTCATATTTTGTTTTGATTTTTAATGAGGACACGAGGCTAAGTGGGTGTGGAAGAGAAAGTAGATCTTGAAAGAGTTAAGGGGTAAATATGTTTGAACTACATTGTATGAAATTCTCCAAGAAAATAAATAAGGTGGTCCAAAATTGAGTTCAACAGGAGTTGTGTCAACCACTACTATGATTGACAAGGCCAGAATAGGAAAAAGACTTATTGGGTATACCCATTGCAATAGCTAGATACTGAGCTGTGTATGAGTGCATGGCTTAATGGCTGTGGGCTGTTTGGTGATATGTGGCTGTGTAACTGTATGTGGTGGCTGTGTGGTTCTTGCATAGATGTGTGTTGCTGTGTGTCTGTGTGTCTGTATGTGACTGTGTACCTGTATATGGCTGTGTACCTGTGTGACATTTTTGTAGATGTCTATTGTTGTGTGGCTGTGTGGCTGTGTGGTTGTATGTGGCTGTGTACTGCTCTGTGGTTGTGTGGCTGTATGTGGTGGCTATTTGTGGTTGTCTGACTCTGTGTGGTTCTGTGGCTATATGTGGCAGGGGGCTGGAAAAACTGTTGATTTCTTTTTGGGAGATGTGTTTTATGATTGGGGTGAGTTTCTTAGTATACCTGAACATAATCTGTACCTTGGGAAGGAAAATAGACCGGACTAGCTAACACAAGGGTGAGTCACTGTGTGACCTACTGTGCAAATAATTTCTAGTTGTACCATCTGCCACAAGCAGATGATTGTTGTGTAAATAGGGGTAATCCTGGTCTAAGAGTCTGGACACAGTGTCAGGCTCTGAACTGTCAGATTATGGCATTCCTGTTACTAGTAATTTGGGGTTCCTAACCCAGGCTGGTCCATTCTTTAATTCATTCTTTAATGTGGGATTCTCTTGCTGATGGCTTTCCCTCATATTAGTGAGTCTTTTTTTTTCTCTTTAAGACAGAGAGTTTCACTATGTACCCCTGGCTGTCCTGGAAGTCACTATGTAGACCAGGCTGACCTCGAACTCATGAAGACCCACCTGCTTCTGCTGAGATTAAAGTTATGTGCCACCACTCCTGGCTATTGGAGTCATTTTATGTAATAAAAATTATCAGGAATGTCTAAGAAAAATCTTAAAGAATTGGAAAAAACAGTTGTTTTATGTCTCCAGAAATTAATATCTCTGTAAAGTCTCATAATGAAGGTGACGCACAATTAGTGTGAAATGGCTCAATAGAGAAACAAAATCCAATTCCATTTCAACAAACACACACAGACATACTAGGACACATAAGTGCAAATGGAAATAAATGCTGTTTGATTAGTTATTCATGAGGTATCTATTGATTCCTTCTTCATTGTGGGTATAAAATTCACTAAGGATAGATTTTTAGATCTAAGTGTGATCTGATTGTTACAAATTTAAAAAAGTAACATTGAGAAGTACCCCATGCCATGGCAGAGGCAAGCTATCAAACAAGATAGAACCATGCACTGGTTATTGTGTTTCTTCACAAAGGTAAGTTTGTCTAAGAGAAACTTACAAACCCTTATTCATCAAAGCACATAATGAATAGAGAAATTGTATGAGCCACAGGTGGGAGAAGATGACTGACAGGAAAAGGTTTGGATCCAGGATGAAGTTATCTTTCAAATCAATGGGGGGAAAGGAAGATTACAGATAACTGAGTAAAACACTTAACAGTCACAACACGCAAAATCATAGCAGGAAGTGGTGTGTGCACTACAAGGAATCTGAATTCCCAATTTGAATGTATATGAAAGCCATAGTGAGCCCCAGACAATTCCCCTAGACTCCAGAAATGACAAGGAGACGGACAACGGAACTGTGGTTGAGTCTCACCACCAGCTCTTCACACTGAATGGTGCGCTGTAAATTGTTATGGCTGTTTTGCAATGCTGGTTGACAATAGCTATAAAACTTAACCGATGAGAACTTTATTGCTAGAAATTCTGCTAGGTAATGACTGAGAGCTACAGGGTGTGAGTGTTGAGTGTAGGAGTTTTCACAATCTCATCACACAGAACAAGAGACTATCATACTTGGTGGAATGGATAATGCATATAGAATTTGTATTCATAGAAACAGCTAGATGTGGCCATATCTCATGGAGCAGATGCATCCCTGAGAGAGACAATGTGGAGTGACCAGACTCCAGTCACATCACTGTGCATATCTCCCTGTGACTTTTTTTGTATGGGTATCAGAATCTATCTTTAAACTTGTGTGGTTTAGGCCTATAATCCTATGGGCTACAGTGGGAGTTCAAGTCCAATCTGTGCCACAAAGTGCCCTATAAGTCATCTTGGGCGACAGTGATCTCCTGTAAGTGAGTCTTACCTACATTAATCTCTTGTAGGTCAACTTAAGCTATGGTGATCTCCTGTAGTTCAACTTGGGCTCAAGATCTTTTGTAGGTCAGGCAGGGCCATGGTGATCTCCTATATGTCAACCTGGATTACAGCATTCTCCTATAGGTCAGCCTGAGCTACAGTGATCTCTGCTAGGTTAGCCTGGGCTATGGTTAAGTGATCTTCTGTAGGTCAACCTGGGCTACAGTGATCTCTCACCTTAATACAAACAGACAACAATCACAAAACTCTGCCTTTGATAACAAAAGCCAGAGTTCCTCTATGATTGGAGACTGAAGTCATCTCTGGCAGTTGTGAGGGAGGGAACCTAAAGGAGCCTTGGGTACTTTTTTTATGTTTCTGTCCACCTGGATGGGGATTATGCAGGCATTTTTATTCTGCGAAAATTCACCCAGCAGGACATTGTTTATTTGTGTGTTTGGGGATTTGATTTTATGCTCAGTTAAGAAAGGCTATTTTTGAAGTGGTCTCTGCTTTTTAGATGTAGTCATTGACTATTTGATGGCTCTGTTTCTCTATAACCTTTATGAGTTGCTATTGGCTATCATTTCTTCACTCAGTCATGAAATAGCTGATGAACTAGTGTCTAAAAGCCTGACTTCAACTCCAGGGAGACTTCAGCTAGGAAAGCAGGAGACATTCCTTCCTGGAGGAACTTAGATTTCATAAAATTAGAAGTGCTTCTTGAGTGTGGGGTATTCTGTTCAGATCAGACAATACAAGTCTTTGAATTTTATGTCTGAGTAATATCATTTATACCCCCTCAGCTACCTCTCATTGTTGTTTGTTTGTTTGTTTGTTTCTTCTCTTGCCAGTGAATACGTTACTGCTATCAGACATGACCCTAGGAAGCAAATTGCTTTGGAATGGAACCAGGCCATATACTTGATGAGGTATTAAAGACATACACATCAGCTGCTGGTGCAATGCTGAGCCACAGAAGCATGTGAAGCACCTTGTGTCTGAGTCAGGGGAATGGAGGTGGAAGGGAGGATGATGGCCCAGAAGTCACCATCACATTGAGAAGATGGGCTCAAGCATTGGCTGGTGGCATCTTTAGAGAATATGAATATGAGTGAAGAGAGTATGAAAGACTATTAGCCTGGACTTATCGGGCATATCATCAAAGTCCCTTTGGCGGTTGTGTTAGAAATGCTTTTCTGCTGCAGCAGGTTGGCATGGCATGCAGTTAAGTCTGGGATCGGTTTGTAAGAATCAGCAGCTCAGTGTAATAGATGGATAGCTCTGCCAGGCCTGTCATGCCAAGGCAAAGGAGATGGAAGACATTGGGACCCCAAGTTGTGAGACACCCAGGAAAATGCATGCAAAGATGAAAACTCTGACCTCCTAACCCTCTCCCCACCCCGCAACAAATCTCACAGTAAACAACACTCGGTGCAAGCAGCAACCCCCTCCTGCCTTTAATAAAATACACATCTGTCTGACTGTGGTTAATAGTAGGCATGGGACTTGAGAGGCACTGAGAATAGATTCCAAGTGTTCTTTCCACAAAAGCAAGTATGGTAGGTAATTGGTGCATTTGTTAGCCTACAAAGCTTATTTCAAAACACCATGTGGTATATGATAAATATATACAGTTTGTACTTGTCAATTAAAACACACACACACACACACACACACACACACACACACACACACACACACGTTTATGAATTTTTCAGTGACTTCACAGGGGCTGTTAGCTCTCCAGCTGGATCCTCTCTAACGCTGCACTGCACTCTCTGCCTCTGAGCTGCTAACAGTACTTTATTCCAGCGATGCAATGCAAACTGGGGAGGTAACTTTTACAACAACTGAGTCACGGTTGTTTGACAGTTCATTGATCCACATTTGAGACACAAGGATGTGTGACTATTCTATTGGTGTTACACCATAGGGATTATTACAGCATTAAAGAATCTCAAGTTATTGATGAAGGGTGATCACCTATGGTTACCTACTATGTAACCCTCAGCAAGATGAGCTAATAAGACACTTTCACCAAGAGTGACTTGAAGGACTTATTTTTAATGAAGAACAGAGCCATGCCTATGAGCAAGAAGCACCAGTCTCCTTGACAGCTCAATGGCACCACTTCAGTGGAAAGATGTAAGCCCTGGAGTGGTACAGACCTTGTGAAGAATTGAAAAATAAGAGGCATATTTATCATAAGAAGCCACAAGGGAAGGAAGAGGACACTGCATTGACAGGTAGGACAAGAATGGTGGCTTTGATCATGGTTGTACTAGGACTTAAGTGTGCAGACTATTACAGTGCTCCTAAAACCATTATACAGAAGCCTTTTGGGTTTGGCAGGCATGCAGTGGATTAGAGCCACCAACTGAGGATATGTTGTCTTTGAGCAGATTTCCAGATATGATTTGGTTCTCAAGTGCAAATCTCCTTCAAAGACAGGAGAGGAATCCTCTTGAGAAGGAGAAGCTATGGGCATGCACACAAATGGCCATGCAGAAGGTTCTCTCAGGAGACAACCTGGTTGACAGAAATATCTTGTACCAGTATTGTGCTGAGAAGGTTGACCTTTATCATGAAGGGCAGTGGGGGCGGGGGAGCTGAGTGGCATGGCCTCACCTGTGTCTCATGGGAGTCATTTTTGAGCCCACACTTGGGTATAGATATGAAGGAGAGTGTGACTGGAACAGAGGCAAGAGTTCTATACAAGAGAAATAGAAAATAATTTAAAGATTACCATTGTGTATCTGCATCCAGTGGGAAAGGAACCCGGAGGCACAGTGAATCCGGCGATGAGATCACAGAGCACGGAGGGCACAGTGTACATGCAGAGTTGATTGAAATTCAGAGAGCAAAAGCCACTGCAGGATGATAAATAGGAGACTTGGGTAATTAGGCATGCTACTTCATCCTAAAGATAGGTGATGGCTCCCACAGAGCTCTGCGCTGGCAGACTCTAACCCGAAGCCCCATTAGACCGCTTTAAGGTCACTGGCCCCAAATGATCCATTTGAATGGGCATCTATTTATGCAAAAAATGCAAAGATGGCTCAATAACCAAGAATCTTGAAATGGGATTCAGCGCATTTATATAATAAAGAAAGAAAGGACTTGGTTGTCGAACTTGAAAAAAGAAATACATAACTTAGGTATGGCTTTATAGTCTAAAACAGGGATAAAAAGGACTTTTTTCATCCATTTGACTAAAAATTATATGCACCACAGGGCATTCATAGAGCAGGTCATGTTCATAGATATTAAAAAACGTTTCAGGTTTGGAATATGATCCAAGCATCCTGGTACTGGTAAACAGTCCAGGCTGGAAGTTAGTCCAAGGTAGGAAGAGATGAGAAGGAGCTTGAGGCTGGGCTCAGAAGGGTCACCATTCATCTACCAAGGCTTTCTCTCTGGGGACATGTAGTATTTTTCTTATTGCTGTCAGGCATGTAGAATACCTGACAAAAACCAACTTAGGGAAGTGTTTATTTTAACCCACAGTCTGAGGCCACAGTCCATCAGGGCAGGAAGGTCATAGTTGCAGGAACATGAGGCAGCTGGTCACGTTGAATACATAGGAGGGGAGCAGAAAATGACTAGTATCAGTGTCTAGCTTGCTATCGCCGTTGTATATGTTAGAGGACCCAAGCCCATGGAATGCTGCCATCCACAATTAGGGTAGATCTTTTCCCCTCGATGAATCTAATGTAGGTGAGATCCATAGACATGACTACCATGATCTTAAATCTCATCAGGCTGACTGTGAGATTAACCATCCCAGTGTACTGACAACAAACAGAAATAATATCGCCACAGAATAATAAGCACTGAAAGTCATTAACACACTTTCTATAACATCATTATTTATTATTATTATTACTACATTGTTGTTGTTGTTGTTTTAATGTGATAGTATTCCACTCTCTAGTCCAGAATTTGAATTTGTAGTCTCTCTCCAGTGCTGGGATTGCAGGCATGTGCCACCACATCCAGCTACTATCCTCTGTGTTATTTTGTGTTTTAAATCCTACAGATTACAATGGTAGAGATGCATGTTCAGGAAAAAAGAAAATGTTCTGATGGTTCTTAAGAGCAGGTGATAAAATTTGAATTTCTTTTCACCTCTCAGCACAGCACCCAAAGCCTCTCAGCTCCCCAGAGGGTTTTACTAACTCAAGCTGTTGCTACACAGACATCTAACATAGCCAGGCACACATTATAGCCTTACCTTCATGATTCATGTCTCCCACCAAATAGTGTACCTCATCCATTTAAACAGCCGAACAAATCTTATCAATGTTGAGTAGATTCCTCTCCAAGAGAGACTTTCTTTTTATTTCTTCACCAAGCAAACCTCCAACTCTTCTTGCCAGGCCCTCAGCCCTCAGCCCTCGGCCCTCGGCCCTCAGCCCTCAGCCCTCAGCCCTCAGCCCTCAGCCCTCAGCCCTCAGCCCTCAGCCCTCAGTCCTCAGGCCTCCATGTCCGATCTCTACTCTTCTCTAGTCTGCCCTGCACACCTCAGTAAGACCCAGTGTTCTATCAAAGTCCTGGATGCTCATCTTGGAAGATATCACTGCAGTTTGACACCTTCTCAGCCATGAACTTGGAATATACCTCTTAAGCAGTCTGTGTTCCTGCTCCCTCTGTCAGTGCATCTTATGTTATCATTACATAATTCCTGAGACTGCATACTTTAGTGAAGATGGTTATTTAGTTCATTGTTCTGTATGCCCAAAGTCGTAGTCAGGGCAGATTCATACTAGATTACTCTCTAGTGAGGGTCCCTTCTTTAGGTCATGATTTAAGAACAGAAATGGAAGCCACTATGTGCAGAAGGGCCTGCTGTGTAGGTGGGCTAATCTTATAAAAATCAGATGAGAAAGCACAATCCCTTCCAGAGGACCGTGCCTACTATGCCACAACTTCATGAGCTCTCATCACCTCAGTCTTAGAAACACAGTCAAGAAGATCAAGCCCATGGAATGCTGCCACATGAGCCCTTGGAGGACAAAGCAAATGGAGACCATCACAGATGCTTGCCTCGTTGGCTTGATACAAGAGAAAGGGGAAAGGGAGATGATACAGGCCATCATGGGCTCAGAACAGTGCTTGGCAATTCAGTGTTCAGTGTCCAGCAGCTGCTATAATTAATGAGTATTTACTTGTTCTCAATGCATACTTATAAACAAACATGAGGCTTGTATCCAATGCTTTTAAAACTATGGACTCAGCTTGAGGGGCAATTGCACTATCTGCGATGGGTCTTTCTTGACTGTTCTCTGCCTTTCCTTTCAAGCCCCTGGGCTCTGAGCCCTTACTAATGTCTTGAGGATATCACCAGCACCTCTCCTTCCACCACACTCATTCTGACTTCTGTGTAGCTCTGTGCTTAGATGCTTGTCTTAGCTCTAAGCTACTACCCTCACCTGTGGTCCTTATACCCGCCCATTAGTTCCTCCCTCCCATCACCAATATAATTTCCTTTAGATCCAGGTACCCTGTGGTCATGGCAAGAGCCTTTTCAACCCAGATTAGCTATCCGTTGTGCCACCACTCTGGGTAATACCTCATAACGCAGCAACTACACTTCCTTGCTATTTATTCATAGGTAGCTCTCCATCCTCACTTGCAGAGTGTGGCCTCTGGAGGAGCCCCACTTCATATCGGGTACCCTTCTCTCCCTTCTCCTGCCTCCTGGTCTCTGTGATGATTCTATCTCTTTTATAGCTAACATTATCACCCACTACCTACACCATGCACCAATTATAATCCAGACATTAGTATTAGTTAGGGATCAATCAATAGCTAAGCACTTAGCCAAAGCTATGAGGGCTTTACGTGGACAAATCCTCTACAGGACAATCTTAGGTAGGTACCATTATTCCTCTCATCTTATACATTAAGTTGCAGTTAGAGGCTGAGCTGTGAGCCTCTGACAATGGGATGAAGACCATCCTCTCTCCTAAGTCTCACATCTCCATTTCCTTTACATGGGAATTACAGATACTAAAGTCAGCTTCCCAAGCAAATACAAGCTGTTTTCCCAGCTAAAACTGTCTCTAAGCAAGATGACAGTCATCCTTCATTATCTTCATTTTGCCTTCCTGGCCAGCCTCAGACACTGCGGCTGATGCCTGTTTTCATTCCAGAAAGTTCCTCCCCAGGTGATCTCTGCACAGGCTCAGTATTGCCACACTGCAGGGGTGAGCAGAGCACATAGGAAGTTCTTTGCTGCCCCCTGCTGTTCAGCATGAGCTATGAGAGGGGGAAAAAAAAAACCTGACACATTGTCTTCCTCTTCCAAAAGTCGGTCTCAGTTTCCATGGATCTTGTTTTGCATACATCTCTCTTAATGCAGTTTAGTTTAGTGTAGTGTTGTCCAGACTTGATTTCTATTTCCCAGTAGCAGATCCTTAAGCGAGTCCCCCAGTTAACTCCGGTTATAGCCCAGCATAGGGTAAGTACACGCAACAAAAAGAGCCCACCTAGGGATCTGACAGATGTCAGCTCTGTCCTCACATGAGACTGACTACCACACTTGCCAGTTTCTAAGCATCTCTACATATTAAATACGGATTAAATCTACATTTCACTGTGCTGTTTAAGAACTGCTGGGCCACTGACACTGGTTTGTCCTCTGTTTCAGCTGTAGAGAGAAATGGACAAATGTTAGGGAGAGCACCACACACACACACACACACACAGAGAGAGAGAGAGAGAGAGAGAGAGAGAGAGAGAGAGAGACAGAGACAGAGAGAGACAGAGAGAAAGAGAGAGAGAGAGACAGAGAGAGACAGAGAGAGACAGAGAGAGAGACAGAGAGAGACAGAGAGAAAGAGAGAGAGAGGGGAGAGAGAGAGAGAGAGAGAAAGAGAGAGAGAGAGAGAGAGAATTATCATCCTCCAGCTTCAGAAGTCCTTCACCTGTGAGGTCTTCATCTTCATTGTTGAGAGAAGGGATCAAATCCCTAAAGAAGAAAAACCTAGTGACTAAAGCATGGACAGACACAAATGCAGACCAAAGAAGCATCCTTCACTTGTCTTCACGGTCCTCAGACCTGGGGGTGCCTGGCTGCAGGTGTGCCTGCCAACTTAACTCCTACAGCCAGTCCCAGAGACTCCAGTTAAATGCCAAAACAAAACAAGACAACCAACCAGTAAACCAACCAACCAACCAACCAACCAACCAACCAACCAACCAACCAACCAACCAACCAACCAACCCTCACCTCCAGCAAAGCTGTTGGCACCTGCAAATGAAGATGGATTGGCATGGCCATGCTCAAGAACCTCACAACTGTCTCTTAGAACTCCAGCACCATCTCTCCTTCCAGCACTGAGGTTGCCTCCCACACATCTGCATCAGGAGCAGCAGAATCCATGTCCCAGTTCCAGGCTCCATCTCTCTGCTGCTCTCTCTGGTTCCTCCTTATTCTTTCTGTCTTTTTATCTCCTTTCCCCCTCTCCTCTTCCTCTTTCTCTCTTTCTCTCTGTCTCTCTTTCTCTCTGCCTTTCTTTCTCTCTCTCTGTCTTGTTTTTATACTATTTATTCAATAGTGCATATTAATTGTATAATGTTATGGGTCTAACATTTCCACACTGCTCATTGATCATTTCATCCCCATCCTTGTTGTATCCTCCTCTTAATCTATCCCCCATCCCTTTCCCAAATAGTCCGCAGTCTACTTTTCAGTCCCTCTGTAAAAGCTGGTTCTCTACATATGAAAGAAAAATTGCTCGAGGCAGAGTCACTGTCAGGCTATGATCTGGCCATAAGGGGATCTTAGTGAACTTTCGACTCATCACCGCTGTGGACTCTGCCTAGTCAGTCATGTGTAGTCCATGGGGAGGAGATGGATTTTAGATGCTGGGGAAATGTTTAAGGGAGGTTCTGGAAAGACTTGTGGTTTTCATAGGTTCTTGGCCACCTTGGGATCCAGTCAATTTCCCCATTTCCTGTGTCTGTGGAGTGGGAGAGTAGCTCCTGTGAGTGACAGCTGGGTTATTTTTCCTGCCTGCCCCCGCCCCCCCCGACCATGGTCCTTGTCCAGCAGTCTCAATATTCATGCATGTGTCACTAAGGTCTGATTACATAGTATTGGTCCCTCCTCATACACAACTCCAACCTCAGGTATTCCAGTGTATGAATTTTGAAGAATCACGAAAGTTCCAGGCTGTAACAGACTGGCATAGAGAGGAAGAACTCCTATAGACAGCCTATAGCATGAACGTCAGAACTTACCCTTATAGGATCTGAGAGCTGAGGTTTCAGGTCTGCCCTTAGTGCCCCTGACCTCTAGACAAATCACTGGATCACTGGGCCTCTCTCTCTCTCTCTCTCTCTCTCTCTCTCTCTCTCTCTCTTTCTCTCTCTCTCATTTTCATTTTGTTTGCCTTCAAAATGTTAAGTAGGTACTAGTGTGGATATTTGGAGAAAAATTCAAGAAAAATTAAACTAAACCTATGCACGGCTCAATGGGAAGCAGCCTTTTGAATGTCTGAAGTAAATGTTCTTTATAAGGTATTACATGCACCTACCTCAGTACTGGTGCCCATGTTGAGTAAGAACTGTTATTTTCTGCTACTCTTGGTTCTGTTGGACAATGGTGTTCAAAAAGTTCTATTTTTTTTTTTTTTACCCTCAAAGGTATTTAAGTGGCTCATAGATGTTGTGGATAGGACTATCGGCTGCCTCCCTCCTTTGGAAGCTGGCATGGAGCCTTGTGGTGCCATGGTCACTGGTCCTCAGGGAAGGAGCATTAGGTCAGATTCAACTCTGGTTCTCTTGGCTCTGTTATGCTTACAAACACCACTATTGATCTTTGTGTATGCAAATGAATGCTGGCACTATAGAAGCCAGAGGTTTTTGATCCCCCCAGGGGCTGGAGTTCCAAGATTTTTTTGTTTTTTGTTTTTTTGTTTGTTTGTTTTTTGTTTTTGTTTTGTAAAACATGGGTGCCAGGAACAAAACTTGGGTCCTATGAGAGAGTAGTAAGTACTCTTAGCCACTGAACCAGCCCCCTCCACTTATTTCTAGTGTTATTTTCTCCTTTCCACCATTTTCTACTTCCCTCCCTCTCTTTCCCCACTTCCTCTATAGAGTACCAGCTGGGCTTCCAGAAGCAGGATGAGGTCACAAGAGGCATCGTGACCAAGGCTTTCCCTCCAGGACCTGCTTCTCTCCTCAAGCTGACTGATCAGGACACAGTGATGAGAGATTGGGGGTCATCACTACTGAATGCTCTGCTTCAGTTACAGGCAACAGCAGACGAGAACTTAAGTGACAGCATACATACCCTCCTCCAGCTCAGGTCCAGACATACAGAGAAAAGCACCTTAACCAGAAATACAAGACTAGACTTTTCCCAAACCATTTCACAGTCGTTAATGTAACAGGATGGAGCAAGCTGAAACAGGATTCTAGAGATTTAAAGATTAGAAACTGACTCTTGTAAGTCATGTTATTCCTACACCCCAAGTGTGAACTGTGTTGCCCATTTTCCTTAGAAGGAAGTCGTATCACAATGTCTTGGGTAGGGATTAATTTGACAAAAGTATCCCAAATGATTTTGCTAGAGAAAACCTGAAAAGGTCTGTTCTGATTAGCTGTGAGAGATAACTGGATGCAGAGTCAGGATCTCTTTAGACACCATTGCTGCTACTAGAGAATTGCCCATTCTATGTGTGGAGTTGGACATGAGTCTTATATCGTTCTCCCGGAACTGTGTGACTTCTCAGAACAGCAAGGGTGGGATCCTGAGGCCTTTAGGAAAAAGAAGTCAAGACACCAAAGATTCTCCTTGTGCTTGAGGAGACAGTAGAGATGAGATTACAATACTGAATACCAATCCTTCAGCTGGGTGCAGATGAGCAGCCAGTCTATGCCTGAGGTCATCAGTCAAGGCATCTTAATCCTGATCGTGTTGTAGCTCTGCCTTTCACTTTGACCCAACAAATAACAGGAACAATCGGCTCTCAATGTTTTGATGTGAAAGTCAGAGCTTATAACTGATAGCCCCAAACAGTCTCTCAGATTTGCTTCTCACATTCAGCATAGTGTATTTCAAATTGTTCTAATGAGAAGCACAAACTCATGTGGCCATATTTCTGTTGGGTAATCTATGAATACCCATCCTCCTATTTCTGCGTTTGCAAAGCATGGCTGCCAAGTATTTGTGCATGTTGCCCAGGGGGTGCCCATCTCTCCAGGCTTCCTCATGGACCTCCATGCCAGCCACATTTATATTATCATACCTCCTTTGGGAATCCAGCCCATTGTGGATTGGCTGGTAAGAAAGTGGTCAGTAGAATCCACTCTCAAGAAACAGTGCTTGTATGAACATGTAGATCTTAAAACTGGTAGCAAGATGAACGTAGAACAATGTATTTCGTATATTTGACTCTCACCTCTCTTCTCATAAGCATACAGAAAGTCACAGCAGCTAAGGAGCATGAAGAATAAACCCAGGAGACCAAGTCAATATCTCAGCACAGAGACTGGGCTCATGCCCACTTTCCTCATCACCGTCATGGCATCAACACTTTTATCGATATGTCATTATCTCAACCCTTATCATCATTAATCTATACTATCATAATCAACACCATCAATACTACTACCATAAAATGTCCACTAACATGAGCATCATCACCACCATCCACACCGTCAACAGTATCACCACCCTATGAACATCACTATCAACACCATCAGCATCCCATGTAAATCATCATCATCACCACCATCATTCCCTACACCATCAATACTATAACCATCCTGTACATATCATCACCATACCACCACCACCCCAAGTATTTCATCACCACCATCAGCACCACTATCCATGCTGTCAATGCTCTCCTCATCCCCATGCATATTTTAGTCATCATCACCATCGCCACCATCAACATCAACATCCTGGGTCTCTGGGACTTTCTATCTCAATGTCACAGGAAGGCCAAATGCAGATGACAGTGACTAAGCCCTTTGCTAAAGCAAATCCTGAGTAAATAACCTCTGTTCTCATCTGGTGGTTTTGTTTGTGTCTGCCTGTTTGAGATAAAGAACACATTTAACAGAGCCAAAGTAACCAAGAGACAAATGTGAGCGAGTGCGATAGAGAAACAGCCAAAGTTGTTCTCACACAACCAGTTGTCCCAAGTACACTCAAGCTGTGACTCCAAAGCCACCAGTCAAGACTCTGTTGCCCTCCTCTCCTCCAACCCCTGGGGTAGGAGTAATGGGGGACCCTTTTCCTAGAAAGAAAGAGAGACAAGGAATTCCCCTGTTCAAAAAAACAGAAGCAGGATACACCTGACTTGAAATACCCCAGATGTTACTGTAGGAATTGAGATGTCCTATTAATTGCACCCTAGATTTTCAAGACATTTTTAAAAACAAAACATGTCACTAATAAGTTTATGGTAATGGCATGTTTCGGTAGGTTAAAAATATGTTATTAAAATTAATTGAATCAATTTCTTTGCATTTTTAAAATAGAAATCTAATAAAATTAAAATCTACTTCTCTATGGCTCACTTTACTTTGACACTGAAGAAGCTGTCCTGTACCATAGTGACTAAAAATTCTAAAGTCCTAGCTTGCTACCCACCAGTCATCTCTCTATGGGGAGAGGAAGCAGGAAGGCACCCACATATTTACCCGTTAAAGACTCCATCATCTCTAAACTTGAAACACTCAAAAAAAAAATCTATATTCTTGCTTTGGCCCGCATTGGCAGTTCTCAAAGAAGTATCCTGTGTCAACGATGGGAGCATTACTGGGGAATATCTAAGAGTTGTAAATGATGAACCACCCCACCCTTAAAGATCTCAATTCTTCAGATACAACGTTTGCTTCCTCAAGCCTGGCTAGAGGTTCTCATCCCCACAAAAGCACTTCATCTGAAGTATCCTAGCACAGACATACGTCTGAATGGTTGCTGATATCCCATCTCTCACTCCTTTCCTTCCTACTCAGAAAGCCTGATGGTGAGGGTGGATGGGGCCATTCCCAAGCCCCACTCCCACAGATGAATTCTCATGGGTTTTAGTTAGTCTTAACTACTAAATCTCACCAGACTCCACTTTTCTCCCTGATTCTGGAAATAGAACTATTGCATACAGTTGTCAGAGTTCTGCTCAAGGGGGACACCCTCGGAAGCCTCCGAGAGGCCTCTCCGGTGGCAGCTTTTGATTCCAGCCAAAGTGGAACATCTTTCTGTCTTGGATTTTTCTCCCCCCTCCTCCCCCCACACCCTGTGCAGTTTTGGCAGAAGGGCAGAAGGCTTAGTAAAGCTTTGGCCTTCCTATGGTGTTGAGAAAAAGTCCAGGAGCAACGACAAACAGCTTGGAACCCTGGGGCAATTGAACTTCTGAGACAAGACTGCTCAACATTTCCCTTGAAGTAGGATGATTAGACTTCTTTTTCCAACAGCCTTTGAGGATGGAGTGTTCTGTTAAAAGCAGCCGAGCACATCCAAAACTATACAAACTCTGGACTTTCTGCAGCTTTTCAAACCCTAGCCATCTGCCCAGGCTTAAGTCATGTGCCAGCTTGCTGCAAGGCTAGGCTGCATCTCTTTTCTCTCATGCTAACTATATCCAAGCCATGCTCCATGTAATAATGGTGGTTAGAGACACTCCACACTATCTCTGGGTTCCAGAAAACAGCCTACTGCAGGTAGGTGTTCCCTTCCTCACTGGCTCGCAGGGCATTCTACAGGAGTGGTGACCTCATCTGTCACTTTCTTTAATCATGAGATCATTTTCACCAACAGTAGCTCATGTTTTAGGGACAAAGATTCTTAAGATCATTCTATCTCATTAAGATAAACTGAGCTTCTTTTCATTCTCAGTGATTGTTTTTATTCTCTGATCAGCATCCTTATCTTAAATGGTCCTTTCTCATAGTGATATTGTTCTGTCAGATTTCTTGTGCTCATTAAATGCACGGGCATCCTCCCTTGAGATGCCAGCTCTTGGAACTGCCTTGTTCTCGTTAGCAAAAGATGCAAACTGGGTTGGGAAAATGCTCTGACCCTACCTAGCAATGTGATTCTGTTTTTTGTCTGCTTGTTTGTTTTTGTTTTGTTTTCTTGTGTTTGGTAAAGCTTTCAAAGATGGCCAGGAGATGATCTATGTTACATGCCCAGAGACCTTTTCTATTTGTATGTAATGGTGCAATGGGCCATGTCCTAATCACAATTCTGGGAAAAAAAATAAAAAGTTTGTCATTATGAAAGGGGGAAAAATGAAACAAATTTTAAAAAAATATTTTTTACTAAATCCAAATTTGCCCTTGTAAAATATTCAATAGGTATCATCAGATATAGGAAAAACACTAATGTTCTCCTCCCATTTCCAGAGATGACCACTGCACATAATTTATGTTCAGAGTCTTTTTTTGTCTTTGTGTTTTCATCTCATCAATACATATTTACTGACTTCCTGATGTGTACTAGAAGAGTCTGCCAAAATACCAGGGTACAGGAATACCTGGCAGGCTGCTCTCACAGCCTGTTCCCTCTTGTGGTGAGGACACATGACAAGTCAACAAGTAAATGCCTGGCACCACATCACTACACTGAGAAGGGGGCCTGGAACAGGTCCTTCAGAAAACATCTTCTTCAGAGACTGAGACTATAAAAACACAGAAGAATCTGGCACTGCTTGTTTCTTTATTTACATATTTGTAATTTCTCTTTTGGCTTATTGAAATAGGGTATTACATATTACCCGGACTGGCCTTAAACCCACATCCTTCCTGTTTTAGCTTCCAGCACATTAGGCTTAGAAGCATGCACCACTGTGCTTCCCCCAAGGGCTTTAAAACATGAAGTGAGAACAAGTGAGAAAACATGAAGTCCCTGGAGAAGAAGAAGTCTATTCATGCCAAGAAGAGCCAAGAGGTTCAGAAAGAGAGGGTGGGGTGGGATGCATGGGAGAGATCCACACATGTTCAAGTCCCTCAGAGCCTCTGATCATGGACACAGATGTCTCTGGAGCACATTGCAGAGACACTAGAAGGCTTTAAGCAATCAATTTGGTCTCCTCATAATTTAAAATGTAGCTAAATGTAGATGCTATACTTACTTGTGTAAGGCATGTCTATACTAATAGATTCATATACGCTCACTGATATGTTATGGAAGATAGAATCCAGCTGTAAAATAGGACTTCCATAACATACTCTATTGACATACCTTTGACTAATTGCCAAGTGCTGTCATTTTTGGCCTTATGCAGCCACACACAATTTATTTTTAACATGAACTTTATGATCATACTCTGGCATATTGTTCGAAGTTCAACTTGCTCAATTAAATTCCTGGTAATTACCTTCCTCCTTCCATGACCAATAAGCATTGTTTGGGCTTCCTCACATTTTGCTCACTAAGCATCTATAGTCACATAAGTTAAGGGTCCTTGCCTTCAGAGGCAGTATTCTAGAGCCAGAGCTGTGCATGGTCGGATCTCTTTAAGGTCTATGAGAATGGAAGAAAGTTTGCAAAGGTGGGCAGTGGTACCCAATTTAGGAAGCAACCAACTATCAAGTTGTTGGGGATCTAAAAAAGGATTCAATGTCTAACCACTAGAAGAAATTCAGACAGAGAGCATGAGTGACAAGATTAAAGGAATAGGACATGCTCAGGGAGGGTTGACCACTGGAGGGATGCTGTTTAGTTAGGGATTTTTTTTTTGAGCCCCAAAAAGTCAAGCTAGGAGGAAACCCATCACCCAGGTACATAGGACATACGGATTCTTTGCTTTCAGTCTGTGCCTCAGTCCCCAATTTATGTCTGATTACAAAAAAAATCCGACATACTATAGAAAGCCTATTTGCTGTGACCGCATCTGAACTCTGAGATGCTGCCAAGTCTTTTCCCAGCAGACAATAATGAAGCAATGTCGTGCGGGATGCTGATCTCAGAAAGGCCATCCTCAATAGAATAAGAAGAGTAATTAAATAATGCTGAAGTTACAGATCCAAAATAACAAGGAGGTAATTTGTTCCAGCTTCCATTTGATAATTTGATAATCCTCAACAGCATTGCCTACAGGTCACTCAGCATTGACTATTCTGTCCCCAAGGAAGGACACTTGTGGAGACTTCTCTTCTACAATGGACAAAATCAGCCTCAGAAACACTACAGAAAATCTGTTTCTTTTAGAAGATATGGGTTGGTTTAAAATTCCACCTTAAGGTTCATGGCATTTGATCTTGACTGATAAATTCTATTCTTCCTAACATGTCAGCTGTCCTAA
This sequence comes from Rhabdomys pumilio, assembly GCA_030674055.1. NCBI lineage: Eukaryota > Metazoa > Chordata > Mammalia > Rodentia > Muridae > Rhabdomys > Rhabdomys pumilio. The sequence continues at coordinate 29,918,979 of JANHMN010000012.1, forward strand.
GCTAAAAGGAACATGGATCCCAGACACAGGGTTCGTGGGCTCAGGACTTTGTGCAGAGTTTGAGAAACAGGACCCTCATCCTGTCTTCATGTAGTCAGAAAACTCTAGACCTGGAACATGGATAGCCATAATGGCTTCCTCACTCTGGCAAAGGACATGTGAGAAGGAAACAAAGCCAAATCCTAGTTTTGATATGGCATTTTTTTAGGTTGATATATGTATAGGTTGATATATATACAAGGAAAGGAGGATTATATGGAACCTCCCACACTCAGTGACCGTGACAATGTTTGTTGCTCCATGCCTAATGATCTAGATGTAATGATTGATTTAACTAAATCCAAGTATTCTGAACTGCCCATGTCTGCTTATCTCCCACACTATGAGATGTGTTTGCTACATACTGCCATCTTCTGTACATTTCTCCATTGTCTCATCCACACATTCAATGAGGGCAGTCTGATCAATTAGACATGGAGGTTATACTCTTAGTCTTCTTGACTTGCGTTGCCTCGTTCTAGAACCTGAGACCTTCCTCCTGTATACCCATAATCATCTCTTCCTAAGTCGTGGCATTCTCTTTCCATGCAGCGAACCCTGTCCACTCATGTATCTTGGAACCATGAAGTTAGATTTAATGGGATAGCTATTATCTGTTCTGATGAACTTGTGGAAAGATTGTGGGACTGTACTGCTCTGCACTTTAAGAAGTGTGTCTGAGTCTGACAGAGAAAGTAGTTTTCATGAAATAAATGGATAAGCCATTTAGATTAACACCTTGTGTCAATCTGTTAGTGGAATGAAATTTTCTGTGACGCAGGAAAGCTCTCCCGATGAAACTGGAGGAACTAGGGCTATCCCAAAGTAAGGTTAAAATAATCATGTCTCTTGGTGTTTCGTCTTGGTCCCAATAGTTGGAAGCATAAATTCCCCAAAATCTAAATATGCCTTAGAAATTAACCGTGTTCCCTGCTCATTTGGATGGTGATATAAGAAATGAAATGACTGATGAGTTCATTTGGTTTTAGTGACATCCTTCCCTGGTCACGGAATGAGGTACCATTGAATGTGATGTGATGTCCCGAAGTCTAGTCTTTTGAGTCAACTTGGTTGAAACCATAACAATTACTAGCAAATGGTCCAAGATATCCTATTTCAGCTTCAAAACTAGTCTGTAATCTTCAAAGAATAAGTACAGGTGTTGGGCATTGAGAAAAATGTTTAGAAATTGGCAAAGCACTTCTCTTCATATAAAACATGCTTTAAAACACATTACTATGAGGGTGTGCTCCCACCATCCTCCCATTCCTGCCTCCCTGCTCTCAAAATTCCCCAACACTAGGGAATCCAAACCTTCAGGCACCAAGGCCCTCCACTTCCACTGATGCCTGGCAAGGCCACCCTCAACTACCTATACAGGTGGGGCTATGAGTCCCTCCCTTTGCGTTCTCGGGCTGGAGATTTTAGAATGGCTACTCTAGCTTGTTTCTTAGGACCATTTGCTTGAAAAATTGTTTTCCAGCCTTTTACTCCAAGGTATAGTCTGTCTTTGTCACTGAGGTGGGTTTCCTGAATGCAGCAAAATGCTGGGTCCTGTTTATGTATCCAGTCCATTAGCTTATGTCTTTTAATTGGGAAATTGAGTCCATTGATGTTAAGAGATATTAAGGAATAGTGATTGTTGCTTCCTGTTAAAGTAGTATAGGGACTGTCCAGGTGTTCAGTGGTCTCTATAAATTGGCTAAGTTTTAGAAGCTATGCTTTTTGCTTCCTATAATTTCAGTTAACTCAGTCATTCTGGATTTCTGACAGGGTTGAAGACTTATAGTCTCATAGCCAATCCTGGCTATTTACTTTGAGAGAAAAGATTTGAGAGGATGGTTTTCAGCTGACATTCATTCTAAAGCCAAGAAAAAAGCCAGGTTCAGAACTAAGTCTTTTAGTTAGGAGAGATGACAGAGGTTCTGGTTAGTCAACAAAATGATGGACTGGGTATTAGGTCTATCTTGGACCTTACTGACACAAATTGGTATAGTTATGCTCTAATTGTATTTTGAGAAAAAAGTTTTATTTTAACAGGAAGGGTGATATGTAGGAGGAGCTAAGGAGGAAGGAGTAAGGAGAGGAAGAGGAGAAGTAAGGAGAGGAGGAGAGGAGGAGCTAGGTGGCAAGAGAGAGAGAGAGAGAGAGAGAGAGAGAGAGAGAGAGAGAGAGAGAAAGAGAAGGAGAGAGAGAGGGAGGGAGAGGGAGAAAGAGAGAGAGAGAAGGAGAGAGAGAGAGGGAGGGAGAGGGAGAAAGAGAGAGAGAGAGAGAGAGAGAGAGAGAGAGAGAGAGAAGGAGAGAGAGAGAGAGGAGCATGGAGGCGGATGTTAGCGTGTTTCAGCCAGTCAAAGATAGTTGATATATCTAGGTTGGGTATTGGGTTACACTTCTGATTGTATGGGCATCTTGTTATTGAGCGTTATCAAACTTATAAAGCCTTTGATTAACATTAAAAATTGTATAAAAGCAAAAAGGAGAAGGGGGATGGAATAGGGGTTTTCTAGGAAGGGGAAATGGGGAAAGGAGATGGCATCTGAAATGTAAATAAAATATCCATTAAAAAATAAGTAGATAAAACACATTAATGTTTCTTCAATAAAAAGATGATGTCAGTGCCTCATCACCTTAGACCTGCTGCTGGAGAGACCTAAAGGCAGTCACAGTGCTGGAGGAGCATGAAGGGAGTGCAGAATGAAGAGTGGGAAAAGGTACTTTGGTGCCATTTTTTGTCACAGGGTAAAGTTATACCTTTAATTGTTCACATTAGCATTTTAATAATGGGCTTTGAGCATTTTTAATAAACACGTTAGTAATTTAGACTTTCCCATTCGCCAGGGATCTATTTATAGCCTCTGCTCTTGTTTCTACTCCATTTAGTATCTTTTGTTCTTATTTTCAGGAGTTTTCATTTTTATTACTGATATAAATCATGTGTCGCTTGCAAAAGCTAAAAGAATCTTTTCCTGGCTTGTTATTAATTAGATTTCTATGATTTTAAAAGACAGAAATCATTACTTTTCATGAAACAAAAACAAACCCCGCTTCCCCCAAGGTTAGGGTTTTTGTTGGGTCGCGTCTGCCATTGTTCATCTTAGTTGACACTCACAATGTGCCCCATCTCATCTGGGTAAAAACCAACACTTCCTCCTTAGCTGTCTCACCCACTTCCTGCTAGCTTCTTGTCACTGACCTGATACTTTTTGTCTCTCTGAAATTGATTTCATCCCCCACTCCTTCTTTTTTCTGTTTCCTCAGCCCTCATCCATAGTGTCCCTAACAGCAATCTGATGACGGGTCTCCTCTTCTCCATCCTGCTACTCTGAAAACACTGCTTAACTATTCATTTCAGTCTCTACATACACCACCAGGTATCTTCTCCCACCAAGAATCCCTGGGCAGCTAATGTAGTTCCTCTTACTCCCCATCCCATCCCCACAGTGCCTTCATGTCGTGTCCCTGGGTTAGGCTACATCTTTCTTTTTAATTAGAGCTCCTAGGTACTAAACAACATGCTTAAGTAATTATGTCACATACAGAACAAACTGCCTCCCCATTACACCCCATCTTCTTCATTCTACATCGCAGGCCCTCTAAGGCATATACATGCTGCCTTGACCATGTCTTTCTCTACCAGACCTGGGGTAAGGATCAGGGCAGTGCTGGGATATTTGTGAACCCAAGCATTAAATTATTTTTTACAGTGCAAACTTTGTGTCACTCTCTTGTGGTAGATACTGTATGTCTAGAATAACAATGAAAATTTTATATGAATTTGATTTTGTAACTTCAAATACACAAGAAAAAAATTAAAGAACTGAAAGGAAAGACAGAAAAATCTGTCACTGTGGCTACCCAGCCCCAGCAGAATAAATAGAACAATGGATTCAGAGACAATTTCAATAATGCAATTAACCTAACAGTCCTGCAGAATATTTGCCAAATATGACATCCAGCAGCTGCATTCTTTTCAAAATTTTATGACATAATTTCCAAAACAAAATTGCAAGCATAAAACATATTTGTACAACTTTCGAGGGGTTGTAGAATGCAGTGTTTGTCCTAAGAGGAAAGTTCGCAGCTGTAAATGTTCACATTAGGAAAGCAGGGTGAGTGCAAATAAATACAGGAATGATGGCAAAGCCACACTGAAATGCAATAGATTGCAAAATATAATCAAGAGTAGGGCAAGAAGCAATGAGATAGAAACAAAGAACAATACACAAATCAGAGTTGGCTCCTTGAAAAAGTTAACAAATTGACAAATCCTTATCCAAACCAACAGAAAGAGAGATATAAGACCCAACTGGGCAAATTTAGAGATGAAGAGGGAGTTGTGACAACAGAGATACCAATGAGATCCAGATCATTAGTGAATATTTAGAAAACTTTTATTCCAAAAGGCTGGAAAATAAAAGAAATGGATATATTTATAAATGCCTGTGAAATGTCAAAATTAAATTCAGAAGATATGAATGATTTAAATAAACATATAACAAGCAATGATTCTGAAGTAGTAATTCAAGGTGTTCCTACAACACAGCCTGGGATTGGATGGCTCCACTGCTGAATTCTACCAAACTTTTATGGAAGATATAATCCCAACACTCCTCAAACTGTTTCTCAACATAGAAAGGAGAGGAACTATGCCAAATTTACTCTATGAAACCAACTTTGCCTGGATACAAGGAGGAGATGAGAAAGAAAGGAAGGGGAAGAGGAGAGAGAGAGGAGGGAGGAAGGCAGGGAGAGAGGGAGGGAAGAAGGGATGGAGGGAGAGGGAGAAAGGAATGGAGGGAAAGAATCTAGAGACCAATTTCTCTGGAGAATGTGGGTGTAAAAATTCCCAACAATAAATTTCAAATGAAATTTAACAAGACCCTAAGAAGATAATATATGATCAATTTAGTTTCATTCCATACAAAGTTAGTTCAACTTAATTTATGAACAAATTAATTTATGAAATACATCATATTTAAGAATATGATATATTTAATTTATAGTTATATTTTATATATGTTACATTTATATAATTATATTATATTTATGTATATTTATATACTATATTTTATATAGTATATTTATGTTTTATATAGATTTAAGAGTAGAAATCACATGGCTATCCGATAGATGGAGAAATGGCACCATGCCTTCAAAATAAAAAGTCCAAAAAATTTAGGGATAAATGGAACATACCTCAGCATAATAAAGGCTATTCATGATAAAACTGCAGTCAATAATATACTAAATATGTAAATATTGACAGCATTTTTTGTAAACTCTAGAGTAAGAGAAAGGTTATCAGTCTCCATTCAGCATAGTACTCAAAGTCTAAGTAGAGGAATAAGACAAGAGAAAGATACAAATGGATACAAATAGGCATCAATGATATTAAATCACTTCTACTTGCAAACAGCATAATCCAATGCTAAAAAGACACTGTGAATGCCAATGAAAATGTTAGGCCTCCTGATAAACACAAAGTAAAGTTGCAGACTACAAAAGCATCAATCAAAATACACCAGCTTTTTATGTATACCGATAAAGAATTTATTGAAAAGGAAATTAGAAAAAAACTATCCCATTTACACACAAAAGTTTCAAACAAACCTAGGAATGGCCTAACTGAGTAAGTGTAAGACCTTCACAATGAAACTTTGTGGGACAGTGAAAAAAAAAATTGAAGAAGTGAGATGTTGGAATGACTGTCCATGCTTTTGGGTTAGCAAAATTAATAATGTGGAAATGATTACATTGCCAAGAGTAATGTACATATTTAAGCCATCCTCCATCAAAATTTCAATGACACTTCACAGGACAAGAGAAATAATAAAAAAGTATTGAAATTCACATGCAAGCACAAAAGACCACAGATAGTCAAAGCAATCCTAGGCAAAGTGAATAGGTCTGTCAGAGATGTCACAATACCTGACCTCAAATTAAACGCTATAGAGAACTCTAGTGACAAAGCATGGTACAGGCACAGAAATTGCTGTGTATATTTTGTAGGCACAGGTAATTATAAGTTCCAAAGCAGGGATGGTTGGGAATTCCAAAGATTTGAAAATAAAATAAGGGAATTTCCAATAACGTAGGGTAGTGGTCACTGTGTATTAGCAAGTATTTGAAGTCACATGTCAAATTTTTAAAGTTATTTTAATGAAAGTCATTCACCTAAAGAAGACAAAATTTAGAAAACCATAGTTTTCAATGCATATGTCAGAAATAAAGGATCATGGGAAATCAAAAATCTTCCCACTTAGGTGTACAAAATTGAACACAAAGAAAGTAGAAGCAAAGAAACAATAGCAAGCAAAAATGAATGAACTATTTAATTACCCAGAAAACGAATGACTCGTGGAGAAGAACAGCCAAGTAAAGTGTGGAATTTTCAAAAGATTCATTTGGTCTTGAGCAACGCAGTTTATAAAAGAAAGACAAGGGTGGAGAGAAGTATCAATTGCAGGGGTTAAAATAAAAAAATATATATTACAGATTCTTCAGATACTGAAATAAAAAATAGTTATTGTGAGATGTGTATGGGCATTTGGACTGCTTTAAAAGATGCGGATGAAATAGGGAATTCCTTAAAAATTAGTGAAGTGCTGAAAACACATCGATGACTATACTGGGTTTGAAACAGAAAGGGTGTCTACAAAAAACCCAACAATAAACAAACCAACAAACAAAAACTTAGGCCCAGATTGCTTCATAGAAGACTTGGGGAGCATTTGTGGAGAAAAACATTTGTGGGTAAAACTACTGTTCTTAAACAGGCTCATTCATAAACAAAGGAAAATAAATAGAAAAAGTAGTGTTCTTCCTGGCCATCTGTGAGCAAATCCACAGCAGAAACAATGATCTTGAAGTTCCAGGGATTTGAATGCACAGTCCTTGGTTCTGCTGGTTCCAATTAGGAGACAGAGCATGATGGTGGAGAGAGCCCTGGGAAAGGAGCTGCTCACCCTGTGTTTGAAAAAGAGGACAAGGAAGGGCCTGGGGACCAGGTAAGACCTTCAGTTGATCAACCCCAAGGTCTGCTAACCCAGCTCCATCTCTAAAGCTCTCAACTTCCAAAAGTAACACCCTAGCTGGGGACCAAGCCTCTAGTACAGGAGTTGATGAAGCACATTTTATACCCAAACTATAACATCCCAGCAGATTGTATGCAATAAGCTGAATCCTAATGCACAAAACAAGAACTTGGCCAAATGAAGGATGAGAGTCAACAACTCAAACTGTGGTGCTTTAGATGAGAAATGTGTCTTATAAGTTTAAACATATTCCCAAAGTTTTGGTATTGTTTCCCAGACGGTGGTATTTGTGTAGGTTTAGGAGGGATAGCTTTGCTGGAGGAAGTATTTCATTGGGGGAAGGCTTTAAGAGTATATACCCTCATCTTACTTCCAGTTTGCTTTCTGTATTTTGGGCTTTTGGGTCAAGATTTGATCTCTCAGCTTCCTGAGCTCCTGCCACCACCATACCTGCTGCTTGCTAACATGCTTCCTCACCATGATGGACTCAACCCTCTGGAACCATAAGATAAACTCTGAAGTAGCCATGGTCATGTCTTGGAGCTTTATCACAGCTATAGAAAGCACACTAGGATGGAAACATCATCAGTGAGGTGCCCCATCAATGTCTCGCACAGCATCAAGTCACTACAAAAGGGGGCATTCAGTTAGGTGAAGTTGTATTTATTCCATGGCTGTGTTTCAGTCAATGTTAAATTTCTAGACGTTTAATTCATTTGACAAGAGTACAAGTGAGAATCGAGAAACAAAAGAAAACAAAATCCCCCAAACTACTTCATGATCTTTCCCAACAGGGTGCTGCTGGGGAGAGAGCTGAGAATGGGGGTTGGCAGGATTTGATCCACAGTCATTCATGGTGGAAATTATGGGCAGATGTGAAACAAGTGAAATTTCTATCATCCAATAGTATATTATAACCCCAAACCTTTCTGCTCACTTCATATCAAGTGGTTAATTCAGATCTAGTGTTTCCCCTTTCCCTCTGAATCTCAGAATGGAAAGATACATCTACTACCCCTACTCTGAATCTTGTTTGTGCCAGAAACCTAACCAATGCAACCCTAAAAAGGGAGATAGATAGATAGATAGATAGATAGATAGATAGATAGATAGATAGATAGGAGATTTTAAAAGGAGTGCATATAACCATTCTTCTCCTTCAATGGCATGAGTACAGATTTTGACATCAGCTAATATGGAGTGTTAATAAGTGGGTTCAAAAAGAGGCCAGACCAGCTCCATATGACAACAACTGTCTTTTTTTATATTCTAACCACAAAAATAAAAACAAACATTTGAAAATAATACTATTTGTAAGTACACAGAAAAAAAATCAAGTATGGAAGTGTATGGAAATGAGCAGAAATCAATTACCAAACATGTAAGTATCTATCTGGGAGAAGACAATAAAACATTCCACATAGAACAGCACCACAGATTGCTAAGAGAAGTGGACCCAAACCAAGACAGCAAGACAAACATCTCTGTCTGCTGATCAAGACACTGGGCATTGTGAAGATTTTAATTTTTTAATTTACACACAGATTAAATATCTAACAAGAACAGCACTTCATTATCTTGATAGTAGCCTTCCAAATAACAGCTTATACATTTTATTTCGTTTTCTGACGGTTTCCCATATATATCAATCATATATCATATATCATATATCATATATCATATATCATATATCATCATATATCATATATCATATATCATATATCATATATCATATATCATATATCATATATCATATATCATATATCATATATCATATACCATATACCATATACCATATACCATATACCATATACCATATACCATATATCATATATCATATATGCCTTTCTCTTGTCTCCTTCTCACCCCTTCCAACTCCCCCTCATCCTCATTGCTAACCTGTCCCTTCCCCCAGATTCATGTCTTTTTGGGCTTATTTTCCATTTAATGTAACCAGGGCCATTTGTGTGATCATTGCATTTGGAGTGTTCATTGGAGCCTTGTGGAGCTTTTAATGGGTGCACCACTGACCACTTTATTATTTTAATGTTAGTCTTAACAGACATTTCTGAACATCTTCGGAAGTTTTGTGGAGGTGTTATAGCTATAAAATGCCAAGGAAATGTTTAAAAAGAAATTAGAAAATTTAGACATTTTAAGATCGTCTGACGCTGCCATGATCAGGGCAGTAGGAATATTGACACACAGATCTGTGACTCAAAATTGAGGCAAGAAGAGACCCACACAGTTTTATGATTTACAGTGACACACCATTTCGGTGGGAGCCAAAGAATCTCTTCGATAAATTTCACCCTTCTGAAACTCTGTTTTGTATTAAGGAAAATGACCTCTCTGTCTATCTCACACGGTGTATGAAAAACATTTGAGAAAAACTGTAACATTAATCTAAAAGTTAAAGCAATAACCAAAGCTTCACAATAAAACAGCTGAGTGCCTCCGTGGCCTTGCTGCAGGCAAAGTTTCTTAAATGGGCTGCAAAGAACAAACGGGAGAACAAGGCAGCTGAGACCTTCAGGAAGCAAGAGGAGTTCATCAAAGAGACAACAGTACAGAAAATGTTAAGAGGAGCCCTACCCCAGTGACAAACATTGTGACTCACACACATGCTGGTGTCTCTGTGCTTCCCACCCTGCCTGAACATGGCACCTAGATGCTCAGACAAGGTCTACGTTCTCTCTGTTTCTTCCATTTCCTTCACTGAATGGTTTTGTGCCTTGTCAGTCTGGGCAAGAATATGAAGCACTGAAATTATCAGCATTTCGAGCACCCCTCCTGAAGACACAAAACATAAGTCTGGTTTCTTTTGCTGATATACAAGAGACAATCCCTCAGACAGCAAGGATGGAAAACTCAGCTTAAATGGCCAAGCTCATTTACAAACCCAAATCCATGTGGCCAAAAAAAAAATACGTTTATCTAGGGAACAGGACTTTGGAGCCAGCCCGATGGGGATTTGTATTTCAGGGATGGAATTTACTTGTTAGCTTTAGACAAACCATCTCTCAGCTCCAAGTCCCGTTTGCACCAGGATAGTTACATAATTCTGGTGATTTATGATTTATTCTATAAATTTATTCTAAAACTACCAGTACTCAAAAATGTTAGCAAATACACTGTGAGTAAGCCATTCTGTTATCAGATGCATTTCAACAGTTTTGAATATAAATTATTTTTTTGACTTGAAAACACATAAAAATAGAAAAGTAGGGAAAAGAGGATTTTCTTCCCCAGTGGACACTGTAATTCTCTTCGGGGGAAGAGAGTGTTTGGTTTTTCAATGTGTGTCTAATCCAGGGAAGGATTGTTCTAGAATATATTACTGTTTAAATGTCCTTGGTGAAAAGATGGTGTCAAACAACAAGAACAAAGTGCTATCTCCTGCTGTGGAGAGAACTATTAACCATATTAATCCTTATGGGCAACACATCCTGCAAGAAGCCTGAGTCTCCATCAGTCCAATCTACATATCGGCATTCACAAAGCATCATTTTCCAAACAAAAACTTTATATATGGAATTGTGCCTGACTCATCTCTTCTGAATTCTATTCATTTTAGTCTTCGAGGTCTGGAAACAGACAAATCCCTTGTCACCTTGGTAATTAGCATGATGGATTGTTGAACTAGGATTGTTCTGTCACAGGAGAGATGGTGCCACTGCTTTTAATTAACTACATGGGGATTTGAATTGATGCAGAAAGAAAATCCTGTATCTGCCCATTTACCTGGCTTAATGACCAAAGCCTTCTGAGAAATAGCATAGCTGTGGGCTTACATTTTCTCTCTTGAGCTTCTTCTATGATAACAGGATTATATATAACACTTTGCAAATTTTTAATTGTGTTCCTGTGACAAGAGATGGTGAGAACATGGCCAGAACGTGGTAGACACACACAGTCCTGCACTACCAACCTTTCTCTTCACGCTTTGTTGGATTATGCTATTAATTCCTCAGAATGTTTCCAGCACAATAGTTGCTAGGTGACATGCAATTTTCTATTATTCATGAGTGCATCCATGTATGCTAACAGCCTCGCTATGAAAGCACCAGCTCTATTCACTGTTATTGAAGCCCTAAACCGTGCTGCTTCTGGGTGCAGGTTCTTCAGGCTTTCTAGCTTCCCAGGGTGCAGTACTTGAGCTCAGTACACATCTAGACTAAGAGCATGCCTCTGGTTTCCTGCATGGATTCTTTCTTCTGTGAAAAATTTGTCAAGACTGCCTGCCATTCTGTTCTTTCTCATCAGGATGCCGCAGTGAGCTCAATACCTTTATATTTCAGGATGATTAGATTCCCATGCTTCGGTTTAATGTTGTAACCAGACATCAATCATCAATCAGGCAGAGATTACGTTTTGATTGTCACCAGTCCTCACTATTGTATGCTTATTTAAAAAGTATTTCTAGGGCATCTGGCTACCTGGACTTTTTCACTGACGAAAGAGAGAAACTTACACATGAATAAGGAAGATGAATGTGTGCACATAAGTCTAATAAGGTATGGGATCTTCGGTGCCACTGTGAAGGTAACCACTGAAAAGAGACGGTGAGTGAGGGCAGCAGGTGTCGCAGAAGTCACATCTAAGAGTTCTGATGGTTGGATGTAAATGTAGCATCGAGCTACGATGCAAATAAAGGCATCTGCAAACATGCTGTGGACCAAGTGAGCAGGAACCAGGCCAAGTATGCGCATGGAGAACCACAGTCAGAGCTGAAAGTCCAGGAAAGAACACAACAGTCCCCTCAGCAGTTGGTCTCAAATAGAATGGACAGGAGGTGCTGAATAACTGACAGCACACTAGGTACCCCCTCCATCCATTTCCATCTGATGACTAACCAGAGAAAGTCAACTATTCTCTCCTAAAAATGACCTTGATTCTCTCTGTAGCCAGCTTACCTCTAGATTCCTGGGGCTAGCAGACTTCAATCAGGGCACACCCAAAGCCTTCCTTTTTCCATTATAAAGCCGTTCTGCACCTTGTCCACCTTGGCACCTCTGCTGACTTTTTTGTTATAACAAATGTACACTGCATGGCCTTTGTTGCTTCTCATTTGATTGGCATTCGTTTATTTCCTCAGTGCATGAGCCTAAGAATCATGTGTGGAATGTCAAGAGGGCCCAAGGATCCAACACAGCCTTGAGTAAGAAAAAAAAGTCAGGAGTCGTCATCTGTCCTGAGTTTGAGACATCTCATGACGTTACAGTAGTCAAGACAGGACAACCCTGGAGTACCTACAGACATGGGTACAAGTTATGGTTGTCCTAACCTGGAAGACACTTTCTGAGACATGGAAACTTTATATCACTGGTGTGCACAGTAGCTCAGGGGCTTTCTCTGTTTAGCTAGAAGCATTCTGCTGCTCCACATTCCTTGGCATTTCTAGCTCAATTCAGAGAGTCCCCTTTGAAGGCTGGAAGAAACACTTCCTCACCCAAAGGAAGTAGCTCACTAGGAGTGGAAACCCAAAACTAATAGCCTGACTCTAGTTCTGTGATTCCTAGTCTGGATCACATTCACAACCCTTTCCCACTCTGCCATAGACAGCTGCTCTGCTCCTGCCCCTCACCCCCACCCAACCCCTGCCTGCCTTTCTCTCCAGGGTGGGCTGAAACCTCTTTGACATAATGAATTCAAATAATTCATTCTGTTATGATTTGGAATATGGCATAATCAAGACAGGCTTACTTGTTATAGCCTCTCTCTTTCAGCAACTGTAGGGAAAATGGTGCCCCCCCCCCCCCCCCCCCCAACCCCTGCCAAGTGCATGTGTATGAATCTCTAACTCCCTTGCAGACTTCCCAGGTTCCTAGATTCCAGAAGAATGAATGCCAAATGTCATTTCCATTTCCTCAAAGAAGTTTATAGGCTCATGCCATCCGACTTGAGGGTGTGTACAGCCTATAGGAATTGATTGTTGCTGGCTGGTTTTGTGTCGACTTGACACAAGCTGGAGTCATTTTGGAATAAGAGACTTCAGTTGAAAAAATACTTCCACCAGCCTGACCTATGGTGCAGTTTCTTGATTGTTGGTTGATGGAGGAAGGCATTCCTCCATCACTTCTGCTTCAGCTCCTGGCTACACGTTTCCACCTTGAGTTCCTGTCCTGAATTTCCTAGATGGTGGACTATGAGCAGTAATATCAAATAAACCCTTACCTTCTCAAGTTACTTTTGGTCATAGTGTTTTGTCACAGCAATAGAAACCCTAAGTGATACAGAAATAATGGATACACATCAAGAAAATCTTCTCCGTCCTCATTTTCCTCATATCCTTATATCACCATTCCCTATCCTCAAGTTCAGGACTTCCCTTCTCCTTCCCCAGTCACCTTGGAATCTCAACAATCTGACTGAAGCCTGCACAGTGGACTTCTCACAAACTACATACCACGAAAACTCAGCCTTCTTCTGAGGCCTCTAAGACTACCCCTATCCCCACACTCCCCACCTACCTGCCACCCCCGTTTTTTTGCCATCTGGACCTGAACCTTTTTCTCTGCCAGCATCTGTAAATCTATGGCACTAAAAATTCTTCTAATAAATCTCTTATCTGAGAGGAAAATCTGCCACAATGCACCTGCTTTGAACTCTAACCCCCAAACTTTTTAACTTCTTGTCTTGTTACTTCTATCAAGTACTTTAGTTTTGGGGAAACCACAGTAAGTCATGTGGGGAAACCACAGTAAGTCATGTGATTATTATGGAGAAATGTACGATTAAGGACAACTGAAGATAAAGTGTGCTACCTGGAGACACAGCTAAGCCCTACCATGATCCTTTCCATCCATCCCACTGAAGATAAGAGTCCTATAGGGAAAAGTCCCATGAGAAGCAACCCCACATGCCACTTGTCTACTCTCCTGGAACATCCTCCTAGAACATCACTATCTGTAGAAATTGTATCATCCATCCAGGCTTCATAACAGAAGCACCCGGCTTTATCTTACTTCTATGGTCCAACTTAGTTCTGTGTCCTCGGAACTCAGAGAGCATTGAGGAGAGATCAGCCTCTGCTCTCTGAGCCTGACAAAGACACAGATGTAATCAAGTGATTATCCTGAGTCATACCTATGTGCTAAATGGAGCCATGAAAGCCATTTTGTGGCTGAGAAAAGAACCACTATCCCTTAGGCGTGGGGCAGTGATGTTCTTTCATAATAAAAATGGACACAGAAGAGCACTGGTGCTGGATGATACTGATAGGGGTGAGAGAGACCCCCACAGAGCTTGGGAAGGATTCCAAACTTATATTCCCTCACTTGCTGCATTTTGCCGGGAGCAACCCCAAACAAAGCCTAGATTTGCTGGAACTTCGTGCTGGGAAAATGGCCAGCCAGCATGAGGAGATGGTCTGGATTCTGTATGCTCTATGTGCAGGCAGCAGGGAGGGTGATCACTCACACAGCTAAGGCTGCACCCCAAGCTGTGGTTCTTTTTATAAATGGCTGAGCATCCCAGGAGGCCAAGGACAGATAGGTATATGGAAGGCCAGCCAAAGAGGCTTCAGATAGTGAGCAGACGTTAGAAGTGTTATGCTCCCACAGGGCTAAACGTTGGCTATTCTCTGGAATCCATTTTAAAACCTTGCTGGGGAAGAAGTCACCTAGTCAAGCATAATGGACAAATATGACAGTCTATATGTGGCTGTGGCGTGGGGAGCTTGGGGAATGTCATTCTGCTAAGAGCTTGGGAGGAAAGCAATTGTAATAAGGGCAGTAATAAGAGTAGCTAGCATCTGATAGCTCTGATTAGCCCTCTGGGGCTCTACTGACCCAACTTCTACATAGTACCATCTGCATGCTCAGTCTTTCTCATTCCACACCACAGATAACAACGTTACTAATAGTTACAGGCTGTTGGGGCTGCTTACCAGTGCCTGCTGCACCAAGCAGAGCACAAACTGTCTCTTCTTTTAACTTTTATTATTTTTTTAATTTTGAGATTATAATATCATTACATTATTTTCTCCTTCCCTTCCCTCCCTTCAAAACTTTCCTAATC
>JANHMN010000012.1:29936573-29954688 GCA_030674055.1 Rhabdomys pumilio
TCTGAGCAACCACAGCAGCAGTCAGGTGTACACAGTGCACAGCATGAACTTGGTGCCCCTCACCCACACATTCTCTTAATTAATTGTTACAGCAACTCTGTGGGCTGGATACTGCTGTGGCCACATTTGCAGAGGAGACAAGGAACAGAAAGCCTAATTCTTGGCTAGGTTTTCACCACAGCACCTTCCTGAGGCCTAGGTCCCTCCCACACACACCTTTGCAGTTTCTTGTTGCCCAGGAAGTTGCTGCTTGGGGCCAGAGGCCTGAGAATAGAGGGATCTGCAGACTGGGATGCCCTGTCTCTCTCAGGTTCACACTTCTTCCTACTTGCTGATTCTATTTTATTTTATTTCATTGCCTTTTTAAAGACAGACTGGGCTCAAAAATTACTATGTAGCTGAAGATTCCCTGGAATGCCTTGCCTCTGCTTCACAAGTTCCAAGATTACAAATGTGCAGCAAAATACATGATTTCCTTAGTGGAATCTTGTTTCTATTCCATTTGTTCTGAGGTTTGGATTTTTTTTTACCACAGTAGCTTAGGCTGTTGAATTTACATCTCCATGTTTGCATTAGAGCTGAAACTTTTCCCTCTGAGGACTGTCTCTGCAGCATCCTGAGACTGTCCCCATCCTCCCATCCACACTTAGTGTAAAGTGTTAAACTCATAGCCTCTTAGATATTCAATGCCTAGTTTATAAGTATCTATTGTATTCTGGCTATCAAAAATCTTACTGCGATTGATTAATAGGCTGAATTTCATTTTCTTCAGGGAACATCCCGAGTTTGGCTTCAATACTTTTATAAACCTGAATGGACTTGTGTGAACTTGTCGTAATCGCAATCCACGGTCTGGATCCACAGCTTCTTTTACGAGGAGGTTGGCCTGGTCCCTTGTCTCCACGATCCCAGACATTTGGCAAGGTCTGGACACATATTTAACTTGATACCACAGGGGCAAGGATGCTACTGGCAGCTAGTGGGCCAGACCAGGTGTATGTTGTTAGTCATGCTACAGTATGTGGGATGGATCTGGGCAATTGTGACCAAGGAAAACAACTGCCTGCCAGAGAGGTCACGCTGCAGAATGGGACGGGGCGGGGGCGGGGCTTTCACAGGTTTTCCCAACTGGCTTCTGTCTATGTGTTTTTGGATCACTCCAACATCATCATAATTTTCATATACCACTGTAAATCCGCCTCTTCTTTGTTCTGTTAGATTGTTTTTCTATATTATAAACCTCTGTTCTTTTTATTGTTTGAAGATCGAAACATGTACATGATGTGTTTGATCAAATCCATCGCCATCCCCTCCCATTTAGTTCTCCTATACCCACCTTCTATATTTCCTTCCTTACACTATGTGCTAAAATAACTGAGTAAAGCTTTATTCATAAGCGCACACTGTATTAGCCTGCTATATGTTCTTAATAAACTGGTCCCTTTATCATCACAGAACTTCTCTTCCTCTCCCTCTTCCTTTCACCCTCCTTCCTTCCCTCCCCTTCCATCTTTCCTTCCCTCCCTATCTCTGTCTTCAACTGCTTTCTCCAAAGTTAGCAAACACACTATAACTCTTATCCTAAATTTCCCCTCTGGCTTGACTGTCTCTGCCTTTGCTTCTCTACCATAATAAACCATACCCTCAAATAGTGAACCAAATAAACCCTCTTTCCTGTAATTTGCTTTTGTTGGGGTGTTTTAGCATAGCAGTGGGGAAAAAAGCAAAGGCACAGGGCAAGTGAATTACCAAGGCTGTGCAGGAAGGAAGGCGCAGTCAAATAGGTAAGAAATCCTGGGGAGATGTCCTTCAACAGAGGAATGGATACAGAAAATGTGGTATATTTACACAATGGAGTACTACTCAGCTATTAAAAACAATGATTTCATGAAATTCTTAGGCAAATGGATGGAGCTTGAGATTATCATCCTGAGTGAGATAACCCAGTCACAAAAGAACATACATGGCATGCACTCACTGATAAGTGGATATTAGCCCAAAAGCTCGCAATACCTAAGACACAATGCGTAGACACATATGGGTGCTTTGGTTTTATTTTAGAAGGAGTAGTAAAATACTCAACCAGAGCTCCCAGGGACTAAAACTCCAGCCTAAGAACATAAAGGGAGGAACCCATGGCTCCACTGGTATAGGTAACTGAGGGTATCCTCATTAGGCAACAATAGAAGTGGAGGGCCATGGTCCCCGAAAGTTTGAATCCTTAGTGTTGGGGAATGTGAGAGCAGGGAGGTGGGATTCGGAGAATGATGGGAGCACATCCTCATAAAAATTGGAAGAGGGAGTATGAGAAAGGGTTTGGGGGGAGAAAGGAAGAGGAGATAATAGTGAAAGGTAAATACGTAAAATATTCAATAAAAAAGAAATAACAGATAATTGGTCTGGCAAAAAAGAAAAAAAAACAAAAACAAAAAACAAAGGAAAGAAAGATAGTTTACTTATTTCAAATGATTTTCAAAAGTTTACAGGAGATGCTTATTGGTTAAGATCTTATTTTAAGCTCTTCACAAAAGAATTTATGTCTCTGTTTAATAATCTTAAGAGAGATGCAAATCTTAATTTCCTTCAACAATTAATTGACAAAAGAGGAGTAATTTTACAAAAAGTAGAAGAAGCTCTCACTAATTGATACATTATATAGATTGATTAACTGTTGGCTGTTTTATAATAATCCTTTGATAAAAGAGATTATTAATAATGAATTATATTTCTTTAAATAGTGTCTTTATGACTCTTTGAGGGTGAAAGGAGCATGCCTTGTTTACTCTTAACTTTCTAAAACTGAAAACTCACAGCAAATCTGCTGCTGATTGCCTCTGGCGTCGCTGAGACCAACAAAAATTATGTCACAACTATGTGGAAGGACCTTTTTACCCTTAAATGGAATGGCCAGGACCCAGTTCATATATGGGGCCAAGGATTGATATGACTGTTTAATACCACAGAAGGCACAACTAAATGGCCACCAAAAGGATTAATGAATTAAATAGATACCTCCCCAAAATCAGGCCCAATTATAAGTAAGATGAATAACAATTGTCATCCAGGGAAGAGAAGTTTCCCTGAGAATTCCTTTCTTTTTTCTCTTCCAGGTAAAAATTAATCACCTGTGATGTCTGCCATTAGGAGTTCTAATCCTGATGCTGGCCTCTGGACTTATACTACTCAGACCTCCAATGGGCCTTTGACAAGGACATCAAACAGCTGTAGATTGACATCACTAATCTGAAGAAATCCCTCATTTCGCTGTTTGATGCGATTCCCCAAAATTCCAAAGGACTTTATTGGATCTGATTTTCTCTTTTACAATAGAAAAGACTGTAAATAGCTCTAGTCTGTGTACAGCCCTTAAAGAAGAATGCTGCTTTTATATAGACAAAACAGGGATGATTAAAGAGAACATGAAAAAGGCTAGAGATGGTCTTGAGAAAAGACAGAGAAAGAAAGAAAAAAAGGAGAGCTTGTATAAGAATTGGTCTTCAACCTCTCCATGATTGTTAACCGTACTTCCTTCCATCTTGGGATTATTAATTGGGTTATTTTTGCTTATTTCCTTTGGTCCCTGAGCCTTCAATAGGCTGACTAACTTCGTGAAACAACAGACAGATAATCTGATAGCAAAATCTATTCAGTTACATTATCATGTGTTAGTTTTGGAGGACCACAAGAGTCTAGATGAGGTTGTTTCTCTATCCAGGGTGTTCCTAAGTTCCATCTCCACCCATCCTAAAAGAGGAGGCTTCCACCCCTAGACCAAGCAGAGAGGGGCCACCCAGAACCCCCTCTGTCTGGCGATCTGAATTCTTGCCGAGGCTGCGAGGCTAAGCACTGCAAGGGAATATAAATAAAAGTTAAAAATATGTTTCTGGGTTCCCTGAGGGACAAGCCTGACTTCATAGGGGTTGATGTCAAAAGTATCCCCTCTCCAGGAAAAAGACATCGGGATGGGTATGGCCCTTATGCCTCACTGGACAACGACAGGAGGACTGGAGCCATTACAATGTCCCCTTTAATTACTGGAGGTCAGGCCTCTATCCCCACCTTGGCAAGATTAGAATCGCCACAGCCCTTCTATACTTGGAGAAGGGAGGAGATGTCAGGGACAGCCCTGCTTATACACTGAAAACCTAAAATCAGTCATAAGCCTAAAATCAGCAATAGGCCGGACATATATGCCTGCTAACACAAAGACTTGGGTCTCTATGGAAAAACACTGAAACAGAGGGCTATAAACTATTGTAAACAGACAGCTTTTGTTGAAAACTACTAGCCTGAGTAGTCATAAACCTTGTAAATAGGCAGCCTTTGGCAGATAGTACTAAATTAGATTATGACAAGGGAATCATAGGAAGAGTCATAGTGATCTGACCCCTAAACCTTCACCCAGATGATACTCTGTTCTGAAAGATATCTGTACTCCCCCTGAACATCTATGTTCCTGTGTCATCCCCTTCCCCACATTCTGCATTTTTGTGTTTATAACCCCTGTGTTAAAAAGTAAAAACTATGATTTGATAAAAAATAAACAAACAAACAAAAAAAATTTAACACACAGTGTACCCCTGGTTCTGCTGATTTAGTTCCTGACAATCTATTTTCTTGTTCTCAGAAATACTTTGAATTATAAAACGTTATTGTGGTTTGTGTTAGTATGCTGGGTGAAATAATTTTTTATTGATCTTATTTTGAACTTCAAAGTTTGTAGTGAGTTGAGGTGTCCTTCTACATGGTTGTAGGTCATATTTGCTTTCATATTGTGAAGTGTTGGTTGGTCTGTTGAACATTTTGAAAAACTGGATTCCTTTTTGAGAATTTCATATATGAACACTAACTTTCCCCTTTCTCTCCTTCCTCCCACTCTTCTCAACCCCCCCATACTTTTTGAATGCATTTTATTGTTTGATTATCATTTATATGTGTACGTATATATGTATGCATGTATGTGTTTATACAAATATTGATAAATAAAGTGATTTTTTATAAAAAAAAAAAAAAAAGAAATCCTGGGGAAAGTTTCTGCTTTTCTCTTCATCAAAAAGAGTCAAAGGAGAAATAACTTTCCATTAAAAGTTTTTTAAATTTATGGACTGGTGGGATGGCCCAGTGGTCAAGGGCACTGTCTGCTCTCACAAAAGACCCTAGTTTTGTTCCCAGCATCCACATGGCAATTAGCAATTATTCAGGGATCAAAGGCCATCTTCTGACTTTCTGCAGACACCAGGCATACATGTGGTATGCAAACACACACGCAGGCAAAACACCCATACATACAAAATGAAATAATTTTTTTAAAAAAATGTAAAATGCTGATTAAAAACTAAAAATAGAATTTTTTAGGTATTGGCTTTTAATCTCTCATTTTTAAGATTTTTTATTTTGCAATATAAAATTCTACCAGGTTATAATTTACCTTTGAGTAGCCTTATATATTTTAAGAATGACCTAACAGCCTTCCAAGGGTGATTTAATACAACCTCATACTATTTGAGGTTTTGCTATCACTTTGGTTTTAAACCATATAAAATGTCATTATAGTTGCTCTCAATAGCTCATTCTATGCATACGTGTTCATGCCTAAGTAAGCACCTGAGTAGTATTTAATTCTGCATTTTCTCACATCTTCTTTTGCCAATTTCTTCATTCTGCTTACAGATCTCGGCTCCTTTCTGGACTCTCTTTTTATAAACTGAAGAACTGCATGTCCGATGGATGATGGATACAAATTCTCTCAGGTTTTATGGATCGGAAAATGTCTTTGCCTCACCTCTACTTACAAATCATATTCTGGTGAGTTTAAGAGGTATTATTAATTTGTGGTCATCATAGTTGGCTTCAGCTGTCAACTTGACAAAAGCCCAGAGCCACCTGGGAAGAGAGACACTCAACTAAAGTATATCTTTGATCAGAGGAGTTTGCGGTCATCTATGAGGCACTTCCTAAAATGATAGCTGATGGAAGAGAATCCAGCACACTGTGGGCGGAGCCATTCCTAGGCTGGTGGACCTGGGCTGTGTAGGAAAGAAAGCTGAGCAGGACAGTAAACGGCATTCCTCCATGGTTAAAGCTTCAGTTTCTGACTCTGGGTTCCTGCCATGAGTTCTTGCTTTGGTCTGCCTGGATGATGATGGACTGTAACCTGTAAGTTAAATAGACCTTTTCCTCCTCGAGTTGTGTTTGGTCAGTGTTTTACCACAGCAGAACAGAAGCAAACTTCTCTTAGGTTTTTCCTTTGGCATTTAAAGATAGCACCCCATCTTACTGTTCCCATTGCTTCTAAGTGAGAAATCTGCCTTATCGATGTTAGTGTTCCTTCGTATACAATGTCTCTTCTCATTAGCTTATGGAAAGTTCTCTCAGCTTTTGTTTTTTATTTTTGGCATTTTGAACACACCCTGCATAGTTGATCCTATTTATGGGGGCCTGCTTTGGAAGACCGACAACTGTCCATGATTGTGAAAGTTTCTGGCCATTTTCACTTCAGATATTACTTTCTTTTCTTTTTCTCTTTCTGGAGATCTAATTACAGTCAAGGTGACTAATTAGTATTCTCCATGTTTTCTGCTTTCTTTCCTTCCAACCCTCATTCTCTCCCTGTGTTTCAGTTTTGTATTCTATTCTTTATAAGTTCACTCTTGTTTTTTTTTGCTAGGTTGCTGTTAAGCCCTTCAAATTGACTCTTCATTTCTTCTCGGGTTATTTAAATACTCTCTCTCTCTCTCTCTCTCTCTCTCTCTCTCTCTCTCTTTCCCCTTAACCTCAAGTGATCTGCCTCCATCTTCCTTAGCTTCAGCTATCAGTGGCCTTTGCAGCCCATGCCCCCAGCATCAACTCTGGCTGTTCTAGAGAGCTCAAAACATCTTTCTACACTGCAGAGGGTCTAGCAAGGCCTTTAAAAAAGGCTTAATGCAACCCAAAGACCTTCTTCTTTCCTGTCCTGTCCTGGGCAATGGAGAAAACACCAACTCAGCAAGAGTCATGGCTGTTTTCCAATGACCACAACTCAAGCTTGGCTCTTCCCTTTATCTGGCATCTGTACTCTGTCCTTCCTACCTACAGTTCAGCTTGGTCCTCCATGAAGTTGTGCACTCCCAGTTTGGAGTGTCAGTCACTTCTTTTAACCAGTTCCCTTAAGAGTTTGCATCTTACTGTTCTGCTTCTTTTTCTCTTCTGGATGGTGAGTTCTGTGACAGCAAAAGCTGTATTCCTTCATTTGTGTGCCCCTACTACCTTTATTGTTCCTGACACACGGCACACAGTAGGTGCTCAGCACATGCTGGGTCCTCATTGCTACAGGGTTAGTGCAAGGTAAATCCATCAGGGATCTAGCCTAGGCATTATTCTTGCTGCTAAATCATTCTCCCAAATTGCTTTAATAGATTGGTTATCTCAGGATTTGAGGTTAAATTTAATGTCCTTTTTTTTATTAAGTAGAAAAGGAAGAAAACCATTAAAATAATGACTAAGGTTATCTTGATGAGGTGACATTTAAAGAGCCTTATTAGGCCAGTCCCTACTTCAGAGATTCTTCATTTCACATTATTGAATTTGTAGTTGTATGGCTGCCTTCTGGAACGAAACTGGACCTTGAAGCTATTTGATTTAGTCTCTTCATTTCAAGGAGGAGGGAGGAGCTCCAGGGTCTGTGAAGGACTCTGGACCACTTTCACCAAAAGAGAGAAATGTATCAATTTTCTAGAGAAGCCAGGCCTGGAAATAGAATCCTATCTATAGTCTATCAGATAATGGATGGCAGTAATTACTGTAGCGAATATTCCTCCCAAATTCCTGCCCCCTCTCCAAGTATGCATGGCCAGTTCTTCTCAGAGCCTCTTGGCATCATATCCACCAGTCTCGCGACCATTTGTCTCAGTTTCAGGAGCAGAACTCCCTCCCAGATGTTAGTCTTTCCGAGTTTACAGTGCCTGCACAGTCCCATTTTTACCCTGCTGTTAATTTCTAATTTTGCAACTGCTTCCCCAGCAAACAAGGGTGTCCAGAGAACTGTTAGGCCAAGACTCTGCCACTTAGTTACCCAATGGCTGTGACTATGTCCCCTTCATTCTTGTGTTTAGGGACCAGACTAGAGGCTTTGCAGCTTGTAGTTAGGATTCAAGTACCACCCGTCCTTTGTGAGCTAATGGTCTCTAACTCTTCATTGTATTATTCCTCATCTTCGTGGGGCTCTACCATGAAAGAACAACCTCCCCCAAACCCAGATGAAACCAAAGGAGAGTGGTTAGATTACCTGAAAGTTGAACAAGTGAAAGAAAGCAGAAGAGCAGATTTATCTCCAATCTTTTGATTTTATGCCTGCTTCACTCTCAAAGATTCTTTAAGTTGGGGAGGGGTGGGTGGGGAAGGGGATGCTAATGTCATCTATTGTGCCTGAATGGCTGCAGCTGTGTGGCAACATCACCAGCAGAAACCGCTCACTGAATCCAGGCAGCCCTTGATAAACACAGATGCTGCAGTGCAGATTCAGCTGCCAGTGAAAGAAATCACATCCGTACCAACATGTGCAGAGCTTCTCCTCGTCATCTTCTAAGTAATACTGTACACAACCCATTTTCAAGTCCTTATGTTGTGTGTAGCATTGTTTAAGTTGTCTAGAGAAGGCTGACAATATATGGGATGCAAAAGGCTATACAATCCTATGTTAGGAACCAGAGAAGCTGCAGGTTTTGATTTAGGGTCCTGGACCTAATCCCTCACAGAGCCTATGGGACATATATACAATATATTTATACCCATATAATATATGTGTAAATGTGCACGTGTGTCTTAAAATGTAAACACACACTGATCCACACATGTTTATGTATAATACACAGGAACACAAGACTATTCTCTCCAATAACTATTCACTTGTATATCTGAAATGTATATCATTTATATTACATATTCAAATATATAATGTGTAATACAATATAATAATATATGCTTCACATTCTAAAATCTGGGTGTCTATTTTAAATTATGCATACATCTTTATACAAAATGTCACTCCATCCAGATATGAGAGTCCTATGTCTTCCTGTTGGATGGCAGTGGCATGCATCCTGACTACATGAGGAGCACAGTGGGCACTGAGTGCTCCTGAAGAACTACTAGGCAAGTCATAAGGCCACGCCCCAGTAGTACTGTGAGTCACTAGACTGGGAGGATGGACCTTAGCAACCTTTTCTCCTCCAGCAGGCATCATGGGGACAAGATTGTGCACATGCCATAGGGGAGCTATAGACCACTGACAAGCAGAAAACAGAAGCTCAGGTGGGAGGCGATCCCAATCTAAGCAACAGGAAGGGTGTGCCTGGGGTGTGGATTCAGGACGTGTGCCCTTCTCATCCTTTGATGCGTCCTCTGGTCCTTGTGTAGCTTGTGTAACTTCCAGACATCCTGGAGAACCACTGCAACCTGTCATAAATGGAGCAAGATTCCCTTGCAGCCTTGATTCTATCTTCTACCTTTCTGCATTCTATCTGTCTGTTTTCTGGGCTTCACAGACGAAGAATCCAGAGGCATTCTTCCTTCTCATGTCTGCACAGTTCATACAAGAAATTTCAGAGGCAGATGCACCGAAGGAGGCTCAAATGTGGTGGAAGTGCTGGCCAAGTGGCCCTGGTACCTGGGCAGGCCAAGATCTGGAAAAATGAAGATTTTCTTTCTGTCCAGCAGAGGGAGCCCAGGGACTCCCTGATGGACATGTGAAGGTCAGCGTAATCAGAATATTCTCAGCAGCAATGCCAGTAGCCTGTTGCCCATCTTCCCATTTAGGTATCATATCAGCCTCATTGTGCCTGTGTGTGTGTGTGTGTGTGCATGCGCATGTGTGCATGCATAGCTGTGCATGCACGTGTCATCTGAGAGTGGGCCCCTAGGCTAGAAACTTTAAAGATGCTAATGTTCAAGTCCACAGGCCATCAGACTTTGGTATTATCTGATTAGAGAAGGCCAGTCTGCTGCTTCATTCAGACTTTGACTGGATGAGTCAGCTTGTTTGAGGGAGAGCAGTGTGTGTTACTCAAAATTTATGGGCTTAAATGATGATGTCTTTTGAAAGCTCCTCAGAGAAGTTTCCAGAATAATATTTGATCACACATCTCTGAGCCCAGCATAGTGGACATATATAATTAACCAAACAAAGTCAGAAGTGCAACCAAACCTTTCCTCTCTGGTATACCCCATGCAAATTTTCCTTAGATGTATGCATTAAAGTAGCCTATTGCTGAGACTCTGATGGGTCCATGAAGGGGAGAAGTTCATTGGCTGGTTTAGCCGATGTGTAAGCTTCATAAGCCGCTGGTGGGCATAGCCTGAAAGTGGCCATACACAGATCATTAAGCTGGTATCATGTTGAGTGAGCTGTTGTTGGGTGGTGGTTACAACTGGTGGTTATGCCTGGGAATGATTCCCTCTGGCCTGTAAAGGGGCAGGCAGATGCAGGCATACAGAGTAATTAGTGCCATAGTAAGCAAAGCAGGGTGGTGGAAATGTTCAAAAAGCAAATAGCTGGCAACCCCTAGGGGCAGCCATTCACCAACTGCCTCGTATTTGGAAATGTGTCTACTGTGAGAAGCACTCTGCTGTATGTGTGAACAAAGCCGAGAGAGTCCACTGACTGTGACTCCTCACCCAGGACCAGGAACATCCTGAGCCTGAATACTATTCCTGGGGAACTGGATCTCCAAAGGGCAACTGAAGAGGGTGAGACAAAGGGGATTTCTAGAAAAGGCCCTGGGTGAGAGGACACTGGGTCTTAAAGTGTTTAACCTCCCTCGTACAGCTATTAAGGACTTTCCCTTCCTCTCCCCAGCCCTACCTCCCACCATAAACCCCTGCTTTGGAAAGACCACAGGACTGATCACACAGCAGAAGAGAATAAAGATCACAACCCTGGAAGAGGGCACAGTCCTAGCCAGGGACTCCTATTGGCCACCAGGGGGCGATCTCCCACCAGGAATCATCCTGACAGCCATAGACGTGCCAACCTGCTCTGGACAGGCCTCTAGAAAAGATCTTTCACCCATCTCTGTACTGGTCTGGCCCTTTATGGCAATCCATGGAATGTGACCCCTCTTAGGGCTTGGGCTGGTTTGAGATTGACATCTACTTGTAGGAAACCAGAGAAGGCTGCCATAGTCATTGCTGTGAAGAAACACCATGACCAATGACCAAGGTAACTCTTATAAAAGAAAGTATTCAATTGGGGGCTTCTTTATAAAAGTTAGTACATTATTGTCATGGCAGAAAGCATACAGACAAACATAGTCCTGGAGAAATAGTTGAGGGTTCTACATCCTGATCTTCAGGCAGCAGAAGAAGAGAGGCCCTGGGCTTGGCATGGGTTTTTAAACCCTCAAAACACGCCCCTTCCCTAGTGACATAATTCCTCCCACGAAATGACACTTATTACCAACAGGGCCACACTTCCTACCTTTATAACCCTTTCAAGGAGCTTCACTCCTTGGTAATTAAACATTTAAATATAGGAGTTTATGAAGAAGGGTCATTTTTATTCAAACCATTACAGTGGGCTAATGGACTCTCACATAAGAGCAATATACCTCTTGCTAGATTCTCCAATTCTCTTCTCGGTTACCTGGCTTTCTCTTGGCTGTTCCATCACTCCACATGGGACCTCTCCTCCCAGCATCACTGCTGCATAGCACTTTGCTCCAAATGGAAACATTCTGTCATGGAAGGAAGTTCATTAAGCCTAAAATGTTCTGAAGGGAGGCTCATTAAAACCCAGGAATCAAACAACCAATAAGTCTCAGGATGTTCCTGAAACCAGATTCAAAAGGTCACTTCCTCCCCAAGGTTGTATAAGCAGGAAGAACAGCTGAAGAGGGAAGATCTGCTCAGCTACCTGAAACTCATGCAGAGAACTCCAGGGTTCCAGCTTTCGTGAATCACCACCCATGTTTGGATGAGCTTTCAGGGATGTAGTTCCTGTAAGCAACTCCTCACCCAGACTCCTGTAAGTAAATGCAGTGAACTCGTTGGTTCACCAAGCTGATTTTGCTACTATCATTATTTGGTTCTGTTGTTAGTTCCTTATCTGGGATGAATAGACATTTGCTCATATCTTCCCAGGGACATCATACAGTAAGCACAAGCAACCCTTGGCTGCTCTGGGACAGTGTAGCACTCAAGCCTGTGGCCAAGCAAACTCAGAACCAGGACTGGATAAATGGATGATACATTTGCAAATGAACTACTGGCTAATCTCAGCTTGTGCTCACAGGCCTGAGGTTGAATAAATGGCCCTCTACTCTAGAGTGAGGGAAGAACATGCTAGGTGGCCAACAGTGAGTTTAAAATAAACAGCTAGGGCTTAGCTCTCAGTTAATTTTGTGCAGAACTCTCCTGCCTATTGTGATAAGATGACACTGTGTTCCTATTAGACTTTTGTCTCTATACTGCAGTTTACCATCAAAGGGAAATGAGACAGGAACTCAAGCAGGGCAGGAACTTGGAGGCAGGAACTGATGCAGGGGTCATGGAGGGGTGCTGCTTACTGGCTTGCTCCCCATGGCTTGCTCAGCCTGCTTTCTTATAAGACCCAGGACCACCATCCCAGGTATGGTACCACCCACAATGGACCAGGCCCTCTTCTATTAATTGATAATTAAGAAAATGTCCTACAGGCTCACCTACATCCCAATCTTAGGGAGGCATTTTCTTAATAGAGGCTCCCTTCTCTCTGATAACTCTGGCTTATGTCAAGTTGACATAAAGTTTATCCAGTATTTACTATGTCCAGCTTCCTTCCTTCCTCTCTTTTTATTTTTCTCCAACTCCCACACACATTCCCTCACACCATCCTTCTTTTTTGCCTCTACCCTCTTTCTCACTTCTTTCTTATTTTTTTCCCCATTTTAAATCATTCACTGCCCAACAGATTCACGGTTACATGAAAGTATTTCTCATTTGAAGCATCCCCACAGATATCTAGGAAGGGATCTGAATACTTCCACAAAAACCAGAGCCCTGAAGACAGCTGCCCCTGCTGCCTGGATTCTGGATGTTCCAGAGCAAGGTGTGAATAGAAGGAGGTGAGGTGGGGAAAGCTTTGAGCATCTGTATCCCAGGTTCGTGGCCTGTAGCCCCTATTTTGTTGAGAAGCTGGGTTTCTGTCCCAATTCCCTGGTCTGTCTGTAAGCTCCTGTCTAGTATTAGAGACCACCATAGCATCCAGAGTTCTTGACTGGAATCCTGGGACCACACAATTTCAATGCTGTCCCAAACCAGGTTTATGCGCGCATACACACACGCGTGCACACACACACACACACACACACACACACACACACACACACACACACGTGCATACATGTACACACATGCACACACACGTGTGTGTATGCATGTGTGTGTATGCATGCCTGTTACTAGTGACTGAAGACAGGGTCTCATTTATACTTCTCAAGTAGTTGGTTATTAAGCTATATTTCCAGCTCTTTCTAAATTTTATTAGTGAGGCAGGGGCTCACTAATTTGCTCTGGCTTTCCTTGACTTCATAATCCTCCTGTCTCACCCCACGGAGTATCTGAGATTACAGGTATGTGTCACCATTTCTGGCTCTAAAACAGATATTTGGAGCCAACTTTTGCCCAGCCCACAGGAACTTGCTTCTATCTCCTAGCCACCTGGAAAGATACTGCTGTGAGTGTTAAAATAAGCATCCTGGTGCATGCCAGATGTTTCACTGGTTTAATTTAATGATACATTTATGATAATCATAAGTACTTTCTATAAGAGCCTTAATTTTCAGATGAAGAAACTGGTATTAAGAGAGTTCAAAACACACTAGTAAGGTTGCCTAGTAACAGGTGGATATGTGTCCTGGATTTATTTATCCATGTAGAGGGTCTAGGTCTAGAAGAGTAGGCCAAGTCCTGGAGAGGTAGAAGGTGATATAAGTAGCGGAGAGGACTAGCTTCCTGGGTTTGAGGTGTAGGTGGTAGCATGAAGCTCCATACTCATAGGAGCCTCAAACTTGGCACAAAACTCTACTGTCACTATCTTGAAATTATTAGTAGTTTTATCCGTAAATTTGTGCCATATAATTAGAAGTCTGGTGGGACAGGAGAACAGGTGTGTTAATGTCGATGCGTTCAGTGTTCAGCCTTCCTCTCTTTGCAGTCCATTTGCATATTTCTCAGAGAGCCCAGGAACAAAAGCTGAAGGGTGTCTGTGTTCAGGAGCAGAATGAGGATGAGAAACCTGGGCTCAACAGCAGGTAGGTTTGAAGCACTGTGATCCTGAGGACCATGGGTCTCTTGACACAGATCACGTGTTACTCTTAGTCACTGGTAAACTCCCACTCCCGTGTTGAAGGCTGCATTCCCCAGTGCAACACTCAAGAGGAGAAGCATTTTGAATTAACCATGAAGTCTCTGACCTAACCATTGGGCCCACTGATGAATTCAAAGCTTGATGTCATAATTGGGAGGTGGAGCTTTGCTAAAGTAAGGTTAAGACCTAACTAGAGAAAACAGACAAGCTTTTCAAATGTATGTTTGTTTCCTTGCTTATCTGCCTCCCCACCTACCCTCTCTTGGCTAGCATGACTTGGCAGCTTTGTACTCCCCTCTGGATACCATATTGTGACTCACCAAGGGCCCTAAAGAAATAGAACTGCCTAATAGAAGCTTCTGAAACCATAAGTCAAAGTAGAGCCTTCCTTGTTTTTTTTTTTTTTTTTTAAGTTTTATTCTCAAGTGTATATCCATAATGATTAAAAACTAACATGACACCTGAGAAGGTAGTGACGTTATAAGATCCACAGATAGCCAGGTAATCTTGCAACATCCTTTCTGATTCTGTTGTTGTCCCATCCATTTGGAAGATGACAGCCTGTATCAGTGATTCTGAGCTCCTCCCTAATACTGTGACCCTTTAATGCAAGTCTATATGTTGTGGTGAGCCCAACCATAATGCTATTTTGCTGCTACTTAATGACTGTAATTTTGTTATGCTATTAATTGTTATGTAAATATCTGATATGTGTACCCTAGATGGGTTCTGACCTATAAGCTGAAAAACGATGGCCTAGAGGAAGAGGGGCTGATGGGTCTTTTCCCATGATTCCTTCCTCCCTAAATAGAAGAGAGAGGCTATGGAAGAGTGTGAGCATCTTGTGAAGTAAACATAGCTATTCCACAAATTCTAAATCTTTGCAATTTTTCAGCTAATCTGATCAAAAGACGAACCCACGGTGGCTGGAGAGATGACCCAATGATTAAGAGCACCGACTGCCCTTCCAGAGAGTGTGGGTGGGTTCAAGTCCCAAACTCCAGGTCACACCTCTATAGCTCCAACTCCACGAGATCCCCTTTTCTTTTCTAGCTTCAGCAGGTTCCAGGCATGTACCTGGTAAACAGATGTACATCCAGACAAAACCCCCATAAGAGTAATACATAATAAGTAACACCAATAAAAGTAAACAAGTCACATATAAAATAGTTTTCAATGCATACTCACAGAGAAATCTGAAACAGAAACTGTGTGATCCAAGGGCTTGCTTGCGAGTTAAAGTTTCTTCTTTTGCTTTTGCCATTGTCACCATACAGGAAAGATGGAGAACAGCACTCTTGCAGGCTATGCAAAAATTTAATTTTCCTTTACTTAGGCAAAATTAAATAGCAAATTAAAAAAAAAAACACCATCACAATAATGCCTCGATTGAGTATGCAAGAAGAGAGAGTTGCATTTCTGCACCTCTGATAGCTCTTTGCCCCACTGTCTGCCACAGGGACCCTAAGTCTTTGTTTTGCTCAAGACATTGTGTAGTTTACGGCCAGTACTAGACAGAATATTCTAAAGATGAAAGAGAATTTAAAGTGGTGAAGCCCTCCCTTTTACAAGTGTAGAAACTGACCCTCAAGCTGTGCTAATGTGAAAGTGAACCTCCGGTTTGGGGTCCTGTCTCACTTTGCCTTCAGCCATAACTAAACCCTCCCAGAACCCATAAGCCTTCCATGTCTGGGACTCTGCCAAGATGTGGCATGGTCCCAGTATCCCAGCCAGTGGGGCATTTTCTGAAGACCTGCTTTGAGGGCAGATGAAATCTGTGGGACTGTTTTCTGAAAAAACCCTGGAACCCCTGCCCCTTCTTAACAGCATATCTTTAGCCATGTAAATTCCCATGCTGTGAAGCCTGTGGTCCACAGAAAACTGCTCATTGTGGTCTACACAATGCAAGAATATCCCAACCAGTTTGGAATTCCAGCCATATTCACTGTATTGTACCCAGAGAAAGAAGGGTGCCTTTAAGGAGAAAAGAGGAGGGGCATGTCTTGTTGGAGCCTGGGGGACCATGCCTACCCCTTGGTTGCTTGTGCCTCAGCTTTCCCACGACTTCATCGTGTTGGTGGCTTTGATTCTGAAGGTCATTTTCAAGGTTAACTTGCTCAGTGCATATTGGATGGGTAAGAGAGGATGCTGGCCTGTGAGTGTAAGAGCTAGCTGGGGCCTGAGGTCACCTATGCTCACAGACACCCACTCTGCTTTATTTTCTCTCTGTAAGTATTTTTAAGAAGCTTTTCTTTCTCCCAGTAAAAGGTGAATGAGTGTAAAGCCAGGCAGGGCATGCGAGCACAAGCAGTTTGTCAAAATAATTGATACTGCTGAGCCAGAGGGCGAGCACAATGGATGCTTGTGAAGCAGATGGGGAAGAAGTATAATCCCTATAATACAGACAGAGGCATGCAATTTAAACAGGTAGATTTATTTGTTTGAACAACAGGAATGTATAATGCCACTCTATGCAGCCAGAGCTGGCTTTGGAAAGTTTAGAAGTCATTCCTTTGGGCCACTTTTCCAACTTTATAGAACTGTTCACCACCGGCTGGTAACCCTGCAAACCCTGCTCTGATCTCCCCACCCTCTAAAATACTGCCTATGGAAACTGTTCGGTCTGCGAAGCTAAGCAGAGAGGCTTCAAGCAGTTCTTCAATAGCTCTTGTCTTCAGTCTTATCTATTCAATGTGGATGATACTGTATGTAGACTCTGTGTGACCTAATCCATCCATTTTTAGCACATTCAAGGGATACCCACACATCTTCCAAGCAAGGTCAGTTAGTGTGTGGGATGTTTATAATGACTGATAAATGTGGGTGTGTGCCTTCTCCCAATCCTCCAGTTTATTGATTAGCATTGCAGCTCCAAAGACTCTCTGTGGCATTGTCCTGTTCAAGATGAAGCCCTTCTTTGGTGAAGTCTACTATTTAAGGTGATCCAGAAAAGAAATGCCAATCAAAACTTAAATTGTATGTGTTTTTTGACAACCTGGGGCTATTTTTGGCAGAATGAGACACGGACCGTTCCCAGCATTCTTGCAGCCCCCAAATCTGCAATGTTCAGTGTCCGTATATAAGATGATGTTTGCATATAGCAATTTAGATCATCTTCCCATTACTTGTAGTGTGTCCAAAACCAGGCAATTCTATTTAAATCTTTATTATGCCATATTATTTATTTAAAAACAACAAGGAAAGTCTATGCATGCTCAACCCAGATACAATTTTGTTCACTGTTTCAATACATGATTGGTTGAGTCCAGGGAGATGGAACCCATGGATTTAGTGTACCAGCTGTATTCACAAAATTGTATACTTCAGTATATTTTAACTACGGAAAAGAAATGGAAAGAGACATCTAACAGTTGAGAACTCGTAAGGAAAACAGCAGTGTAGGAAGCTGGGTGAAGCTCTCTCCAGCCTAGCACCTGGCATAGAGCGAGCATTAAACATCTGTGGAATGAATGTAAAGACAAAGGGAGCACAAGGTAGTCATTGGCAGAGTGAGCCAGGTTTAAAAAGTCTGATGTTAGTAGGTGACCAAGGTACGTGGCTGGGTGAGAAAGTGACGCTGTAGGATGGGGTTTGTGGAATATGTCCCTGTTTCCCAAAACAGGAGGTATCTGCATCTGCAATGGTCTGAATATACTAAATGCAAAGAATTCCAGAAAGTCACAGAAAATGATTTCTGAGGTGATCTTTGAAAGGAGAGATGAGACGTGCTGCCTTATAAGCTATCCTTTCTCTCTCTCTCTCTCTCTCTCTCTCTCTCTCTCTCTCTCTCTCTCT
>JANHMN010000012.1:29954698-30002692 GCA_030674055.1 Rhabdomys pumilio
TCTCTCTCTCTCTCTCTCTCTCTCTCTCTCTCTCTCTCTCTCTCTCTCTCTCCCTCTCCTATTTAATACCATAGTATGGTTATCTTGACATGGTTATGAGTATAACCACTGGAGTGACTTCTCAACATTTATTTGATAATGTCCTTCTGCTAATACGTTGGTTATTGAGAATTCTATCTCTCCAGTGAGGGGCTGATGTAGGCATGTTTGGGAATATTATTTCTCATGACCAATGCATCACCAGAAACATAACTGTCACTGTTATTGATGCTGCTGCAATCACTGCCATTTGACTGATTTCCGAATCATGGAGTGGTTCAGCCTTTTCCTAGCTCCAAGGTAAGTGAACAAACAAGCAAACAAACCTAGGAAATTCACTTTATTCTCCTGTAAAGTGGAAGTTTATAACTCAAGGTGCTGCCAACTAAGATGATGAGGGATGATACGGTTGATCCAAGGGCAGATGCAATTTATCCTGGTATGCCCATGATTACCAAGGAGGGGACGTGGGTGTTTTTTTTTTTTTTAAAGGAGTTATTGACATGGGAGGAACTGATATAAGTTGTAAATTAAAGAAATGAGGCTAGAGAGATGATTCAATGCTTGCCACACAAGTATGTAAGAGGATTGGAGTTCGGATTCCCAGAGTACATATAAAACCAGATAGAGGAGAACACATCTGTAATCCCAGGGTACTTTAGAGGATAGAAGGGGAGACAGAAGAAACACTGAAGCTCATGGGTCTGTTGGCCCGATGCAAGACTATTGAATAATGAAAAACCTTCTCTCAAATAAGGTTGTGGGCAAGAACCAACACCTAAGGCTGTCTTCAGATTTCTAGTCCCATGCTATGATATGTGCACACCTGCACACATGCACACATGCACACCCGTGTACACGCACACTATAAATGGATGCACTCAAAGATTAAAACAGCAACAAGAAGAAAGCTTTGGGCTTGGAAGCCCCACTCAGTGGCTGGTGGTATCATCCCTTGGCTTGAGTTACTTCGGAGAGAAAAATAGAAAAAGAGCCAATGGGAAAGAAACTCCGAGTTCCTGTGAAATAAAAATTTGGTTTGTGAGTAGACACTCACAAATAACTTTTCCTGAATAGAAAATTTGAAGTCATTTCTCAGGCTAGCATAGAGAAGTGCAAATCTCTGGAAAAGACAGACCTGGGCTGGAAGCCAGGCTCTGTCCCTTCTCGCTAGCTCCTGCCAAACTTAAATATCTTTCACCAGATTCCTGCCTTGAGGATACCATCATCTTACCAGGTGTGATCCACATCAGAAACAAGATGCCTCTGAGATGTCTGGATTTGTTTCCGGCCACAGACACTTTTACCAGTGTCCATGAATGGTGGCATCATTACTGTTTTCTGGGGGGACCTTAGAAAGTCCTAGGAGGGATATCAGAACAATGGCTAGACTTCATCATTGTATACCGCTTCCCCGCTTTGGGCAGGCACTGATCTAGGAGAACAGCAATGGCAGAGTCCCCTATCCTTCTGAATCTTGTTTTTGACTGAGGAGAAAAAAGAATAACTATAAAATCTGCTCCAGATAATAAAGCCCACTGGAGATCAGAAGCATGCTTTTAGAGGGAGAAGATGTAACATTTCAGGAGGGCACACCTGTCGGGAAGGCAATAGAAAGTCTGGGAAAGGAAGTGAGCACCTGTGATTGAGAGAAGGAGATCACTATGGCAATAGCTCTGTATTTGGGTCCAGCCATGGGAAGGATGAACAGGTCTGGTGCAGGTGGAAATATGGCAGCTCCAGGGTTTGCTGTCTCATTCTACACATGCGGGGAAGTCTCAGTGGGATTAAAGAGGGCTGAACATGTAGGGGCAGGTGGAGGGTGGAGATTAACCAGAACTTCTGAGTTGGAGATTCATTTCAAACATGTCCTATTACACATTTTGAGAAGGCTTGGATGGGGGCTGGCTTAGGCACCTAACACTATAGGCCGGGCATGCCTCCTTGTTACTAGGGAAGTGTACTTATTGATTCTCAGTTGTGGCTGTTCTCACTCAGAATCAATCACAGAAAAGTGTGGAGGTCCTGACTTCATGTGGACAGTCAGAGGCCACATAAGGCTGCAGGGCTTCCACCTAAAGGTGGGATCCCAGTCAGATACCCAAGGCCCAGATACATAGAGGCCCATGTTCTCAGAGCAAGTGGCCCAGGAAGCTGTGGCAGGCTTTGTATTGGGTCAGTCTAGTTTCTGAGAGTTTGTGAAACACTGCAAAACTAACTTTTTTTTTAATGGTTTGATAAAATGCTTGTGTATTAAAAACCAAGTACAAATATAATTTGAATGAAATAAACAAGAGTATTATTATGATTGACTCCCTAAAAATGAATAAACGTAATAAAACCGAAGCTGAATCCACCAAATAGAACTTGTAGGACCTACACTAATTTAAAACAAATCAACACATTAAGAATTCCTCCTCGACTTTTCATTCTTGTGAAACAGATTTGAGGGATGTTTTAAGCTGATCTCAGAGGAGTTTAAAAACTGAGCACTGAATAATCGGGGAAAAAAAATTACATCTCCCTTTAATTGCACTGCTCTTGTATGCATAGCAATTCTTGATGTTCTGGGACCGAGACACATCTCCTGCCCCACGAAGTTATATAATCCAGTTGGGAAAGACAAAATCCAAACCCATGGAGAAAGAGCCAGTTGAAAATGTAATGAGCCAATGACTGCCAAGTAGACACACAATCCAATCATTCATGTATTTAGTCAACATATATTTATAGGCATGCTAATTGAGGGTCTCAATGAAGCATCCACATCTTCTTCCCTCCCTCAGGAAGCTTACACATTTCAGGTCAGGATGAGAAAAGGGTTAGGGATACTATGAGAGGACCCTTAACAGAAAAAATATTTGTTAGAGGCAAGCCTGTGTTGACAGCAAGGATCCACGGTGAAGATCCAGGGTCAGGGGCTGAGCAAGGGCTGCCAACAGCCTGAACCTGGTTCCTCCAGAGACTACCAAAGGATGCATGGTAAGACTGGTGACTCACAGCAACCTTTGAGATCCCTGGTCCAGAGAACTGAGATAGGAGATACACAGAGGCTTTTATTTGAATATGAAATACAAGACGCTTCAGGGATAAAAGGTGCTTTTCTCCAGGTTAAGTTGCTACTGTCTTCATGAGATCTGCTGTGTCTACAGTGTCCATAACGACTGCCCTAGGGGATATTGATCTTCCCTCAGAGGAGGAGAAGGATTACTGGATCCTCATCTTAGGTTCCAGCCATTGTATGCAATTTTGCGCTAGTTGCACAGGGCCTCTGGGTCTAGGGTAGGGACTAGAGTATGGCTGGGGAGGACTGGAAACAGGGTAGGCTATATCTACGTAGTTATGAGGGAGCCATCACCTACGCTGGTGAGGCTGCTTTGGGGTTGCCCATGCTCCTCTTAGGACACCCCTCACCTGTGCTTTATATGTAAGCCCAATAAATTGGTAGGTTTTCAGGGTTAACCTGATGGAATTGTATTTTAACTTGTTGATGGGACTGTAGACAGAGGACTCATTGTAGTTCATTCCACCCCCATCCTGGGAAGGAATTTTAGCAACTGAGAAACAGATTGTGACTAGTGATGCCTGAACCCTGTCTGTTTTATTTATCTTTCATGTTAATTATCACCACGATTGAAAGAAACAGCAACAAAATATGTCCCGGGGGAGACATTTTTTTTTAACTCTCTGTTAAGTGCGTATCCTCGTATCTGAGGGTATAGTGACCTGTCTACAGATATTCTATTCCTGTTTAGCACATCTCAGATGTGTGTTGGTTTTGTCATCCTGGCAGAGAAGTGGTTCAAAGCAGGAGGAAAGTGAGCTGGAGTACTTTTGGAAGAGACTTTCCAGAACACCTGCTCACTACCCACCGCCTCTGTCTGGTCTGATGGCCTGTCAACGCAGCAGTGAGAAAAACAGAGCAGTTGCCTCTGTTTCTGTGCATTGTGGTAGAGCCACTCCTATCAAAGCCATGAACTATTTTCACACAGACAGTTGGACTGAGACCATGGTAGCAGGGCTGATGTGAGAGGCAGTCCTGCCTCTCTTCTGGAACTCTAGCATCTACACAGACTTGCAGGGTTCTTCTACTGGGGGCACTGGAACCCTAACATCTATATAGGCTTGAAGGGTTCTCCTGATGATGGAGATATTGTGTGGTACCTTGGAATGGCAGACTATGAATGGAGTAGAAACTTCACACCTTATCCCTCAAAATTGTACAGTGAGTGTGTGTTAAATAAAATAAAAATAAAATTGCAAATCAAGGGAGGGGAGCACTATCTGAACACTAGTACTGGGTAAGCTCTGCCCACTAGCCAATCTCAGGAGTGCTGTGCCGAAACAACAATAAATGGGAAGGGGGGGATATGCTGGACCACAAGAAAGCTGTGTTGCAGGGGTTTATAATGAGGGTGGGTTCTGTCCTCAAAACTAGGACAGGTTTATCACAAGGGATACCAGACTGGAAAAGCCATTCTGGGAACACCATTACAGCTGTCTCACAAGAATGCCAAGTCCATTTTCAGTGGACTTTTGCTCTGACTCTTCCACCTGCCCAACAGACTTTCCCAGTTTTTCTACCCTTCTTTTATGTGTCTGCCATACCTAAAGCAGGACAAGCCCCAAGACATCCCCAACCTGGTTATTGTTCTCCTTTTCTACCACGTGGATGGGAGACACAATGGCTTATGTAATTTTTATCCCTTCCCCCAGGTTGTGAGTAAGCCTACAGAGTCACCTTGGTTTAAGTAGCCATGGCTATAAATCTAGCATCAGTGCACACTGTCGAGTGACCACTGTCAAGCCTGTCCCAGGCTCTGGTCCACTTAATCGGCACTTAACACTGCCACAGGGGTAGCTGAAACATAAAGCAGGAAAAGGAAAAGGTGCAGGGTGCTATTGTGAGTCCCTTGGTCACAGAAGAGCCCGGTGTGTCTGTTTATAAATGTTGCTACCCAGGCAGCCAAATAAAGACACTGCAGCTTAGGAGACTGATTGAGTGTAAGGTGGGAGGGACTTTGCCAATTAAGCAATGTTCTCATCTTGCCCATTTCAAAATACCCTGCCTGGCCCATTTTTAGGATCAGTGCTCAGAAAAAAAAAAGTCAAAGGGCATCTGGGCCAGCACCTGCTCCTGCTCTTCCCTTGGTGACCTCATCAGCCCTACCTGGGCTTCCTCCCTGGCTTGATGGAGACACTGGGCTGGTGGATGATCAAGGCTCTTTCTCTCCTCCGAGATAGACAACAGAGTCATAGCCCTTGGTTTTCCCAAGGTTCCAGTGAGGAGAGAGGGTTTTCTAAATAGGGTTATTCGTGGAAAGAGTCTCTGGCATTGATAAGTGTATTTATGTTTCTGTTTCAGAAAGAAGTGTGAGGCTGGACAAGGGGCGCCATGCACACGTGCCCCTCCCCCAATCCCGAGCTCCTGAACTTTCCAAACTGGTCCCAAACAGCTGCCTCTAAACTCAGTGGGTTATTTCAGGGCTCTTTTAAAGGGACCAAAATATCTAGTGAAGTCCTTAACTGGACAGTTGTTAAAGCTCTCCTGAGCTCAAGGCCTCGCTGACTCTGAGACATCAGAACCTTTATTTGTGCAGCCGCCTGCCTCCTCTCCTTTTCTGTCTTGTCCCTGACCTCCTCCAGAGTGTATCCTCTAGGGTCACGATCTCCATCAGCCCAGGACCTGGCCCCTAGGCTCCCAAAGGGATTAAGGTAGAGCCCTCCCCCTCTAGCCCCGCCCCAGCCCCTGCCCACGACCCCGCCCACTACCGGCTCCGCCCCCTGTGCCGGGAGCTCTTAGCCGGGGAAACCCAGAGACCGGCCAGTGAGCCCCTGGGGAGGCCTGGGGCAGCTTTGTTCCTGGACAGCACAGGCTGGAGAGGGCTGTGGCTTCTCCCCGAGGACCTGCTTGGCCCTTTTCTGCTTTGCCCTCTCTCACACACTTGCCATTCTTCTCTGTAAGTTTCAGCTTTTCCCTCCAACTGCTGCCTTGAAAGCTTGCTCTGTTTCTGAGCCTATAGGCTAAGAGAAGACTCCCACATTTTGCCTGGAGACTGAGGAGTGTTAGGACTTCTTTTCAGTGGCAGGCAGGGTGTCTGTATGCTACAGGGGAATCCCAGAAGGGGACTGCCTGAGACTGGCATCTTCCTTGAACCCTGCTTCCAGTAGTTCTGATCCAAGGACACAAGCCCAGACTGGATCCCTTGAACATCTCCCTGGCAGGTAAGGCCCAGTTTTCTCAGCTGCCTGTGTTGCGGGTCATAGGCTCACAATGAGTGACAAGGGAGCATGAGAGCTAGCTGTAGTGCTCCTGGCCAGCTTCCTGTTGAAGCACTTTGGGGAGCCTCCGGTATGAAGGAGACAAACTTTTCTTCAGCCTCAGAGGCAAACAAAATCCCTACATATCTACCTGATTGATTCTTAGGAGCTGTCCAAGAAGGCAGAGAGAGCTAAGTGGTCACAGTAGCCAGCACCAGAGCCCATTGGAGTTGGTGTTTAGAGTTGTTGGGATGTGCCAGCCTCTGGTGGGTGAACGGACCTTAGGGGAGTGGAGGTAGCAAGGATAGCCTCTTTTTGATTTGGTATTGATTGGCAAGGGGGCTTTGCCTTCTTGGTCTAAATTTAGATTTCTTTCCTTTTTGAGTATGCTGTTGTCCATCCCTGATACCAGAGAGGTAGGTGACTTAGTCTGTTTGCTTCTGAATATCATGTTCCATAGCAGACCAGGGATTCATGTCTCCACCAATGAAACTTAACTTGGATTGGTTTGTGTGTGGACAGACTCCGTGGTGACGGGCAGACATGCTTCTCTGGCATTTGGATATCCCCAGACATCACCAGAACCATCCCTGTCATTCTTCAGACCCTTTGCGATGTGTTGGTGTTTCATTTATCATGCTGGCTCCTCATCTGCCTCTCACTGACATGCGTCTGGGGAAAGGCTAGAAAGTCAATCAAAAGATCTCTTTTGGATTAGTCCTACTTGTTCTAGGAAGTTCTTCTGCAGGGTTTGATCTGTTAGAATCAGAAGCTGCACAGGGCTTAGTGTTCTGCTCTGTGAGGGCCCAGACCTGACTTATACTGTTTCCTTGTACAGTTTCCTTATATTGACTGCCCTCAGCTAAGGGCTATACCCAGAGAGCTACCATTTCCTCATTGGTCAAGAGAAGTTACTAGGAGCGATTGATTCCTTATTGATTCCTTAACAAGGGAAGTGGCTAGGCATTTTATCTCAGCTTGTTTCTGTCTTCTGAATCTGGGGCCTCTCCTCAACACTGCCCCTGAGAAGCCACAGAGAGTCCTTATGTTATTAGAGAAGAGGTTGGATGGACTCCTTTCCAGGGCTGTCCAGCGGGACTATGGTCATGGGCCCTTAGAGATGTTTGCAGCAGAAATGAATTTGTATCTTGTTTTACTGGGATGTGTTCAAAGTTTCAACACGTTCTCATATGTTCTTGCAGCTCCATAAGGGTAGTGAGTGGCGTGCCAGCCAATTTACCCCACAGAGACTTCAACTCTTCCATGGCTGTTTGTGTTACTCACTAATGTCAAGTGTTTACATTTCATGCACAGTATCCTGTCTCCTTGAATCCTGACAAGGTCCCCGATGGCTATTGGAGAAATGATAACCACTTCAGGCGTGCATACGCTCCCTGGTCATCCGATGACCCTGAAGTGTGTCTGCCTTAGCCTGATGACCAACTCAACTCTCTCTATGTTTGAGCCAACTGTAAGAGGGTCACATATAAGTGGACATGCATCCTAGAGATGTCTTTGGTACCGAAAACCATATTTGAATAAAAGATAGGTTAAATTAGAACTAGTGGGGCAGTTTCCTTGAACTCTGGATTCCAGGTCAGTTGGAAAAATCATCCAGTTAACTCTTCTTTAGGTGGTGAGTCCCTCACTGTGGGGAAGATTCAGATGAAGGCTGGATAGCCACTTCCTGCCATACTTGAAAGGCTACTTTAAATCTGAGTGCTGAGGTAAGATGAGCTTTTAAGGGCTCTTGCTAGCTTGATATCCAGCCATTTGAAAGCATAACCTTTCCATTCCTGAATTTCCTCCTTCCTTTCTTCAGTGGTTCTGTTGCTGGTGGTTTTGATGGAGGCTAACACTGGTGT
This sequence comes from Rhabdomys pumilio, assembly GCA_030674055.1. Taxonomy (NCBI): domain Eukaryota; kingdom Metazoa; phylum Chordata; class Mammalia; order Rodentia; family Muridae; genus Rhabdomys; species Rhabdomys pumilio. The sequence goes on from JANHMN010000012.1 coordinate 29,962,864, forward strand.
GCGACTGTCGTGGCATTGGCTGTGAATGGCCCATGTTCCTCTACTTATGAGTTTATTAACAAATACCAGAGAGATATTACAATAGCAGAACAAACCCAGGGGGAGGAAAAAGCCATTTTCATGTCAAAGAAGCCCTTCTCCCTATGCTGGGGAAACACCTCAATACATTGTTGCTTGCTAACAGAACCAGTGAGAAAGGCCTGTATGGATATTTTAGAGTAGGAAAGGTGCCTGAAGATTGTTTAACCAGTCTCTACTCAAAAATTGATGCTTGGCCAAGCTGTTTGACAAAAATTAGTTATAAAACCTGGTGAGATGAAGGCAGTGGTTTTTGTCCATTTTACAGATGAGCAAAAGGAGATCTGGAGAATGGTGTTGACTTGCTTGCTTGGCCTTTAAAGACCAAGTATGAGAAACTAGGTCTCATGAGGTACTAGGACAGAGAGACTGTGTGTGTGTGTGTGGGGGGGGACACACAGAGAGAGAATACACACAGATATGTACATATGCATATGTATATGTATTGGGGGCAGAATTAATAGCATGTAAGGCAAAATGGCCAGGCTGAAGTACCTTTCTTTGTACCTGTCTGGGGCCAGCACAAGGCTTACTGAGTTAATGAGAATGTGGATGACTGTATAATTGATACCCGAATGAATGCATTTTCTGATACGGCCACCTCTCAGCTTTATAAGTCAGTGAAATCAGTCACTTGTTCTTTGATCGCAGCATTTCAGGTAGCCTCTGAGCACCCTGCAAATGGAGGAGCCTGCCTGGCCTTACTGACATTGAGGAGTTGCCTTGAGCATCTTTGAGTGCAGAGACACCTGCAAGAATGTACCTTAGATGGTCCCCAAGGAATAAGATTTCTGGGTCCTAGGTTATGGGCAGGGTACTGGTTCTCAGGACACATAGGGACTGAGGATTCAGGAGAAAATAACCACTGGAGTGCCATCAGCATGCACAAAGGAAGTTTGGTTTTTGGCAGACACCCAGTGAATGTGTGAATGAGTGCAACAGTGCCTGTCTACTATAGCCCTGAAGATATACTGCCGGAAGCCATACAGAGAGACCTGTTACAACCGCACCAGGTCTCTAATCCTAATGTTTTCCTCTCATCCACATGCACCTGCAGTCACTTGTCTGCTCCTAGTGCCTGGCATCACAACTTTTATCATGCCCTGGCTATGTCTGGGTACACAGGAGAGAATATCTTTTAAAACTTTTGGCTGGAACCATCTCTAGAGAGAAGTTGTTTCTGAGACAGTATACTAGTGGATGTTGGGCAATTGCAGCTGGCCTGGTCTGCCCAGGAGCTAAATTGCAGGGCTATAGTCTTCTGCAAGTGCCAGGAAGTCGAGAAAAAGCAAGCACACCACAGCACCAAATCAGATGAGATTTTACTGGAAACGTGGGTCTAAAAGTTTCAGTTAGGCCAGCAAGGATCGGTTACAATGCTCGAGCTTGGCTGCTGTCTTACACAGCGCTGTGCCTGGATCTGACAATACTGTGTCACCAGTCTGGCAGGAGAGCAGCTCTTGTTACATGCCCCTACCACAGGGAAAAACAGCCAAGGGAAATAAAGTAAAAACAGAAACACAAACATCACCAACAGAATCTGGGCTAACCCCCGAGGGTTCTGACAACAAATACTGCTGCTGTAGGGGCTTTGCACTGAGCCCTCTGAATATCCTCTGTGGGCCCCTGGCTGGGCCCTTACTAAGTCCTAGATCCACCATGTTGTTCACAGGGCCCTGCACCGTTGTGGCATAGGAGGTGCTGCTACCTCCTTAAAGCAGCCTGTGGTGTGATCTTGGACTTCCGGTTAGGTTCTCCCTTCAACCAAATGGAAGATCTCTCTCTGTCACTCTCTAGACTTTTGGGTGTGCTCAGAACAACGGAATCCATTTCCCAGGAGACACTTTTGAGCTCTGCATAAACAAAACCTGAATCTTTCTGATCCTATCTGAGACAGAGTTCTACTTGTCCCTGGGCAGAGCCTAGGTGGATGATCAGCTGTGTTCTATCCTCTGCAGAGCCCCGACTGAGGCTCGGGGACATTCCATGTGTAAATGTGAGAACTGGGATTCAAACTCATGACTTGGTCCTATACGATGGCCCTTAGCATTCCACAGAGATCTGTATGTCTCACACAGATGGATAGAAGGTAAGGCTGTATAATCATATAAAGGCAAGTGTATGTAATTCAGGTAAGAAGGAAAATACAGCTGCTGGGAATGTTACTTTAAATGCCTACCCGGTAGTGTAGTTAATTCATAAAGGTGATAACAGCATGTTGTGACAAAGTACAACAGGCCCAGCAGCCCTTCTCCGTCTTCTCTCTGGAGATGCAGTCTAGTGAATGGCCCTTTATAACTGTATCCTTAGCTAAACACACATGTCAATAAAAATCCAACATTTGAGTAATTTGGGAACAGCAGTTGACAGATGAGAAAAAGACACATTTTTATATCGTGGTGTCTGGCTTGGGAGACAGGGCATGGGGAAGGTGTCTATATGTCACTTTTAGTTTGCTTGGTTCGATGCTTTCCGTAAACACATTGGGATGCAGTGCTGGGGCTCCCCAGTTTTGTCAGCAAGGTTGAGTGGAAAACAGATGGGAGACCACTAAGATGCTGGTGAAAGCTAGTTAAGACCCATCTGGCTGTAATTGTAGGTGCCCCATGATCCAACACTTAATCACCTGTTATAATCACCCTTTGGAATACCTGTGAGGCCAGGCACTGAGCTCTCTATTAGACCCCTTGGAGGCATCAGTGTCTTCACAATTCTAGGTGTATGAGAGACTCAGCCACTTGCTCAGGTTGAAATCCACCCCCGATTCCTGACTCATAGGGATGTTAGATTCTTGAAATTGCAATTAAATTTACATCACACTTACATAAGTCAATGAAATATGGAAAATGAGAAAGGGATATGAATATGCACCATGCCCGAACTGAGCCTGGCATATAGGTTCGGGGCGGGTTCTATCTGCTTGCCAGGCACTCTGGTACCCTGTCCATGTGGAGGCCTCCCACTGAGCCCTGGGGCCCTAAATTTATGGCCTGGGCTGTGCCAGTAGTCATGAGACTGGCCTAGGTCTGAATTTAGTTCTTTTGGGTAGCTATACAGTTTCCAGAGCCTTGCATAGGATCTCTGGGCTGGAGCCTAGGGACCAGAAGTGGAAGGCCAGAACACCACCTGGTCAGCAAACAAATATGACATCCTCGGATCTTGGCAGGCTGACCTTTGCCAAAGCCTCAAGCTTCTACAGGAAATTGGCTAGAGAGTCTTTTATGTGACAGATGCAAGGTCCCTCTTGGTTCCTTCCATTGGTCATATTTGTAGCTCAGCTCTATGAGGAGAGACTCATACTGCAGGTCACTCTTCTTGGTCCTCTGTGTGCTCATCCTGAAGGCCTGGAGGATCCTGATAGAAGCTGAGGTTGTCTTTTTGTTGAAAAGAACCATGCCTGGGTAATTAGGCAAAGAGAGTGACTTGTGCTAGCTCATGCCCTCTGGGAAAAGTGTGTGTGTGTGTGTGTGTGTGTGTGTGTGTGTGTGTATGCATGCACGTATGTATGTATGTATGTATGTATGTATGTATGTAATAAAAACTCCATTTTAATAAGCTACATATGCAACTCAGATACTCAACTCATGGACTTACTGCTCTTTATTGTGAAGTCTCTGAGCACCCACTCAAATCCTTCACTGTTCCAGGCACTGAGGAAGACAGGCCAGACACAGAGTCCCTAATTCTAAGGGGTTTAGCAGTGAGCACAGTCAATAGGTTACCTCTTTTCTTGAGGCAAGGTTTTATTATGTAGCCTACACTGTCATTGAACTTTTACTATTTCTGCCTGAGCTTTCTTGATGCTTGAGATTGTAGGCAAGTGCCACTAAGCCCAGTAGGCCACTTTTAATACACTTATGCAATGTTATAAACAGGCTGTGTGGGAGCTTGAGGAGGTCGGTGGCATACTCCTTACTTGAGAAACTTGGGGACTGTTTTGCTGACAGCAAAGCTGGTTTTGAAGGCTGTATAAGAGTCTGTCTGGAGAGGATATATGTCATCTCTTAGCGTCATAAAATCAGGAAAAGAAAGCACCATGGTGTTGTAGGCAGAGTGACTTTTGGACTGGAGAATGAGGATCATGAGCTGTGGTGACATGCCATGTGGAACATACAAGAGACTGGGGACAGACTGAGAGAGGTTAGATTAAGAGAGCCCAAAGAAGATTTAAAGCTATAAGAATCCAACTGTCCTACATGAGAGCTTTCGTAGGTAGGGTGAGTAAACCATTCACACACACAGAGTGAAGGAGGCCGGAGATTTTTAATCTAGTAAAGGGAGACAGAGAACCTCCTCACCCTCAGAGGGAATGCAATGGGTCCCTAGAGACAGTGTGGGGAGCCAGCTCACAGACCACAGACATGTCTTAGGCAGGTCTCCCACCTGAGGTACCCTGACTGTAGCTAATGTTGGAGCAGGAGTGGGAACAGAATCTCTGCCTTCCTTTAGCAGCCTTATCTATAGATGGCTCCAGTCTCCAGACAGTTTCAGTCTCAGAGCCCCATCTTACTTTAGGGTGCTGGAATGCTGAGCTGGACATAGTGTGTGGCAAGGCAGTGGGCTCTTGTTTTTGGGGACATTTAAGAGACATGAGTGAGTCAAGAATGGAGACAGCCATCAGGCACCTGCTGATGGATATTGGGGAAGCCTGTGACTTTGAATGAAGTTCTCTGAGCACCATTATACTGTGGTTTTCAGTATGAGTTTTCAGTAGAGTTTTCAGTATGCAATTAGACCAAAAAGGATTCTCTGCTTTCAACAGCTCCTTCTTACTAAATGCATGCCCTTAGTTTTCCCCTTCTGTCTCTCTCCACTCTGTTAGCAGCCCCCACCCCTGCCGTTGCCAAGCAACCAGGCTCTGGACTAGCAATTGCTTTGCCCCCCAAGCCACAGGTGAGTCTCATCAATGTGCCCTTCTTAGAATTGAAGTGACAGAAGCCAGGACAGAGACTTGCTCCCCTAACACTGCAATAATGCGGTGTGGGCAGAAGTGAGCCCAAGTCAATATGGCTCTCTACAGACCTGTTGCTCAGTCAGCCCACGGCTATTCCAGAAGAGAGGCCCTGCCATGTGCCTTCTCATCCTCTCCCAGATAAAGGGGAGCCCCCTGGGACACTGTGGAGTCCAGATCACTATTTATATGCATTGCTTCACCAGGGCAGACACTCTTAAAATACATTAAACAGAAATACCCGCTGTGTCCTCACACCCCCTGTAATTTGAGCTGATCTATGAATGAACTGGGCAGAATTCCACGCTGAAAATGTGGAAGAAAGAGGCCTGGTGTTCTGACAGCCCTCAGATGCCTGAAGAATCTAATAAGCAGTAAAGAGACATTTGAATGTTCTCCTGCCCATTGAGGGACTGGTTCGGGGCAGCCACCTTACTACCAGGGCCATGGCATTGGTGGCTCCGAAGGGTTGTGCTAGTGTGTGCCAAGGTGGATTTTGGAGGTTGGCCTTTGGAAGGAGAGCTCAAACTTGTTCATTCTCAGAAACCATACATATCTAAATTCAGGTTTCAGTCAAAGGTGAGATAAGAGGAAGATTAGGCAGGGAGAGAGCTAGAGGAAGTGGGGATAGCCAGGTGAGTGAAGGTAGAGCCTTAAAGAGGAGGGACTGTCTGTAGCTTTGTGAGATACAGCAAGATTCTGTGTTGCCTGTGCCTTAGACTACTTGCTGCTGGACCCTATTTGTGCTTGGGAGTTAGAGGTGTGGTCCTGCAGAATCAATGCCACAGACTCATGGAGCAGGTGGGCTCCCTGAACACTGTTGTAAGCTATTTAATACCGGCCACTCACATCCCATTGGTCCCAAGAAAGCATCTCGTCTAAACAGCAGTTTCTGATTGGCTGGCATTGTCTGCATCAGCAATCCTCAATTAGGTCTTCCTGTAGGAGATGCTTTTGTGGCTGCGTATCCCTGGCGATTTACACAGAAGTAGCCCCTCAGTTCCTGCTACAATTCTGCTTCATGCTGAATCTACTTGCCTTTGAAAAAGAAGGTTTGGGAAGTGCTTAACTCAGGAGACTAAAAACCTGAACCTTGGGAAAAGTTGGGTCAATGTGGCAAAGTGACAGACAGTATCTTTCTCACCTCAACATATGAGTACTCTTCTGTGGACAGATGGCTATTTGCATCTTCAAACACAGCCACCTTGCTGGGAACACACTCCCTTTCCTAGCAGGGATGGTGGAAGTCTGTGCACTTGTTCTTGTCATCAGATTCCAGGATCCAAGGAAATAATAAAGAACCAGGTGACCCAGGCCTTTCTCATGCCAGTTGCTAGCAAGGGAAGCACTTTGACTGGAACAAAAGGAATTTCCCCAAAACAATAGACAGATTCTGATGCCTGAAGGGGGAGGCAGAAAGGATCATAGGCAACACTGGTGTGCAGAGACTCAAAGGTTGTCAGTGCAAAGGGCCCTGAAACCCAGATGTACCTTAATTGAAGCATCGAATCTTCTCTCTCAACTCAGTTAAGGGTTTAGACTTAGTATGTTTTAGCTTACAAACACGATTCAGAATTGACAGCTAAACACACTTTGGCCATTGTGGATGTCAATCTCTGTTCTGGCCCAGGACCTACTTATATGTGTGCTGCTCTGTCAACCTTAACTGAATTAATGGACAAACTGTTTTAATATGGTGTGGTAATTATTCTTCTCACTGTGATAAAGATACCTGGCAAAAACATCTTACGAAGCAAAGGTTTACTTTAGTTCACAGTCTGAGTAGATGGTCCAACACGGTAGGAAAGGCGGTGAACAACAGGACTCGACAAGTGGCTAGGCAAGCTGTGTCTGTGGTCTGGAAAGAGAGAGATGAATGTGGTTAACTTCCTTCTTTCTTATTCAGTCCAGGATGCCACACTGGGCTCCTACGTCAGGTTAGGCCTTCCTTTTCCACTTCTACCTTTCTGGAGATGCTCACCCTCATAGGCTCATCTGTAGGTGTGTTGATATGGTGGCTATAAATTCTATCCCATTATCAAATCAAGATTAAACATCACACACGAGTCCCACAAATCCTTTGTTTTTGTTTATGTATACACTTTAAACCCCAGTTGCAGCCCCCTGGCCCAGTCACCATCTCACAACCCCTCCTCCTTTTCCCTTCCCTTTCTCCTCTGAGAAAGGGGAGACCCCCGTTGGATATCACCCCACCCTGGCACACCAAGTCACTGTAGGACTATCCTCTATCACTATCCTCTCACACAAGTCACTATCCTCTCACACTGAGGCCAGACAAGGCTACCAGGTTAGGGGAACAGGATCCACAGGCAGGCAACAGAGTTAGGAACACCCTCTGCTCTAGTTTTTGGGGGAACCCTCATGGAAACCAAGCTGCACGTCTGTCTTGAGGGGATAAATCTGGGAGGGATTCCTTGTCTTATTCACCTGTCAGAACCCTCAGGTTGATCCTGGGAGTTATTGAAAGAACATCCTGAAACAGCTGAAATTTGGGGATTTATAATGAAACCTCTGTCACCCTCATCCTGATTTAGGGATGTTGGTCAAAACCTCCTTCCTATGCCTGGTGTCCCATGTCCCATGACTTCCTCAGCACTTGGAGTTCAACAAGGACTTGCTGTTAGCCAGTTGCAGCAGGAACATTAATCTTATACTCTGTGAAGGGAGATGTCTGCCCTCCCATCTCAGGCAATGCTAAGCCATTGTTCTAACTGATTTGGTGGGGGTAGGATAATGGGCTCCTCCTTTAGTGCTCTGGATTTGTCTCCCCCTCAATTATATGCTGAACTCTAACTTTCAAAATGTAGGTGTCATGGTATTTGGAAATGAGGCCATTGGGAGGTACTGTGCTGTGAAGTTAGGACTCTCTTGAGTGAATTAAATTTGTAAGGGTCCGAAAATTGAGCTGAAGGAAGGCTCAGATAATATACAAAAATAAAGAGCATTTATTATGCAGAAGCATCCAACATGTGGAGGTCAAACATTCTCTAAAATGGTGACCCCAGACAAAGGCACACAGCTCTTCTTAAAGGGAACTGGGGGAACTCTCTAGAAGGATTAGGTAATCTAAACATTTCATTGGTGGGTGTGCGAGGGGTCACAGGTAGCTAGTAGTCTTCGTTCCTATCTCATGAACACTTAGCTACAGGATGAGATAGGGCTTTCCAGCACAGATGACCCATCCTGGGATAAGTTATTTCCCCATTCTTGTGGTTATCTCCAGGCTGTTGTTCGGGAGAGGGTTTTATGATCTTGTTCTGGATTTTATGGTCTGTCCCTGGAGCTGGTGTCTTATGGCCTAGTTTCTGGGACTTAGGGTCTGTTCTTGGAGCTGGTATCTTACAGCCTTTGTTTTCGAAATCAAGCCTGGTCCTTAAATGGAGACAAACAGGGTCCTTAAATGGAGACAAATGGGGTTTATGTTGTCCTTTCAAAATTAACCTTATGAAAGACCAGAGGGGCTCCTCATGCCTTCTGCCATGTCAGACACAGGGAAGAGACAGCTAACTATGAGTAAGGCAGTGACCCTCAGCAGATATCATGTCTGTTGGTACCTTGATTTGGGATTTCCAGATGCCAGTACTACAGACTTAAGCCTCTTAGTTTGTTATAGCAGCCCATGTGAAATAAGACACACACTGTACTTCAGGAGCTGGCCTGTGGGGACACAGCTTGACCTCAGGGACTTTGCAGGGATTCCGTTCATCAAGGCAGTTATTACATGGGCAAATGCCTGCCACAGAAGAATCACAGCATATAGAGAACATTTCCTTCCTTCTACTCCTCAACCTGGATTCTAGTTTCCTTTCTGTTTCCCACTGTTGATAAAACCCCAAACAACTATAAAAACAGAACAGGGCGAGCTAGCACCCAGATGTGATTCCCATTCACAGTGTTTTGTTTAAAAGAAAAATTATTGTATGAACTTGAGATTGCAATAGGTATAAATAGGATATGTGTATATACCATTTAATTTGGTTTATCAAATGTTTTATTACATTGTTAAAAAGTTGTAAATAGAAGATAAATGAAGCCTCTGCCTGCTCTGCAACACATAACCACTGAGAGGACCATGACAATCAGTCACATGGCTAAAATCCTAGCGTTCTCCATGCTAATGAGGTGTCTAGATAGACCCCAAGCATTCAGCCAATGAGCTTCCCTTCCTGGGCATTCCTTCCTGCAAAGGGTTTTTAATCCCTGGCTCACCCAGAGTAAAGTGTATGAATTCTCATCTACCATCAAATAAAGCAATTTGCACAAGCATGGACCATCTTTTCATCAAAAATCGCCATGGGGGGAGCTACTTAGTTGTAGAGAGCCTTACCTAAATCCCCAGGAGAAGGTCTTCTCTCTTTCAGCCCCTCCATACCCTTGGCACTCACCCAAAACCAAACCTTATTCCCCATCCCGGGCTCTGTCTTCCCTTTTCTACCTGGTGTGTGGATGATCTTGCCCTGAGGGAAAGCACAGACTAGGTACCCCATTCCTGACTCCCAGCAGTATGCCCGTGGCTCCTGAGTACACTGGAGGTTGGGAACGACAGCAATCATCTCAGATTCCACTGTTTTTCACCCAGGAAAACACGGACTGAGGACATTACAGATTGTGGTCTGCCTCCACTGAGTGGCAAGCTGGTGGTGATCCAGGCACTCCAGTGGCGAGGCAGGACACCACCTGAGGGATAGGAGTAGGTAGCCACTGAGGGACCACATCTTGTTTTGGTTTTATTAGAGACTGTGTCTTGCTGTGTGGTCCTGACAGGCTTCAAACTTGAAAACCTTCTCTTGACACTATTTCTGAGACTACAGGCATATACCATCATAAATGAACTACATATTCTAATTACTTGCTAATTATTTTTCATTTGTCTCAAAAGGCTTTTATTGATTGTTGAAATAATTGCATGAGTATTCCTTTAAAAATTAGTTGAAGACAGTTTGAAAATTTATAGTGTTTTTATCCACTGAGCGAGTTTCTCTACCAAGTTGTAATTGTTCTTATTCTTTTTGTCACTAGCCATTTGGAGGTATATGGATAGCAGTATCATTGCTATTTTGGGCAACTTTCTGTGAGAGAATGGGCCTCATGGTTTTGACAGACAGTCATTTTGTTACCAAGGCAGGGATATATGTTTAGCTCCTTGGACCTTGCTGATATTACAAAAACAAAACAAAAACAAACAAACAAACAAACAAACAAAGAACCCCAATTATTTAAAATATACATATATACCATCCTGAGTTTTCTATCATGAGAATCACTGGAAAATACTAGGCTGGGGAAGAAAACTCAACATAGAACGATATTGCGGCCTGATTCCTGAAAATGTTGGTGGCCTCAGAAATGGGGCACTGTGGTTGTCTGCATCTGAGTAGATACCCCTTGCCCCTTCTTCCTTCTTCACCCTCTTCACTCTTCAGAAGTATCTCCAGCTCCATTTGCTTTCCTGACCAAATTAGCTACCTGACTACAGCCCCTCTAATAGCTATCTCAGTGGGCCGAGCCTGAACTCACCATTCTGTTTTCTTTTTGTTGTTGTTGTTTTTGTTTTTCAAGACATGGTTTCTCTGTATAGCCCTGACTGTCCTGGAACTCACTCTGTAGACAGGCTGGCCTTGAACTCAGAAATCCACCTGCTTCTGCCTCCCAAGTGCTGGGATTAAAGGTGTGCGCCACCACTGCCCAGCTCTTGTGAACTGGCTTCCAGAGGCTCAAGCTGAACATAGCTTCTCTTTTGGGTGCTCTTCTCTCTATGTGTCCCTATTGTTGGCTCAGTCATTTGATACCACAGAATCCATAGCTGGGGCAGTGGCTGTCTTAGGAAACACTCTTGGCATCCATCTCCTTTATGATATGATTGTAGCTTCCTCATTGGTCCTTTTAATTTGTCTTTATAGGTACACTTTCTGAATTCTCATTAGTAGAGGTAACTGCCATGCAAGAAAACATGGGCAGACCCATATTTGGACTCCTAGTCAAGTCTGGGCCCTTGGTGTCTATAGAACAAGTCTCTGGGCTTCCTTTGCTCATTTTATTTCCTCACCTCTGAGTGCCTCCTTCTCCCCCAATCCCATTTTTTCTCTAGTCTGATCTTTTATCATTTTTTCAGCCCCTCCTCCAAACTCTTGTATTCTGCATACTGTCTGAGCAATCACAAGCAGGAGATAGTGTTTGTGAAGTAGCTGTTGCCCCTCTGCTTCTTTGCTTACTCCCAGCATGTCTTCCCAGGCTCGACTACCCTTGTCCTCCTGGGACCTGACTTTGAAGCTTGTACTCTCAGTACCCATGACTTGGTATCTTCCCTAATCAGAGTAGGAATCGCATGGATACATATCACCTCATTGCTTGTCTGTCTGTACCTTTGGGGCATCAGAAACACGGCATGTGGTGCTATTGATATCCATTTAGAACATGATTAAGTCAGAGATGAGAGCAATTCTATCACTGGTACCCTGTGGAATCAACAATGGTGTGGGTTAGGTGACTTGGCTGTGTGAATAGTCAGTTGAGACTGCAATGGTACTATTCTACTTCATGAAAGTCACCCTATCATTGTCTTATATTATTGACTCCCCAGATCTCAGAAGTAGAGATATTGTTCTCATTTTATGGGTGATACAACTAAGGATTGGAGAAAAATAGTGCAATGCCCTGGAGATTCTCCTCGGCCTGGTGCATTTAAAGCTTCCTAGCTATGTGATGAAGCACAACATGCCTGAGAGATGTATAGTTTACCCCAGCTGGACGCATGAAAGAGCTGTTCAAAGATGCTGAGAGACTGGTTTGCATACTCCTGGGACAGCCAGGGATTTGAATATGGGTCCTGAAAGACCGACTTCATTTTGCGAGCTTCTACTAGACAGACCAATAGTGTCAGTGACAGTTGTCCTGACATAGAGACCATCCTTAGTGTGTATGTGTTGAGGAATGAAGATAGGTATCAATCCACATGGACCTTAGTTTTAAATCTAGGGTCTTGCCTGGCTTCTGGGAGCCCTATTGGACTGGAAACTGCTTAGACTTAATCTGCAATCTCTGACTTAACAGTAGAGTTTGCATCATAAAAAGTTTAGCAGGTCTGAGCTAGGGGCTTAGAGCTGGGTTGTGTTATAAAGGAAGACACATCTCAATGTCAGTTCTGCCACATCATGACTTTATATTCTAGCCAGATTTCTGCTCAGAACACAGTTCATCACCCAGCAACACAGCAGTGGTACTCTATGACACCCTGGTCCCATCCTCAGCAGCATGGACTCTGCCTAGGCTGCCCTAGTAGTATGCCAAATCTCATTTTCTTTCTCTAAATTGGTTTCTACCCAGTATTTGTCTTTCTTCTCCCTTGTCTGGGTCCCTGGATAAGGAATGCTGGTTGCTATGGCAATGGACTGGCTAGTGGAAGGAACTCAGCTCACTAAATTAATTGCTGGACTTTTGGGTAACTAATGGCAGTGCTCTACCTCCCAGGGCCATTGGTGTGGCCTACGTCATTCCAACTTGGCCGCCAGCCCTTGGAAATAGATCAAAGCCAAGTGGGAGGGAGCTGGCACAATGGTTGTCCCTACCCACTGCGCTGTCACCTAAGGTGAGATGGGGAGGATGGAGATCTACATGAAATCTCCCATTTCTTCAGTTCTATCAGATCCCTGCTTTGCAGAAATCCCTGCCCATAACTCATGCCACCATTCTGTAACAGAGATGGTTCTCTTCTGATATACAATAGGACAGGAACTGCTAATTTGGTCCCTGGAGAACACAGCTTGGATTCCACACCACATTCCCCTTTGTGAACATCTAGGGAGCACTCCTCTTATTAGGGTTATTATTTTTTTTCATGCCCTACTATTTGGAAAAAATGAGCAGAAAGATCCTAACTCACTCTATGAAGACAGAATTATCTGAAGATCCAAGACACACAAAACTGTTGGAACAAAGCAAGACTACAGACTAATACCGTTCACGAATATAGATATAAAACTCCTCCGTGAACCTTAGTCAATCAAATCCAACAAGGAAAAAATTATGCGCAGACACTTGAGCTTATCCCAAGTGTGCAAGGTTGGTTTAATACCATTAAGCCAATTACTGCTAGCTAAGAACCAAACAAGAAAGTACCCTTTCCCCTCAACTATCCTACTCAGAAGTCTTTCTCCAAAGACCTGCCTCTTCACTTCTGAAATCCCAATCTTTCGCTTACTGTAAATTGGGAACTGCATGGTTTGACTTGTGATTAGTTTCTTTAGTTGTATACCTTCTCCTCCTTTGCAGTGATGTTGCTCTAGACATACTGTGGATACTGAAAGGGGCAGGATTCTGCCAGAAGATTCTTAGGTGGACTGGACTTATCCTGGCTTTGAAGTCATTAAAATTGCTGGTCTTTGGTTATTCTGTTTCTGACTCTGAAAATGAGTATGGCATGCCTTTTGTACACATAGAATGGTTGTTATATATGAAACCTTTAGAATGGCCACCAGAGTTTAGTGAGCATGACATACTATACAATGGTTAGTGATGGGAAGTATACATCTTTGATATCACTGAGACCAGACCCCAGGTCCAGCATGGTCATTACCAGTGGTGTGTGCTTGGGGCAGTTTCTATACTATATATTTGCATCACCAGTAAAGCAGAGATGGTAGTCCATTGTACAAGTGTGTCATGAGGGAGTTGATAGTCAGGGTAGTTAGTTGGGAAATGGAGATGCCCACCCTTAGGGTGGGTGGAGACAGAAGCATGCAGTGTCTTTATAATAGACCATGTTCACCAATGCCAGCCTTTGCCTGGGGACACTTTAGGTTCTGTGTGTCAGGAACAAGCAGGTCTGGGATTTATGTCTATATCTGGCTCATTCTCTCACCCAGCTTTCTGCTGGGTAAGGCTTTGAGTCCTCTGATGAAAGTCCCTATTTGTGACTCCTGTAAGTTATACCTCACTTTCCACAAAGCCCTGGTCAGCATAGCTCTCTCTTTATGACTGAGCATCTTTTAGCCTCCCTATAGGGTGCTGAGATCCAGACAGTGCCCAGGCAGTGATGTCACTGTGGCATTGTAGAACCTGCTGCCCATTATTTTCCCTTATGTCAGTGGGTCTGCCTTCATGGCCAGTGGAACTACTAGAACCTCTGCCATCTTTGGTGACCTCTTGCCAAGTCTCAGGATTACAATATTTCCAATGGAGGACCCTGTTTTTTCCTCTGGCAGATACAGGCTCTGGGAGAGTGACTGCTGGGATGTGAGCAGACCTTGCTATAAAATCTGACCTATGCCTAGTGCCTCAAGGCAACTGAGATGACTTCTCTTCAACAGTTATTCTTCTTGGGAAGAAGTGTGGGGACACTGCCTTCTTCCAGAATGTTCCAGGGCAGAATCTCTTCTCTTAAAATGTCAGCTTCTAGAAGCCTTATCATTCTATTAGCATTAAGGAGGCCCATTGAATTCCTTAGTTCATGGCCACTGGTGGCCAGTTTTGTCCTTCTTTGCCTGCTGTATACATGGTTCTGGGTTGCCTTCTTCTTTCATCTAGAAAGACTGTCATGAAGACAATGAACCCAGTCAGAAAAACAATTCATGTTAATTTATATATTAAACCATAGAGTGACCACCAACCTATATTTCACCTACACTGTGTTTTCCACTTGCTGTGGAGACAACACAATTTCACGAGAATTGTGATGTGAACATCTTTATATTACTTTATTTTAAAATATTTGTTTCCGATTTTATTTATTATTTTTGACCTTATATGTTGTTTTAGTGTTTCATATTTTTTTACATTGTATTTTTATTCACTGTATTTCCAAACATTCACTCTCTCTCAACCTTTTCATCTCTTCCCATTCAACTTTAAGATGATTTCCCCTCTTCCTCCTCCTCCTCTTCCTCCTCCTCTTTCTCTTCTTCCTCTTCCTTCTCTTCTTCCTCCTCTTTCTCCTCCTCTTCCTCTTCCTCCTCCTCTTTCTCTTCTTCCTCCTCTTTCTCTTCTTCCTCCTCCTTCTCTTCTTCCTCCTCTTTCTCCTCCTCCTCCTCTTCCTCCTCCTCTTTCTCTTCTTCCTCCTCCTTCTCTTCCTCCTCCTCTTTCTCCTCCTCCTCCTCTTTCTCCTCCTCTTCATCCTCTTTTTCTTATTCACTTTTACCTTTCCCCATTGAGTCCCATTTGTGTTGCTCAGCTAGTTTGGGGACTAGTGTGTGGTCATCCCACTAAGGGTCATGTCATTAAATAAACAAACCCCTCCAGCAGTTAGAAAATGCTAATAACTGTGGATAACAATATTTTCCAAGCACAACAGAACAGGTGCACACACGTACTCACAGTGATTGTGACATCATGCACAAGATCCCCACAAGCTCCAGCTAGACAAAAATCCCAGTAGAGAGGGCAGGGAAATGGACATGTAATTAAAATATTTGTATTGTATTATTTGATAATCTCATACATGTTTGCAAGAGAATAGGATCTCATCCATTCCCCATTCTCTCTGACTCTCCTGGTTTCCACCTTGGCACATGCCCCTCCCAACTTCATTCCCTCTTATTTTATTAGAAGTATATTCCACTAAGTTTAGTTAGTGCTGTCCATATATACTTGGGTGTGGGGCCATCCATTTGAGCAAAGAAAACCTACTCTGGATATACCCTTAAAGAATGACTCTCTCTCTTGCAAGCTCTCAGCTGCCAATAGTTCCTCAGTAAAGGGTGTATCCTCAAGAACTCCTCCGTCATCTATGTCAGAAGTTTGGCTGACTTGAGTTTTATACAGGTCATGTTCAGGAAAACATAGTTACTATGAGTTTATAAGTTTGGTAAACCACATCATGTCCAGAAGATGGCATTTCACAGTGCTGTTTCCCATCCTCTGTCTCTTAAAATTCTGTCTCTTCTTTCTCAATGTCATTTTGAGTCTTGGTGAAGGGTTGAAAAAACAGAATACCTTTTTATATTTATTTGTTTTTATATTTGTACATATGTTATATAGAAGATATATACACATCTATAATGTTTTTGAAGCCATTTCATCACCGCAGAGAGAACTGTCAGTCTCTTAAGTGATGACATTAAGTGACTTCTCCACATTGACTCAAACCTTAGCTAATTTTTTCAAAGTTTTTGTAGTGTTATGTGTACAATTCTTACACCCCCGTGGTTGCAGTTGTTCTAGGTGTTTTATATTTCTTGATGTTCTTCTCCATGGGGTTTATAGCACCCCTTTTTGGATCAGTCACAAAGACAGTGCTGTAGTGCCAATTTTTCACGACTTTGATGGATTTATTGGTTCTAATGGTTTTGTGGATTCTCTAGTATTTGTGCAGATAATATACCATCTCTAGATTTGGGAACTTTGAGTTCTTTTTTTCCAGATTGAATACCCTTTATTATTATTTTTTTTCATGCTGAATTGTTCTGGCACTGTGTTGAATAGAGTTGTGCAGCAGGGATTCTTGTATTGTTTTTGACCTTAAAGGAAAAACAGTCAACATTTTGCCATTAAGTATGAGTTAAGATTTGGCCATTGTTATCCCGAGGAATCCCATTATGATCCTCATTAATGGAGTGGGTGCTTGTATGTTGAAGAGATATTGGCCTGAGTCACAACATGTCTTTGGTTTTTGTTTGTTTGTTTGTTTTGGTGCCAGTAGGGATCATGTATTTTTCCTTCCCTTCTTTCTATTGATATGATACTTACATCAGATTTTGTTCTTTGTCGAATTGTGTTCCTGACATAAATTGCATTTGGCCACGGCATTTGATACTTCAGTAACTCACACAAATAAGCCTGCTTCTCCTTTACTCCATAGATTCTTCATAAAGAAATATATCCTTATTTCTCCTGTGTGCACTGGGAAAGGTATGCATTAAGAATTCTGAAAAGTTGAAGAAAATAACTTGGATGATGCCTAGCTTTCCCAGTCAGGGAAATTATTACATTTTATGAGTCATGACAAACATTGGGTAAGGGTATATGCTACCACTTTATCCACCTGTCCACCATCTTTCATATGTCCTCCAAAATAGTCACTGGAAGGTTGCTGCTGTTGGATTTTCCTCCATCTATGGAGATGATAGAGTATGGCTCAATCCAGAAGACGCTTAGATTCAAATCCCAGTCTGTCCCCTCAGCTCTCCACTGACCTGGGAAAGTGGTACCTTTTCTCCATCCTAGTCTCTTCCTTTCCCTCACAAAAGTGATAGAGCCTGGCTTGAGAGGCCACAGGAGATCACACCAGAGACAAAAATGTCTGACTTATGGCACATAATAAATGGTGGCTAACCATCTAAGTTCATGGCTCTCTGATGGCATCACTGACAAATGAGTCCTTGCCACTACAAACTTCAAGATAGTAAGATATGG
Source organism: Rhabdomys pumilio (assembly GCA_030674055.1). Lineage (NCBI taxonomy): Eukaryota > Metazoa > Chordata > Mammalia > Rodentia > Muridae > Rhabdomys > Rhabdomys pumilio. Next base: position 29,980,259 of record JANHMN010000012.1, read on the forward strand.
ATTGGCATTGATACTGGCCTTTGATCATCCATCCATAAAGTTAGTATTTATGGAGTTGCACAGCATTGCTTGGAACTGTTCTGGGTCCCGGGCAACAATATAGACATGGCAGACAGTTCCTGTATTCATAAGTCAATGAAGGATGGAAGAGCTGGGCAACTTGCAGACATGTTCTTTCCCATGTTCCTTTCCTTCTTGACCCCTCTGACTCCCTGAGCCCAGAACCATGACTGCCCTGCTTGTTCTGTCAGGTATAGCACTTTTCCTTTTGATCCTGCATCTGTCTCTTGATGTTTTCCATGTGCCATTCATTATTCAGACCCTGCATAGCTCAGGCACTTGTGAGGTTGCCTTCAGTGCTTTGAGACAAGGCGTACCACATTACCCTGAAGGTGGTAGAACCCGGATTATAGAGTTAATTCACTGGTTCTGAGAGGAACCTTTCTCCACAGGAATGTTAAGTACCCTGCCACCTTCTGAGGCCAGACATGATGTTCTTGTTTAGAGTTGTTACCTGCCTTGTATACGTTTGTTTGACTTCCTGCTCAGCTTTCCAAACTCAACTTGCCAAAAGCTCTGGAAGTCTGACCTTTCCCCAAATATCCAGGTGATAGCCACATACACTATCCACTTGCCTGTGCTCCCATTACTCCCTGGGCTTTCTTCATCCTGTGCTCACTGCCATGCCCTGTACTGTCCTGGCATCTTAGTAGATCCCAGAAGTCAATGAGGACTTCCCAGGGTGACTCTGTGTACTTTACATACCTGTCCTAGGCATGTAACAGGAGTAAGGAATATTTATTGAATGAACATACCAATGCTAAAAATCTATAAGCCCCCTTCTTTATACAGATGGTGGCTTTACAAACATTTTTTTTAAACAGACATTTGCAGACTGGGGACATGGATCAGTGGGTAACATGCTTTCTGTGCAAGCATGAGGATCCAAGTTCAAACTCCAGAACCCACAGAAAAACTGTATATAGTGGCATGTGTCTGAAACTGCAGCATTGGGGTGTAGATGTAATTTGTTTAGATAGTTTATTTGGGTTTTTTTATATCTACTATCATTCACCAACTCAATCCCTTCTAACACCCAACACCAAGTAGGAGAGACAGAAGGTTAGAGGAGAAAAGGGGCATGGACCTCTATATGCTACTTCCCATGGTTCCTTGGGGCAAATCCAGTCGTCATCATCAGGATATCCAACGGCCTAGTAAACTAGTAATAATAAACGAGCTAGCAGCAGTAGGGGCGTCAACAGGGGGAGCAGCCACTGCTGAATCTCTTGGGGCTCTCCCATGCATATTCTCTAAAGAATTCTCTGAATTAAACTGTCTGTAGCTGGGAACGATCACGCCCCTCCCAGAGCCTGAATGAGGCAAATAGTCAGCTACTGTGGACAATCTGAAGCAGCCCTGTATCCCACGCTAAGATTAAAACAAAAATGTTTTCACATAACATACCTGGGCTTTTAAAGAAACCAAAATTCTCACTATTCTGGCGTGAGGCAGAGGTAGTAGGAACATGAGAACTAGTCTAGCTGAAACTAGGGAATGCCCAGTCAGTGAGAGACTCAGCCTATACATGCATACATGCATGCATGCATGCATGCATGCATACATTTATACATACAGCACAGACCTCTGGCCTCCCTAGGTGCATGCATGGGTGAGTACATCCCCAAACACAATTTAATACTCACATATGCCACAGCATATATACATACACACACAATCCAAACAAAAGGAGAAATGGACATTTGAATATGCAGAATTGTCAAAAACATTTGAATAACAAACCTCATGGACCAAAGATATGCATAGAAAACAAGAAACCACCTATCGCATTTGAGCTAGAAAAGGCTGAAGGGGACGATCTCTCGGTGCTGCTGCTGATTATGTTGGGATGTGGGGCCATGTGCTGCGGAGAGCTGAGGAAACTTCTGGAAAGTAATTTGGGAACTTGTGTTAGGGTCTTTATAAAATGCATAGGGCTCTCCGGGCATTCCCTATGACCACACTGTGGGAAAAACATTATACATTCATAAGAATCAGGTACTGAAGTTTGCTCAGTAGTTTCCTAGACAAATTGATGACCCAGAGTAGACATTACAAAGATTTAAGACCATTTGAGAAGTTTGGAGTAGACAAGACTTCTTAAGATACATCCCTGGCATGGAAGGGAGAATGTCGGTGACCTGGACCTGGCCAGTAAGCTTGACTTCAGGGTCCAGATCTAAGCATCCCCACTGGTAATCATGAGCTGTTATCCCTCCATGCTGTAGCTCTTTACCTAGATAGTGGAGGGAGGTCGTGGTACCAACACAGAGCCTGGTCCTGTGGATTAAATAAAATGGAGCAGTGGAAAAGAGCTCACTCAGAGGAACAGGCAAGTAGCCTTCCTTACTGTCAGTGTCAGGCACTGGGAATATCTTTACTATAAAGGAACTAAAGATAAGCTTTGGGTGCTGCCGTGTCCATCAGAATGGCCTGGATGATCCTGTCTCCTGGCCAACCCAGCCTCTGTGCTCAGCTTTCCCCTGTGGCAGCTGAATTACTAACTCCCTCTTCATTCTTCCTTTGTTTCCTCCTTCCTTCCCTCTCTCCCTACTCTTTTCCCTCCTTGCTCTGCTTTCTTCTTTCCCCTCACCTATCAGCATTAACTGAGTGTTACGTTTTGCTGTTTTTACACTAGTACCAGGGCTACTAAGACCTTTTCCTCACACTTAAAGAGGCCCTTTAACATCAATGGGTAGGTGGTTGCAGCATGGCTCAATGTTAGACCCCATGGAATCAACCGTGCTTAAAACTCACGTGGGGATGTAACCAGCTTCAACTTGCCACTGATTTGACAGGGAGGTGAGGGTTTGAGGAGGAGCCCTCCGGGTGTAAGCCTTTAGCTCTATAGAGGGTTAGAGAAGATGTAGGAAGAGTTGTGATTTGAGAACAGAATTGGGATCGTCTATCTCCCTTGAATAAACTGTGGTGATGAAGAGTATCCCTTAGTCATTCTAGACCACATCACTTTGGTGATGTGCATCTGAAAACTGATATGTTAAAATCTTGTCATATGTTGTAGTTTGGTGAATATAGGGACTAGGAGGAATTTTTGGCTTGAGGCTCAGGCATGTCCCTGATTTGTCCCCATCCCTACCAAAAGGCTGACTAAAATCCTGGACTTAGTATTCATGAGGATGAATCTCAGAATACTTTCCTGCTGTTTTCAGTGTGTGTGAGATCTTGTCTCCACCATTGCTAAAAGGACAGCTGAGGATAGCAAGGTCCTTCGTGGATTAGGTGACCATGCCTACCTGTAAGATATGAGGACTTACTGAAATCATAAAGGCTTCCCTCCATTTCTTAAGCCAAGCTGGAGACAGAATCCTAGGATGGGTGGTGCAAATTTCAGAGCAACAGGATGACAGGGGTTGTCCTGGAAACTACTAGTAACTTTGTGTCTTTGTTAGGGTTTCTATTGCTGTGACAAAGCACCAGGACCAAAAAGCAAGTTGGAGAGGAAGGGTTTATTTAGCTCATGCTTCCATATTGCTGTACATGATTGAAGGAAGTCAGGACAGAAACCCAAAAAGGTCAGGATCCCAGAGGCAGCGACTAATGCAGAAACCATGGATGGATGCTGCTTACTGCCTTGCTTTACATTTGCTCATTTTGCTTTTTTATAGAACACAGGACCATCAGCCAAGGAATGGCACCACCCACAATGGGCTGGGCCCACCCATTGATTACTAATTGAGAAAAAATGCCTTATAGCTGGATCTCATGGAGGCATTCCCTCAACTGAGGTTCCTTTCTCTCTGATGACTCTGGCTTGTGTCAAGTCGACACACAAAACCAGCCAGTACACTTTGTGTGGCTGGGGCGAGATGGGCATGTCTGTTCTCCTGTGGACCTGAGGTTTAGGTTTATAGCACATGTATGAGCCTTTGTGTGTGTGTGAGAGAGGGGGGGAGGTACTCATTGGGAGGCAGCAGACAACAGATCTCTCTCTGTCACACTGAGCAGATTAAGATGGTCACAATTGGTTCACAAACCTGAATCACACCAGTATCTTAAAAACAAATAATGTACTTGCTCTCAACTCATTCTCTTGCTTCCTGCGTGGTGCCTTCTTGTTTACTAATCCAAACTCTGGAAATATATTCCTCTATTATTTGAAACATTAAGAAAAAATTTCCTTCCATTTAAATTTGGGGAATGGGTGGCTTGGAAGATTCTTATTTGCTACTCCAATCATAGGTACTGGCTGTGCATGCATACAAGATGGAAACTCTTGCCCCAGTTTGTCAACCCCAAGCGTGATATGGTGGTAGGTGGGCCAGGGAGGCAAGTGGGTGAAATGACAGCCTGTTGCTAAAAGCAAGGGAGGTCATTGTTCACTGGACACTGCTGATGGTGGCTCCTAGCCATAGGGAGGGTCATGTCTGGGGGAAGAGTGGGCAGAGTTCTTCCATGGCCTTTGGTAAGTATGGCATTTTGGCAGAGGGAAGCGTTCTCCATAGGGGAAGGTCTGCTGCAGACATGATATCTGTGGGAAACTCCTTAACAGTCCACAGCCACCATCTTGAGCCTACTGGGCTGGTGAGATGGGGGTGGCTGGTCATAATAGGTCAGGGGGTCATGCTAATTAGGGGACTGGGATTATACTAATGAAGATATCTGGGAAGGGCACAGCTGTGGGTCACCCAGCATCCAGACCTCATCAATGACCCAGGAAAGGAACTGGCCAGATTCCATGACATCACTTTTCAGAAGTTTACACTGTTGGTTCTGGGGAGGGTGAAGCTAAGGGATGGAGATTGGCTAGCACCTACATGTGGGATTCCTCTCTTCTTCTGATCCTTCAGCTCTGCAGTGCTTCTCAGGGTGTGTCTTTTTCTACACAGGAAATGCTCCACTAGACTCCTGAAGTATCTCTTCCTGACCAAGATATGCCTGTCTCCAAGAGCAGGAGAGCCGTGGCTATCCCCAGAGGGAATCCTTTGGCCTACCTTCTGTGGATTCTACTGCTTTGGGGAGGGGATGGTGGCTGCCAGGCCCAGCGTGCAGGTGGGGCATGAAATTGGAGATGAGTTGCTCAACATTCATGTGTGCGTGCAAATGAGGGTGTGATCCTGTGAATTAGCTTGTGACCGAGTGTACCAGAGTGTCCGCAATGTAGCAAGTGTAGCAGCTGACCTTCAGCTGATGTGTGTGCAAGTACCATCTATTTAAATGAGGCCGGAGAGAGCAAAGTAATGTGTGAGCAAATGTGAGAGTGTGCTAGACTGAAATACTGGATCTCTGCCTAAGAAATAAGGTGTGTAAGAGAATATGATGGTGTGAAGAATTTATAAGAGGGGGTATTAAGAAGTTTCTTTTTTAAGATTTATTTTTATGCGCATTGGTGTTCTGCCTGCCTATCTGTGCAAGGGTGCCAAGTCCTCTGGAAATGGAGTTAGAAACTGTTGTGAGCCCCCATGTGGGTGCTGGGAACTGAACTCAGGTCCTCTAGAAGAGCAGCCAGTGCTCCTAACCACTGAGCCATCTCTCCAGCCCTATGATTTTTTTTTTGTGAGGTGAGAGAGGGTGAATGAGTGTGTGAATCTGGGTTTTGCTTTTTACTAATTTACAAATATAAGAGCAAAACACATATAATAATAAAATTAATATTTCTTTCATAGCTCTGCATACCTTGGGTTTCCTTAGGCATACCTGCAAAATTTGGATGTATACACAGAGGGGGTGGGGAGGCAGGAAGGACTCTCCCTCTAAGTACAGTACCCACATAATGTTGAACTCTGTTGGGAAGTGCAGCCCACACATCCAACCCCTCCCGCTTGCTGGTGGGCAGCTTCCCTTCATGCCCACTCTTCTGGCTCCTGTGGTGTATGTACCTTAGGAACCTAGCACCAGTGATTTCTATATCAGTCATTTCCTCTGAGCGATGCTACAGCCTCTTTATATGGCTTTATTAGTCATGCTGCTTGGATAATTCTTATATTTCTCTCCCCGATTTTATGAGTTTTCTGGGCTTAAGTCACCACATCTCCGGCTGATTGACTGGTAATTCCTTGGAGAGGCCCTTGAAATGGTGCAACAGATCTCTAAGTCTCCATTTGGCAGGCAAGGCCGTTCCCTCATGCTGTCGTGGGCAGCATCCATCTTTGACTTTCGTCAACTTGATATTTCACAAAAATATGTTCTTTATGACCCTCACATTTGTGTGCACCCATGTATGGCTCTTGCTGATTTTCCAAGTCTCTCATTTTGGAAGATTCCAGACAAGGTTCTCAGTAGCTCGCCTGTGTTTGTGCAGCGCTGTGAAGCTTAGAAAACACCCTTTTTCAAACAACCTAACTACAGAATGGATGGGTAGACCCTATACTAAGGGATTCTTTAAGGGGGAAAAATTACATTAGTGTTTTATTTTGTTTAATTAAAAATGTCACACAGTTTATGTAGAATCTATTTTTAGAAAATATAAGCATATGAAGAAGCCTTTTGGAACTCTACATAGGCATATTTAATTACATAAAATATACATTTGATGCAGTTTCTCATGGTAAAATACTCAAGGCTGTGGACTCTATGAAGTCATGGAAATACATACAACCAGCCTGGAAACTTGCTTCTCCCATTCAGTTAGGTATGGAAAAGTAGACCATAGACCACCAGATTGGGCACATCCCTAACACCCACATAAAAACTGGATACATGGTGAGGGGGCAGAAAGACTGTGGAAGGTCAGTCAGCAGGCAGTCAAGCCAACCCCCAGAAAACAGGTTCAGTGAGAGATCTGGTCTCAGAACACTTCGAGAATACTATAGAGGGAGACATCCAAAGTCCTTTGACCTCTGCACGTATACTCGGTATACACAGACATGTCTGTGCGCCTCTCTCTCTCTCTCTCTCTCTCTCTCTCTCTCTCTCTCTCTCTCTCACACACACACACACACGGAAAATGCTATCACTTTTTAACCGAAGTTAAAACAAAGATCTTAGCACTTAGTGGCTTCCCATGGATGTAAATCACTTAAATAGGCTCACATATCCCCAGTTGGTCCTCACTGTGACTCTGTAACCTCACTTGCTGTGGGATGGCTGTAAGAGGCAGAGCAGGCAGGCGCTGCTGAGTCAAGTCTGAAGGAGGGAACTAACTGTTAAATTTCGTAACATTCATTCTCCCTTTCCTCTTTCTCTCTCCCGTCCAGGTTGCAAAAGTGTGCAGTATGATCTGGTCTTCCTCCTGGACACGTCTTCCAGTGTGGGAAAGGAGGACTTTGAGAAGGTCCGCCAGTGGGTAGCCAACCTGGTAGACACCTTTGAGGTGGGCCCTGGCCACACCCGTGTGGGGGTTGTGCGCTACAGTGACCGGCCCACTACAGCCTTTGAACTGGGCCACTTCAGCTCCCGCGAGGAGGTGAAGGCTGCAGCGAGGCGCATCACCTACCATGGCGGTAACACGAACACTGGCGATGCACTGCGTTATATCACCAGCCGTAGCTTCTCTGCCCAGGCAGGTGGCAGGCCTGGGAATCGTGCCTTCAAGCAGGTGGCTATCCTGCTGACCGATGGCCGTAGCCAGGATCTGGTGCTGGATGCTGCAGCAGCTGCCCATGCAGCTGGCATCCGCATTTTCGCTGTTGGTGTGGGTGCAGCGTTAAAGGAGGAGCTGGATGAGATCGCTTCAGAACCCAAGTCTGCGCATGTCTTCCATGTTTCCGACTTCAATGCCATTGACAAGATCCGTGGCAAGCTGAGGCGTCGACTTTGTGAAAGTGAGTTGCCCTGCTTCCCTGTGAAGCTCTGTCCGCACCCAAGGACATCCCTGCCTGCTGCCTGAATAGGCAGCAGAGACAGGTGGCAGTGTGCCAAGCACAGAGGAGTCATGGGTGAGCAAGAAGCAGAGGCAGGACAGGTGAAGCCACCATTCCCTGGGGCTAGCAAAGCAAGGGCAGAGTAGTAGCTCACACCCAGCAAAGGCTGTCATCCAGACACCCGTTTGGCTTCTCCCTCCTTGAGTAGAGGTGGGAAGGATTTGAAGGTTAAAAGTGACCTGTCTTCTCTTCATCTCTGGTCTGCTGACCTTGTAGAGTTTCTGAACTTTGAGGTAGAGCCTATCTGTTTTAACTATAGGAGTTTGTTAAGATGGAAGAAGTGCTAGCTAGAAGAGTCTGACTTGTTGATTACTGTAGGGAAATGAGCAGTCCCTGGCTGGGAATCCCAATGGTTCCTACGGCAGGAGATCAAGCAGCCTTTGGGACTTGGGGCAGTAGATAGGATCAATAGTGGAACAGATTGGGATGGCTTAGAGCAGTGGCTCTCCCCCTTCCTAATGCTGTGACCCTTTAATACAGTCCCTCATGTTGTGGTGACCCCCACCACATAAAATCGTTTTTGTTGTTATTTCATAGCTGTAATTTTGCCACTGTTAGAAATTGTAATTAAAGCATCTGTGTTTTCTTATGGCATTAGGCCACCCCTGCAAACAGGACCTGCGAAACCCCTAAAGGGTTGAGAACCCATAGGCTTAGAGGAAACAGATCTAAGAAGGGCTATGACTTGAATCCCAGTGTGAAAATGCATAGCTTATTCCAGAATCTGGTGTGGCTCTAGATGTTCTTACCATATAGTATGACTATCTGTGTCGTTTGTTAAGCCAGGATTTAAAGGAACTGGGCACTTATTGTGGCTCTACATCTGTGAGGCCTTGTGCTAATTTCTGGGACAGTAGATCCTGTGGTGGTGAATCCTTGTCTCCAGGTCAGTAAAGACATGTGTGCTATGCAGCCGTACACAAAGCCATACACAAAGCTGGAGCCTCATGTATTGGGGGAGTCATTACTGAGAATGCATATATAACATTCTTGAAGAATAATAACACCATATTATTTCTAAAAAATAATTTGCAGACATCAGCATTAGTACCCCCTCATCACCATACATTCCAGAATCATGCTATAAACTGAGATCTATGACTTAGATTGTTTTATTTTAGAGCAGGTGTTCCTGTTACCCAACTGGACCATATCCAGTCCAGTTTTCATGACATTTTTTAAAGACATATTTGTTTGCTTGCTTATTCATGGTTGTCTGTATATGTGCATGTGTGTGCATATGTACCCACCGTGCATGTGCTTCCGGAAGCCAAAGGAGAGCACTGGCTGACTTTTATCACTCTCTGCCTGTTTCTTTGAAGCAGTGTTTCCTGGGTTAGGCTGGAAGCCAAAAGATACCTGTGGTCCTCCTCTGTCTGTGGCAGAGCTAAGATTTATAGATATTTGACATGTGGGTGCTGGGATCATCACTCTGGTTCTTACAGCAAAATCTCTTAGCCATCAGGCCGCCTCTGCACCCCTGATGTTTACTTATAACGATGAAATTATGGTAATTCAATGGCACAGTTAATGAAGCTGACTCTGGTTAAATTATTCTTCAGATCCTGGAAGTTGTTCCCAGGGTGCCTCACACAAATCTTTGAGTAAGACTTAGAGGAAACATCTATTGATCATGCGTCACCACTAGAAATAGATCATGTTATTTCTTCTGTCCACCTGGTCTAGATACCCCCTGTTCTGTGTGTGCTTCTGAATTTACTTGGTAATTATGTCTGCCCCAGATGGTGATCCTAGTATGCATCCCGCAGATATTGGTCCTGTTCTTGTAGCTTGTGTCTGGGGTCAGGCAGAACATCTCTACATTTCATGCAAAGGTAGCAGGATGAGGCCCTAGTCTATCCTGAGGCCCAGTGCCCTGCAAAACACCAGCCTGTATCTAAACTTCATAAACCATACTGATGCTTGATCCGTGTTTCTTTTAAAAGTTATATGAAATATTTTTGATGTTATAATTACATCATTTCTTTCTCCCCTTTCCTCCCTCCAATCTCTGCCAGTGAACCCCACCCCCCACTCTCTATCAAATTCATGGTTTCTTTTTCTTTAATTATTGCTACGTGTGTGTGTGTGTGTGTGTGTGTGTGTGTGTGTGTGTTTAAATATATACATAATCCCGCTCAATCCAGAGAACATTACTTGTGTTTTTTTTTTTTTTTAAGGTCAAAGGTCAGGTGGCTTCACAGAATGAATTCATATCTCATTCCTCTGTTTCTAATCAGAGGTGTCTGTCTGTGGGGTGATGCTGTCTGCTGTGAGAAGCAGAAAGCAGGTTTGACTGAAGGCGTTCTCATGAAAGTTATGTTTGAAGGAGGCAGGAGTGGGTGAATGAATTCGTGAATTGATGAGGCTGAGGAAGAGCTTTTCACAGAAAGCACTCAGCTATTTCCTGGAAGAACTGAAAAGGAGTCCTTACTTCTATCTACCCTGGCTGCTGCTTCCTTTGGCCTGGCCCTGTGGACTGGGACCCAGGACTCCAAGTGAAGCCACTGTGCCTCCTGGTACTAGGAACAGGGTACAGGGTGGAGTGGATGTATGTGTGGTTGGAGAAGATGCCAGCACAAGCCTGTCACGGCTCTTGAGAGTTCTGTGCCCTGCAAACTTAAGACAGGAAGAGTCCATTTCCTAGGAGGCCTGACAATCAGTCTAGTTCACACAGGGCAGGTCCCGTGACTGCTCAGAGCTCATTGTCTAGCCCTGCAGAAGAAATAGGCTGAATATTTAAGTCTTAAATCAAATAATCTTGTTTAATATTTGGAAGTAGAGTTACTATCCCTTCTCCTTTGAGGGAGGGAATTTTATTCCAAAGAAAAGCCATAGTGAGTTGGAGAAGGTCTCAGGAGAAGGAGAGACAGATGCAATTAAATCCAGAAGGACACATGCTCACTAGGCGAAGACCCTCAAGAAAAATCACATGGGCCCTCCATAGTCAGGATTCTCCAAATGCCTAAGAAGAAGTGAGATTTAAGTTAATGCTTAGCCACCCAGGGAGAAGGCAGTTTTTGTAAACACAGCTGGGAGATGAGGAGGGACTGGTCTGTTCTGGTGACAATCGAAACAAAATCCCCTTACAATCACTTCAAGTATAAACAAAGCAAAACAAAATAAAAAAGGCTAACAATAACATAGTGGAAACATCTGGGAAGATCAAATCAAGGCACATCACAGAATCCAAACACCAGAAATAGATTCTGCACATGGGTGATGTCTGTGAGTGACATTGCAGCCTGAACTGAATGGGAGCCATTCTGAATACAGACTTCATAATAGCTAAGACTGTGAATGGAGGTGATGCTGAATGGGACACTGTGATACTGATGGTGATGATTTGAGTGGGATACATTTGACATTTGTGATGCAGAATGGGGTGATGGTGAATGGAGGTGATGCTGATGTTGGTAAAGCAGAATGGGGTCTGGTTGCTTTCAAAGCCTATATTCCCTCATTTTCAGCCAGCATAGCTACTGAATGTAACAAGGGCAGCTTAAAAGGTGAGCAGGCATTTGGCGCTGCCCATTGTGATGGGTCTTCTTGTCCCCTTGACTTTAGACACATCCAGAGAAGTGCCTCCGTGTTACGGAACCAACTCACTATTCTCTGTAGCCCAAGTGGGGTTATCAGGAGATCCAGTCTCAGTTTCAGCTTTTTACAGTGTGTGGGGTTGAGGCTGTTCTGTGGACAGACTTAACCCAGAGCCTTGGCTGTAATTAAGAGCATTCTCTATCCTGGTGGACTCTGTGGTGGCCACAGAACAATCTTTATATAGCTTATCTCCCATGTGAATGGGTCTCTGGAATTCCAGCCCTCTGCTGTGGAGAAAGCCTCCACCTACTTCTATTCTGAGGCTGTGTTGGTCCTCTCTCCTCTGTCCCTGTAGGCAAGGAGGAGATGCTGGTCCTTGCTTTTCTTGTTGAATTGCGATGCTGGTCTTGATTTGGAGAAGGGGCTGTCCTTGTGCTCCCATGGTCCTATAACCCTCAAGACATATGCAAATCCCCCATTTACTCTTTTTTGGTTCACTTAGCCCACTTTCATTCCCAGTGCAATTTTGATTACGCATGTCCCACTTGCCTGTATGACTAGGGATGGGATGAGTGAGGCTCTTTCCCTGAGAGGAGGAGAATAAATCACTTTAGTGTGCATCTGGTGTTCTCACTAGAGAAAATGTACCTTGCAGTTTGATTGGTGTTTGACAATGCTGCCTCCTTCACCCCTTGAGGTCTGAGTGTGGCAGTAGTACTCATTTGGCATTCAGTCACCCAGTTGGCTGACACTAAGAGATTCTACATCATACACACAAGACACACACATCACACACAGTTCACACCTCACATCTAATCCTCACACTCCACACCTGCATGAGCAACACACACACACACACACACCCACACACACACACACACACCCCCCTTACACTCCACATACATATACAAGCATACACATTGTACATCTGGGAACAAGTGTATGACCACAGAGAGACCCACCCATCTCCTCTCTCTGGGTGGATCTAGAGGCTGGAGAGAAATGGGTGGCAGCCCAACTGTGGGTTTAAGAGTGCCACGTTGGGCCTGTGGCTTGGCACTGAAGATCACATGGGCCACAAGAGGCAGCTGGTCCAGGCCCCACCCTCTCTGAAGGTCACTGTGAGTTCTTTTCGGGAAGATTGTCATGTCCTCGCTGCCCACTGGAAAGGGTAATCTTGTTAATTAACTCTGATTGCGGGCCAGGAAATTTTATTAGAATGTGACTGGAATGGTTGAGAAACCAAAAACTACCCTTCTTTTACTGTTAATGAATTAGCTTTTAATACACATGCTTAAGAAAGACTTCCCCTGGCTCTGCCCAGCCACATCCAAGCCTGCTTACAGTATGTTCTTGGCTGACTCCTGTCCTTGCTCATACAGGTGACCTATTCTGCCCTCTACTATTGCTGAGCCAGAGTGAGAAACTGTCTTATCTTTCAGAACAAAGGGGTCTTCTCTAGTGTCAGGAATGTATCCATCCTCTCTCCTTTCATTCTTGAGCACTGCTTTATTTTATTATTATTATTATTTTTTTTTTTGGTTCTTTGCTATATAGAATGTTCTCGTGATGAACTCTCACGTGCTTAGGAGTTTATTCCTGCAGGCTGTTTATTTTATAAGTTTTATATATATTTATATATTTGTTTGTTTATTTAGTGTGAGAGACACACATGTAGAGGTCAGAGAGCAATTTGTATGGGTCAGTATTTTCTTTCTACTATGTGCAGTTTGGGTATTGAACTCAGTTACTCAAGCTTGGCAGCAAGCCCCTTTATTTGGAAAGCCACCTTGGAGGCCCTCTCAAAGGTTGCTTCTTAGCCAGAGTCAAAGTGCACTAGCCAGTACCGTGTAGATACACAGTAAAGTGATGGGCAAATCACAGTACCTGGAACTGCTCCCTGTCCTGGTTTCCAAGCTCCCTTCTTTTCTCTGTGACCTAAGTAACCTGCCTTATCAGTTAGGATAATGTCCTACACCCCACCTTATAAAGCAGTGTTTCTCAACTTTCCTAATTGTGATTCTTTAACATAGTTCCTCATGTTGTGGTGACCCCACCCAACCATGAAATTATTTTCGTTGCTGCTTCATAACTGTAGTTTTGCAACTGCTATGAGCATAATGTAAATGTCTATGTTTTTCGATGATCTTAGGTAACCCTTGTGAAGGGGTCATTTGACCACCAAAGGGGTCATGACCTATAGGTTGAAAACAGGTTAGAGAGGCACAGCCATCCATTAAGTTCACGCCAGGAAGTATTTGACATTCTGATAGCCCTGAGTATGGGCTCTAAGTACATACATTCATACTTATATGTAAGTAATACATGAATACTTGTCTGTGAGTAAATGAAAAATGGCTTGCTCTGTGTATATCAAATCAGATGTGATCAAGTCTAGTACATGGTACCTTCTCAATTTTTGTTGTCATCATCACCATCAGCATCACAATCATCATCACCATCTGTCTTTGCTGTTATCTGCTCCTAGAGGTATCCATAGAAACAATGTTTAACCTGTCATCCCCTTCTCAGAAGTTGAAATACTATAATATGCAATTGCATATACTCTTATGTGCTGAGCTTTGCAAGCTCACAAACTGGCATATTTCAGGTTGTCCTCAAACAACAGTGGTTGCCCCATAGGCATGGTATAGTGCCAGCTTTCTGTGAATGCCTGACTACGAGAATCAGGGAGGGAGTCCTGGGCTGGTATGCCGTTTCTCTCTTGCTTGGAGAGAATGTGATCGTTTAACAGCAGGGTCAGCCAGTGGAGTCAGACCTCAAAGTTTATGTTAAATACAAGCTTCTTCATTTATTTAGATAAATGATGCTTTTGTAGCCTAGATTTCTTCTTTTAGTTTTAGTTTTCTCCTTTATCAACCAAATGAACACAGCCTTGTTCCTGCCTCAGTTTCCTTATCTGCCAAAATGATATGATGGATACAAATTCAGTGAATGGCTGGTTATGGCTGTAAATGCCACTAATATTATTGTTATTATATTTTTATGAAAAGAACATAAAAAATGAAATCTAAGTACACCAAACAATTGGACTCAAGTTCCCCATTACAGGAAAGGCACCAGGTAGAATCTGAAAATTGTCTTTGTGAATTCTGTAAAGAGAACTCTCTCACACAGGATAAAAGGTCTGTCGTGGTCCACTGTGAGTGGGTTGCTAACGATTATCCTCAGGCCAGTCCTGGAAGGCATCCGTATTTAAATGTTTGATTTTTGGAATCCTGACATGTCTTGTCCAGGTGTCACTTATAATTTGACTGCTTTTCCTGGAGCAGCAAGCTGTCTCTCACAGAGGCTGTGTGGTCTGCGAAGCCCATGGCGATGATTGCATTGTCCTTTGCAGACAGTTTTCTGAGCCTCATAACATATTTTAACATGGTGACTGAGTATCTGATGTCACTGCCACCTGTCACCAGGTTCTTAGGTGATTTTGGCAGGATGTTTCTCAGGGCCTTAGTCCCCTTGGGGACTGAATGTGAAGTGTAGGTGTCATTCAAGGGGTTCTCCCCTTCATTTCTGTGCCTTGGTCAGCATCATGATAACAAGCTGGCCACTCCATGTACCAAATATAGCTTCTCCTCTGCCTGTCACTGCCCTGTGCTACTCATAGACCCCTAACCTCTTTCTTCACAGGGCTCTGAATGTCTCTGTGGGGCTGGAGGGTGATGTGAGCTAAGCTATTCACTGTGCTCAGTCTTGCCAGACCCAGGAGTGGGGTCTTTCAGCCCCATCAATCTGGTGCTGGTGCCATCCTGGTAAGTGAGTTGCATCCTCCTAGATATGGCAATCCCAGCCACTACGGTCATGTTCTATCAAAGCATTCCAGCCTATAGAGAGCTGACTGAATTTCAAATTGTAGTTTTGATTTTGAGTTGATAAAGTGGTAGCTTATAGTGACCACAAGTAAGTTGACATTTGAAATAAGTATTTATATATATAAAAAGTATACATGCAAAATCTATATATAAGTTAGGTTATGTATGTAAATACACATCTGTATAATTAAGCTCCTGTAGGAGTTTTGCATTTCCCAGGTCCCCTAGTTAAATGCTTTCTAGCTGAATTGTCAGAGAACCAGTGGGGACATGAGGTGACACAGTGTCTCAGGGCTTTCCAAGAAATGTGGCTGACTAATTGAATGCTTCTGATTCACACTGCACTTACTGGAATACTGGAGGCAACAGTGGTCCACGCTGTATACCTCCAGTGTCTTATTTGATTGTAGAATATGCTAATTTTGTTTTTGCCCTATGCATTACATTGGCTTGGGTTTCTTGAATTTAATCATAAGTGCAGGCATAAATATATACACTAGTTATACAAACACAGAAACAGTTACACTCATGCAGTTATGGGAACACATAGACTTTGTTGCACATGTGACTGCTAACTAGATGAAGCGTGTACTTTGGTCTTCTATGTATTAATTACTCATGTCAAAGATGAACTGTCTTTGGATGAGGGCTCTGAGCAACAGACGCTTTTTTAGACAATGACTGGCATTTGATCTGCCACCAAAGCTATAGGGCTGGCTTTAGGTTAGAGCATGGTGGGGCCACCTCTTATCACATCTATTTCATCAGTCCTAGTTTCATTCCTGTTGCCTTGATGAACTGTCCGAATACAAAGCACCTTGAGGGGAGAAAGACCTGATTTTAGTTTAGAGTTTCAGGTTAGTTAATCAATAATTGCTGAGACAACACAGCAGGGGGAAGTTTGAAATAGCTAGTTACATGACATGTACAATCAAGAGCAGACAGAGATCTTATACATACTTGCTCACTTGCTAGCTTATTTTCTCCTCTCTTATACAGTTCAGGACCCCTGCCTAGGGAATAGTGTCACCCACAGTGGGCTAGTTCTTCCAATATCAATTAACTTAGTAAAGAATATCCCTCATATAACATGCACACAGGCCGACCTGATTTAAATGATTATTTCACTAATATTCTTTTCCCAGGTGGTTCTAGGTTGTGTCAAGTTGACAGTTAAAAATTATCACCCTGTACTTTAGGCACAAGCCATTGTTGTCAATTGTCTGACAATAATAAGGTGACCTCTTTGTCTGGTCTCTGCTCATTCTTCTGCCCTGTCACATCATGATAGTCCTTCTTCAGGACACTTTTTTGTCCCATCCTCTGTCCTTATTTTTCCTTTGTAGGGCATACTCAAGCCATGGCGTCTGAATTTTTTCCACTTTCAGACCCTTGCCTGGACCTGCAGTGAGTCCCTTGTCTCTTTTCTGCCTTCATCTCCTTCCCTCCATTCTGTCTTGGTTGAGACATCTCTGGCCCTCTGGCTACCTTTCCATTGTCATACTCTTAACCCACTAACCTACTTATTACAGTTCATCTCTTCTGTTGGACATATCCCTCAAGGATAGAGGACTTGTCATGTGACTTATTTCGTTTGCTCAGATCAACACCAGATATATAGCTGGCATTAAAGAGATGGAATAAAGAAAACAAAGCTTGCTTCTGAACAGTGTGCCATCTCCTATGCACTGAGGGTTGTAATCACTGTCTTGCTGACTGGAATGTGTTAACCGGGCAGTCCTGAGCTCTGCTGGCCCTCAGTGTTCTGCTATGCTTCTATTTTCCGCCCCTCTCAGGAACCATAGTCATAGTCTCTGGTGACACCTACTGGTGCTGGGCCAGGGAACATTCCCATGGAAGGAAATGAACTTGTGTCCTAGGACACTCACAACTTTGGATGAAGGGTGTCCCTTTCAGACTTCTTTGGATAGTGACACCCCACAATGAGCCCTATTGTCCCAGTGAGCCTCTTCAGGAGCAGAATGTAATCTTCTACCCAGTTTCTAACACACATGTCTTTGCCCTCCTGAGCAGGGGTTTCTTAGTTGCCTTTTTTAGCAAACCCTGCCTGGGGTTATGAGGGTCCACTCTCTTTCCCGACTTTGCCACTTGTTCCACAATGGTTCTTGTTTCCTGCCTCCACTACCAAACAGCATCCTTCAGCCAAAGCCCTTCAGCCTCTGGAGTTCTGCAGTTGCCTGCTGTGGCCTCTCCTTTCCTGGTTGTTTTCCTTACATCTCAGCTCAGATGTCACTCCCCTCAAGGGTCCAGTGTCCATCCTGGAAGCGCATTCATCACCCTGCCCCCATATAGGTCTATTTCCTCTGCAATGAGGGTGATAAATCTGGCCAATTTGCTTGTTTGTGTTATCCTCTGTGTCTTTCCTTAGCATGTAGACACCTATAAGGAGGGTGTCCCTGACTGCAGTCATGTGCTTGTATTGTATCCACAAACTGTAACAGATGTATTGGACACATGGAAAGTATGTCTTGGCTGAAGGAATCAATAAATGAATAAGTGGTACTTGTTAGATGCTAGGTGTCATGCCCGGTACTGCCAATGAACCATCTTATTTGCCCTTTGTCCCAGATGGAGGGGAATTCTGATTGTGATTCTTCTAGGTTTGGAAATAGGCATATAAAGGTGGTGGCCTGTGTAACCCAAGGCTCTCTAGTCTCAGCCTTGGGGACAAGTCCTTCCAACTCAGCTCTGTTTCAGCTTCTTATGCAGCAAGAGGCATGTGGTTGGTACAGGAGAGGAGAGATGGCTCTGCAGGACCCTATCTTGTCATCATTTAATCTCAATCTCTAGTCTACAAATATTGCAGTGCGGCTTGTCATCATGGAAGACTCAGTTTTGTCTTCTCCCTTCACACTAGACCTGCCCTTTTCTGAGAGAATAGCAAACGGTGAGGGATCGTGTCACCACTAAGCACAGCTGTCTGCACTTTCTAGCAGGATATTTTTTCTAGTATTTCTCTGTCTGCCACATACCCTAGCAGACTAGCTCTCCAGAAGTTTGGCACCATGTCCATACCTCTATAATCCAGAAGTCCTAGGAGGTATGGATCACCTAGCTAGCAGAGCCAAAGTTTTTGCACCGGAACTTACATACTTTAGCCTTGTCTTAGACTGGGTTATTAATGCTGTGATAAAACACCGTGGACCAGAGAAACTTGAGGAGGAAAGGGTTTATTTGACTTACACTTCCGCAGCACAGTTCATCACTGAAGGAAGTCAGGACAGGATCCTGGTGGCAGGAGCTGACACAGAGGTCACAGAGGGATGCTGCGTACTGGCTTGCTCCTTATGGCTTGCTCACCATGCTTCTTATATAACCTAGGGCCATTAGCTCAGAAATGGTACTATCCACAATGGGCTGGACCCTCCCACATCAGTCACTAGTTAAGAAACACTTTACAGCCAGATCTTGTGGAGGCATTTTCTTAATCTTTCAGATTAACTCTTAATTTCCTGGTCAGGAGGTCTAGCCTGTGTCAGGTTGACATAAAGTAGACAACAAAGACCTGGAAGAAAGATAGCACCAGGAGATGTCCCAAATGTCCCAGAATAGAAAGCGAGGGTGGAACTGGGCATAAAAACACAGTTTCAGATTCCTAGGTAGTCACTTTTTCTCATAATCATCACTGTGGCCTTTGGATACGATTTCTGACACACCCCCTTTAACAAGTGGTTCAAATGTAGATTACTGATAATTACGTTTCCCTGAAGCCCCATTCAGGGGATTACATGAGGGCACACGTGTAACTGCTGTTGGAAGATGGGCTGCTTTTCTCTTCTATCCAAAATACTTTCCAAGGCTTGGATCAAATGGATGGATAATGGTTGAAAGTACACGTGTTTATACTTGACTCCCTGGGGCTGTGTCTACCTCTGCCACTTGCTGGCTTTGTGAATCTGGATAAATTTCTTAATATCACTGAGCTTTGGTTTCCCCATTGCTTAAGCAAATGAATCTTACAGGTGCAGAGCTGGCAATGATGCCTCTGTAGGTCAGAACTGATCAAAAGCCAGAGGTTATTTCAGAATACCAACTGGATGCTATATAGGCAAGCTTTGGAGACATACACGAGTCCCTGGTCAGGTGACTCTGCCTCAAGAGAGAGAGGCTATGTTGTGCTGAGGACCAGATATAGGAGGCTTTGTGCTGCATTGCCACCTTCTAGTTTTGTGAGCCTTGGGCAGCTCCTGCCTGCTGCATTCACTTCTTTGTACATCTGTGACTAAGGGTATCTATCTCATAAAGCTGTGGTAAGAATGCAATTAAATATGTTAATTGTTTTTGACATGCTTTCCAGCAGTGTATACTGTGCAGAGAGTCGTCTACACATTTCTTCTAGTTCTGGAAATAATTCTGTCTCCCAGTTGAGTAGCGAAGAAGCCAGAAACAGCCCACACAGCATGCCTGGTATTGAATCTAGACATCTGACCACCCATCCCTGGGAAGCTATTAACAAAAGTTGGAGCAATGGAGGAACTAGGCTGGTTGTCTATAGGTGTCTGAGTCATCCGTTCTCTCCTCCACCCTTTCTCTTGCCTACTCAAAATATCATCATGTCCCTGTGGTCATCTGTCCCCAGCTGTGCCTTCCATATGATGGAATGAGCAGCAAATGCTTTGTCTTGTCCTTAGCCAGGCACCAGATGCATCTGTTGTTTCTGCTGATACCCGTCCTTTCCCTGTCCAAGACCTGTCATCTCTACTATAGGGATCTAGATTCAAGGTGATGTTTAAATACAGGTCCTTCTCCTACCTGATGCACTTACCAACTTTTCTTAGATGTTAGTTATGTAGTAGGAGCAAATTTTACTTAGAGTGGGTTCAGTTCTGGGTCAGGCGACTGACACACAATGGACTCCCAATGACTGTCAATCTCCTCTTTTTTAAACTGGAAAAAAATCTGGATGTCACCAAGAGGTAGTGTGACCATGTGTCCTATGGAGCCATTCATGGGTGTGGCAACATTAAGCGCAGGATGTCAGCAGCTTTCCCCATCCCTAACGTGCTCTTTGTCTATTAAATGGGTTCTTTGTCTAGACAGTAAATTGAGGACAAGTAAAGTCAGATGATATTTCGGAAAGACTGAAGTAGGTGTCTGGTGCTACCCCTTGGGGCAGTGCCTCCGACTAGCTCTTGTCATGGTGGAGCCTGATCTGTGTAAAGGCACGAATGTCCCTGTGTTCTCCTGAGAAGCACGGGGTATTTGCTCTATACCTAGAGTGCAGTGGATGAATATTAGCATGTAGATGACGAGGAGGTCCTGAGGGAGCAGGGACTTCGCAGTCACCCTTATCTATAACAAGCTAGGAAGTTATTAAGTTTATCTTTTCATTCCTTAGCTCTTGTCCCTGCTTTAACTCCAGAACTACTGTTCAAGTGGACCCTCAGTGATTATCAGATAAATCCACGTACATGGGGTAATGAAGGCTCTCTGCTCTGTCAGTAGCACCTCTCCCAGGGGAATAATGCATTAGTTCCCATAACCCATTGCTTCTCCTCACTCTATCCAGAAACTCAAACTTTCAAGAGTTCTCCAACCCAACTTCTTAGTGAAGCTCAGAAGTGGGTTTTTTTTTTTTTTTCAAGTTTGGATGCATTCAATTGCAAAGGGATAAAAACTCAACTATAGTGACATAACCAATTACATATTAGTCATATTGTGTGTGTGTGTGTGTGTGTGTGTGTGTGTGTGTGTGTGTGTGTTGAGAACACTCTCGTTTCTAGAGCCAAAAGAAGTAAAAACAGTGGGAATTATGTTGATGGCTAATAGTGACTGTCATACTCCCAAACCAGGGACTTTGGAGCCTGTGATATGATCATATTAGCTCGTCAAAATCATGGTAAACAGGGAACCTCAGAAACTGTAGTCCATGAGCCACCATTTTCCTCTCAGCTCAAGGGTCACTGGCTGTTTCTGTTTGGCTTAAAGCAGAGACCTGGGCTACACTTAGTGTAGCAGAGACAGTGGCCATGAGCACTGGAAATGAGATCCAGCCAATCACGGGGGGGACATACACCTAACAGTGACTTGAGTATTGTATTGCTAGCTCTGGAGCTTGGTCTCTCTCAGGAGGGGGTCCTTCTTCAGGTAGGAATGAGTGGAAACACCCCAGTCCGTGAACAGCTGAAGGCAGAGCTGTGATATGTTCTGATGTCCATCCCTGTGTCCTTTGAACAAGGTAGGCATTTAGAACATAGCCAGAGCTCAGTTCACATTTCAATTGTACAAATAGTGAATGTGGAAGTAAATGGGCCATTACCCAAGATGATAGGGATGTCTTTCTGCAGAGAACTGGAAAATGGCTGAGCTGGGCTTGGGGTATCATATTTACCTACCTGAAAGCAGGCCATATTAGCTACATTTTGTGTCACTGTGGCCTGATATGAGAAGCAATGTTCAGAAGGAAATAGTTATTTTAGTTTGTGATTTCAAAGGTTTTGGTTCATCATAGGAAGGCATGGTGGAGTACCTCAGTTTATGGCAATGGGAGCCTGTGGCAGAGGCTGCTCATGTCACAGCCATTAGGAAACAGAGACAGCAATGCCGTTCAGATTTAACCTTTCAAGACCCCACAGCTGGCACTGATACACTTCTGCTAGGTGGGCTCAAGCACCCAAAGTTGTCAGGTTCTTTTAAGATAGTGCCACCAGCAAAAGAGGGGGGAGTTGAAAACGTGAAACGGGTGCATGTCAGAATCAACCATGACATAGGTGAACCCCAAGGCCCCTAGCATTGTTGGGAAGCCTAGCTGGGGAGTTATTTGGGGAGCCTTCTGTCATTTTTACTGACTTACCAGATGAGCTATGAATTGCCACTTGAGCCTATTAAACTATTGAATGGAGGAGGTTTAGCATTGATGTGTGTGGGGTGGTGGGCTGTGAGAGGCAGCTGGGTACCTGGTCCAGCACAGGTTTTGAACCCTGGAGACTCTCAGGGACGGTAGGAGTTTGGTGGGGTTTTTAGTTTTGAAGGTCTTTTGCTTTTGTGGCTTGGATAAGGGTGAGGAGATATACCCCTCTCTGGTTGGATGGGAGTTGATGGAGTAAGGGGAGAGGCAGGTGGAAGCTCCGTTGTTATTTTAATGGAACCTTGCCTTTGAGTGGGAGAGGGAGGTGCAGGAGGAGCAGACAGTTTGTTTCCTCCGAGGAGTAAGGGGGGGG
>JANHMN010000012.1:30002792-30046918 GCA_030674055.1 Rhabdomys pumilio
GGGGGGGGGGGGGGGGGGGGGGGGGGGGGGGGGGGGGGTAGATGGATTTTATTTCCCTTATTAGTTGGATAAGGGCTGTGAGATCTGAAATAGAGTGGTTTTTAGAACCTTGATCTTTGGGTTGATTTGACTGAGTGGGTAAGGAACTGTGTTGCTATGAGCCTGTCCTATTTTAGATGGCCCAATGCATTGCCGAATTGTAGCTAAGACTGGAAAAAATCACAAGCCCACTGCCCTCCAGATGTGTGATGAAGGCCTTTGGCAATCTGATGTTCTTTTAGGAATGCTTCCTTAAAGCAGTGTGGGTGTTTCCCCCAAGAACACAGCCAGTCTCTCTGCATCTGTGGTCTTTAGATTGGCCTTGACATCTGAGTCTTCAAACCAGGCCTTCCTTCCCATGAGATATAAACAAATGTGATTCAGTGACACAAGTTGCTCTGGGCTTTACTCTCCAGCCTCTAGGGTTTTGCTCTCCATCCTAGACAGCGCCTTTTGAGTCAGCTTCATTTACAGTGTAGAATCATTCCAGTGACTGGCCATCCCAAACTTGTCTTTCTGGAGGGCTGCCCGAGTCGAAGCAATCGTTCACCACCCCACAGCTGCAGGCTGTCCTGGGTGGAGCTGTTTAAATATTGCCTAGCACCCCACTTCTTCCTTCAGATTTAGCCTAGCCAGCCAGCCTGATGCTGCTTCCAAAATAATGTTTTCCATGGGGTCATCAGACAGACATATTGGTGCCTTCTAGGATTAACATTAAAACCAGTCCTTGAAAGTAGGGCACTCAGTCTCATTATTGCTGTGGGCTAATGGGGCCCAACAGCCCTGCATTCAAACGTTAGTGTCTCCAAATAGGAAAAGTAATCAGCTGCTACTCATATGAGATGATGGAAAAGGCTGATGATTAAAATAATAATACTTGATAGCTAGATTGCTTCCTGGGCAGGGCTGGGTCACAGGGAGGTTAGCAGGTGTCTTGGGGCTCACTTTAGGACAGTGCCTCTTTACTCTAGCCCAGTTCCCAAGGCAGCCCTGTAAGTGTGTGCTGGGAAGGGGTCTCCCCTTCCAAGATGTTTGCATCATGGTAGACTTAATGTCTTCTCGTTGGTGGGAATCAAGCACGTGAAAACCCAGAGCTAATGTTCATTCTGAGCCACTCAAAGAGACCTAAAGAATTCCTTTGTCTTTCAACTTCATTTTAAGGTTGAAGACTTTGGAAGACTTCAAGGTAAGATATTTGTATAGTGTAGTGTAATAATGTCTTTTTTAGTTAGATGATGACTTACTCCATGGTTTTTGTCTGAGATATTTTTCTTCTTCTGCTCTTTAAATTCATAGGACTTGTTGCTGAGCACCATAAAGTGGCTCAAGTGGCACTCGTCTGGTGTCCCCACCCTCTGGCACACAATTCTCATTAGATGAGTGTCCCACTGACTTAGCCTTTTCGTATATGAGTTCATACCTCCATAAATTGGTTTTCCTCAGTCTCTATCTCCCTTGGTTCTCTTATCTGTTGGGGTCAATCACATTGCTCCTTAAAAATTTTTAGTTCCTGGATAATTTTGTACAAAATGTTTTGATAATATTCACAATCAGCCTGAACTCCTTCCAGATCCATCAGCCTCCCCTACTAACCCAAATTTGTGTGAAAAAAAAAAAGCAAAGCAAAGCAAAACCAAACAAAACAAAATCAAACCAAAAATGCCTATTAAGGCCAATTTGTGCTGCCCATATGTTCTTGGGCATATAGCAGCCTTCCACTGGAAAGAGGGCTACTTCTCAGGTGATACCGTCTTAAAGAGAGCTGACCTTTTCTTTCCCAGAAGCTATCGAATTCCACTAGCACCTCAGCGAGAGGCAGGACTTTGTGCTAGTCTCTCCTCTCCATGCTGGAGATTTGGTCTGGCTTGAACTCGTGCAGGTTTTGTGCATGCTGCCACAACTGCTCTGGGTTCATATAGTCAGCTGCCCTGCTGTGTCTAGATGTAAACACTGTTTACATGTAATTGTCCACCATCCCTGGCCCTTAACATATTTCTTCTCTTTTGCCACGATCCCCGAGCCTTGGGAGGAGGGTGTGTGACCTAGTTTTCCCATTTAGGGCTGAGGACTTCACAATTTCATCTCTGTATGTTCACCAGTTGAGGGACTATGTTCATTGCTCTCTACTACAAATAGAACAGATGCATTAATCTATGGGTATTATTCTAAGTCATTGGGAGTCTTATTTAATACTGTATTTGTTTAACAGATTAATAGTAGTAGGTTTTCTTCTATGGCCTATGACCTGTTTGTTCATAAGCTCTTGGAGAATGATTATGTCAGGTATGAGTTTCATCTTGTGGAGTAGAATTAAATCCAATCAGAAAGCACTTAGTTTCTCCATAGGGTTCATGCCACTATTGCATTACTGGACATACCTTGCCAACACAGTCATTGTTGTAGCTTTAGGGTCAACAGCTTGGCGAGATTTGTCTCTATTTTTACCTCTGATGGTATGCATGTCACTTTCCAGCACTATGAAAGGTAGCCAGTAGAAATGAAGCTTCTAGGTCAGCCCCAGCTTGATATCTCCATGTTCTATGACTCAAGTGTCTTTAGCAATAGGGTCTTCAAGTTTTGGGGGAGTAAACAAAACATTGACATTAGAGTGTAATGTTTAGGGTATCTCTGTAACTCCACTGGCCAGCAACTCTCAAAGGACAACCCATTCTGGCACCAGGCTATTTTATCTTTTATCCTATAGCATAGGACCTAAACATTGCCATTTTTTTTCTATCAGGACTCTGTTTTAGCTCTCTCTCTGCATATATCTATCTATATCTAGATATGTACATCTATCTATCTATCTATCTATCTATCTATCTATCTATCTATCTATCTTGTTAACTGTACATACACATAACACACACACACACACACACACACACACACACACACACACACACACATTTCCATGTGACTTTTGAAAGGCCTTATTCTTATCTCTCTCTGTATTCCCTCCTCTTTTACCCTACCCTTCCAACATCAGTACCAATGCAACCCCTCCTGTTTCATTAATCATCTTTAAGCCTTTATATTATTCATCACTTCTGCATTTATTGTTCCTTTTGGAGGAACTTCTGGGTAGGCTAGCAGGTGCACTTGTGGCCTGAGTCTCCTAACACTGTCCTGGTGTCCCTGACCTCTGATTCTGTGTTGCTAATATTGATTTTCACGTGCCTCCCATTGATGTATAAGGTTGTGAACTCAGTGGAGGTGTGGGCAATGCCACTATCATGTCTATGCTGTATTATGATATTTAGAGTCAATGCTTAACAATGACATAAGTGCATGAAAGGGTTAAAGAATAGGGGGTGCCCAGCACCCTCTTTGTGTCCCTCTGTTCTGTAGGTAGAGTGGGACTTGTTGCTCTCACAGTCCACAGGGAGATAGTAGGTATGTTTTCTTATATGTTTGTTTCCTTTTGCTTTTTTTCAGATGTACTCTGCCCTAGTGTCCGGGTAGAAGGAGATCGGTTTAAACACACCAATGGAGGAACCAAGGAAATCACAGGTAAGATAGATTCCAATACACAGGGTTGCTTTCACGTACAACTTACAGACCTAAGGGTGGCCTCTCTGACTCATTTATCACTCTCATCTGTCACCAGTGTCCTGGTGAAATGGTTTGAACCATGCAGGTGGCAATGATTCCCCCAACAGCGAGGGACAGATGTATGCAGTGTTCCCTTTGGCAAGATGGGGCCATCTTAGGAATTTCAGTCCAGTGAGTGTAGCAGGAGTTGGTGAATAAGCCAGCAAATAATGACAATTTTTGAACTGATGAATGAATAAGTGAAGGGACTTCAGAGAGGAGGGGGATGGATCAGCGTCATAAATGGATGATAAACTCAGCAGATGGGAGAGCAGACATGTGACTGAAGACCCAAGGAAGAGAGAAACATTCAGCGGCTATTCAAAGCTCATCTCCAACAATGTCAGGCAGAAAGGCCATGGCAGCTTGTAGAGTGTGGGGAGTTGGTGTCTGCATTGCTCTGACTGTATCGTGCATTGGTTATTTCTCCTGTGGCCACAAGTCCTGTTTAGCACTTTTAATGTGTGGAATGTTTGCTTCTCCTCTGTTTTTCTTCCTAAGATCTGTCCTCTGGATCCAGGTCCTTTTCTCCTTTTTATTCCCCTCCATCTTCCTTGGGTTCAATTCCAGCCATGTGCATAGCTCTCTTCCTGGGCAGCCAGCACCTGAGGTTGAGACTTGGTGTGATTCAGACATATCCAGTCTGTCCTGTGTATGTGCCCTCTGGACTGTAGCAATGCAACATCTGTATCTTCGTGCCTGAGGATTTTTGTAGTAGAGGCTGCTATGCCTGTGTGTACAACAAGAAGAACATGCAGGGTAGCTGATGTTCCTTTGAGCACATCCCACCATGATAGTGTAGAGCCAGGCCAGTGCATGATCCTTGGGGTGACTTGGAGATGCATAGCAGACCCTAGCTCCCAGGATACAGTGTGATAGGATACGATAACCTGCTGGGTAACTAGCTGTATGTTTAGTCACTTCTGCACCATCTTGCCCACCAGGCAACTCTAGTTAAACTTCTGAGACTTTTGGAGGAAGGCACAGCAGACAGAGCCATCCAATCTGTTCTTGCTGATTGGACATATGACAGGCAATGATTACTCAAGGGTGCTGTCACTGCCACAGTTTCTTTGTCCAACTCACAAGATGAAGGTGACTTTTACTGTTCTCCTTTGATAGCTCAGATGCTTTGAAGTGCATGTTTGTAGCTGAGCTGCTCTGCCCAGGGTGGGAAAACACTGCAGAATTTGAATTAGACGTTGCCACTTTGTGCTTTGGTGATTCCCAGTGGTGCTCTCAGACAGTCCATTATCCATTTCTACCAGGGGAGTGTGTCTATTCGGTTCTATGCAGGGCATCTTCCTTTGAAGTCCCTTTTCAAAGCCCATTCTTACCTGGCTGCTTTGTCTACATTTGGCTGTGTGAAGCACATGCCTCTAGAACAGCATTTCCCAAGTAATTCATTATTTGATGTATATGCCCATGGTGGGAGCATTTATGATAATGGTGACATTGATAACATCAAAGGCAGCAGCCAGCACCACTTACTAAGAGCCCATGCATTACCTCCCTTAACTACCATGGCAGGTGAGATGCACATTGTACTTGCACAGTTGGGAAATCTGCGTGATGCACAGTGATTACTCTAGGGTTCAGAGGATGGCTGCTTCTGCGTTTTATTCCAAGCCGAGCACTCCACTCTGAAGGTATCATAACCGTTTATTGCCCATGCAAGCACACGAGCCTTTTGAAATCAGGACCTGTTTCTCTCTGTCTGCTTGTCTATGTCCTCAGGGTATAGGGAAGTGCCGCTGGCATGTAGAAGGGATTTTATGTATTTTGAATGAATGAATGGATAGACAGATAGATAAAATGAGAGAAAGAAAGAAGCTTAAAAGTAAGTGCGAAAACGTGAATGAGTGGAAGGAGATTGGATGAATGGACAAAACATGAAAAGATGGATGTGTTGAGAGACAATAAAGTTGGGAAGAAGGAAAGGGGGAACAGGGCAGAAGATGAAGGAACAGAAGACTCTTGCACAAGGTGTAAGTCAGAGGTGTCTGAAGCTGTCCTGTCCTGCAGACTGAAGAGCAATGTGGTTTTGTTTCTTTTCTGTTTCTTTTCTAAGGGATTCAGAAGGTGTGATGTGTGTCTGCATGCATGTGCACGTGCTTGTATGTGTTCTGGATCTGGCTCATGTGTACATGTATGTGATTATTTATGTGACTGCAGAACTTCGAATGAGTGGCTTAACCTGTGGTATATGAGTCAGAGCCCTCTGAGAGTTGCTTTGGGTGCTTGGATAGATGTAAAATTCTCCTTTGCGACTTCTTCCCTCCATTCACAGCCAGTGGAGTCCTGACACCTTCCCTGCCCTCTGTGAGCCCCCAAAGATGAGCCACAGTGTAGGACTGGGGTATGGGGGGATGTCAACACAGACAACAGTTTCCTGTGTGTGCAGCTTCGGGTGCATAGATACCCCATTTCCTCTCCAATGTCCTTTAATAAGTACCAGCCTCAAGAAAGTGTCCCAGCTACATCATGGCTGAAGAGGGAGTTACAGAGAGATTCTCCTCCGGTTTGTCAATTTCACTGTAATTAAGAAGTCAAAGATTCAAAGATGCTTATTTATTTATTTATTTATTTATTTATTTATTTTTTGAAAAAGAAGGCAGCTCTCAAAGTGTTTACCACCATGCATTTTCTTAAATATCTGTCACAACTTAGGGCTCATTCAGCCTGGGAAAGTGAAAATAAAGACAGAACAGACAGGAAATGTCGAGACATTGTATTTTACATCCACCTTCTGCGTGCTAGACAGATGGCTGCAGATCAAATTTCTGATTTCCTTTGGACCTCAGTTTCCCCATCTGTATAGCAGGGGATCTGAAGATTGTTCCTGAGGGCCCTCAGTTCTAATGACGTCTCTGGTGGTTCTTGGTCCCTGTAAGTTCTCCTGCAGCGTGGCCTAGGTCTCCCTTTGTGTGGTCAGCTGGGTGGTGACGAGGTATCACGAAGCCTGGAACACTTCGAATTACAGGACTGCTGCTCTATGTCAGGCTGTCTGGCCTCAGAGTCAGTTTACTGCTTTGGTCACTCAGCCTCCACTGCTGCTCTGAATGTCAGGGTCTGTGACAGCTACAATACATTTTACCCTTGGAATACATGGCCTTGGACCAGAACTTTCTGGTTTCCTCTGAGATGAACCCTTGAGTTTGTTTGTTTGTTTTTGTTGTTGTTGTTTTAGGTAATTTGGTACCTCTGTGAGGGGTGCGGTAAAGAAACTGCTGAAGTGCAGCTCCACTAGGGGGAGGTTTTTATTATGGATAAGAGAGAGAGAACATCTGGAGGCATCAGGAAGAGCCTGGGGGAGGGAGGGAAGGAGAGAAAGAGAGAGAGAGACATACACACACACACACACACACACACACACACACACACACACAGAGAGAGAGAGAGAGAGAGAGAGAGAGAGAGAGAGAGAGAGAGAGAGAGAGAGGGAGGGAGGGAGGGAGGCAGTAGAGAATATTGGGTTATAAGAAGGATGAGTGGTGGGGGTAGGAAAGCCTGTAAGCTGGAGCAGCCTGGGAGTTTGGGGAAGAGGCAGAATAAGAGGGGCCAGCATGGAGTTTGAAATGTATAATAAACCCATGTGAATAGGGAAGTAAGAATGTGGAGGCTAGCATGGACTTTCATATGTTGAAAGCTGCCACAGGTATGTGTCAGTGGAGAGCCATATGCTTCCTTTGCCAGAGACAGGGGAAATGGCTCCTTTGAGTGGGCAGATAACTCATTTCACAAGTTCTCAAGGAACAGGGGCTTTTATCTAACCACTGGAAATCTTTCTATGGTCCAGCTTGAGCTCATTTCTGGATGTATGGACTGCCCGAGACCTAACAACGGTGGCCTTGAATTTCTGGTTGCTTCCTGGTCCAAGGCCATGTATTCCAAGGGTATACTGTAGCTGTCACAAACCCTGATATTCAGACCAGCAGTGGAGGCTGAGTGACCAAAGCAGTCCTGTAGCTTCTGGGTTTCTGATCAAGACCAGGTCCAGGTATGTCTGAAAGCAGACACCCTCTTCCCCTTTATGCCTCCCCCACTTGGCTCCTTAGTGTCAACTAGAAGCTTTTCTAGAGGTGCAATCTCTTTGCCACAAACCCTAGGACCTCCAATATACTGTGTAGAATCCTCTCTCTAGGCAGCAACCATCGATGAGAAGAAACTCCTCTGCCTCCGACCATGACTGACATGAGCCACTAAGACACCACTCACAGTACTTTAAGGGCTGGTCCAGGCCATTACCATTCTACGCTATTCTACTTTCCTCTGAGCACAAATAGGTCCTACTAGGTCCCTTGACCTTGTTCCTTTCTGTGTTGGTTTGAGGGCCATAGGAGTTAGGGCTTCAGAAGCTTCTAGGTCAGTCCCCACCCACCAAACAGTACTTTTCACAGACAGGTCCCTACTGTGTACTTCAAGTACAGGGCCCGTGTTTAATCCCTGTGATTGTCATAAAGTGTTTAGAGCCTCAGGGCACCTGGTACCTTTGCCTGTAGGTGAGCTAAGATGATAATCACTGGGGTACCCAGCCAGCTCCTACTCTAAGATGCATGGGGAGTACACCCCCTGACTGCAGAAGAGATTAGTTGCATTCTGTGTCACTAAGAGTTTATTTCCCTCAGTTGCATGCCACAGGCTTTATCACAGTTCATGGATTTCTTAGCGATTCACCAGAACTCCTCCCTGCTGAGAAAAGGTGGGTGCTCTGCCTTGGTCATTTCTTGGAGCCTAGTCCTGCATAGTCAGGGTGACAGTGGTGATGCTGTCTCTGAGGTAGAAGGCTCCTGTGTCATGGAACTTTAGGAGGATAGATGGCCGTAGGTTTCCCTCACAAACTCCAGAGAGAACTGTTGGCGACTTCTGAGTGATTACTGGGCTCTGGCTACCTTCTGGAACCTGACAACACCATTGGATTTAAATATCGTTAGCCCAATAAGAACTTATCTCCTTTTTCTAGTTAAGAAAACATGCTCAACAGAGTCAGATGGCTTCCACAGAGTCCCTGAGGGGATAGAGAGCTTTGGCTTCATTAAACACTATGAGAACCTTCCTTCACTTGGTGTGCATGGGAATGCTTCTTTCTACCTTGTCAGCAGACAAGAGTTAGGTTGCATCTCCAGGCATGCTCATTGGAAGTGCAGTGTGCTTGCAAGGTAAACTCTGCCATGACAAATAATGTTAGAACCAGATGACTAGTTCTCAGCACTAATAAAACATGAAAGGCAACCAATTTTAAGCTCCACCCAGCTTACAGATGTGGGAGCCAATGTCTAGGGATAAAGAGAGTCAGTTAAAGTCCCAGTAGACCAGGTCCAGTGAGACCCAACTTTGCTTCTTCTGCAAGTCTTCTTCAGAGCTTGCTAAAGGAAAGAAAGTACTCACATTGTCATTCAGAAATAAGAGTTACTCAGGGCATCTGGCACTTAGTGAGTGTTTGACATGGTGCTCCAAGCTTTGTCAACTGATGCTCAAAGGGAGACATACAGTGTCATGGGCTCCCAAGTCTGAATTCCATCACACTGTCAGGTGTTGCTCTCTGGAGGTTTGGTGAGCATAAGCTGCAGGACTTTCCCACTCTCCAGATTGGTCAAAGCATCTTACTATGAGATGTGGAAGGATGCGCTGCAGGTGGTAGTGAGTTATTCTCAGCAGGTCTCTTATGACTTACTGAATGATGTATGCCCAGGATCTCATGTCATTGTCAGAACAGACTCAACTACTGGGCATCTAAGCATCCTCACTGTCCTCTGAGAAACAACCAAGGGCATCTGCCTGTCAGGAAATATGCCAGATTCTCATAGCTATATGACTGAGAAGAATTAAACTTTCACCCCTGTACTCACCACCCCCAAGGCTAAAGCCCACGGCCATGGCCATGATTACTCTTTTACTTTACGCTGACAGTGACTCTCAGTCATCTCGTAAGGGAAAATCAAAGCAAGCAGAAGTACTCACCTTTCTTTAAGGCAATACTGCAAAGGAAGTTTGTTTCTCTCTCACGTTTCTTTCTCTCTAAAATCATGAGATTCCAAAGCTATGGACCACAGGACCACAGTTCAAGCAAGATCCAAGTAAAAGGCCACAATATGGCTGCAGGAAGGAAAACCTTAAGTTGTGGGTTTTTCTAAAGGGTCAGCACCCACATTTGAGCTTCTAGAAGAGAGGTTCCCCACAGCAGGAGGAATCAGAACACCTGCATTTGTCTTGCACTTGACCATGATCCTGGATGCTCTTGGCTCTAACATTCCAGTGTGGCAACCAGTGTCTGTATTCCCCATTCCCTTGTCCTGGGGCATTGGACTTGATGCTACATGGCTTATAACTCAGCTGCTGTTGTCTTCCCAGTATGTATTTTTATATCTAAGTTCCCACCCCTTGGTGGCAGGGTGGGGAAGCTGACTGTCTTTGGAGAGAGTGAACTAGGTGTTTCATGTGTCTCTTCTATTCTTCCTCTGCCAAACTCACTCCCAACTTTCTGTTTGCACAGGTTTTGACTTGATGGATTTGTTCAGTGTGAAGGAAATCTTGGGGAAGAGAGAAAACGGAGCCCAGAGTTCCTATGTACGGATGGGTTCCTTCCCTGTGGTGCAGAGAACTGAGTGAGTGGCCCTTTCTCCTTCCAGAACCTTTGAACGCCCTGGGAAGCAGGGTGCAGCCAGCCACAGGAGTTCACTCAGCACTGAGCTGATGGTAACACACTTATCGGTGCCTGGCAAGGTCGCGCTAAGATGATGCAGTTTAGCTATAGGTCTGGGAATTTGAGCTGGTTCTCTGCAATTCCATGATCATTGTGCCAGTGATTTTCTGGTCATTTTGTGCCCATCCATTTATGGATGCAGTTTTCTTTCAGCTCATGAAATGACCACCAGTTTTTATGGTTATCACCACATAGCACCAGCCATGGCTTCACATAAACAGATGTGTATTTCCTAGATTTTGGCCAGTGAAGACTCAGTTTTCATGTTGATTGAGTGCCTTGTTTATATGTGTTTATATGTTACCAAATGCCTCAATTTTTTTTTTGTTTCTACCTGAGTATCTCTGCCTTGTGATGTTGAAAAGCCGAGTTGGACATTTTTTTTTCTAGTTATCTGATCCTACTTCATCTCCAGTGAATGGCTAAACATGATTCCACACCGAGTATGCTCGCTGGAGACAGACAGATGGTTTGAAAATTAGGATGATCCTGCATCATGTGATCCCTCCTCCACCTTGTAACTCTTTAATTGCTTGGTTAATCTTTTTAAATTCAGAGGACAGAAAGGGCAGACTGGCCTTTGCAATCTCTGTTGGAGTCTCATTGCTTGACCTAAGCCTCATTTGTTGGGTCCTGTATATTTAGAGCATTGCAGGCATGCCCTCCTCCTGACTTTGCTGGTGTCCTTCTCTCTATCCTGGTTCTGCTCTGCTCTGCTCCTTGTTCCAGGACTGGGCCTTAGATGATGCTCTCCGGGAACTTCCATACTAAGCTAGGCCTTGCCTTCCTCTGCTCTCTAAGCCCACTCCTGCACTGAGCGTAGTGAACCTGAGGCCAGTGAGTAAAACTGTGCAATTGGTTCTCTGTAGACAATTTTTGCTGCTTAGTTAGAAGCTTTCGGAGAGACATAAGCCCCATCACAACGAGAGAACTCAGATTTCAGCTATCCATTGTGAGCTATGCATGCAGGCTGGATTCCAACCCCGAGTTCATTGAACGTCCTGTGAGCCGACTCTAGACTATAGTGTCACCTCACCCATGACTTGGAACTCTCATCCCCTGAAGATAAAGGAGAACGAGTCACACGATTCCCTCTCTGAGCTGCATCTTTTCACCTGTGGAGCAGCGTCTGCACTCTGACCTTCTAGATACTGAGCGTGCTCTTCTGCAGCAGTGCACAGATGCTTAGGGCGATGTGTGTCACCTGATCCCAGGCTCATTTAGGGGGAATGTTAGGATGGTCAGACTCCATACTACACTCTTTCTTCACCCCTTTCTTATGAATTCATCAGTCACACTGCTTAGAAACAGAAAATTTCACCTTAGAGGAACACTCAATAAAGAACAGAAGGGAGAGAGTTACACAAATGCAACAGATGCCTCAGACCAGAGATGTCTTGTTCTCCAGGGACACCTGCCACTCACCAGAACATCTTTAAGCTCTTACTCTGCAGAGCAGAGGACCGGGCACGGCTTCTGTGTGATGAGTTTAGCTGTGACCCTGTCCACTTTCCCGAGTGTGGATTTCTGCGTGTCCTGTTTCGTATGGCATAATTACAGAATGAAACAACCCCCTGACATCTCAAGAAGAGGTAGTTCCTTTTCACTTTCTAATGCTTTGAAATGTGTTCGTCCTTGCACACACATGATTTGACTTGCAGATTAATTTTATTCATAATGGGAAGAGATGTCACTTTCAACATTACTCACGTCTTTAACTTGCAAAGGACATTTTCACACATCTTCATTTAATTATCACTATAATAACATGAGGCGCACGGGACAGGCATTACTCTCGTCTATCTGGTACAGATCTGAGCTTCTAAGGAAGGCAGCCACTTGTTGAGACCTCACAGATAACAGGAGGCAGTAGCTGGCCTCATTGTCAGGTACTTGAAGTCCAAAGCCTTGTTCTTTGCTCTGTAATCTCATATTTGCTATGCCATTTATGGAAAGAACTATTTATTAGATTTCCCACCCTTGTCTATACCGATTCCCCAAGATTATATGTGTGTAGTTATGTATATGTGTGCTACACTGTTTGTATCTCTCTCTCCCTCTCTCCCCTTGTGTGTGTACTTCTACTTTATGTGTGTGTGTGTGTGTGTGTCTTTTGTTTGCGTACACACACTTGCATATGTCTGCTGAGATAATCCAAAATTATAAGAAAAAAAGTGTGTTCAGAAAGAAAATAGAGAGACTCATGAAGGAAATAAGCAGTAAAAAGAAATGAGTCTTAGGTAGGGATGTCCTGTCTCTACATGCATGGTGATTAAATGAGTCCCTAACTCCTTAGAGAAGCCTAGGTGCAGAAGGTGACAGGCTCCTTTCCTCCTGTGTGTATATAATCCTCATGATGTCCTACCTTGGAGGATGGTATTGAACTACTGAGTCTCCTCTCAGCTTGGATATATGAGAGGATGCTCCACTCATCTTGGATATAGACAGCCTCCATCTCCTGCAGCAGCAAAACCATTGCTATGTGTGTTCTCAGAGGCAGTCTTCCACCCCCATCCATCCATTCCTGGAGGAGGGTCATGCAGCACTTATTGACCACCAGTCATTGGAAAGGTGGGGAACCTGGAGATAAGCACTGAGGATGGGGGCAAAGGCAGTGAAGGGGCCATAGTGCTGGTCAATAGAAGGCCTCACTAAGACACTGCCTTATTAAGAAGCATCAGTACAGCTTGTGGGAGAGTGTTGGGGGCATCCTTAGGGGTCACACTGCCAGGACTTAGTGGCTGAGAAGACATGAATGCTTCCGATGCCAGCTCCCTACTCTTTACACTAATGTTGGTACTGTCTGTCTCTCTTTTTTCTCAGAGATGTGTTCCCCCAAGGTCTACCTGATGAGTATGCCTTTGTCACAACGTTCCGATTCCGGAAAACATCACGGAAAGAAGATTGGTACATCTGGCAAGTCATTGACCAGTATGGCATCCCACAGGTAAAGGCAGTGTTGCCTGGCTTCAGGGCAAGTGCTGTGTCCTTCTCCCAGGAAACAATCTTGACCATTGTGTTTCCTGCAAGAGGCTTAGTTCTGAGGCTAGACAGAAGTGGGGTCTAGTGCATGGAGCCCTAAGGAGCCAATAGGTCCAGCTCCTTTTTTCTTCCCTGGCTAGACCTTCTAAGGTTTGACATCCAGTTACCATTCTCTGAGACTTTCTGTCTAACCAAAGAAATAAATACATGCTTTGCTGCCTATGGCACCTTCTCTACTGGGGACCTCATAAAGTATTGGAAGAAACTTGGTCAGTGTCAGGTGGACCTGGACCAAATATTGTGCCTTCTCCTTTCTTTGTGTGGATCATGGGGTAGGACTGCCTGTGAGTCTTAGCTTCCTCAACTTGAAAGTGGGAAATGAGAGTACTTCCCAGAGTAGTTGGCGAAAGAATCAGGTGTTAATAAAAGCATGCTCGCAAAGCATCCAGCACAGTCTAATATGTAGTGGAATTTGTCATGAGCAGATCTCCTGTATAAAAGAAGATTGTCTTCAGTTCACTCGTGTGTGAAGTTCCAAACCCTCGTCTTTAACCACCTGTAGAGTTTTGACTTGCAATTCCACAGTTCCTCATCAGTGCCAAGTCCAGTGAGGAGAAACAAATCTCAAAGCCAACGTCATCAACACAAGACATCAGCTTGAGAGGAAAGCAGCACCCTCCATTCTTGAGCAAACCTAAATCCACTTGTTCTCAGGGCTCAAAGGCCTGATCCCTGAACACTGTCCTCTCATTGGAAATATGCATGGATAGACTTTCTCACTTTTAGCTGTGAGAAACTCCCTTGGTTTATATATGGGGTTGAAACAAACCAAAAAGTTTTTCAAGTATTTGGCCTTCAACAACCATGGACAGTTGTCTGAGACAACCAGCACCATCTACCTCTTATTCCCTGTCTCTTGGACGACTTCCTTCTAAGCTCTTCTCTCCCATTCTGCCTATCTTTCTTTCTACTTCTCTTCTTATACTAAGTAAATGAGATGATGCAACTGAGACACTAAGAACATTGTGAGACGTGGACAATGCCCAGGGCACTCAGCTGCTAATGTTATTCTATTCTAAGAAAATAGAGTGGAGTAAAATAAGATAGAAGAGAAAAATAGAATAAATAGAATAGAATAGAATAGAACAGAACAGGACAGGACAGGACAGGACAGGACAGGACAGGACAGGACAGAACAGAACAGAACAGAACAGAACAGAACAGAACAGAACAGAACAGAATATAGAATAGACTGGACTTCTATGGTCAGAGAAAACCTTGACATTGTTCTTCACTGTTCATCGACACGCCACAAACCTGCTTTTAGTAAAGTTGAGATGGCTCATAATTCTTAATGCACCCATTCTCTTCATTGTAATACAGATAGGCTGGTTTTACTAGTCTCATTTCACGGAAAGAAATAGCCTCAGAGAAGCTCAGGAGTTGACCTGAGTTTACACAGTAATAAGAGCTGAAGTTGAGACTTGAACCCAAGCAGTTAAGACCAAGTCTGTGCCTTTGTTGTAAGCCTGTCTGAGTCTGACAATCCTGTTGAATAACTCACCCATAGCATCTGCAGTCACACAGAGATACAAACTCATTTTCAGTGCTGACCGTGGAGGGATACAGTTTCCTGTGTGTGGGAGACTGAAAGCACTGACAGGCTTCTGTCGGCTCTGTGTTCCTGTCTGCTGCCAATGCCTGTTAACCAGAGATTTGCTTTTCCAATTTCTCTGGTCTGGCAGGGTGGGACTGGGCACCTGCCATGACATTCTTGTCGGGTGAGCCCACACCACCTCCACAGTCTGGGTCTTTTCTTTCATGGCATTTGCAGAACTTTGTGCTCCCTGTCTGCCACGACTGCTGCCCCTCCTTCTGGATTGAACAGAGTTTAGATATATCTTGCTACTGCAATTTAATGATGCATTAAAGTGAACTCCAGGAGGATACCCAGCTAGTGTTGGTGGACACTCTTCCTGAGTCTGTGTTGCTTTCTTTTGTACTTGAGACAGAAACATCAGAGGGAAAGCCAAGGCTTCAGGTGTCTCCAAAGATCGTTAGGGCCTGGACTAAGGTCTGTGACACTACCCTGAAGAAATATAGGACGTGTTCAATCATGGAACAATTACACCATATGTGTAATTGTTCATATGTATCAAGTGAATAGAAAGGAGACCCTTGTTTTCAACTATTTATCATACCTGTAATACATATGCATGTAAGCCAGTTAAAAATCTGAGGTACCCCTTGGTTGTATAGAAGAGAGGTTGAGCCAGAAGCAGAACCTAGACCAGGGCTGTGTTGTGAATGCTCTTAATCAGAGCAATAGGAAGCAAACCAGGATCATTAGAAGACTGCAGTTTCTGTGATCTTACTTGCTTAAGTTATTGCAATTAAGATTTAGACCACAGCCTGGCATATAAGTACTATGTAAGTGCTTACACGTACACTTACTTATTGAACCCTCTGCAAGTCTGTGATGTAAATGCCACTATCAGTACCATCTTACAAATGAAGAACCCGTCTGAGGTCACAAAGTGTTGAAATGACTTCCTGGTTTGGGATGATCAGGCACTATCTTATGCATTGAACTAACTAACTAACTAACTAACTAAATAAATAAATAAATAAATAAACCAAAAATGATGAAGTGCAAAGAGTTACTTGTGAGTGGGGATGTGGGGATGTGGGGAAAGAGAAGGAAGAACTGGCAAGGGTTTGCTAAGGCAAACCTGAATTAGTAACCACAGAAAAAGGC
The DNA here is from genome assembly GCA_030674055.1 of Rhabdomys pumilio. Classification (NCBI taxonomy): domain Eukaryota; kingdom Metazoa; phylum Chordata; class Mammalia; order Rodentia; family Muridae; genus Rhabdomys; species Rhabdomys pumilio. The sequence goes on from JANHMN010000012.1 coordinate 30,018,869, forward strand.
AGTCAGGAGTCTCTGAGGGAAGGTGAAGATTAACCTTATTTAATTCCCCGTGTTCATGCACTGTCCAAGTCTGAACCCATTCACTTCTGTGTTCCTCATACCTGGCCTCCCTGTCACAGGTTGTGTTCATCCTGGAGGGGAGGAAGAAGTGAGAGCATGACTGAAAACATAACTACTCGTTCCCCAAAAAACCAAACTAAAGTGACTTTCCTTACAGTGGTAGCCTATGTGCAGCCACAGCTCATTATGAAAATTGTAAATGTACTTAAAATGGTATGAGATAATTTTGTGTGGGGTTTGTTTGTTTGCTTGTTTTTGTGTTTGTGCAATTCTTTGTACATGAACGTTGAAGGTGACACTATATTCTGGAGAAGCCAAATAGTTAGACAACCATGTGTGCTTGCTCTGTGCCAGGAGATTGTGCAAAGGGTTGAGTGTGCAGGCAGGAGTGACTGGGATAGTCAAGGCCCACACTCATCAAGAGGCTTCATTCTCTTAGAGCTTTGGTTGTGTCCTCTAGATGAGAGACAGGAGAGGTTGCCCATCTGCTTGCAGACTGGCACTTGGCATTTATATTTCAGGGTCCTAAGGGACCCAGAAGCTTGTTAGGGTTTCTGGTTGGTGCCATGCCTCAGTCCCTCTTCACTGGGCATCTAGAAGTCTCTCAGAAGCCCCAGTAGCCTCTTCACACACTGAATATATAACCTCTGCTTAGTGCTGAGCACAGTCAGTCTAATTACTACGCAGCTTGCAGATTGGCTGCTAACATCCTCATGCTGAGGGAAAAAAAAGATACCCAGAAAGGCACCTGACCAGCCTCAGACCAGACAGCACTGAGCATCTTGGTGAGAGAGTCATAATGGGATGTGCCAGCATCTTCAGCACTGACTCTGCCCTCCCCACTTCTGTCTATGCTTTGTTCCATGATGTTCAGGGCACATAGTATATGTTCAAGGATTCTCTGTGTCTGTCTCCTTAGGTCTCTATCCGGCTGGATGGTGAGAACAAGGCAGTTGAGTACAACGCTGTGGGTGCCATGAAGGATGCTGTCCGGGTGGTCTTCCGAGGTCCCCGAGTTGATGACCTCTTTGACCGTGACTGGCACAAGATGGCTTTAAGCATCCAGGCCCAGAATGTGTCCCTCTACATTGACTGTAAGCTGGTTCAGACGCTGCCCATTGAGGAGAGGGAGAACATCGACATCCAGGGCAAGACTGTGATTGGCAAACGTCTCTATGACAGTGTGCCCATTGATGTGAGTACGCGAGAGGCACTTGAAGTTAGTGCCAGGGCTACCAAAGGGGACTTCAGACTCTAGGTGACTCAGTGTCCCCCCACATCTGTAGTTCCGATTTATTATCTACTTATGAATCATCACCTGAACTTTCTGAGGAAAGAGGACTCTTAATCAGAAATTCTGGAGTCCAAATTTATGGTGATTAATGCTTAATCAGCATTCTGGAGTCCAAATTTCCCATTCACTCACTCACTCACTCACTCACTCACTCACTCACTCACTCACTCACTCACTCACCTACTCACTCACTGAGCCATTTGTTGTATATACGTTGAGATTCTTCTGTTTGCTGGGTTCTCTGCTGGACATTGGTGATATTGGTGCCTACAAGGACGCACAAGATTGATATGCAAATACCAGTCCTTTAAAATAAAGAACCCGAGCATCATGGGATTTGGGTATGGTGAGGGTTCTTCGGGTGCCAAGAGACAACCATACTTGAATGAGTTCAGTCAAATATACATACACCCAATACACACAAATACACAGAACCACAAATCATATTCAGGTGATGCCACACCATCCTGGGATGGGAGAGCATGGAGAGGGCTTGCAGGTTTAAATTCTGTATCCTTTCCGTAGCAACCTGGTCCTTCCAGGCCACGTCAGTAGCAGCAGCAGCATTACGGGACCCATTTGGTGCTTACTGCATGTTGGAGGCAGTGCAAGCCCCATCGTGGTAGACGCTGCTTCTCTGACTTCTGTATAGGCTTGCCTGTCTGATAAGACTATTGGCAGCCAGTTATGTTGAGCCTGAATAGAAAAAAAAGATACGTGAATTTAACAAACCCTGGATTTCTATGGAAGGAAGACTCATTGAGATCATTCAGTGTACTTAGGTAAATGGCACAGTAGACACTGGTACTATGTATTATAGAACCGTATGGCTGGATGTCCAAACTAAAGAAGGCGTGGTAGCTGTGAGGGGGGAATTGAGAGAAGTATATGGGTAGCTTCCTAAAGGAGGTTAATTTATACATACAGGATAGAGGCTACAAGGTACAACATGCCTATTTGTGAGCATCAGTGCCAGCGGGTAGATGCTTGAAGCACAGGTGGAAGAGATAGTGAGGAAACAAGACCAAGGCTTAGTGTATATATCCTGGAAATTAGCCCACGGGTGGCACTTGGCCAAAAAAGCTAAAGTAGGCAAGTGCTGTACCTGAGGAATCTCTGCTTGTTATGGAGAGGGTTTCAGGGGGAGGTGAAGGAGGGAGCCTGAGAGCTCAGAGCCCAGCTGGGAAAAGATAGGAGAGACAGAAATCTTAGTTGGGTCAGTGTGCAGGGTCAGCATGTGGGTGTGGGGTTGGAATACAGTGGGATTCTTGGAGAATCAACTGCTGAGCTAGTGAGCTGCTGCTGGTGAGCTGGTCATTACTCAGACCCGTGAGGGAATAGAGAGGTTGTTCCTAGTTGTAGGACCTATGTTCTGAGACTGGTGTCTGCTGGACAACCCTGAGACTCTGAGACTTTTCCATGTCCCTTTCCAGAGGCTCTAGGCTTCTCTTTCCCTTTCCTGGCTGTTTCTTTCAGGCCTCTGGCTCTCTCTAGAGTCTTGGGAGAGGTTTTCATGGGCTATGGAGCCCAGAGATTTACTCTAACATGCACTCTCCTTTTGGTAAGTTCCTACTGGTCCGACATCTGGATTAGCTGCCTTAAAGAGGCTCTCAGAAGTGCAAATGCCAGCAATCTTCCTCCTCATCAGGGATCAGCCTCATGAACATTTTCAGGCTGTTCTCTTCACTGCTGTGACATCAGCCAATCTTAGACCTATAACCATGATCCAGTTTTTAAGTAAAGAACTAGAGTGTGCGACAGTCTTTGTTGACCCTCCACTCTGGTTTGTGCATCCAGTGAAGATGCTGGTGGCCTCTGGGCACTGAGCCCTTGTACAGTCACAGTAAACTCTGAGCTCCTCACTCCATGTAACATCACGGTGCTATGATGTCACTTTGTGCCACTTAGGAGGCAAAGCCAGACACAGAGATGGAAGGACACGTTCCAATTTGTGAATTCACAAGGGGACCAGTGGTCAGTGTATCTTTCAGCTCAGTACATATTATTTGTTCTGAGGTCTGGGTCTTACCCTGACTCTTTAATTTGGTCATCATACTCAGCCAGGAAGTGTCTCTGTGGTAACTTTAACTGGTTTCTTAAGTGGAGAGACCTCTCCTTCCCCTCCTTTCCCTCTATTAGTAAGAAAGTTTTGTTGGTATCTAACACCAAGGAATCTTGGGTCTCTGACAGTCATCTCTAGCTGTGTTTTTATATTAAATGCCCAGAGGAAGAGTCAATATATTTTACATCCTTCCAATAGCATGGGCAAGAATACTTGTGGCTGTATAGTTTGGGGCCTTAGATATGGTGGGAAGAGGCCGAAGAGGCCTCAGCCTGTCTAGGTTTGACGTGGGACAAGCACTGTGCCCTCTGAGTCCCTTAGTCCCTTCTATAGCTCTGTGACAACATCTCATTGAAAGGCAAATGAAGGATCAGAGACTTGAGGTGACTTCATGATGGTTGAGTTAAGCTGAAGTTTAGACTCAGCCTGGTGGGTCCTGGCTCAGGCTCTTAACCATTCATAATCTGTTTCCACGCCTAAGCTAGCAACTGGCATGTGGGTTATGATGGGAGGCTTGGAACCAGGAGCTGACCCTGGAGATAGTTGATCCCACAGCTGCTGTAGACTCAATTTATGTATGGCTCTCAGTCAGGAATGGGGCCCAGGATAGAACGTGTGGGACTTCTGGGGCGTGGGAAGACAGTGGGCAGGAAGAGTTAAGGTGCCTGGAGCAACAGGCATCACAGGTAGTCGTGGGATTTGGTGGCCCCTCCCAAACCTCAGCTCTATATGGCCTTGTATGATGGCCAAGCTGTGGTCAGTGGCTCACAGCTAATGTAGAAAGCAAGTCATCTCCCGAAGACCAGCCTTGCTCAAAATCAAAAATATGCATTCTGTCAGTGTCTTCCGGTTTGGATTGTTGTCTCTACAGGAAATGAAGTAGACACCAGTAGATCTGCTCTTGTCCTGCTGAAGAGAGTCAAGGGTAATGAGGGGGCGTGCCTTAGTGAGCACATGGTAGAAGCAGACAGTTGAAGTCACACAGACCCCCTAGCCCCACACAGGCAGAGCCCCTCCCCTACCAGTTCTTCTTGCTAAAGGTTCTTTCAGCTGTTCATCATATGCCTGGGTCACATCTTTCTTGTGTCAGGGGCTGCTCTAGAGCTGGGGAAAAGAGAGAGCAGAGCCTCACCCCACAGGTTCCAGAGATTTTATTGCTGCAGAGGAAAGGGGTTTTGGAGAAGGAAGGAAATGCACAGTAGTGTTGCAAGCCAGGTACTGTCTGGAGGATGGACAGAGTGAGTGGGAGCGGTGAGCCTGAGCCTGGACAGCAAGAGGAAGGTGGAAGCTGAGAGCAGCCTGTCTGTCAACAGTGAGAGGGAGGGGTCTTCCTGGGCAGTGGAGTTGTAAGGGCAGAGTGCACGGGAAAGAGAATATACTGCTTAGAGAGTCCCAGGTCAGTTCAGAAAGGAGAGCTGGCAAAAAATAATAAAAATAAAAAAAATAAAAAAGGAAGACATGGTGAGCTGTGGATGGGAGCCTGGGCAGCAGTTTGCTGAATTTTATTTACTGTGTGCCATCCTCAGCTAGAGCTCAAGGCAATGCTTCTGCAGGCCCCTCTCTGACTAGAAGAGTCTATGGCCCAGACTTCAGGTCCATAGTCACTTTACAGCTTTCTTCCAGGTACACAGGCCACAGGCTGTAGTGCAGAGAAATGGGGGGTCGGGGCCTGGGCTAAAGCTATGATCCATGTACGGTGAAAACATGCAAGAGCAGCTTTCTCTGCATGGTGATTGAGTGCACAGACGATGCAGAGCCTCCCATGCAGCCCAGCAGTGCAGCACAGTCTCGGAAGGATCCTAAGAGCAAGCAGGCAGTCTGATACCATGGAGATTCCAGCTCTTTCTTCTCTCCTCATGTTGCTTTCTAGTTTGACCTGCAGCGGATTGTGATTTACTGTGACTCGAGACATGCAGAGCTGGAGACTTGCTGTGACATCCCATTGGGCCCGGTGAGCAGACATTCTGAGTAGGCTGAAGATACTTATGGCTTATGGGGTGTGAGGTGTTCAGGGTTTAGGAATTAGCAATCTGGGCTAGGGTGGCACTGGGCCCTCAGTGTGTGTGTGTGTGTGTGTGTGTGTGTGTGTGTGTGTGTGTGGTGTGTGTGTGTATTCTGGTTCATGTTTTACTTCTAACCATTTATGCAGTGTGAGCTGGGGGAAACCAAGTTAAACAGGGTCTCAGTCAGGGTGACCCTAAAACTTCCAGCCAAGTGATGTGACCCAGCTTTGGGGAAGCGAGATTGGAGGGCGTTATAAGGAGATTACAGTGGATTGTTGCAGACAGTACTCAGAAGACAGGAAGCTACCTTGCTTTGGGATGGGCAGTAAGATGGTATGGTTAGGATGCTAAAGACCTTAGAACCGAGGGTTGGACCCACTAGACTTTATCTGTGGGGTCTGCTCCTCTCTGACCTCATCACCCATGTCTCAGATACCATCTCTTCCCTGTTTCTCTACCAAATCCTAGTTCCAAGTTATGCTTGAAATATGAGGTTGAAATGGAACCTTCTTCCCAGGGCTCATGGGTGAGCTCCATGTTCAGTGCTTGGCAGTCCAGGCTTGGGGATGCAGTAAGAGTTCCAATACTGTGCTTGTCTCTGCACTCCTATAATATGCAGGGGCTGCGATATGGAGGTACCGGGTAAGGGTATGGAGAGAGAGAAGGAAAAGGAAGGAAAGAAAGGGGCAACAGAATCTGAGAGAATCTAGGGAGGGTTGGAAGAAGAGGGTAAGGATGGGGAATGTGTGGATGTGAGGCTGTACAATGGAAGATTCCCTAGGTTTTCTCCTCTGACTCAGAAGCTGATAAGGGAAACACCCTTGTCTCCATGTGGTGAACACTGAGGCCACCGTAGCTAAGTGGTTCCTCCAGGTTGATGAGCTGGCCAGTATCTAGAGCTTAGTTGCCTAACCTAGCCACGGTAAGGCCTCAGAAGACCCACAGACCTGTTGTCAGATGTATCCTGTTGACTCATGTATTCTCAGAAGCTTCTAGGTATTTTTCTCTTGCCCAGGTCCTTCATAGTTCCAGAGATCATGATCCTCACCAAGGGACAGTCAGATTCTGACTCATTGACCTTTCCTTCCAGTGTCAGGTGACTGTGGTTACGGAGCCCCCACCTGCGCCTCCGCAGCTGCCCACCCCTGGAAGTGAACAGATTGGGTTCTTGAAGACCATCAACTGCTCATGCCCAGCTGGAGAAAAGGTAGTCCAGGCTAAGTTCCATAGTCTGTCCTCAGTTCCCAGCCTATAGCATCCGTGCTGAGTGCAGCAGGCAAAGTCAGTTGGCAGGACCACTCTGACAGTGAGGGAAAGCGGGATCCTCCCATCTCACCTGGTCTAGCAGACCGGGATGGCGCCAGGCTCACCGTGACATTCAAACCCCATTGTGTTCCTTAGAGTGTCTGTTTCTTCCCTTTTGTGCACACTGGGAAGGGAGATTCTCAGGCTTAGATGTAATTAATGTTTTCCTGCAGCTAACAATCTGTTACTGGGTTCACTCTGGCTGTTACTTAGGCCATCCTCAGTTTTGCTGTTTCCTTTGCTTAGCCTCACTCCCTAATCTGAATATATGTCATTATGTGTGTGTGGTGCATATATGTGTTTATGAATAAAAGTTTGAGCATCATTTTGAATTTTAGAAAGTGCTTCATGCTTGTGAAAGTCATACCTCTATTCCACTGGACACATTTAAATTCTTAGTTTGTACCCAAAGCTTTCATTTACTTTTTCTCTATACACCTGTGACCTTAGACACACACACACACACACACACACACACACACACACACACACACACTGTTATGAAGTTGGCAAGGAAAGGAGCAGAAATGTCTGGGGACAGTATGTTTAGACTGATACCCTCAGTGTCTTAATCCAACGCATTGTGAAAGTTATCCCTGCAGGTTTGCATTTGGAGGGCAGGACTCTCAGCAGATGTCAGCAATTTTCTGCTCACCCTCTGACTTAGCATAAGACTGGTTTTCAAGCCCATGGAGTGGTAATTAACTTATATGAAAGATGGGAGGAATTAACTTATGGCCTTTACTGTTTCTTCTTGTCTTTCTTCCTGCAGGGTGAGAGGGGCTTTGCTGGCCCTGTGGGACTCCCTGGTCAGAAGGTAAGTACCTGCATGATATAGTGTTCTTTGCTTTAACCTCCATGGAATCATGGTAGGGGTCTGTTAGAGCACTGCCCTGCCTCCCTCGTGGTTGCCTTGGAGCTGGTTATGATGCCACACTAAGGACAAATGGCATAAGTTTCAAGCTGACCGTCCCAGAACTGAAAATGTATAGAAAATGTATAGAAAGGAGCAGTCCTACAACTCATATGCTCTAACAGGCTCATCTCTCCAACGTTGGTCCATTCTGTATCAATCCTTGCAAGTTGATTGGTTCCAGAAGCATTTAAGATGTGGGATTTAGGAGTTATTAAAATGGCATAAACTGTATTAATTTCTCGTGCCAAAGTTCCTTGGTTGCAAGCAGCCTCTTACTCCTCCCTCATTCTCCAGCAGGCTACCTTCTCTATGTTTTGGTCTTGGAACACTGATGGATGGGAAATCACTGCATAGGGGTGGGGGGCTTCTTTGCTTTTGCACAACTGATACTTTGTCTGGGGCTAGAGTATGGTGGCAGAGATATGGAGATGACTGTCTCTTTGCCCTTCCTGCTTCTGCATTCTCCATCTACGTGTGGAGTTCGCTCATCATATCTAAACACTATAGTCTTCTGTCCATACCAACCCCCTTCCCACCCCACCTTGGTCTCTCTGCTTCTCCTTACTGCTTCCTGTCTTTCTTGGTGTTGCATCTGTATGCCATGGTATTAGTACACGCCTAGGATAAAGGATTGTTGTGGCATTCACACAAAGGCCCTGGATGCAAATGTTCAGGCCTGGAAGCACCTATGATTTGTGAATAAATTCAAGGAATGTGAGGGAACTTGACTTTGGTGCTTCTTTCCTTTCCGAGGTAGAACAGGTGACCTTATGATTCGCTCACCCAGGATAACTTCAGGATATTTCCAGTTCTTCTACGGAACTGGGGCAAGGTTGGCTGTGAGCAGCCTGTGATGACAGAAATCTAGGAGAGCTTTGGAGAGGATCTGACCTAATGTTCATTTTGCTTTTAACTCTTTAGGGCGATGCAGGACCCATTGGACTAATGGGTGCTCCTGGACCCAAGGGAGAGAAAGGAGACACTGTAAGTTAGAGGCTGCTTTTCTGTATCAATGGGCCACATGACTGGTGTAGGAGTCCCACAGCTCCCACTTGCATCCCAGCCTGGTCATATTGATCCACAAGTGTGGACTGACAGCCTGCTGGATGCAGCCACTGAGTGCATCCGAGCCATAGGATGAAGCCCTCTCTTCTTTGCCTGCTGGACATGACCATAATACTCTTTTAGCCTTGCCTCTCATTCTATCCCCTGAATTCTGTTTTTCCAAAGTTGTATCTTTGCGATGTCTGAAACCAGTCATTTTTATAATGTCCCCTACACTCTGAACACCTCACATGCTTATTCTTTATACTGGGTATAAATCTACTTTTGTCAATAATAGCATTATTGACAAGTGTATTAAATAGATCAACTAATAAAAAAAATAGACCAACTAAAAAGCAGATTTTCAGGCAGGATGTAAAATATCCGATTGTCATCCTGTCTAGAGGAGGTACACTTTACATTCAAGAATGCAAACAGAGAACTGGGAGTGTGACTCAGCAATAGAGTGCTTGCCTAGGAGACACAAAGCCCTGAGTTCTAACTCTAAGAGTGCAAACACACACACACACACACACACACACACACACACACACACACACACGGAGGAGAGGGTTGGAAATACACATTTTTAAATTAGAAATCAAATGGACTTTAGATCAGAGCAGTTCCTAAAAGGAGATAGTTTTGGATAGAAAAGTCAGTTGTTCTTTAAGATACGTAACAATAAACATAAGCAAATGACAGCAGAGCCTCAAGTTGCATAACATACAATTGGTAGAATTCAAAGGAGAAATAGACAGTTCCACAGCAGTGGCTGCAACCTTCCATTCTTTATTCCCAGCAAACGCCAAAGCAATCCACCATGCAGCACAATGGGGGCCTTCCTACATTGCTGCTGGGGAATCCTGCAGCCTCTGGGAGAACAGTCGTGTAGTTCTCAAAAGCCTAAAAATGGAGTTACCATCTTATACAGCTATTCAGTCTCTCTCAAGAGAAACACAAGCACGTGCTCACAGAAAAAACATAAGCACACACCTTCAGAGTGCCATTCTTTCAGTAATAAAGTGGAAACAGTGCAGTGGCCATAATATAAAGGATGAGTAAGTAAAGTGTCCTGGGTCTGAACATTCCCTTATTAGTCTGCAACAAGGGAAGTTGTGCTACGGGGTATTACAACATAGGTGAATGTTAGAAGACTTTGTGGAGTGAGAGACAGCCGTCATTAAGAGGAACATTATTACTGTTTACAATGGAAAACTGGTTAGTATTTATCTAGGGCTGGGAATGGGAAACTGGTGCAGCTGCCAGTGGGCTGGGCTCTTTTGGGAAATGGTGAAAATATTCTGAAATTGGTTGTGATTATTCTTGTATAACTCTGTAAGTAATTTAATTCGTTTAATCAGTTGCTTTAAACAGATTAATTATATGATATGCAGATTATATCCCAATAAGGCTGTTATGAAAACAACAAATAGTATCTATAATATTAAATTATTGGGAAATTAAATCTTTTTGAGAGGTGGCAGGCAGCGTTGATGAGATAGTATGTAGTTAGGTAGTATGTAATCGCTTGAACCTTTGGGTGATGCCACACCACAGAGATGCTCCCTCACTAACCCTGTGCCTTCTGATTACCTTCTCTAGGGGAGAGGACCCTTCATTCTTGGAGAAAAGGGTGAGAAGGTGAGCCTCCCTTTATTGCTTTTCTCCAGAGGTGGATTTGTGAGAAGTATGTGTAACTATGTTACCCTTCTGTAGATTTGAGTGGGTAAAAGAAGCCCTTTGTCTGCACACCTGCCTTCAGTGTGTTCTCTGAGTTGGGTTGTAGAAGCAAAGACAGATACAACAGGAGGGGAAAGCAGACTGATTCTTGAAATGATGGTTGGGAGAAATGAGGAGCAGGGACTGAATATCCTGGGGTCTCCTCGAACAGTTTACTGGAAAATAGACTGCTCTAAGAGTGCTTGAGAAGTAGTGGCCTGGTCAGGACTCCCCAGCAGAGAGGAGAACAGGAGGAAGGCTTGCTTCATGTGAAGCTGCCTTACAGTGCTTAGGGCAGAGAGTAACTTCTGGTATTCAGCTGAATGGAGACAGAGCCAGAAAAATGACTTGAGGACCACTTGAGGATTTGAGATAGCGCATCAGATATCAAAACATATTTAGACTTTGTGCACTGTGGTAGGGAACAAATGAAAAGTCTCTCAGTGATCAGGAAGCTGAGGATGCTCAGATAGCAAGAGCAGCAAGATAGGAGAGGGGACTGTCCAGAGAAATCTGGAAATGAGTCAAGGGATGACTTAAAGGGAATAGGGCTGAGGGATAGAGCTGATGTGTTGTGATTGGTCAGACAGAGGGCTGGAGGAGAGTGTGTTCCTGACCTGAAGTAATTCATTCGTGTATGCATATTATGTTAATACATGTGGGAAAGAGAAAATACATTGAAATCAACCATATAAGTGACTATCCCTAATTAATGTTGAAGACAACATCCAGACATCGCTGATAGCATTTGGGGCCAGTTGGACTCAGTAATTTCATCCCTTGTAAAACTCTGGTAAGACTTCTGTAATGTACACTATTCCTACCCCAGTGATGCTTTCTGTGCTGCTGAATATACAGAATAAAGCCCTTTATTAGGGACGCACACAGACACAGACAGATTCACTAGACAGTGGTCAGACAGACAGGCATAGATTCAGATTAATACAATAGACAGGAAATGGCAGAAGACACAGGGAGAGAGAAGTAGAGGGGTCAAATATAGGCTCACTCTTAGGTAAATTACTCCATGGGGAAGTGCTTTTCTTTCCTTAATGTAGCTGACACACCACTGGTGACTCTGAGTTTGTTATTAATGTGTTCAAAATGATGCAATTGCCCTTGAGAGGCACCCTCGAGATTTCACATACATGTGTGTCACTGATGTCATTGGAGATCTGGGTCTTATGAGGGCAGATTCTATGCTGCTGTACCCTGGGATGGGCTATATCATCCCCTGGTGTAGGGACAGTTATGTCATACAGGACCCGATCTATGAGAATATGAAGAGATGTTCAGGGAGAGCCCATCAGTAATTTTCCTTCTTCATTTATTCTAAGAAGCATTAAGAAAGGCATACTTGACCTCCCAGAGTCTAAGCCACCAGCCTGGGAGCACATAGGGAAGGACCCATGGCTTCAGCTGTATATGTAGGGGAGGATGGCCTTGTCAGCAGAGGTGGGAGAAGAGATTCTTGGTCCCATGAAGGCTGGACACTCAGTGTTGGGGAATTTGAGGATGGGGATGTGGGAGTGGGGGGTAGGTAGGGGCACATCCTTATAGAAGCAGGAGGAGGGGGGATGGGATAGGGGGTTCCTGGGCAGGGGGGAAATGGGGTAAGGGGATAACATCTGAAATGTAAATAAAATATCCAATAAAAATTGTAAAAGGCAAAGAAATAAATTTTTCATCATGGAAGAAAAACCATATATATATATATATGCATGAAATGCATGCTTAAATACCCAAACAGACTTATTAGTGAGACTCAAAATGTGTGAATAATGTATATATGGAACTAGAAACAAATGATGATGTGGGGAACACAGCGTGAAAATTACACATAAATAATATAGCCAAGCTCCACAGTGCAAAATCATGATTAGGAAAATGATGAGTGGCCAGAAATAGACTATTTTGCCAATTTTCAAAACTTTGCAAGATATATTCAACTTAGATGGTGAAGGGGAAAGAGAAATTAATGCAGTACCTGTCCCTAAGTATCAAGGGGAGTGGAAAGAGGTGAGGATAAGTGTCGGGAAAAGGAAATACCACAAACTAGGCTTGGACGTTCAGGCAAGTAATCACTGCTATTTGGAAAGCTAAGTTGGGAGAATGATAGGTTCAAAGCCAGTCTGAACAACTTAGGCAGTCTGTTTTGTATATAATCAGTGAACTTGCCTAGCATGCCCAAGGCTCTGAGTTCTATCTTTTGTGTGCACACAACAAAGTACATACACACACGCGCGTGTGCACACGCACACACACACACACACACACACACACACACACACACACAGAGGCAGTCACTGTGATCACTGTGTGACTAATGGGACAGTCAGTGTCTTAAGGGACATTCTCACTTGACCCTGGGGACCATGCCAGTGACATATAGGTCGATGTTCATGCTGTTACTTCTCTGACCCCAACATGGCACACACATCTTGAACTGTCCACACTGTAAAAGAAATGGGTCCTTTTGGCCTAATGCTGTCACCCTTAGGGTATTGTCAAAGCAGGCCCTCTTTGAAACTGCAAAATGACAAGGGTTCATGGAAGAAAGGCTGTAAAGTAGGGTACAATGAAGACAGAGGCTTTATGTGTGGATGCTGTTTGGATACCTCTCTTTTAGAATAGTGTTCAGAGATGAGTTTCCCAAATCATGCATTACTCATCCATACCAGAGGCATTTATGTTTGGATATTTGCTCCTTCAAAAATCTCACATTTCAAAATTCTCCTTGGAATGTGATGCCATTGTAAGGATAGAAACTTTATGAGTAGAATCAGTATTCTTATGAGAAGGCCCCAAAGGAGACCCTTTTACAATCCCATCATTTACATGGATAAGCAAGAAAATTTTCTCCAGGAACCAGCAGGTGGTCTTCACAAGACGGTGGTTGAATCTTCCCAGGTCATGACGTTTGGACCTGCAGCACGGTGAACTGTTTGAAACAGCTTACTGTTGTTTCTAAATTCTCCAGCTAGGTTGGCGTGGGGTGTCTCAGAGAAGGGGTATCTGAGAAAGGAGAATCACACAATATAGCAAGAAATAATTGGTACACCTTTAACTTACTGCTTCTAGGAGCAGAAAGTACTGTTAGCTTGGGCAGCTGTACAGAGAGCAGATCTATTGACTGATGTGATGGTCCTGTCTAGAATGCTGATTGGACTTTGTCTGGAGACACAGTAGTGTATAATGGGAAAACTCCTGACATCGCCCCTTAACTACCCTTTTGACACAGTCCAGTGCTTAGTTTTCAAACATTCTGAGAGAGGCTGGACGGGGGTCCAAGATCATAGAGCTGGTAGGTTATTGTACTGAGATTGTGTGTCTCTAGTACATGCACTGCCATTCACTGTCCCCTTCTGAATGAAATGTTGGCATCTAGGAATTCTTGATCCTTAAAACTGTTCTGTATATAAAATCACCTTGTTTTAAATGATGATTTCCCATTGTAGAGCTTTTGAGCAAGAAGATAAAATTTAACATTTGTGTTTGCATGGATGAAACTGTGAAGGTACCTTAGTATCATCTTCTTCTTGCTCTGTTCTTAGCTAGTTTGATTGGCATGCCAAGCTCCTTGTCTGTGCTTGTGCATCAAGATGCATTAATATGATGATTGAGTTGGACGACTATGGCCAAGTTTCTCCTACTTTTTACAGAAATTAAAAGGGTTTAGGAGAAAACTTGTTTGTTTATATGCTTTCACCTAGCCTTGCTTGCTGAGGGCAAATACTGAAAGAATACACTTTTGGTCTGTGGTGCTGGAAGGCACCTTGGAAGACATTTGGGTTCAAGAATCTCAGAGCCCAGGGCTGAAAGGTCATAGAGAAAGTCATCAATTTTTCTTGTCCCTTCATGTGACACTCAGGTGCTTGCAAAGTCGTAAGACCAAGGGCTGCAAACCAGAGGTTGAGGGCCTGATTGGGAAAGGTAAAGGTTGGATTACTAGACTGTGTTCAGTCAGGCCAAGTGGGAGGACCCTAGGCATAGACTTACCGGATCCAGACCTTAGCTCAGCCACTTAGCAGCTGCATGACAAGGGACTATGACTTCATTTCTCTAATCCTGGCTTTTCTCCTCTGTGGCTTGGCAAATACAGTAATACTAGAACCAGATGGGTTTTTTGCAAGGATTAAATGAACTAATGAAAATTAATAATTATATTTATGAAAAGAGCTTATGAGCATTACAGCTAATTACTCCTATACCAGCGGTGTTCTGTTTTTAATACCAAATGACATCTTTTACACCCTTGGCACTAATAAGTTCTTATCCTAGGAGGTTGGCAGCTGTACAGTGTCAGAACTCTCCTGTGTCCCTCCTGCCCGAAGGAAGAGTTCTGCAGCATCTAAGACCACATAAATCTGAGAGGGTGTGCACTGAAAGAATCTCATAGATGCCAGTGTAAAGGTCCAGTCCTTTCTTCAGTATATCTAAAATAATTTACATGGCACCTAAGAATAGTAGCAGCAGCAACAGCTTATAAGTCCTTATTACCTCCAAGGATTCATGCACACACTATGTAGCTTAACTTTTGAGCTGGACATTCTGTGGGTGACAGAACATGTCTGCTTAATTGGGTTCCAGGTCATACTGCTAGGACTGGTCCAGGATCCTTTCACTTTGAGGGCCTCTGTCTAGAATGTTCCTAACACTTTTCTCAGAGGGTCCATTTGGCATGCTTGTTTCCAGAGAGATGAAGTATCACACTGGTTTCTCTAGCTGGGGGCATTTCGAAATGAGCCATGGCAGTCAGCTCTCCAAGAGAGCAAGAGACATCTGTTATCTGGTAATTACACTTGCTCAATGAAGTGCCAAAGTCCCTGAGGCTTGGGATGGTGACAAGTGGGTGTCGGTGTATGAGTAATGTCTTACTAGATGTTGTCTCTCATGTAATCATGGGACAGAGAAGTCAGAGTCTAGACTTGGAATCAAAACTGCAAAACTTGAGTTAGAATTTTAAGCATGGAATTGGGAAAATCTCTTTCCTAGCAGCCTTGGTTGTCTTCTTGCAATGGATGCATGCATGCTATCTATTTGCAGTTTTTCAAACGGACAAAGTGATGATTTCCTTTTTATGAATGAAATGTGCAGGCTTAGAAAACCCACCCCAAATGTCAAGAGCACTTTGCTCGGTTTGAACTTTCTTGTCTTGAAAGCGTTACCTGGCCACTCTTAGGCCAGAATCAGATTCTCCCTTGTATCATGCTTTTTGCAGTAAATAGAGTCAAGACATAGGAAACATATTTTAGTTTAGTGTTGCTGTGAAAGCCTAAAACCAAGGATGGGGCAAATTTTAATTTGTTCTCTGAAAATTTTATATATGTATACAATGTAGGTTGGTCATACATTGTATGTATATACTCCTCCCAGGACCCTCCTGTCACATTCTCCTCCTACCCTTACTTAGTTCATTCATTCATTCATTCATTCATTCACTCAATCTAACTCACTGAATCTCATTAGTACTACTCACAGGCACATGGGTATGACATCGTCCACTGGGGAATGGGGAATCTACTGATGGCTATACTTAAAAAAAAAAAAAAAAGGTTTTCCTTCTCACAGCATCTGTCAACAATAAATAGATAACTCTTAAATTCTTACACAGAGAAGTGTATTGGCTACTGTGATAAGACTGAAAAATGCAAAGTGGCAATGCCTGAAAGGATATGTTGTTCATAACTGGCAGCTTATGACTTTGTCCTAACATGGCAGAAGAGGTCAGCCAGTTCCCTTAAACTTATTTTGTGAGGGCACTAGTCCCACCCCCTAAGGGTCTGGACTATGAATACTGCCCCATGGGTGTTAGGTTTCAACACAGGAACTACAACAGGCAGACTTAGGGAGGGATCCTGTTGCTCCACTAAGGTAGCAGACCACAGAGGATGCCTGAAAGTTTAGATCTCTTTCTTCCTTCTTTGTCCTTTTCCTACCTGACTGCTTTGGTTTGTCTTTTGAAATCTTTTTATGGACATTCCCTTTGGGAATCTTCCCAGGCTGACCGACTTTACCAAGTCCAGGGAAACCTCCCTTCTTTTCTCCACTCTTTGCTGACTCACTTCGTGGTTGTGGTAGGGATAATTTTGTTTTATATTTTTACTTTGTTTTATGGTAGGGTCTCATCGGATAGCCCAGCTGACTTTAACTCTCAGACCTCCTGCCTTCACATTCTTAGTGAGTAAGCTTGCTAAACATGGGGAGGGAAACATTAGTTTTCAATAGGGAATAGACTACCAGATAGATAGATAGATAGATAGATAGATAGATAGATAGATAGATAGACTATCAGATAGATAGATAGATAGACAGACAGACATAGAAAGATAGACAGATAGATACATAGGTACACACATAGATACCTAGATGGTAGATCTTGTGATGCTGGTAATCAAATATGACTTTTCACATGTCAGGCAAGTGCTCTACCACTGAGGTATACACATGGCTTCTATAATATTTTATACTATATAAAACATATGCATACTCATTTTCCATTTGTAAGCAGCGTGAAGCAATCTTACAAACAAGGAGACTGGGGCTCAGAGTTCAGTTCCCCATAGATAGATACATTAGAGCCTGTCACTAGCTTTGCCTTAGGCCATCAAGACTGAAATGTGGGTGAGCTTAAAGGTGAAGTTTGCTAGTTCTTGAGACTATTCTCTTTCCTCCACACTGGGCTGTTCACTTTGCTCATGTGGGCTGCATGTTTTGGAACAGGGGTCTGTCATAACCTTCCCTTAAAAGCCAAGGCACTCTCGAAAGGATTAATGCCGGGAAGCTTGCCCTTGCATAGCCCTTATTCCATATCACGACACTGGGAGTGTCCTCTTGTTTTCCCCTCTCAGAGCTCTAGGTTAATGGATGGGTCAGACTCATAAGCATCTCTGCTTGTCTCTGTGCTAGAACCAACAAGGTAGAAAAGTGACAACCATGAGGACAGGCAGAGGTTCCGGAACTCTCCAGAGTTCTCTGGCATTGTCATTGGTCCCCCTCCACCCCCTGACTCCCTTTATTAGACGCCCCTTGGACCAACTGTGCCCTGCTGTCCTCACATTTATTCCCAAGGCAGGAGCCCATCTGACACCTCTTCCCTGCTTTCAGCTGCAGAATATCCAAACCTGTAGGAGCCAGAAGACAGACTGGCCTTTCAAAGAACGTACTATTTCAAGTGGGTAACTAGTGTGTTGGATAAACTCTCCACTAAGTGCCCAAATAGACCTCATTCTAAGTGAAGCACCCTGGAGGGAAGTTTCTCAGAGGATGTACTTACTCTTTTGTGAACTTTCTCTTTTGGAAGACCTTAGACTTAATTATAGACCAGAAAGATACAGAGTTAAGAAGGGTAGGGTACTTTTAATGGAAGAACAACGGAAGAGGTTAAATTTTGGACCTGTGCCTTGGAGACAGGTGGAGCAAAAAGAGTTTTGATCTCTCCCTGTCTTGACCATGGTCTCAGTCTCTTGGTCTTGTACTGATAGTCTACCTCCATATTTTAAAGAAACTGCAGTATTTCTAGTGCAGTGAGATTTGCTGAGGCTGAAGGAGGAAGACATGGTCTTTGGAGAGGGAGAGCTACGGTATACTCAAGAATTAATTCTTCCAACCTTTCTCATATTGCCTCCTCCTGGATTTCTGGATGGTCTTGAGAGACCTCTCTGTGCTACAATGAGTACTGAAGGAGTGGAGATAATAGCATTTGGTCTGTAGGGTCATGAGGCAGCTGATGTGTGTGCAGATGCTGTGGCAGAAGTGAACGGGCCTTCTCTGGGGCCCAAGCTCTCCTCCACAGCACTTACTGTGGCTTTGAACAGAGCCTCACCTTCCTGTGCTTTTGTTTCACAAGCTAAGTGAGATGCAGATTAATGTTGATTGTGGCAATGCCTACAGAGCACCTAGTTCTGGGCTCACAGTAAAGATGCAGTTATGGATGAACCCAGGGTCCCAGCGGCTTCACTGCTCCTTTAAACAATCACAATTGTTATAGCTTTACACTGCTGGTTCTTTCTAGAAAGATCTAACTGTGGCTAACCATTTGCAGTCAGCCAATGCTTCAGGACTCACTTCAGGACTTTACCTGAAGCAATTAGCCCTTCCTATCCCTGGAGAACAAATATGGTGTTTTCTTCCCCGTTTTTGTTGATGAGGGTCCCAGGAGCTGTTGCCTATTTCCTGTGTGCTCTGTGTCACTGCTTTATATGCTTCATATGTCTTCATATGCTTATGAAAAGGTGCTATAGACAAACCTGGCATGGAGAACTGTTGTCAGCAGAGTTAGTTTGCAACTACAGGAACACTAGTGGGAAAGAGAACCCGTTTTCCTGGTCTAACCCCTTCCCCCTGATGCTTTCTTTACTACCAGCACTGCAATTGGTATTCTCTTTTTCTCCTTCTAGGGATCCCTGGGCCCACCTGGGCCCCCTGGAAGAGAAGGCAGTAAAGGCATGAGAGTAAGTTCTGTTGTCACTACTCAGCAATTCATCTCTGGTAGTCGACTCACTTCTGATGAGTTCTGAGCTATGGGGCATGGACACCTAGGCATGTTGCAGCCACTTTGGTATGCATTGTCCTGTCTGTGACCATGTGTTGATTTTGTGCAGGGGGAGCCAGGAGAGTTGGGAGAGCCGGGGCTGCCTGGAGAAGTGGGCATGCGGGTAAGTATTGCTGGGAGCTGCTTCTATTCCCAGGGTAAGGCAGTTCTTGGGGGTGCAAAATCAGTTGCTTTAGGCATTGGTGAGATGCTTGGATGGGTTTCTTTCTACTTCTCATGCACCTTCATACATAGGGGCATACGTCCACACACATATAATTCCTCCTACATCCTTACAATAGTGGGCCATACAGTTGAAAAATTATTCTCTATTGCAATTGAGACTTGAGGGGTCATCCTCTTCCATTGGTGCCTGTTAGCCAGGATGCCATTGAAATGTATGGCCCAGGCATCCTTTCTCATTTTCTGTTTTCAACTTACATCATTGAAGCACTAAAGCATGTAGGTGTGTGACTGTGTGTGTGTTTGTGTGTGGTGTGTCTCTCTGTGTTGTGTTGTGTGTATGTGTGTATGTATGTGTGTGTGTGTGTGTGTGTGTGTGTGTGTGTGTGTGATCTTTCTGTCTGTCTCTCTGTGTGATCTGATACAGATTTCATTTTTTTTATTCTAGCAGATTTCTAATAGATATGTACAAATGTGTTGTCTTCTGACTGGAAGTTTCCAGTCAGCCAGACTATGCTGAGGCTATTTGTCAGGACTTCCCCGGGCTGCACAAACCATGTGGCAACTTGAAAATATTAGGCACAGCAATCAGTTGCCCAGATTCTGAAGCCACTAGTCTGTCTGGGTCAGATCATGAGAAGGTTGAGGGACTTGGGACAAGTGGAGGTGGGATGGTCACATATAGGTTCATAATGGCTCCGAGGCCTGGTTGTGAGTGTGGCTTCACCTGGTATCAGATAGAAGGACCAGCCATGGGTCATGAGGCAGAGGTCAGGAAGCATGGACTGGGAACCCTTTGTATGGGCATTATGGGTAGCACATGTATCCTAGGTAGAACCATGTTCTTCCGAAAGAACATTGGCTGAGAAGCTCTTATCTTTTCATTGTTTTTCATCCCATTCTTCTTTGTGGACTCTCTTCTGTAGGGGCCCCCGGGACCGCCTGGACTACCAGGACCTGCTGGGCAAGTTGGAGCTCCAGTAAGTAAAGACACTTGTCTGGGAGGTGGCTCTGTCCCTCCCTACAGGTGTCAGGAGCTGGCTCTCCAGACAGTCTTTCACCTTAACCTATGCAATAAACACTTGGTCGTTGGATGCTTAAGAAAACTTAGTTTCTCTTAGAATAGAAATGCTTAAATACTGTGTGGTACTCATGAATCGCCAGGGAAACAAGTATAAATGCACATTCCTGGGGTCCCTTTCCCTAATGAAGCAGGATAGAACCTGGGAGTGTCAGATGCTTGGTATAAGCCATTTTTACCCAAGTGCACAGTAATCCACTCCTGGAGGGAAGGTGGAGTTTAGAGAAGCCCCAACCCCCACACCACACAGGTGTCACGATGTCCTTTGTTTAAAGAGATGAGTCACATGCAGGTATGTCATTGCTCTCTATTCCCCCAGGGTCTTCGAGGAGAACAAGGTGAAAGGGGACCTCCAGGAGAAAAGGTATTCATAATCTATGTTAATCAATTAGTACCACTTCTGTGGAAAAGAGAGTGAGGAGAATGCTGAGATCTCTTTACTCAGTACGTGTACGTGTACCTGTGTGGGTATATGCATACACATACACATATGTGTCTGTGTTCTGTGTTTATATGTGCACATGTGCATGGCAGGTATGCATGTGTTAGCTCATCTTATGTCCTGAAAAGAAGGCCAGAAACTTGGCACTATGGCCTTCAGTCTTCTTGCCCAGGGAGAGGTCAGCATTTCCAGGCCCTGGATTAGATCTCAGAAGGCCTAGTTGGTGCCAGGGACTCACAACTTAACCTTGGCTCTCATTTGCTTCTTCCATCTGTGTAATGCCAGGTCTGTTTAGAGTTCCTCTGGAAGTCAAAGGCTGCAGCCATGGCTTCTGCCATCCTGGCTGCCATGCAGAGTGGCTTGGAACTAACTGGATCTCACTCCTCACATAGTGGTTGGTGATAGCTCTTAGCCCTCCTCCCTGACCCACTCTTCAGCTTTTTAAGACATGGACAAGGGCTTTTTAGAGCTGGGTCCTGCTAACTTCCCTCATGAGGATCCTGACACTGGTAGGCCTCATCCCATTCTCTCTTCCTACAGCACATGTTTCTTCAGTTCTGCGTGGGATGTTTTCATTAAGTACTATAGTTTCATTTCAGTACACTTGGAATGTAGTGAAAATTACTTTTTAACATCTCCATCCTGGTATAGCTACAGCCTAGATGCTGGTGTAAATTCTGTTAACTTCCTCATAGGTACCTAGCACGTTCCACTTGCCTAAAATGTACTTGCCTATGTCCTTTATGTCATTTTTATTTTATGGGTGCCTGCTTGCATGTATGTAATGTACCACATGGATGTACAGTGCCTGTAGAATCCAGAAAAGGAGTCCAATCCTTGGAACTGGAGTTACAAACCATTGTGAACTACCATGTGGGTCCTGGGAAGCAAAGGTGGATCTTCCATAAGACTAGCCAGTGCTCTTAAGTGCTGAGTTACCTCTCCAACCTGAAGGCTACTGACTTTTTTGTGTGTTTTTTTATACCTTTCATATTACTGAACATGTTTATCAGCTGTAGGCATTTTCTGGGAGAATTGTCAGAGTCCTTTATGTCTAGAATCACATAATCTGAAAATAAGGATAACATGGCTTCTGGTATCCTGGCTGCTACACAGAGTGGCTTGGAACTAGCTAGATTCTTCTCTGAATATCCATTTCCTAACTTTGAACATGTTGAATTAGGCCCCTTTCCAGTTCTTAGGTTTGATGTATGCTTAAAATAGCTTATGCTCTCAAGAACCACTCTGATTTCTTACATCGGCAGGAGGGAAGTTTCCATCTTCTCTTGAGAGACAGGTCCTTCCATCTGCTGGACTTCATGCCAGCATGCATTGGCTGTGAACCCAGATCCCTCTGTCACTGGTAACTGAGATCCCTAAGAGTGTGTTCTCCATAATTGGGAGGTAGACCTTCCTTTCCAGTTTGTCAGGTGTCTGAGGAGACAACTGGAGGTCCTGTAGTACAAAGGACAGAGATGTGGATTGTTCGGGCCACTGGGTATGGGAAGCTTAGCAATCTGTAAAATATATCTACCAAAGCGCAGAGGGGAGCAAGCCCACTAAAGTGCTTGTCTAGACAATCGTGCGTGGCTATGGAAACCGAGCTTCTGAGATGCTGCAGATGTTCTACTCTTGCAGGACAGCTCAAGGTGAGGTAGGCCTGGTGAAATGAGTCATGTCCCAGCTTTGGAACCAGATGATCTGGGCTGTGGTATATCTATCTGTGAGCCGGATGATATTTTAGCTTCCCACATCTCAAGCTCTCATGACTACACATGTGTTGGTTTATTGAGCTGAGTCAGCCTGGGTGGGAGTGGCTTTTGGCTGTTCCTCTATGTATAGGATGATTGTCCCCTCTGCTGTCAGACATGGGGAATGGCAGCCAGTGGACTCCTTCAGGGTCCATAGACTTTGCAGACTAGACTATGACTGGGAACCTCACATCATCTCTGGGAAGTCATCTAGCCAGCTTGTTCCATTTGGTTTCTGAGGCTGGGTTTCCTTCACTACACATGACTGGTTCATTGTATATTTACGTCATGCTTAAGCGGGTTGGTTCTCATTTCAGCAGATTAAAACACAGATTCCCTACTGAATTGAGGATATGGGACATAGAGACCACACAGGCATGTCCCTATTTGCATTACACCACTGTATTGTTGTCTACAAAGTCCAGCCTCAAGAAAGATGTGATTGAGCTACAAATACATAATAAATAAATAAATGAATAATAAATAAATAAATAAATAAATAAATAAATAAATAAATGAATGAATGAATGCTGAGACTCTTACCCAATTTAAGTAAGTTTGCAATTTTGTGCTGAACTGAACTAAGAACGATCCTTGCTGTATGTGGTCCCTGATTACAGGTTGGGTATGCCAGTTAGTGTTTTTATAATGCAACTGAATTATTTCATTTTCACGTTTTATTACCCCCACGTAAGGAGAGAACTGAGTCTAGAGATGGAGACAACCATAGGGCAGACCCAGCATTAGATCTTGGAGCTCCACATTCCTCGGCTTTGCTGTCCTATGCTGCTCCCTCTCTGTGGCCACACTCACCTAGCTCCTGGCTCCCTCATTCCATGGAGTGTGCCTGCATTTTGCTTTACTGACATTTAGCATATTCCTACTGCCAGCCAGTCACTGTTCTGATCATGATATGTTAAAACCACTAATTTTCACAGAACCAGAGGAATCACTTGCTTCCCATTTGTGAGTAGGAAAACAGAGTCACAGAGAAGCGCAGTGCTTGACATGAGTTCACACAGTGTTGTGAGAGTGGGAAGCAGGACCTGGGTTTGATTTGTGAGGCTCACTGCATCCAGTTCACCCAGAACCAGGGTTCCTTAGTCTTCTCCTGGGATATCCGTTCTTGGCTACATTGCAGTGCAATGTAGTGTATTGAGCTCCTTAGGGGATGGGTAGGAAGCCTTTAGTGGTGTGTGGTCTCAGCCTACTCCTCTGCCTTCTTCTGCCTTAGCTCAGCTGTCATCCCAGCTGGTGTTCCCTCAGCATCTCAACTTCAGACATGGTTCTGTGTGCTGTGCACTGTCTCTCTGTCTCTCTGTCTCTCTATCTCTCTATCTCTGTCACACCCTCTTTTTCTCTTTCTCTCTCTCTCTCTCCTCCTTCTCCTTCTCCTTCTCCTTCTCCTTCTCCTTCTCCTCCTTCTCCTTCTCCTTCTCCTTCTCCTTCTCCTTCTCCTTCTCCTTCTCCTTCTCCTTCTCCTTCTCCTTCTCCTCCTCCTCCTCCTCCTCCTCCTCCTCCTCCTCCTCCTCTTCCTCCTCCTCCTCCTTCTCTCTCTCTCCCTCTCTCTCTCTCTTTCTCTTTCTCTTTTTCTCTTTCTCTTTCTCTCTGCTTTCCTCCTGCCTCCTCCTCCTCTCTTTTCTCTACTTGTTATTGTCTCAGTCCCTTGCTATTCCTGTTTGTCTGATCTGTTTGTCTTTTCCCTTCACTCCCATCTCCTCCTCTCTCTTCCTCCCTTCCTCCCTCCCATTCTTTACTGTATATATAGCCTTGCTTTCTGTCTCAGCCTCTTTGCTCTGTGTTTGGGGTCTCTTTCTTCCTCCTTTGTCTGTCTCTCTCCATTCTCCATCTGTCTCTTTGCTGGTATTTCTTTCACCACCCTTATGTCTTGTCTGTCTCTCATCTGTGTATGTTCTGTATGTCTGTATGTTTCTTTGGCTCAGCCCTCAGTCTTACTCTTTGTCTCTGTGACCCTCTCCTGAGCTCTT
Source organism: Rhabdomys pumilio (assembly GCA_030674055.1). Taxonomy (NCBI): domain Eukaryota; kingdom Metazoa; phylum Chordata; class Mammalia; order Rodentia; family Muridae; genus Rhabdomys; species Rhabdomys pumilio. Next base: position 30,043,253 of record JANHMN010000012.1, read on the forward strand.
TTGCTGTTGTCCTTTTCTCCCTGCCCCAGTGTCTCTGTATCCCTTCCTCCCACTCCCATTTCTTTCTTGTCTTTGACTTGCTCTCAACCTCAGTGCCTGGCTTTTCTGTCAGCTACTCCCTGCATCTCTCATCTGCATTTCTCAGCATTTTTGCTCATCTCTGCCCCTCCATCTGCATTCTTATTTGCTGCCTGGTGCATCTGTTGCTGACTACTGAGCTGACAAGGTCCAAGTGTCCAGCAGGTCTGCCCCATATTTACTCTGTCCTGTTTGAGCTATATCTGGGGGAACTCTGGGCTCATGACTTTGAGTACTCAGTTTGGTCTTCAGATATGAAGACACAAGTAATGGAGGACTTGGGACAAAAGGTAGATTCTTCTGCTTTGAGGCAGAACTTATACACCACTGCCTGATTATCAGACCCACCTTTGCTGTCAGCTCTGGGGAGGGCCCAAGTACCAGATGATGTTTATCAGGGAGAGCATTCTGCACTGGAATTCAGGAGTTCCTGCTTTTTGAGTGTTTCTATCACATGGTTATATCCTTGTGATTTTGAACACAGGTTTAATCATAACTGTGGAGGAGGAATGAGGCCCATGGACACTAACGCTTGAAAACTCATCCAGGCTAGACAAAAAGAGGGAACCCAGCATGTTGCTCTGGGGACCCTACCTAGGCCTTTGGGTAGTGGAAACAGGCCGAGGATTTAGGTTTAGGATGCTCAGAATCGCTTCCACTTCCACATACTCAACTTGATACTCTGCCTCTAAACTCAGAGTGTTGGCTTTCTCATTTGTCTGTGCTCAAGCCTGCCAAAATGACAAGGATAGGAAGGAGATAAGGCATAATAACAGATTTGGAACCTTTGGGCAGAGAGGAAAATTCAGACATCACTTATCCCCATGGCCAGAGCTTCCTATGATAAGGAGGCTTTCTATAACAATTACCACATAGTACTTGAAAGTAGAAATCAATGCTCAAGACATATTGTATAACTTAGAGAAGATAGAAAACACCTGAGGTGTTTTTATTTGCCTGAGTTCAGATGAAAGAAAATCAAAAGTCATGAGGTAAGAGAGCTAGCTTCCTGGCACAACCTCAGAGTTCAAGCCATTGAGTTTGGGAAGGACACTGGAGTAGCTGCAGGTGATTAACTGGGCTGTAGCACTTGGAAAGCTCTGTTAGGCACTTCTGCTGTATCTCCTATTCCACATGGGTGAGAAGCATCAGTGTTTGTCCCCCAGGGAGAGGAGCATCCCTTAGTTAGCCAGCAGTCCTCAGAGGGAATAGGAGTAGAGCAGCCTTCTCCTGAAGAATGCCCTACTACTTGCTCTGGAGTCATAGACAGAGTTGAGCTCCTCAGACAGTTCAGTGACTGACAACAATCTTCACTCTACATGTTCTGGAAGGAAGGAGGCACCCATGTTAGGGAAACAAAACAAAACAAAACAAAACAAAACAAAACAAAACAAAGAAAGGCATTTTGGAAAATAAAGCCATAGGAAAACCGAAGCGTCCAGAGTAATTTTCCCTGTATTTCTGTGACTTAGTATCCCCTGGAGCTGTAGCATGAGGTTCTAGGTTGGGCCTGAGGGACAGAATAGTATGGAGAAAGTGACAAACTGTAGACAGAATAATAAATGCAAATCAGCTTAGGAGGATGAGGCAGGGCAGAATGAATGCATCTTGGAGCAAAATAAGGCATCTAATTAGGTGGAGAGGTCAAGGAATTTAATTGAATCTGAGCCCTAAGGGATCTGGGCAGCCAGCAGAAGGAAAAGCAGGTGAATATGGGAAAGAAGGAAGCCATGCCAGCTGAGGAACCCCAAGAGGCACCTAATATTAGCACTAATAGCCCGACTGGAGTGTCTATTCTGTTCTTTTACCTGAACCCTCACATCCCTTCTGGGTAGTGACTCCGGGTGAGGATACTAGACAGCAGGTTACTCATGTGGAACATGCTGACTTCCATGGACTCCAGTTAAAGGACGCTAGCATGCAGCAGAGAGAAGGATGACACATCTCAATGATTTATCTGTGTCTTAGAGGAGGAATTATTATTCCCACAAACTACAAGGAGGATGCTTGTCTAAGGTACTACAAGGAATAAGAGATTCAAATCAACTGCATATGGATGTGAGCAGATGGGATGGGGATTAGATAGATGCCTGGATGCTAGCATGCTATGGGCCAGAGATCAATTCTTTGGTCTATTCCTAGGGCTGAGAGCTTGATGAATGCTCATACTTGCTGAGTGAGTGGATAATTCACATAGTATACCTGCCATTTTGTCAACTTTGCTAAAAACACCATGCGTCTATTTCTTTTACTCTCATAAAGATTCATGTGATGAGGAGAGTATGTCGATCCCTTGGTCACAGAGGGAAACAGATATAATTATAGTTTCTCTGGTCTTTCACCTCTGTACTTTGATCCCAATCACATCTATTCTAGAGCTGTCCTGTGTGATGTGCTTAGCTCTCCTCTATGTGGGGGGAGCCTGATGGAGAGTGGGATCTGAGCATGCTTAGGCATTTGGATCCTAAGGTTGCTCTTTCTTTCTGTGACAATGACCATAAGGAATCACTGTCTCTTGGCCACTATTTGTTCATTCTTCATTTTCCTTCTTTGCCAGGGGGAGCGAGGCCTGGATGGATTCCCTGGGAAGCCTGGAGAGACTGGAGAGCAGGTAGGTGGGTGTTGGGGCTGATGGGTCATGGTCCTTGATACAAGAATGAGTGAACCTCCATACAAGCCTCAGCTTCTCTCCTGTTTGGTGGGAGCAACAGAGGTGCAAGGCCAAGGACCTCAACTGTGTTGATTCTGTGTACTCCATCACCACAGGGATTCCAACAATCCCACCACTTTGCATCCATTGTACCTGAGCTAATAAGATATATTGTCATAGTGTGAAGCCCTTGGATGGTGTGCATACTCAGAAGGGTGAACATGCCTGCCTCACACCTCTGGGAAAAACAATTAGAAGCAGAGTGCTTAGCATATAGAATGAGTTGAGCCCAGCAGGATACATTGATGCAGATGAAGGAGACAGGGCTGTGTATAGTAGCATGTATTGATATGGGCGAAGGAGATGGAAATCTATGAAGAAATCCTGACTGCGCTGTCATGGACCCAAGGTTTGTTCATGAGAAAGTGCATCTATGGCTTAGGCTCTGGAAGGCCATCCTGGAAAGTGCAGACTGGTGGCTTCTTTGGACTTCCATTAAACAGAAGAAAGTTCAAGTGCTGGACACAGATGTCCATGTTGCTGTAGATCACAATAAATTCCCCTTGCATTCTGTCTCTTGGTGGGTGGCCACAGCTTGTCCAGCAATCTTGAAAGTCCTTTCATTTCATGAGGAGCGTAACACAGGAACATAAAGGGCAAATCTCTTCCCTTATAGCTGCCAGGAATGCTTACTTTCTGTCAACAGGAACCACCGTGTAAGGACCGAAAGAACAGCATCTCCATGCCTTTGACATCTCATGTGCTGCCTCTTTGGTCATCAGTTTCTCCATGACAATTTTCTAATCCTGGCCTAAGTATAGGCAGACTCTTCTTGAGTTTGGAGACTATGTGGGACCAGCATTTCCAAAAGAATCCATCAGGCTCTGCCCGCTGCCCTCTGCCCTCTGCCCTCTGCCCTCTGCCCTCTGCCCTCTGCC
>JANHMN010000012.1:30046928-30061911 GCA_030674055.1 Rhabdomys pumilio
CTGCCCTCTGCCCTCTGCCCTCTGCCCTCTGCCCTCTGCCCTCTGCCACAAGGCAAATCTGGGTTCTTCATGCTTCTGCCTATGTGCGGTCCTCTCTCTGACACTCCCATCTTTATGCAAAATGTGGCCTTGTGTGCTCTCTCAACAGTGGTGTCCAATTGCAATGCCAGCATGATTCCAGAAATGGTAACATGGCAATGCTGGATTTAGATTTCCAAAGGAAGAACTTCCTAGTAGGAAAAGGAAACTAGCTTGGAAGCTGCTATCAGGGAACCTAGGCTCCTGAAGAGAAGGCCCCATCCCCACTTCTACACTCATCTCTGTATGTCACTGGAGCCTGCAATAAGGCACTTTTGCTTTCTTTCCTCCAGGGAAGACCTGGACCTCCTGGTGTGGCAGGACTGCAGGGAGAAAAGGTAAGCAGACTGAACCTGGGGGACAGGCACACTGAGCTCTGGGAAGAGCGTGCACGTAGACAATGCTCACGGGGCATCAGAAACTCCCAACTCACGTCTTCCTGTCGCATTTGAATTGTTTTCCAGCCTCAAGAATAAATGCCCATTAAAAATAAACCCCAAATGGAAAAACCACATGAGATCCAGATATACTAAAATCTTTGGCTATTTAAAATGCTGTTTGGACTCAGGAATGCTATGAATAAGTAAAAGCGATAATCGTAAAAACACCTTTGTACTTCTTTGTACTCTTTCCTTCATTTGTCTCTCTTCCTAACAGTCTCACAAATGTTCGGTGTTATTTCTGAAATCACTAGTCGCCATAGCCCTTCACACTGGAGTGCCTTCAGCAAGGCTTAGTTTAATAAATGTGGTGCTTAGAATTTTGCGTCTTAACCAAAAGGGCTGCAAGTAAGGTTCTTTCCGGGATGTGAAGTGCCAAGCATTCCAGTCAGAGAGCAGAAGTGAAGGGAGTGGGGGTGGGTTTGGTTTCATGGCAGGAAGGATGATGAGGTAGCCTTGGGGGAGGACCCAAGAGGATCTTCTTACCCAAACCCTAGAGGAATTTAGAAGAAATGAGACAATGGCCCTATACAGAGATGGATGAGGAGGCTGGGGGTGGTTGGATCAGAGCAACTTTGCATCTCTGCTTCTCAGAGTGACTCTAGCAGATGATGGCTCTCTTGGGAAAGCCGAGTTTCCTGGAAACAGTTAAAGTAAAAGAAGACATCTCCTTGAAAGCTTTGCAGAAGCACCTATGGTGTGCTGTGCAGTGAGTGAGTCAATCAGTAGAAATTAGAGCCAAAAGCCTCTACAGAGGGACAGGGCTGGAGAACGTTATGTTTCCCTCTCACTCACCTTGGCTTCATTTCTTGCTGAGTTAACTTTTCTCCCCTGCTGGCTTATTTTACAGTTGAGATTTGCATTGCTGTATTATTCCAGTGTTAGGATTTTAATACATCCTACAGAGATATGAAATCCTAAAATGAGTTACTTTTCAAGTCAGTAAGACCAAGAATGATGCTTATTGTGCAGGCCTGTTGTGTGTTTGTGTGTGTGTGTGTGTGTGTGTGTGTTGTGTTGCTTGTATTGAGTCTTTCTATTGCATTTGAAGAATTAGTGTATCCTCTCATATTTGGGAAAATGCTGAGTTATTACTTCTCATGGCAAATGCAAAGGCGGACCATCTATGTTACAGGCCACTACATTACTTGGGGCATTCCTAGAGATAATTATAAATCAGCCAGGTTCACATGGTCTGGTGCCTCTCATCTCATTATGAGAGAGAGAGAGAATCTAGGATTTTATAGACCTTTGCTGCCTCACAGTCATTGAAAAAGTCATTGGGACCATCGGCACATTCTTTTCACAGAGAAGAGACAGAGACCAAAAAATATTATTTGCCTATGACCCCACGAGGTTTTATTAAATCCACATGACCATATAAGATACACAGTAATACACATCAGAGCATCTTAGGCTGTGTTGAAAACTGAACTAGATCATCTCCAGTGTGTCAGTTATCCATTGCTATACAACAAATGACTCCAACCTCTGTAGCTTATCAGAGAGCCTTCGAGATTTCCTGATACTTCAGAGCAATAATCTAGTGACACATGATGTCCCGGCTCAGGAGGTCTCCTAATGTGGGCTGTGGTTATTTCAAGCGTGCCCTAGGGCTGTAGAATCTAATCCCTTGTTGCTTATGTGATCTGTCATTGGTGGGGCCAGTTCTTTGGTGCTTTTGGGCTGTGTGGCTTCTTTGTAGTGCTGTTCACAGTGGATAACATGGCTTGAGTAAAGAGAAACGACAAACCACCCAGTAGATGCCACAGCCTTTCTTAGAATCTCAATGTGGAAATCACAGCGGCTTCCTTATGTACCTACAATTGGGCACTTAGACACCACTCTACTGTGAAGATTCCTGCATTGTGTACCAATACTAGAATATGGGGGTCATCCTAGGGGTTAGTTTTCTCAGTAACTAAATCAATCAGTTTTTTTTTTAAAAGGATCATTTCATATAATTGAAAATATGACTCTAGAAAAGATTTGAATATATTCACTATTAAATTTTGAATAATTTATATTTCTATGTTTCAGTTTCTTCATCTCTAAGAGAGAAAAAAAATGTTAACTCAGAGAAAGATTTCATCTATATTAGGTCCTTGGAGAATGGCATGGCCACTAGAGACTGCTCAATAACTATTGGTTATGTTTACATAATTGTTACGGATGAATACTAGGTTATTATTTTTGCTCAGTGAAAATTGAATATACCAAGAGATTTTATTTCATTATAACCTGCAAAGTGATTAAACATGTATTGATTTATTTCGTGACTGTTATTTGCAATTGCTTTTGTTTAGTCATGTTAATGACAAGCTATGCCTTCTCATAATGAACCACAGAGATTCCTTATTCAGCTGTCTGTAATGTTGCCTGCCCACGTGTGTGTGGCACATTCACACAAAATTACAGTATAGGTGTATGCTATATTATAGTTTTATGTCAACCTGCTACAAGCTAGTTATTTAGGAAGAGGGAAGCTCAATTGAGAAAATGCCTCTATCAGATTGGCCTGTGGACATGCCTATGGGGCATTTCATGATTGACATGAGAGGGACCAGCTCACAGCGGGTGGTACCAACCTCTGAGTGGTGGTCCTAGGTGTCATAAGCAGGCTGTGTGAGCCATAAGAAATGAGCCAGTAAGCAGCACTCCTCGCTTGTACTCCTCGAGTACTTTCCTTGGTTTGTTTGTTTATTTATTTATTTAGATAATGGTCTGTGGTATAAAGAGTAAGCAGGATAAATCATTGTCTTCCCAAGTTGCTTTTGTTGTAGTGTTTCATCTCAGCCGTGAAAAACCTAATAACAACAAGCCTTAGCCAATCATATGTTACCAAAGTATTAATAAAGCTTGTGAAGGTATAGAGTAATAGAACCATCCCAGAGACATTAAATACCCATAGAGAAATGCAGATAAAATTATTTGAGCTGAGTACATGGAACATGTATGTTCATGGGTACTTGTTACTTGTGTGTGTGTGTGTGTGTGTGTGTGTGTGTGTGTGTGCGCGCGTGTGTCCCTTGTGTGGTAACTCAGAAAGTAAAGGGTCTTGTCAGGCAGAACTCAATTTTTATAGTGAGAGAAAAAAAAAAAAAGAGTGACAGCAAGGGAAGCTATCACTCAAGTACTTTTATTTTTTTTAAATGTAAATTTAAAATAAAGTCGCAGGCTTCCTGTTGTGTTTTATGCAAGCCTTTTGACATAGAAAAGAGCAATTGGAGAAGAAGACAAGATGCTCAGTGAATAAAGCACTGTAACCCTGTTGAAATTAAGAAACAGACTGCTGTGGTACCCTGCCTGAAACCTGGCATCAGCCTGAGATCTTGCCTCAAGAAACCTTGATTGAGGAAGACCCCCGATGTTAACCTCTGGCACTCACATGCATACACACACATGTGCCCTGCACACACATGTACACAGACATGCACATGAAAAACAGAGTAAAGAGCAACTGGGGTTGCTAGAAGTGAACTTGGTGATGTACTGGTGATTTTTTTTTTTCAGGCAGAGATAGGATGTGGTGGGGTTGGACAGAAAAGAAGTACTTGATTTGGTTTTGGACTCAAAGGAAGGGCTAAAGGGAGAGCAAATAGGGCATGTGCCTCACTAATTTAACATACTCCAAAATTCGGTAGACAGTGGCAAGCATGCCCAGAGTCACTAGTTATTTCTACTTAGCCTTGAGATTTGGCAGACTTTCATCTTTGTTCAGTGCCTCATTCATTCATTCATTCATTCATTCATTCGTTCGTTCATTCATTCATTTATTCATTCATTTTTCACTTAATCAGTAATTCTTTGGACTGCTTGAGCAGGGCTGTAGGTGTTGATGATAATATTTAAAACTGCAGCACCCACTCTGGCTTATTCTTATTGGTCCACCATGATCCCGACTAGACAAGGCCTGAGGACAAGAGCAGCAGCATGCTCTCGAAGCTGCTTGGCTCTGCCTGGTCAGAAAAACCGGCCCTGGCACCCACAAGATGCCAGCATGGGAGATGGCTCTGCCAATCTACCACACTGTTTCCACAAAGTTTGGCTGAACCCCAGACGATATCCACCGTCCATGTGGTACCTGGTAGAAATGAGACTCTAAAGCTTAATTATTATACAAAGGCTTTATATATTTGGAAATGTTCAATTAACAGTTTCCCACACAATTAGAGTTGTTTCCCAATATCTAACCTTAAGGTATAAATTGTTACCCAGGGCTGTTCTGGACCCATGGGTGGTTCTCCATGGCTGTTACATCTCTCCCTCTCTTTCTTCCTTTGTCTCCTTGCTCCTCTTCCTTTCCCTCTCTCTCTCTTCATTCCTCCCACATTAGCTCTTCCCAAATTTCCTAGTTTTATTGTAAAATGTAGTGGGGAAAATATCCTACTACATGTAGGTAAGAGAAAAGTGTTCCTGCTAGAGGTGTTACCTAAATGCAGTGTCCTTGCTTTAGCTATCAGGTACTGGAGTCATGGAATCCAGGGTTTTGTATTGCCATAGTTGACAGATATGTCTTGTGTAGAACTAAGATGCAGTTCATAGCCTGGGCATCTGTATAGAACAAGAGCCAACATAACCCAGGTGACCTGCACATGAAGGAGGGAAAGACATGGAACATGATTGTGCCTGGTGACAATGAAAATGCACGGGTATTCTCACAGCATTTTTTTTTTGTACTCATTTGGAGGATGTTTGACAAAATGTTGACCATGTGCCCACCCATGAACTTGGCACAAGGGTCACTGGGAAGGTAGAAATCGCTGCTGTTTCTGTATCCAACACAGAGCATGCCACATCTGGTATCCCCAGAATGGTGGTCCAGTGCTATTTATAAGACAGTGTTTAGGTATGACAAATCTCATAGAAAAGCCAGCTATATCTGGACATTAGTAAGAGAAAATAAAAGAATCTCATGCTTTCCAGTAGCCTATGAGCTGGATGGTGAGATAAGAATTGGGTGCTCTTCTGGAATACTGTGAAGTAGGTGGATGTTTAAGCATATTGCTGATATGTGTGATGGAATGTAGAGATCTTCTTGGTGCTCAGGATAAGCACGAGAGCTAGGGAAAAGGCAAAAGGGGAATGTGGTAACAATAGCTATTGATGTGCTTTCTGTCTCTCTGCAGGGAGATGTGGGGCCTGCCGGACCCCCTGGTGTGCCAGGCTCGGTGGTGAGTCACTGTTGGTGGGACCCAGGCACTCATAAGGTCACGGAATTGGGTCACTGGAAGAGTAGTGACTTCTAAGCATAGAGAACTCACCTGATGACAGGGAAGATAGGCAGTTAGTGGTTGCTGAGGGAGGAATCAGGGTACTACATCCATGCATGAAAAGGCCACCATGAATCCCACTATTGTGTGTTCTTAATGTATGCTGTTAAAGCCTTTAACAAAAAAAGCATTCAACACCAAACATTGGATCATATTTGAGAAGAGTCAGAAACCATGGCATCGTGGCATTCAGGAGTGGATACCTGAAATGGAACCGAGGGTGGCTCATTACTGTTGAGGAAATTGATGATAACTTTGCTAATCCTGTTTGTCTGTCAGGTGCAGAGAGAAGGTCTGAAGGGAGAGCAGGTAGGTGGAATGGCTCTTTCTGTTTGGGGGATTTAAGCTGTAGCAGAAGAAAGGCCACAGCTATAGGGTTGGGCTCAGGGATATGTCCAGTTGACTTCTATCTTGGGATCAAATGCTTGCATGCCTTTGGTGCCTTCTGGAAGTTTGGGAAGTAAGTTCTTGTCAGTGAAGGGCCATGGGCAGTGGTGTCCCTGATCATGTAGAAAGGAATATAGTGACTAATGCCTGTTTGCTTGTCTTTTTCAGGGAGCGCCTGGACCAAGAGGTCACCAAGGCCTACCTGGGCCTCCAGGAGCACCTGTAAGTAATTACTTCCTAATGGCAGGTATGCCTAATATCTATAAGTCCAGAAATGTATTGTGTATCTGTTGCTGAATACAGAATTATTTCAGAAGCCATGCTATCACTTGGGTAGGTGCTGTGGTTATCATCATTCTTCGTGGGACGATGAACTCTAGGCAGCTGGCACAGAATCAAGTACAGATATCATGATGCCTGCATTCAGAGTCTCTTGCCCCAAACAGGCCATGATCAGGGACTCTTGGTGTGTCAGTTTCTGTTCATATCAGGCACTTAAATGTCAATTGAACCATTTCCTGCATATATACTTTCCCCACCCCTCCAATTAGCTCTGACTGTGGGGAGGCTCTGTGCGTACAGCCATTAATTTCTGCCTCCGTTAAGAACCTAATGATGTGAAAAATAACCATTTGCTAGGATGAGATGAAGGGTCTCTGTGATCATTTATGGTGAACGTTCAGATTCTAAGGATAATTAATAAAAATGTAGCGAACTCTATAGGGGTCATTCGAAATAGTGAATTCTCTCAGGGTTGGGGGTTAAAGTTATATTTCTAGGCAACATGATTCTGATTCTTTTACATCACTATATTTTATTGAGAGAAATGAAGCAACTGCATCTCTAAATTGATTCACGCTAAGGCACTGTTCATTATTAGGACACTCTGATGGGTAGAAAATTAAAGAAACCTAGATAGCATTTGATTTTAATGTAATTAGAATGACTCAATATCAAAACTTTTGGGAGAATTGCTATCTTCTATAATCTTTAAGAGAATTAGGCTCTGTGTGTATGGAAATATATACTGGAGATCCATAATTGGAAAACAATGAATTTCTATTCTTATCTGACATGGTGAAGGAATTGGTATGAGGGTAGTTGGCTGTCTTAAAAAGCTATTATAAAGCAAAACAAAAAATTAGACTGGGTGTGTGTCTATGTAGCCTAGGTGCTTTTCACCACGAAGTGTATAATGAGGAGGGTCTTGAGGTTTTCTTTAGTTTCTCCACTGGAGCAAGAATGGCTGTTGGAGAACTGTCCGAGGTACTGAAGATGGTCTCCTGTGCTGTACACTCTTGCCATTGGAGAGTAAGACTTTGTACAATAAAAGGTTTAGATAATGAAATTGCTTTGGTCAGAGTTGAGGAAGCACTCAGATAAAGGCTTTGTTAAAAGGGAACACCATTCTAGAACTAAACTTCTTTAATTTTTTGTTTATTTTTTTATACAATGTATTTTAAAAGTTATATTTCTGTGTGTGTGTGTGTGTGTGTATGTATTTCACCTTCTTCCTTCATTTTTATTATCTTTGTTTTCATCAGTATATTTTGATCATGTTCTTTTCCCTCCTGCAACTTTTCCCGATCCTTCCTACCCATCTAACTTTGTTTTCTCTCTTTCTCTCAATAAAGAAGAAAAAAAACAGAAAAAATAAAAACAGACAAGCAAACTAAAAATGTTTTTAAACATCAATGGCAAAAAAATACCAAAATGAAACAAACCCCACACAAGCAAACAAACAGAGTAAACAAACACCACCCCTCAACACACACACTCATGCTCAAATCCATGAAGCCTCTTGGTGTTTGAGGAGTACTTCTGGGTATGGGACCTACACTGGATTATGGTTGATATACCCAGTGACATTGTGTTGGGAAAAAACCTGATTTTGCATTACCCAGAAGGTGTTAGTTGCAAATAAACTCTTGACTGGAGGTGTAGCTTTGTGTCTACTTTCTTTCTTAGTGCTGGGATTTTATCTGGTTTCAACCCATGCAGGTGTTCTGTATGCTGCCACAGTCTCTGCGAGTTTATGTGTGCCTTAGTCCTGTTGTGTCTGAAAGGCACTGTTTCCTTGGAATCTTCCACCATCTCTGACTTTTATAATCTTCTATGCCTCCACATAGATCTCTAAGTCTTGGGAGAAGGAATTTGATGAAGACTGAGTGCTCACAAACTCTGTATTATCCAGTTGTGGATCTCTTGTGTTAACTCCCATCTATTGCAAGAAGCTTCCCTGATGAAGGTTGAAAAGTGCTCTGATCAACTGGTATAGAAATATGCTATTAGAAGTCATTTTATTGCTATGCTTGGCATAAACTTCTTAAGGCCAGGATCAATAATTTTCCTGTATTGAAATCCACAAGGTTTATACACGATGGGAACTTAATGAGTAATCATAGAGAGATGTCTCTGCTAATGGACACTCAAGAGAATATTCTAGTGGGACATGACTAGAGTGATGAAAGAACAGGGTGGCCATGGAAGGCACTCACAATTAGAAGCCAAAGGCCTTGACCACCTAACCTATGCGGTCTTTCTAAAACATAGATTTGCACCTTTGCTAACTGTACTTGGTAACTTTAGTACTCAACTGATTCATCTCTAACTTGAAAATTATTGTTGTCATCATTCATTACATAATCGTGCTGTGGGGGTTAAGTGGACTGATGAGCAAATCAGTGTTCTTGGAGATTTGCTAAGTCTATACGGATTTCAACCTGTGTCCTACATCATTACCTTCTCTTGAATCCCCAGTGGCACCTACCTCAGAGCCCATCCACAGATCCATTGTTTCTTAAATATTCATTGAGTTGAATAAAACTGAGAAACTGGCTTTAATGACTTTAGTGGAGAATAGAAAAAAGTTTGAGTTTGTGAACCTCAGCAACCCCAGGGAGAGGAAAATATATATCCTGGGAATAGCACATGATACTCTGCATCTGAATGCTGGCGACATTTCTCCCTTCGCTAGTATGAAGCAGGTTCTGGTAATCTTACCAATGCATGGCATAAGCCACTTCCTTATGAGGAAGGAGAATTTGTGCATGCCATTCATACTGTGCCACAGATGGATTCACTTTACTACTTACATGGTGCTATAGAAAGAAAAGACCATGGCTCTAAATATAAACTGGTCACCAAAGAGTCATGTAACATTTGACCACAGGGACAGTGCCTATGTGATACTGATGATTTAAGATAAGGAAAGAAGTTCAAGGAAGACATTTCTGGACAAAATTCAGCAGGATGTGGTGACAGAGCCAGAGCTTGATTTGAGGGTCTCACATGTTCTGAACAGTTATGATGGAATGTTGAGGCCTTAGGGTCCACTATTCATGTAGTCTTCTCAATTTCTTACCAGTTGAATACACCATCTCCACTATATAGAAGGCATGACTGGGCTTTGGCAATGTCTGCTGACCCCTACCCTAGAGGTCCCACAGAATTTACAGCCTTTAATATTCTTTCTCTAATTGACATGTACCTTTCTTAGATAATTTTATTTGCACCAACTTTATTTTTTAAGATTTATTTTTTACTACATATGGATGAGTGTTTTGCCTACATGTATGTAAATGCATTACATGTATGCTTGGTGCCTCTGGAGGTCTGAAGAAGGAATAGGATTCCCTTAAACTTGTGCTATGGATGGTTATCAGTCACCATGTAGGTCACAGGAACTGAACCTAGGGCCTTGGTAAGAGCAGCAAATGCTCTATAAACAATGCCATCTTTCCAGGCTCTATTTGTACTAACTTTAATACTTTGCTTTTTGTTCTCCTAAGAGTCAGAAAACCCAAGCTAATTCATTCTGAGCCAGAAATATGGAGAGAGTGGACATACGTAAGAGTTACACACTTTGGTTTAGGTGATCCTTCTCTGTGTGCTTTATGCAGACTACTAGATTAGCTATGCTGTTTCTACTGTGCTCTCCTCAAAGTGTGTGACACCACTCAATGTCTTCCTGGTTAAACATGTTTTAAAAGCTCATATCAGTCAGTCTGTATATTTTAGGGTAGATGGCAGATCGTGGATTGCTGCTTCCCTTCTGACCCCATGATTTCACATTTGAATGCAGTGACATGTTCCTGTTCAATGACAGTGAGACAGAAGAACATATGCTATGCCATGGAAGTCCACAGGTAACATTCTCTCATCTTTTTCCTTTTTTCAAAGGGTCTGATTGGTCCAGAAGGCAGAGATGGACCCCCAGGGCCTCAAGGTCTCCGGGTAAGTAAACCATGCTCCTTTTCCAATGCCCCACCCACCCACAATGGCCTCAATTGTATGGCTACCATTGCATGTCATCTGACAGAGGACTCAAATCTCCTCATCCAGCTTTTCCAACCTCAGGAACTTGCAGTGAATATTTAAAACTGTAAGACTGGGCTCAGTTCATTAATTTGGTTAAGGATCTACCTTATTCTCTGCCTTATTGATCTGGGTCTTGGAAACATGGAGAAGAGTCTGTGATTGGCTGGCTGTCTGGCACATAGGGACACACACTCCTAAGAAACAGGAATTCCCGAAAGAAAAAAGCCAACTAGGGTATATAATTCAAGGATCAGCAATTGACCCAGGCAAGCACGAGCCAGAGCTTCTAACAGGAGATGATGTGAGAATTTGATTAGGAGAAAAGTGTAAGAGAAAATAGAGACAAAGGTTGCAATCTGCCAATGTGATACAACTTTAATTTAAAAATCTATATGGTTATTGAACATTTTATCTTATGGTAGTCGATTTGACGTGATTAAGTTTAGTTTAATTTAGTAGCTGTCATATGGAAATTTTACACACCTGGAATAATGTAACGGGTTTCAGTAAGAGGGCTAAAGAAGCATATGCAAGTCAGATACTCTCCTGGATGCTTCATGGCAAACTGAGCTAGGACTCAGGTTCAGCTCTGTGTCCCCAGTCCCTGGGAAGAATTCATGTCCATCTGCTGGAATCTAACTATGAAGCTTGTGCTCTCTTTTCTAATTCCCACATAGAGCTCTCCACAGGTTAAATAAATCCAATAGTGAGGCAGGCAGCTCCTGGCACAGTAAGCTTCTCTACTCTGCAGGTTTGCGTCCAGAAGCAATGGAGCAATTGACCCATGGGTTGGCAGAGGTCCTGGCATCTGATGTAGGCACTTTCTCCCCTACTTCAATGCCCTGTTTAGCCTGAAGTTTATGTGGTTCCTGTGGAGGATGGTTTTATATGTATGCCATGAATTGACTAAGAGAGCTGGGCCCACAACACTTCACATCTTTCATCCTGAAATCATGTGTGACCCTTGTCACTCAACAGACTCTACCTGTCCTTGGCTACTGGTGAACTGTCAATCAATTCTGTTGAACCTCTTGAACTTCTAAGATTCTAGTAGAAGCTCACTACGAAGTCCAGGGGATATGTGGAAAGATGTGTCCCAGACACTAGGGTTGGGAGACAAAGAGAGTCACCATTCAGGATAATCAGCCATAGCCTGTTTCAATTTCCCCTGTCAGCCAAATGAAGTAGTCACCATATTGCTTTTTCCTCTGCAGTACAAGGAGCCTAGGCTTTGAAATAAGTGTATAGGCTTGACATCCTTGCTATGTGACTCTTGTATGCCTCCTGGTCTTTGCAAGCCTGTTGCTTTCTTACTGTAGAGGTGAAACCCCATAATGGTTGAGTCGCTGTGATAAAGGAATCTCAGAATAGAAAGCAAACTGTCCCAGTGTTGGGGCTCTTATTCTCTGAACGTGTTCACATGCAATCTTAAGAGAAGGCAGCTCTGTTCATATGTTATATACTGAGTGTTTATGTGTCACTGTCATCGCTGCTTTCCCCGATATAATATTAGAAAGGGACACAGAACTCTTTACTTAATGGTGACGATGAACAGTTTCTATTCACGTCTTTAATTTACTCACCAAGTGGAGAAGGGTCTTGTGGGAGTTGGTTTGTCAGGCCCACACTTTATTGTCTGGGATTGCCTGGAACCTACTGTGTGTGCTTCACAAATCAGCTGCTGCTGTGCTAACAAGTGCTTAAACTCTGTGAGCCACATCAACCACGTATAAAAAGTGAGCTTGGCTTAGTCCAGTCTTACCCACGGATTAAGGGACTTGGGACCTGAGCCCTGAGATTTAGTGAACAGGACGCGGAGTCTCAAGGGAAGCAAAATGATGGAGAGAGGGTCGGGTAGGGCTGTGGCTGGAGTGGAGTGAGACAGAAATGTAGCAAGCTCTAGCTGTGTGCCAGATCTGGCAATAGTTACTGTAAGTCAAGGCTAGACCCTCGTAGAACCCAGTTGCTCAACAGCCCCTCATGTATTCCTGCCTAAGACCACATACTTCTCCAAAGCTTGCTTGCCTTTTGCACAATCTCTCAGTGTACCACATGTTTCCACATCATGTGTTAAGCTCTGACATTGCATAGGTATTCTGCTATCTGTCTTAGAATTTGCTCAAAAGATGTAGGGATCAACTGTCTGAGGTTCAAAGCTGAGCTAGATCAGGTCTCTGGGGAGATGAGTAAAGATGATGAGATATTCAGAAGAGAAGGGAAGCCCAGCTTAGAGAAGGCTGCTGGGCTTCCAGTGAGTGATATGGGAGCAGGTGCTGTCTGTTGTAGCCTTGTAGTTAACGGGATGCTGAAGATGGTTATAGGACATAGGGAGTGTTCCACAGAGAGGAGTTAATATGACTTCTGTGCATGGATCGCATCCAGCAGTGTCATCTACACTTCTGGGCAGGAATCAGTTAAAACCTCAAAGTGCTACAGTCATGGCCTCTTGTTCTAGTCCTGCTAAAATTGTACTGGGGACTTTACCCTTTCTCTTTCCCTTTCTATATCTTTTCTTTCTTCTTTTGTTTTTTCCCTTTATCTTACCCTAACCTTATCTTCCTCTTTTCCCCTCTATTAGAAGTTCATCCTCTCAGCAAATGCCTCTTCATCATTGACTAGCGTGGTGATGGTCTACTGAGGGTAACTGCCCTCATGCTGCTGATATTCTGGCAGGCAGAGGGATGCAGACACAGCTGTCAGTGTTTAAGCAGTTGATGCGGAAAGGTCCCAAAGAGAATGATGGGCTTGAGCATGCTCTCAGGCAATGAGGTGGCTGGCCAGGCTGACAGCTGTGGAAAGGATATGAGCAGCCTTAGCTGGGGCCCTGGGGCAGGGACTGCTTGGCAGATCTAGGCAAGCAAGACATCCTTAGAGCTAGCAAGGGTCTGGCAGGGGAAGTGAAGTAAGAGAACCTGAGAATAATTAGTGTTCAGCCCTGGAGGCCATTGAAGGACTGTGGCTTTCATTTTCACTTTAAGTGTGGAGCAATTTGATCTGCCTTCACCATGTTCTATTATGGGAACATATGCAAAAGTTGAAAGATTAACGAAGTGAACCTCTATATCCCCGTATCCACTTCAACATTTATGAAGTCATTGAAAAGTCTGTTTTATTTATATCGACACTCAGTCTGCCCACCACTGGGCCTGAGTTTGGAAGCAATTCTTAGTCCCACGATTTGCATATGAATATTTCAGCACACTGTCTCCAAAAGATAAAGGATTTTTATGAGAAACTGAACTGCAATACCATTATCCAACCCAAATCTGCTTGAAATTTCATCAAATATTTACTCCGGTGCTCAGCATGTTCTGACTTCTTTGTGCCTGACTGTGTTTGCTCATTGTGATGTTTGATACCACAGTGAGGAGCCAAACTTGAATTCTGAACTCATCCGATTGGGTTTGGAAACGATTACAGGGGGGAAGGAGACCATTAGACTGGAACCCCCTGGTGACCAAATAATAAGATGAAAGCCCAGTTCAGAGAGGGAGACATGGGAGCCACAGAGGTCACTGAGGTCTTAACCTGGCCCAGTTCACGGGCTGGGCAGGGAGAAGACTGGGTAAAAGGAGGTTCCTGAAGGGCCGTGGTCTAGCAGAGGGAAACACTAAGTAAGTAGTAAGTAAGTAGCTGTCTACAGGCTGCACCGGGAGAACTGAGGGTGTGTCTCTCGCTCTGCTGCCTCTAGTGACTTAGAAGCGGTGACTTGTGGTATTTAGGGCCCCCTGCCCCTCTGATAGTTTTGAATTGCTCACTATTCCTGGCTGTGAACATTGAGTGTAATGCCTGCAACAAAATGGGAAAAGAGAAACAGCTAATTGAGATGTCGTGGGCTTGGAAGCAGCTTCCTGTGACTTTAGTCCCTGGCTGAGTCAGGAACGCCTGAGACAGGATGACTTAACTCAAAAGTTGTCTCTCTGCTTCTCTTGCTTGCCACCTGTCATTTCCTTCCTGTCGGTTTCCATTGAAGAAGCATCATGAAGCACTCCTAAACGTCAGGACGCGTGTTCAGGCTTCATGAAGGAATGGAACCAACTTAAAAAGCCAGGCATAGAGACCTGTGAATGGAGACAGACTAAAACATCAAGTAGAGGAAGGAATCTGGGCCCATTTTTTTTTTAATAAAGAGATTAGCCATAGGCAGACAGCAGAATCTTTGGCAAGGTAAATGCATTCATTTTAGACAAAGCTGATGTTTTTGTCCAATGGCCTGGTGAATGCAGAGGATCGGTACCTAGGCTGCAGGGATGCTCGGCCCCTTGTTACAGTGCAGCAGATAAGGAGTGCTTGCCTAGGGTGAAGGAAGATACGGTGCACTTTATCATAGTCTACCCATTTGGCTGATCTAGAGGGTAAGGAGGTAGCAGGAATCATTGTCATCTGGAGTTAGGACCTGAGCAATTATTCCAGGCTTCCTGGAGTCTTACTCTGTCCAAAACCAAACCAAACCAAACCAAACCAAACCAAACCAAACCAAACCAA
>JANHMN010000012.1:30061921-30087671 GCA_030674055.1 Rhabdomys pumilio
CAAACCAAACCAAACCAAACCAAACCAAACCAAACCAAACCAAACCAAGCTATTGTCCATCCATAGACACTGTCCCATTAGGACTTTGATTACATGATTCTTGTTGAGATCTTGTCTTCTCACCACTAGGTTGTAAAACCATAAGAGTGAGAACTTTTCTTAGTTTTGCATCTGCACGATTAGTGTTTCACACCTATAAAACATGAGTTTATATCTGCGTGAAAAACTTATCCAGTATATAGAATCATGTGGAATATACAGTAGTGTATAATGACATTGGTAATGTCTTGGGTAATTTGCGTACCAGAAAGAATGAAATCAAATGTGGAATCAGGTCTCTGGGCACACACACATGACTGTGTGGTGTGGAGAAGGGCAGGACCCAGGACCGGTATCTGGTCACCTGGGTATGGACCTTGGGCAGGGGAATGTCCAGTGTGGGAGAAGAGAATTTGGATGTTACCTAGCTCTTTGTGCTGAGTCCTAGAGGGATCTGGTCTTGACAAGTCAAAAATATATCTAGGACTTTAGCTAAGTGTAAAATTTGGGATACTGAATAATGAGGAAAGGGGTCCTGGAAATCCACAGTGAGGAGCCAGTTCCCTTCCCAAACTCCGTCTGATCTCTGTTCTTTGCTCTTTGCAAAAGTTCACAGCAACCTTTTCCAGTCCTTTTGGTTATTTTAACATCTTCTGGTTTCCTCTCATTAGTTAATGAGAACTAAGGAAATGACCTTCTCAGGTTTGAGGCTCCCCTTCTCCTCACGACAGAGACTCACTGCACTGTCCACGTTGTTTCCTACAGACCAGTGTCACATTTGAAGAGGGTACACTCTTCAAATGGCATACATGTTTGCAGGCATAGAGCCCACAGGAGGTGAAAACAGGTAGTTGGCGGTCACTGCAAGGCAGGACTGCAACTTTGCAATTTTTCCTCTGCATGTGTGTATAGTAGTTTATATGTGTGTGAGGACATGTGTGTGGAGGCCAGAGGTCAATATTAGACATTTTCTTTCCACTGAATATATTATTTCCTCCACAGTGGTATTTGAGACAAGGCTCCTCAATTGTATTAGATACATCGGATACCCTGTAAGGTCTGTGAGCTCCGGAGTCTCTCTTTCCACTAGTGCTAATTTACTGATGCCCAGGCTCAGGCCTTTATGCTTACGAGACACTTTACCCACTGAGCAGTTTCCCCACCCCAAGTCTCCTTTCATGTTTAATTCTTTTCTCCTGTCATTTCATTTTTACAAAGTACCATGGGGTATGGTAGCTTAGTCTCAGTTGACTAACTAGGGATCCAAGACCTGAAGAAATGTGTCAGTCTCCTATGTCACCCAGACTCTAAGGTGGGGTTGATCAGAGCCAGGTCTGCTTGGCTCCACCCCTTTCACAACCTGAACTTTATTATCCCCTTCCAAGAGAACAAAACCATGAGCTGTTTTCCCAGCTGTGAGCAACTTGTGGAGAGACCCAGGGCTCTTACTTTCCAATCAGGTACATCCTGTCTGGTTCCCCATTATCACTTTAATCTGTTTCCCTTGGCACTGAGGTCTCATGACTGCCAGACATCATGAGATGCACTAGCTCTGACTTCTGTCAGGTTTCTTCAGTGGCAGTTTGGGTAGCATTTGTTCCACTTTCCATTGTTAAAACTTCCTGCTGGACCAGATGGGAACAGTGTTTGGGCCACAGGCTACTGCTTGATTCATTCCAGGGCCAGGAGCCAGGGTTTTGTTAGGACATTCTAAGTAGTCCCAGAACACCAGGTTTCAGATCCAAACAGTGGGAAATGATCATTCTAGACATTTGGAGGCATGGAAAAGAGCTGAGCAAAAGACCATAAGGCACACATTAGCTGACAGGCACAGCCAAGCCTTTTGTATGCTAATGGATCCGCCAGTGGCTATGTTAACACATCCTAGTGAGGTTTGTTGCTGTTTAGAATTTATCAGCCTCTCCTCACTGCATGGGCAAACAGGCTGCCCTGGAAATAGCAGTTTTGCTTAACATTTTGGCATTCAGAATCACTTGAATAATCTGCCCCTGTGATAAATTACCAATACTTATCCAGATATTGTGCTGGGCTGCAGTTTGAAAGAGAAGAAAATTAAAATTTCAGGAAGCAGACCTACCATTAGTAAAATCACTCTTTATTCCAGAAGAACCAGGAAGTGCAGAGCAGCTGCTCCCTGGCTTCAGCTGAAGCTAACACAGCTGCTCGCGGCTTTGTGCCCAGCTCTTGAGATGCGAACTCATTCATTGTGGATGATAGTAGGGAATGTGTATCTCAAATGTGTTTTCCTATTTTGCCTATAATTCTTCTTACTGTTGGGCCTTCCTGGAAGAAGTGGCGTTACCCCGGACTGTGATTTTTGTCAAGTTGAAATGTAGAGGAGGTATTGCTGAGGCAGAGGTGTGGCTGTGGTCTCTAAGGCCTAAGGGTGGTGGGCTGGAGCTGTGATAAACCTCCCAGCTGATTCTGTGTTTGTTTGGTTTCTACCTTGTGGACACAGAACAGTTTTGTAAAACTCAGTCGGGAAGTTTTATTACTGGATGCTGTTAGAAAAGAGGGTACGGGGTGTCTGGGTATGGGTTCTTCAGGTCAGACAGCTCCAGTGTGTCTTATACCTGACGTGGAACCTCTGATGTTTTAGACGTGCGAAACTTAGATTCAGCTTCTTTTCCCTTAGTAGGATTGACCTACTGCACAAATAGCCCAGCGAGTGCTAGGGGAGATGATGTCAGCCACAAGGGAAGGAGTAAGAGATCTCTGGGAGGCACCTGGTGGCTATGGGTGCTGGGATGTCAGTAGCATGTCCTCGGGGGACACAACTGACTACAGTGTGGCTACCCCTAAATGGATGATGAAAATTTTGCTCTTTTAGGAGAGAGGCAGCTTCATGATGCTAGTTGGAAGACACATTTTCATGGCCTTCTCTGATCCCTGGTTGTACCCTAGGCTTTTACCTCCACACTGAAAACCTAATAGTAGGAAAGTTAGTTGGTAGGCTTCTTTGCCTTTCTCTTTACTGGCCACAAGCTTCTTACGTGCCATCATGTCTTGTATTCGTTTTCTGATGCTATTATGAAAGACGATGACCAGGGAAACTTACAGAAGAGTTTACTTGGGCTCATGGCTCCAGAGTGTTGAGAGTCCATCATGGTGGGGAAAGCATGACAGCAAAGAGCAGGCATGGTGGCAGGAGCAAGAGGCTCAGTACTCTGAAGCTTTAGTTGTGGATATACAGTAAAGAAAAAAACCAGGGATCAGTGTGAGGCTATAAACATGCAAAGCTAGCCTCCAGCAAGAATACAACCCTTCCATCTCTCCAGACAGCACCATCAACTGGGCACCATGTGTTCAACTATGTGAGCCTATGGGGGCCCATTTCTCATTCAAACCTCTACATTTGTCTGCCCTTCTAGATTGTTGTATTTCACATCCAGGCAAGAGGGCTCTTGTTGATCTAACAGCAGCTACATAGCTCATTTTCATTTCATCAGAGGGATTTGTCATCCTCTAATGGCCTGCTGGGGAAGCAGAGACCACCCCCTCCCTCCGCCCAGCCTCCTGTCTGTGAGAGGGACTCATGTTTCTGGCTCCCCCATCCTGCACAGGCAGGCAGGGAGGAATCACTGTGAGGTATTCTTCTCAACCAACAGCCAGATTTTCACATCTTTCCTTGTCCTCTGTTCTTCCTCCCAGGACCTTTTCAGTGTTTCATTCCTATCGACGGAGAGATGATGCTGAGTTGGTCCTAAGTTAATCTTGTAAATAACCAGTAACTTTCTATGAAATAACCTAGAGAAAGAGGAGGAACATCTGTCCAGGTAGAACATTGAAGGTGTGTGTCTGTTTTCCATTCCCTGAGGAGAAGGAATAGGCGTTGTTCATGATCATCCTTTTAATGTCCACTGCCACCAGAGGAGGGCCTGATGTAAGAGAGACCAGGCAAATCTAAGGCATGGCTTGCTTCTGAAGGTCTCTGTGACCACATTTTGATTTTACCTAATAAATGTCAAGAAACTCATTTTTGACATTTATTGACATCATTCTATGCAACCCTGCAGGCCAAGTTCTCTAGGGCTATGGCTGGATAAAACATTGTCACATAGAATTATTCCCTCTTTCTGATATCATTTACCATTGACCCACACAGTTTTCCCCACTGCTAGGGTTTTTGCAAGTGGCTCACATCCACCTAAAATGCAGTTTATTCAGCCCACAATTGTATACTGAGCATTCATGCACTACCAGGTACTGTTCTGGGCCCTCAAGGTAGATAGCAAATAAAGTCAGAACCAGCACATGCCTCTGAATAGTTTGTGTCCCAGTAGGGCAGAGAGGCAGTAAATAAACACAGATATCAGTGGAATGTTGGTGGTAACACAAACTAAAGGAGGTTCTGCAGGATGAGGGGGCACAGCTAGTGGAGAGAGTGCTGTTGGCATAATGTTTCTGAGGAGACATTCAGGTGAGAGGGCCTTTGAACAGAGACTGAATGGGTCTCTGGAGAAGCTTCTCTCTGGGCAGGAAGAACACCTGAGAAAAAGGCATTGGGGTTTGGTTATTTGGTCTGTTCAAGGCAGAGGGGCAAGGGCATCATGCTTGGATGCAGAGGAAGGCCCAATGAAATGAGATGAAAATGCAGGAATGGGGTCATGCAGGGCAAGCTGGGGACATAAAAATTTTGGTCTGAGTTAAAGTAGCACTGTGATGTTTGGGCAGAAGGAATACAGGGGATGTTTTATGAATATAAGGGGAAAAGCAGTGAAGGAAGCTATCTGTTTGGGGGTACTGCAGTAATCTTGGGGTGAGCTGATGTGTGGGAGGGATGGAGTATGCTGAGCATGCTGGCTTGCCCAACCTTATTCTGTCTTCAGACCCCACTTGATCACCTGTGTGCTTCAGAGCCTGCACACAGTAAACAGTGTGGTTGTTTTCAACCCTGGACTTCCATGGATGGTTCTGCTCTGTCCAGGACACTCAGACCCTTCGAGCTTGTCTCCTTTGCCTCCCCCAGTTCTATGCCTTAACTATACTCAGTGTGTGAGGATGTTCCACTCACCTGAGGAGTCCTAAGTGCCCATGTGGTATGGGAAGAAGAAAAGAAGAAGGAGAAGGAAGAGGAGGAGGAGGAGGAGGAGGAAGAAGAGGAGGAAGAAGAGGAGGAAGAGGAGGAGAAGAAGGAGAAAGAAGAAGAAGAAGAAGAAGAAGAAGAAGAAGAAGAAGAAGAAGAAGAAGAAGAAGAAGAAGAAGGGGAAGATAATGGAAGAAGGAAGGAGGAGAAGAGAAGGAGGAAAGGAAGGATGACAGCAAGGAGAGAGAAGAGGAAAGGAAGAGTAGAGGGAATAAGGAGCAGAAGAAGATAAGGAGCAAAGAGAAAGTACCACAGAGGGCTCCAGGGAGAGACAAAGCTAGATCTGCCTGTATATATCAAGCATTGGGTGTAATAAGGGAGGTTGCCCCCATGAATTCATCAAAGATATGGTCCATTCACTGCACAGATCCATACCACAGAAGGATACAAACAGACTCAGTGACCTGCTTATCCACGAATGAGGAACTGTCTACATAAATAGAGTGAACACTGTGATTGCACAAGGTGGGGGCAGAGGTGTCCTCAATGCTCCTGTAAGATGCAGCTCAGGGAAACTACTGTTGGAAAGCAAGGCTCATGAAGAGAGTAGGGACCATGCAATCTTTTGGAAGAGTAGAGGAGGGGGTGAGGCATGAGCGAAGAAAGGGGGGGAGAGATTCATGTCTGTCCATATAGTTTCTCTGGAGAGACTGACCACCATCAGACAGGTTAGGCAGACCTAGAAGACCAAGAGATCCAAGGGCTTTGAAGTCATGGAGTTGGGTGTGAGGGATAGTGAGGAGTTGGAGGAGGAGGAAACATGATCAGAATATATTTCATGAAAAGATACTTTGAATATATTTGTATGTACATCAACAACAAACCATACACACAATAAACAATACTCCTGTTTGCTCTGCTTTGGGAATGTTGGGTCATGTGTTATCTTAAATGTTACTTAAAGAGATATGAAAATAGCTGACCTCTTGGAGCCCCAAACATGAGTCCCCTTTGCTTATTCCTACACTGAACCTCTGTCAGGTGCTCCTGGGGATGTAACCCGTTAAGTGTTGAGTTCACATTACTGTGACAGGATTTCCCTGAGAGAAACCATCCCTGGGCTTCGTGGGATGATGCTTCACTGTTAACTTTGGCTTCTCTTCTGCACTCAGGGGAAGAAAGGTGAAGTGGGTCCACCAGGAACCCCCGGAGCGCTGGGACCACAGGTAAGGACTGCCTTCTAGTTCCTCCGTAGCAATGCTCTTTCCTCTGACTCAGTGGCCTGGTGGCAGTTCTTAGCTTGCAGCTGGCATCTTGGAAGTCACCATTAGAGGATTAGAAAGAATGATGACAAGTTACATCTACTTTCTTGAAAAAGAAAACAAATGAAAAACTCCAATTAAAAAAAAAAAACCACAGAAAAGCAAGGTAGACGCTTTTCTTTCTCTTTTGGAACCCTGATCACATGTGTATATATGTGCACAAACAGGGACACACACACACACACACACACATGAACACACTACATGCAATAAATGGAACTCTTTGGAAAAAGGAAAGGGACTAGAGGAAGCAGGTTAGGAGAAAGAAAGGTAATGGGAGTAAATATGGTCAAAGACATCATTGGCTCCATTGTTTTTGTCTGACCAATAGACACTAATAAAATAAAATGTTACCAGTGCAAATACACACATAGAAAGCTGAAAAGGGTGGTCCTAAGTCATATTCATTCTTCTTTGTAAAAGCTGAGCCACATGGTGAGTTCAGCCAGCCCAGGCTACCAAGTGAGTCACTGCTTCAAAAAGAGCAGTAGGTAAGATGGGATGCGATAAGGAGATGAAGCAGGGTTGGATACAGGATTCACTGACATTCCCTCTAGTGTGGGCACCCACTGTCCTCCCTGCTTTGGAAGAAGGAAAATCTGTTGTGCCCAGGAGTTCAAGTCTAGCTTGAGCAATATGGTGAGACCTTATGTCCATGATTTAAAAAAAATTCAGTATTAATTCAGCTCTTCAAAATGATTTTCAGCTGTAAATGTTTTCCTATTGTACTTCTGGTTTCTGACTGGTGAAGTCCACTCCTTTCTCTCTGTGTTAACATCTGACATGAAGGACATTTTCGTCTGGCAGAGCTTCACAGGATGCCGGGTGTTGAGCCGAGCAATGCAGGCATATATCACCGGCCTCTACATGGTACCTTTGCCGTGCATGATGTATCCCAAATCACATAGGAGCTATGTTCAGAACCAGACCATGTGAGACTCACAGCAGATACTACATTGTGCCTGGATGTGTTATGGAATTTACTTTTATCCTGAGCTGGGTCTGAGGGCATTATGGTGCTTACAGTAGGTACTTCCTGGTACACTGGGTTGTCTCTGATGTCAGACACAAAGTCAGCCACATCTACATAACGACGTATTATGTTCCTCTGCCATCCCCCTCTGTCTTTCTGACATGTGTCTCCCACCGTTCCTGGGCCAGTCACTATTTTCTCCTGTGTATATTTCCCCCTCTGGTTCACTGATTCCTAATCCAGCCTGTTCTTCCAAGTACCTGCTGTATACCAAACTTTACTCTGGAGCTGGAAAGTGTAAGTGGTCAGAATGTGTCACCTAAGGGACCCACATGCTAATGGGACAGGAGGAAACTAGGGCAGAGAGGGTGTTTTCCAGTCACTCTTGGCTCTCTTGGTATCAAGTCGTGCAAGACCAACAGATGAGAAATGGAAGCCACTGGTAAGGCAGTTCCTCACATCATACTTTTCGTAGCATGGAGTGCTGTGTGACTGAAGCTGTATAGGGGAGTCCTATGGTGGTCCTGACAGTCATGGTAATAACCTTTACTGTGGTTTTCAATAAAAGCACAGTGAGTAAGGAAGGCTCTGCAGCAGCTGAACACTGGACTGTTGGAAATGTTGCAGCATACTCTGGGTGGTTGGATGCTCTTTCATTTACTGGGCTCTGGTCCCGGAGCAATTTGGTTCGGGGATATTGTAAAGGTCCAGACTCTAAGAGCCTGATGAAAGATGGTAGATGGAGACCTGAAACAGGGATTTGTTAGTTTGCACAGGAAAACTTTGTCTCCAGGAACCTATTTGGCTGTGTCTAGGGATCAGCTTAATCTGGGAGGGGGCAGTCCCAGAAAATCTTGAGCAAATCTGGGTAGGAGCCTAGAACTTCTTCGCTGTGTTAGGTCTGCACATCAGCTGTATAGCACCTGTGGTGACGCTACATTCTGTGCTTTAATTAATTACAGCCCCACAGATTCTCTCAGGAAATCATACTGCTAAACACTGTCACTATCGAAAGCACTCTCACATAAACCCAAGTTCAGTCGCACTGCCCAGGAATTTGCCCTTGAGTTTAGGAAGAGGATGGCGTGCTGTCTGTGGCATCACAGGCTTAGTGTCTTGCTCCATTTTGGTATCAGTTGCGGTATGAACTACTGAATGAGACTGTCCAGCTTTGCCACAATTGCCAATTTTGTTCAGGCTTTTCAGAAGACAGTAGGCCCTCAGAGTCAAAGCCATCCATCTATGCTGTCATATGCAGGAATCTTCTCTCACAAGGAGCAAAAGGAGAGTGGAAGTCTTTGTGCGGTCCAGCCACATTTACATGTTTGTGTAAAAGTGATTGTTGCTTGGCACTTGGTGAAGAATCAAAACCCCTGGGTGGGAGAATGTACAACCAGGGGACAGAGCTGGTCTGAGACCTGGGTGGGCTCCTTGGACTGTGCAGAATCTCCCTGAGATGAGCAGTGATCATAGTTATACCTCAGAGGGAACGCAAATTGTGAATACCTTTCCCTCAAACGTGTCCCAGCTGCACACTGAATTAACTTGATTGCTCTGTTAATTTATTCAGGCAATTTTCCTGTGCCTTCAAATTCGACTCAACTTCAGGAGTGTACCACAGTTGCAATTACTGTGGTAGAAATAATTATTTGCTATTTCTTTATTAATAATAATTAGATTAATTGGCTACTTACATATCATCATTGTAGCTACTAATTGCATCAGATAGCTGTTTAGTCAGTGTATGGGGATTAAATGTTTTCTTCATTAATAATTGGTGTGCTGATTAATTAATTAATATGGAGAGTAATTACTTTGTTGTTTTCATTAATGGTGATACAAACAGGCATGGATTTTGTCAACATTTATATCTATTGGCTAGTGTGTTACTTGCTAATAGTCTGATTAATTTGGCTAGATGTTTTCATTAATGTTTAAAGGAAAAGATTAGGAATATGCATATATTCACTCTGTCTCCCTGTCTCTCCCTATCTCTCTGTCTCTCTGTCTCTCTGTCTCTCTGTCTCTGATTGGTGTGATAAAGGTTCTGAAGGTGATATCCACTGAGGTCGCATGGGACAATCTAGAATATTATCTAGGGTGCCCAAAGCCACAGGCATTTTGTGTTTTTGTTTTGCAGTGGTGTGGAACTGCGCATGTCAGTCAGATGCCACACCACAGAACCATATCCTCAGCTCCCAGCCTTAAGTTTTCACGTGAATCCCTGCAGGCTCATCTCTTAGCCCAGACAAGATGAGTTGCTTGGCAGCAGCATCTTGAGGAGCTGCAGACACTGAGGCGTCCTGCATCTCAGTCTCCATCTTCTGCTCTTCCTAGTCCTTCCTTGGGACACTAAAATCTTTACATGTAACGAAGGAAGGGACTGTGGAGCGTCCTAGTTTTTAAAGGGGCAGTAGGGAAATAAGAGGCTTTCTTGTCTCCTGAAATCCCACATTTCACTTATGTATCCATGGAAAAATGAAAGACAAGAGGCTCAATAGAAAGAAGAGCCAGAGGCAAGACAGCTGTTCACGTGAAGCTGCTGCCCTTTGTTAGCATTAGTACCCTTAGAAGACAGCAAAGGCCAGCAGAGCAGGTCCCTGGGGCAGGCTGAATGCTGCTTTGTATTACCTCCACCCCCAAGCTGGACTTGCAAGGTGCTCTGTGTAAATTGTAATGGATGCTGGAGGCTATGTAATACCTCCTGGTAGCAGTCTCCAGACTTAGTAACAGCTGCTTCCAGCTGCTTTCGACTCTTCTTCCCTGTGGCTGTTGCAGTGGGTAGGATTAATTCCTGAGGACATTTCTAGTGTTTTTATACTTACTGCCTCAAACCTTTGTTAACCCCTTACTGTGTGCACAGCAGAATCAGGGGCTAAACATTTGGACTCAGAGATATCGAAGAGGTCTTTACATTCTAGAATCTCCTTAAGTGGCAGAATGTATCTACAAGAAGGGCATAAGACTGGCATCTTTAGCAGGATGGCCAGACTGGAGTTCTGGGTTGGGTTGGGAGGTGCACTGGACCACGGTGTGTTCTAGTCCAGCCTGGACTCCCAGTTGATTTAACTCCTATTTCCTTTTTTCATTTGCAGCTTGGGGTGGAAAGGGCTGCCTCACTTATCAGTGTGGTTTCTGAAACAAGGAGAGCTGGTAAAATGGAGCCCCCATTTCTGGCAGGTCTTCCGGGTTTCTACCTTCTTTTCTATGTCTCCTGTGCACACTGTGCCTCCTCTCTGTTATGTTATGAATACAACCACAGGGATAGGGCTAGAGTGGAGGGGGATGCAGGTGGGGTTGGTGGCATGGAATGATCCTGTACTAGAGACATCTGCACCACTGAGTATCACACCAGTCCCTGACCTTAGGGACTTGATCCTAACCTGCTACCCGGGAGTTTAAACAGGCAGCTCTGGTCTCCGTATATATAACTTCTAATTCAGGTGACTCTGAAGCAGCTGGGCCCTTCAGGATGCATATACCTCTTTTTCACCTGGGGAAGATCTCTGCATGACCTCTAGCAAGGTCCTTAAACTCTCTAGGTCTGTTCTCTTCACTCTCAAACACTAAAGGCTTCATTTTCACTAGCTAGTCACTGAAGGTTATCAACTCTAGACTCCTTTGTGCCAGGGTACCTCGACCAGCAGCAGAGCCAAAGATGTTTGCAGAAAGAGGGGGAGGGTAAAAGAGATCAGAGTAGCAATGGGCTGGCCAGGAGGCCCAATTGCCGAGAGAAGTGTTTTAGAAGGCACTAAGCATTCTAAAACCATCTTTACAGCCAGGTATGTAAGGAGGAAGGAAAGGGAATTGTCCCCATGGCCAGCTGAGTACTATCTGTGTAGAAAATTTTCTCTGTTAAGCTCCATTGGTAGATGCTGTGGAGCCTGAGGGATCCCCAAGTGACAGTGGGTGGCCCGGCATGTGCTTTCATGGGGAAGTGGTGATTTCTGCAGATCCCTCAGTATGCAGAAGTGAGCAGAGTTGATCAAAGGCAGCAGGTGGGTGCAGTGTTGAAGATGCTGGGCAAGTCAGGCAGCCACACTTGATGCCACCTTTCTCCAGCCCTCATCTTAAAAGGAACACAGGATGGTTTTCACCCAGGGCAATTCCTAACTCACTATAGTCTCCCCAGCTACCCAAACTTAGGGCAGATATTCCAAACAGGATAGATGCTGCCCCAAAGACTTACCAGGTCTAAATGAGCCACTGAGAAACTGAACTCCAGCTAGCTACCACTCAAAGCCCTGTTTTGTAAATGTTCTTATTTTGTGTATGAAAGTTTGACTCACACATGCCACCCAGAGGCAGTAAACAGAATAGTTCATTATTGCTACCAGTGTGCCATTCTTTGTTTTTTATCGCCCTCCAGTGGTCATATTCTATTATTGTTCTCTGAATGCAAATTGTCCCTTGAAGTGTTCCTTTTAGGTGACTTTGTGAGTATGGCTTCCTGTCATGGCTTGGGTTAGTTTCTCTGTGAGATGCAGAGGAAACTAGATATTTGATTCTTGAGGATCTGAGGGTAATATAAGAAGTTACCTTGATCTTGATCTTGACCTGAATCACAGAGGGGACCCAAGAACCTGGGTGCCATCTCAGAAGAGAGGGGTGCATAAAGAGGCGTAGTGGGAACGGGGAGAGATACATCCAGAGAAGGGCACACCCTGAGATAGACCTGGGGAAGTGTATGCTTTAGTGCCTTCTATTGCTCCTAGAAGTTTTGTGGGGTGAGGAAAGTTGTAAATACTTCTGGAAGAATACAAAAGGCCAAGCTGGAAAAGCAAGGACGTACCACCACCAAATCCAAGAACAGACACCCCAGCAGGGTGTTCAGCTGCCATGAGTCTGGATGTTCTCAGATGAAAGGCCACTTGGCAGGACTGTCCTGAACCTGTGAATACTCAGAAGGGGCCCCATTCTTTCCCAGAGCCCCATCATTGCATAGAGACCACCAGCCTCTGACCTAGCATATGCCTCTGTCTGTGGTGGCCTCCAGATGCTTTCTGGAGAGTCTTGTGAATGGGTGACTGCTGTATACATGTGTGTATGCATGTACATATGTGTATGGTCTTCTTATATGTTCAAATGATTCAACCATACAGCACGATAGGTCATAAAAGCAAATTCACTCTAGTTTAGTTTCCAGTTTCTGTGATAAAACAATGACCCAAAACAACTTGTGGAAGAAAGGGTTCATTTGACCTCTGTGTGTTATAGTCCATTCCTGAGTGAAGCCACTGAGGTAGACTTTGAAGGCAGGAGCTGAAGCTGAGATCACAGAGCTGCTTACTGGGTTGTTTTTCTCGGGCTTGCTCAGCTATCTTTCATATATAGGCTAGACCTAGCTGCCCAAGGGTGGCATTGCTCTCACAGTGGGCTGGGCTTCCCACATCAATCATCAAGGTAATGCCCCTGGCGAGCAGTCTGATAGAGGCAATTCTCCAGTTGCGGCTCCTGCTTCCCAGATGACCCTTGATTGTGCTAACTTGACAAAAACTAACCAACACACCAACAGGATATTTATTGGTAATGTGCAACTTTTACCTCACATTTTCACTTTATCATCTCTCTTCCTTTCCATTTGAAATTAGCCGAGGCAGATGAAGCTGAAGTCTTCCCACACGGCCACTCCGTCTACCCCTTTGTCAAACACTGGTTTGTAACATACCAGGTAGTGTCTCTGTATACTTTTATAACCACCCACTCTCTCTATACAGGGCCCACCTGGACCACCTGGTGTCCCAGGGCCCCCTGGACCTGGAGGACCCCCGGTAAGACTAGTTTGACTTTCTCTCAAAGGGGAACTTGAATAACATTTTCAAGGGCAGGGGACAGCTTTCTATGCCTATGTCCAGAATAAAGCCACAGACAGGAAGACTCTGGATGCAAATACCTCCAAGATTCTGCACTCTCAGGTTCTTGGGTCCAGCACGTGACATAGCACTTGGTATTTTCTTCTGACATAGTATGGGGTTGTGTCATGCTGGTCTACTGTTCAAGCATGCATAGATTTTTGTGGTCTGTTCTCACAAAACAATACTAAGGCCAGTGTTAGCATTCTTGTCTCTCATCCTTTAATGATCAGCTGGGAAACTGCCATTGCAGGTTGTGGGCAGGGTAGACCCAACAGTGTGCAGAGAAAGCATTTGGGCTTTGGTGGACATGGCAATGGTCTCTGCTGCAGAACAGACACACTGTGAGATCATCAAACATAGATCTGGGGCAATTCTGTGTTTTACAGTGGCTGGCAGTAAGTAGACACTCTGAAGTACTCTCCTTAGAGCCAGAGGCCTGAGCCTGTGCCAGGGATGGCATCATGATAAGACTAATCTCAAGTAGACTGACAGTTGTTATACTTTCCCTTTCAGGGTTTACCTGGAGAGCTCGGCTTCCCAGGAAAACCTGGGCCTGCTGGGCACACGGTGAGTTATTTCAGTTTTTCTGCTGCTTGTCCCTTATTGACCTCCTTTGACCCATGTCATATTGACCTCCTTTGACCCATGTCAGGAGTAGCTAGGCATATACTCTGGCTCCAGGGCTCTCTTGCAGAGCTAGTGATACCTTCTGAAGCTTCTTCCTTTACAGCAGGTTGTGAGGTTGGTGCAGGCTGGTTCTCTCTTCTCTCCTGCTGTCTCCCAAGACTGCCTTCCACTGGCCCTGGCCAACCTTGTTCTTGATTCCAAAGAAACATTCATGAAGTCCCTTCCACTAAAATGTCAGGGTCACTAAACCATTCTTATATTTCCTGGCCTTGTTTCCCACCTATACATGTAGATGACCCTGGCATTTCAAGGGCTTTCTGGTTTCTTCTAAGCCAGAAGAATTAGCTAGCATTAATGTCACAAGAAAGCTATTCAGCTAAAGGCAGACATGTTACCTTGGCACATTGGTATAAGCATCTTTAGATACAC
This sequence comes from Rhabdomys pumilio, assembly GCA_030674055.1. Taxonomy (NCBI): domain Eukaryota; kingdom Metazoa; phylum Chordata; class Mammalia; order Rodentia; family Muridae; genus Rhabdomys; species Rhabdomys pumilio. Next base: position 30,076,214 of record JANHMN010000012.1, read on the forward strand.
AAATGGAGTGGCCTTGGAACAATCTGCCACCCTGAAACCAGATTCTGACCTGATGTCCCCAAACCCCAGGGGCTGCTTTACTCAGGGGTTTGTTTATAACAAGCTTCTTGTTGGGACTGCCAAGGGTAGAGGCCAGGGTATGGATGGAGGCTCTGGATGCTGCAGAACATGCAGCACGGAGCAACCCTCTACTTTATTTGGGTCACAGATCCCTCTGTGGACATAGATAAAAGACTCAGAACCTGAGGTGGATGCCAACCCATAACTGAAGCTTGGCTGCTCCTCAAAGGACATCAGCCATAAAGCCAGTGCTATAGTCCATGCTCGGGTGAATGCATGTAAACCTGGAGGACCACCTGGCTAGTGCATAGTTCCTAGGAGACATTTCTTAGGCACAGTCACCAATTGCATTGTCACCAATGAGTATGTGGTGGCAGGGCCATACAGCAGCTCAAATTCACTAATCTCTTCTGATGCAGTGCATTTATTTGAAAGTATTCTCATCAATCTGGGAAGGATGGCGTACACTTGTAATTCCAGGACTAGAGAGGTTGAGGCAGGAGAGTTGCTGTAAGTTCTAAGTTATCCTGGGCTATGTAGACTTCAACTCAAATAGAACAGAAAACAAAGTGTTTGAATGACCACGAACAACGGTTGTGGATGGGTTGTGGGGCCAAAAGTTTTAAATTATATTACAGTTTTATCAAGATGAAGCTGTAGCTCAGCTCTGGCTTTGGACTTTGATCTTTCCTGGTCATTGTCATGATTTCACTCAAACAAGTGGCTCCTTCTCCTGTGGCTATGATGGTCAGCAAACCTCTTCTGTGCAGGGGGAACAAGTTCCAACTCTGGGGGTATAGAGAGATAAGAGTCTTAAATCAGATGCAGAAAATTCTCATTTAGAAGAACAAGCAAGAACATTTAAAAAAAACTATGAAAATTTTAAAGTAGACATGTAGTGCATATGTATAATTTCAACATGTTATATAGTCTGAGGCAGGAGGATTGTTATGAGTTCAAGGCTAGACTGGACTATACAAAGAATACCAGGACAGCTAGTGCTATATAGTAAAACCCCAGTCCTTTTATTAAAGAACACAACAAAAAAATGAATTAATAGCACTAAGAGAGACCAATAAATAGCCCCTGAGGTAGTCTGTGAGGGATTCTGTTTCCCATCAGTCCTCATGAGGAAGTGTGTGTGCTGAAGATATATATAGCATAAGGCCCAAAGAAATGGAGGTGGCAATACAGCTTAGGTTTAGCATAGGGACTTGCAGCTGTATCCAAAAGGCTCTTCTCTGTGACCTCTGAGCCCATTCCATCCTGGGATTCGTTGTCTCTTCATCTGCACCCAGCATCTGGGATAGAATCTCAAGGTTGGGGTGGAGAATACAGCTTGATTCAGAAGGCACACTATGAAACTCCTCAGAAATACCAGGCTGGGATGGCAGCCATGATGGAACCTGGAGATTAGCTTCTTTGAAGGACAAGAGGAGGGGAAGATCTTGGTTAGAAGGAAGACCCATGAAGCCATGTGATTCAGCAGAGGAGTTCAGGATCATTGTGGATGGTACTACCTCTGGGGCCTCTTGAGGCCAAGGTTAGGAATAGAGGCTCGTCTTTCCCTTTCATTCATCTGCATGTATACTACATGAGCCAGGGCACAGACCAGAGGGTAGTAATGGTGTAGTCCTGGCAAAATGTTAGGAAAGCCTGGCTGGCAGAGACCAATGCTTCTTGAAAAGGGAAACAGCTGGAAAGTAAATGAGGCCATGCACCCAAGTCTAGCTGGCAGAGTCATCTTCTAATCGGCATTTCCCTCAAGTCTTCGCTAAACATGCCTTTGTTTTCATTTTGTTTCTTTCCTCTCTTGGGCCAGGGGACACCTGGAAAGGATGGGCTGAATGGGCCACCAGGTCTGCCTGGCTCCAAGGTGGGTACTCACAGGGTGCTATGAGTGTGAGAATCAGAAACTGAAGAGAAAAAGGAGATTCCTGGTTGTTGGGTTCCAAAATGAGTCAATTGCCTGGGCTTTGGACCAAGGCTTAGTTGAAATGGTTGGATTTACAAGGTCAGATGGAGCAGAGTTCTCCCAAAGCCACCCAGGAAGGCTCTGAATGTGTTACAGTCAATCTGAAGAGATAAATCAGTCCTGGGAGACTTCAGTTTTAAATAGTCTTCAGTGGGATCCATTAAAAAGGGCAATGACAGGGAGAATCAAAGGTTAGACTCTAGTACAAAACCAAACTCCCACATTAAATGCCTCAAGTGAATAAATAGGCAATGGATAATATTTTAAAATTTTTAAAGAATTTAAAATTTTATTTTATGAGAATGAGAGTTTTGCCTGCTTGTGTGCCCGTGCACCGTGCAGTCCCTCAGAGGTCAGAAGAGGCCGTTGATAGTCCCTGTTTCCCGGGAACTGAAGCTATGGACTGACACATAGCTTCTGGGAACCCACGGAAGTCCTTTACAAGAGCAACAGTGCTCCTCACCACTGACCAACCTCTCCAGCCATAGCAACGGACAGTTTAAACAAATAAAGTTTATTATTAAATTGTAATTGCCTATCAGTCAGATGTGCCCTTGAAAGGCAGCTGTGGAAGAAAACTTAATATTTTTGTGAAATCCATTATTTTTTTCATTCAAAATAGACTCAGATTTTTTTCATAAGAAAATATAGAGGTGTGGATATAGATTTATTTATAGTCATTTTATTTACTTATTCTTATTGGGCAGAGTGATGGGTTTCAGAAAGGCCTTTCTGTTCAGGTAGGCCATGGGCTTTGGCTGGGGTCAACCCTCCGCTCTCCCGTCTTCTTATTAGGTACTCCCATCCCTTCCTCTAGCCCCTCATCTACCTCTATTCCGTACACACATTACTGACTTTATTCCATACACACATTACTGACTTTATGTGTCTATAGAAACATCTAGGAGCCACAAATGAAGGGAAGCTTATTTTTGTCTTTCTTAATCTGGCCTATTTTATTTAATATGATGATATGAAGCTGCATCTATTTCTTTTCAACAAATGTCATAGTTTCATTCTTCTTTTTGGCCGAATAAAACTGATACATGTGTATACATATATTCACGTGTTCTCGCTTCCATTTCGTCTGTTGACAAGCACCTAAGCCGATTCCATAGTTTAACTATTGTGAATGGTGCAGTATCTCTGTGGTATGTTGATTTAGAATCCTAGGGTTACACTATTTAAGGCCATTTATGTAAATACTATTTACTCCCTTCTCTGGCTAATCAAGTAGTTTGTATCTTCAAATCAAAGGATCTTCTCACATTGTCCCTAGTCCAAATCTCTCAGTAGGAAAGAGATGCCATTTGTACTCAGTCACATGCTTTGAGAAACAGAGAAGGGGAATATGGGACATAGGAGGATGAGAATTCAGAACCATCTATACACAGGTGACACTGTTCCAGACCTATCCGCAGCCATCAGTAGGTGTGTTCAACCAAGTGTGGTCCCTTTTGTGTTGACTCTGCATTATTTTCCCACAGGGAGAACCAGGGGACCCTGGCGAAAGTGGTGTGCCTGGACTGCCAGGACCTCGGGTATGACTCTCCCCATTCCTGTTGCCTCTGTGTCTCCAGATAGGGTTGTGCAACTATATATATACAGTCTAGGGGTCTCAAAGGAAGCATAAAAATTATTGGAAAAGGGCTAGTTGGCAGGGTTGGCAGATCCATGGGGCTCTATCATGATACCCTGAGTCTGATCAGATCAGAGCCAAGATCATCTCCTAGGGAGTGGTTCTAGGGGATGATGTGGTCCTGCTAGGGAGACCTGCCGCACAGGGGAAGCTCCAAGGCAAGCTGAAGACCTGAGGAGAAGATAACACATCCACTGACTTGTCTGTTCTGCCAGGGAGTGAGCAAGGGGATAGAGATATTTCTCATTTCCTCCTCTTCTTACTCTCTCCTGGTATTTTTGTCTTTCTTCTCTTACCTTTTCTTCCCAAGACTTCTTATGTCTGATCCCTTCTTAAATGCAGTGACAGAAAAGTCCTGCTGGGACAGTTTGCAAATTCATCACCTACTGGGCTTCCAGCAAATGGGGCAGCATGAAAATTGGGTAGAGAATCAGGCTATTCACTCTGTGATTGACAGGACACTGCCACAAATGTATACAGTCTAGTGGCTTATGTCAGTGGCTCTCCTTACATGCTCATGAGTTCCTCACTGTGGAATTTCCTGATGGGGACAGAGAATTACAGGATCATGCTTCTCCGAGCCAACAATTCAAGATCTCAGTATAGCTAGAGCTCAGAATAATCAACACGGGAGAGAGGAGAGCTAGACCCTGGTGTGCATTTACAAATAATGCCAACTTTTAATTCTGAAGGACTTTGTAGCCAGTTTGACTGTGTCAGGAAAAGTGACCCTCCACCTGCTATCTGCTTTGCTTCTGTTCTACCATGTGTGGGTTAAGAACAGTGTCTGGCTCTCTCTCAGCTCTATAGTGGCCCCTCCTGTCCACAGTCAGAGAACAATGTGGATCTTAAATAAGGACTTGTATCATGGAGGGACTTAATAAGTCAGTCCTATTAGAGTACAGAATGGACTGAACTGTCCAAATTAGCTGCTATTAACAGGGAGTGAGGCAGTCGAAGGCCTATCAGGTCACCTCATCACCTCATTTGATAGCCATCGATCAAGCTCAGTCTACACTTCAGTAGCCTTCCGAGTTTCCATCCACACTCAGCTTATTCTTCCTCAGCACCTAGGAAGGGGTTCGCACAGCAGATGAGTCCATGCCAGCTGAACTCAGGGGAAAACTTAGTGGTGATCAGTTTGCACAGCTCTGTCTGGGGAAGTTCTTATGAGATGTGCTGTAAACCTGGGGGTATTGATGGGTACTCTAGGATGCACAGAGAATTCCAGAGTGTGCTAACTCCATGTGACAGAAGATCCATGAGGCTCCGTCATATCCTTCATCAGGATTCCTTCAAGACCAGTGGGCTTTCCCAAGCCTTTTTTAGTAAGGACACTAATCCCACCGAGGGAAAATTTACCCCCCATGCCTGACTACCTCCCAAAGGCCTCACTCCATAGTAACTCTTTGAACATTATGTCTTAACATATTTTTTTTAGGAGAAGCATTAAGACCACAGAAGAAACTGTAAATCATTTCATGAAAGCAGAGCTACAGGCTAAGATGGATGTGTATACTAAACATACAGTTAGTTTCTTTGTCTCCACTACGTTCCTTTTTTCCCCTTCCTTTCTATTGTCCATATCTCCCTCCTCCTTTCCCACAATCTCTTCCTTGCCTTTTTGTCTGACAATCAATACTGCCACTGGCCTCCACAACCAGTTGATTTGGCACAGCTCTGGGAAAAATCCATACCGCCAACTGACTCAGTCTTTCATTCATGTGTCTACTCATCAGAAAACCATGGATATCTATACCAAAGTTTTTACTAAATATTGTATTAGATATTAAACATATATTTCCTGTGAAGGACTAGTGATTTTTTTCAGACATACAGTTAGAAATTACCCTGCCATGCACCCGTTCTAGCAAGGACCTTGTGATATAGCAGCTGATAGCCTTGGAATGAGGTTCTTCTCATCCAGTCTCCCATGTCAGTGTGATGGCACAAAGTTGGAGAAATCTGTTCTTTGGTATGCTGTGACAAAATTCTTCAGGCTTGGTGATTTAGAAACAACAGAAATTTATTGTTCCCAGTTCTGGAGGCAGCAAAGTTCAAGGTGCATGTGGTGGTTGATTTGGATGCAAGATACTTTCTGCTTTGTAGATTATCCGTATATCTTTAGATGTTATGGTGACACCAGAGGTAGGGGAGAAGATGGACACTTTCCAGGAGAGCAGCCTTCAAGACAGGAGAGACCAGTGGGATCTCCCAAGCCCTTTTTTAGTAAAGACACTAATCCCATTCAAGATGAATCTACCCCCATGCCTATCTCCCAAAGACCCCACCCCATTAGTAACTCTTTGAAGATTATGCCTTGACATAATTTTTTAGAAGAAGCATTAAGACCACAGCAGAAACTTCATAAATGAGAATGAAACAAGGGACAAGAACTGGTGTAAATCTCTCTAGGGCATGCTTTCCCCTAGAAGCCTGGGTACATAGCATCATCTCCTAGGACGCTCTCCCATTGCCACATTAGTGAGAAGAAGAATTTAAACTCTTCAGCGCTTGTAAGCACAGGAGACTGTCTGATTTTATGAAAAGAAGGAACAAAAACCAGGAAGCCTGAGGCATCAGGACACATTCTGTACCAGCTTCTCCTTCATTGTTGAGCCCAGAGTGGGGTTTTGGAATTTCTGATAAGTCCTGAGACCTGGTTTGGGATGCATCCAAAAGTTCCAGGTTCGGCTCCATGTTGTTTTAAATTGCAGATGTTTTAGGTTCATGAAGAGCAGATGCAGCATGCACCACTCTTTTGGGGGAAGCAGAAGACAGAATGGAAGAGTGTAGAATTTTTTTTTCCATAGAAATAAAGAACACTTAGGCTTCATGCTTCAGGGTCTCGGGACCTAACATCTCATTTTGAGAGAGCAGAGAGCCATGGCTGGCAGGCACTGAGGATATGTGGGCTGAACTGTGGAGTGACAGCCGTATTTGAAGGTATACATAGAAGATAATGGAAGCTTGTTACTCTGTCTACAGGGTGAAGTTGGGGAGCAGGGCCTTGCAGGTCATCCTGGTGAGAAGGTGAGTATGCTCATATTTCTATTTATTGTTTAATTCTTCAATTAATGACTCATCATCATACATCATGTCCTAGATAAGCATTACAAAGTATCACGAAGAATCTTGCCTTTTAAAAGTTCATTACATTTATTTCATGCCTTGGTTTGTTTAATAGTTTTAAGTGTGTCTTAGCATCAGTAGTTGTGCCGAGCATTAGCATTAGAGCCCATTGAGAAACCCAAAGAAACTGGGCATAAGAACAATGTAACAGTGTAGTGAAGGAGGCGTGCCATCCTAAAGAGGGGGTTAGGGATGTCAGGAAAGATGCTAAAGGTCCGACACTGTAGCTGAGTCCTAAAAGGGTGGAGAAGTTAGGTACCTAGAGAGGTAGGATGAGAGTTCCTGAAAGAGGAAATGACCTGATCAGGAAGGAGCATAGGGAACTACTTCCCATGTGACTAAGCTTGAAATCTATGAGGGAATGAAAAGCATGTGACCTAGGACCCCTCTCATAGGGAAATCCTCCCACTGGTACTTACTGGTTTTGTTCTTATAGGGAGAAGTTGGCCTTCCGGGTGCTCCAGGCTTCCCAGGAGTACGTGGAGAGAAAGGAGACCAGGTAACTGGGACTGCTTCTTAACACCAGGGCCAATGTGTCTGTGCCCAAGGAAAGGAATATTTCCTGAAGTCTTGCTCCCTTCGAATGAGGTGATGACTTTGACTATGAGACTAGAGTAACTCTCAGTGTTGAGGGGTGAGAAATGCAAGATCAGAGTCCAGAGTCCTTAAGCAGGGATGAAAGGATGCTGAGAGACACCTCTGAGAAGAGCTGGCATCTTCAGAGAAAACAGGCTGTGAGGCACCAAAGTCAGGAGTCAGCTGCTTCTAGAGCCTCCTTGGAGTTAGGTTTCACTCTGGCCATCCTGCAGAGGAGGCAAGAGCAAGCACAGGCGTGATGCACATTCCTGCCATACAACACCAAAGTGCCCTTACTCTGAGAGGCAGAGGTTCTAATGCTTTTGATGTATCCTTTACTTTAGGGAGAAAAAGGTGAACTGGGACTTCCAGGTCTGAAGGGTGCTCAAGGAGAAAAGGTAACAGCTGCCTGCAGTCACCCTCATCACCAAATTTCCTAGCTGCTTTCCAGAGAGAGGGTGGAGGGTAGGAGGGAGGAAGGGAAGGAGGGAAAAAGAAGAGGGAGAAGGAGAAAGAGAAAGGGAGGGAGATAGAGGAGAGGAGAGAGGAAGAGAGGGGGAGAGGAAAGGGGAGAGGGAGGAGAAGGAGGGTGAGTTTTACAGGATGTATTTGTGTTGCTCCAAAGCATGTGTCTAAGTAATCCTGACACAGGGTAGCATTGTTACTCTGTCTTAAGGGTCTGTCAACACTGACATGTTTTTGTTTTTGTTTTTTCTAGAAATCCTCTGGCTAGATAGTAATCTTATCATCTTTGAGTTAGTTTAAACGGTTATTTCTTCTCCATCTGCCAGGGTAGAGCCCAGAGCCCATACCACAAAGTCCTGCAGATTCAGTTCCTAGTGTCATAAGCTGCTGGTTATGAGGGAAGGGGATTCATCCTTATTGGCCTCCAAGCCTGCTGATACCTTACCAGCTTCTTCACAGTAGACTCTCAGAATGTTGACACATAGTACTGATTCCTTGGCTCCAGGGGCCAATGATCCCCAGAGGCTCAGAGTCCCAGAGCTCTTTCTTCCTGAAAGGTGTCTGCTCTGACATTTTACTTTCCACACTCTGGTTCTCAATAAATCAATAAATCAAGATGTGTTTCAAATACATTAGTAGAAGCATCAGATGGAAGCACCATCATGGGTAGGTTAGAGCAAAGTGGGGGAAACCTTTGTTATAGGCCACAGATACTCTGTGATGACACAATTAGCTTTGGGGGTAGCAGAAGCTACTGATATATTAACACATTGCAAAAGTTTACCTAATAGTCACATGGATATTAGACCCAGGTGGGAGAGGAATGGCTCCTGCAACATCTCAGCCTCTACAATCTTTTAGTTATAATCCATTAATCAGCTGTGGATGGTTCCAGAAAGGGTGCTTGCTACTTCTTTCCAGGAACTTTTGTTCAGACTTGAATTCTCAGAATTGCAATTTCTAATAGAGATACTCTTTTCCAGAATGCAGAGGCGTAGGGAGGCTGCAAAGCTGTACTTGTTTTGTCAGAATTATAGGCAGGCTTCTAAAGATTCTCAGTCATGTTAGGCTCCCCTAGAGTTTCAGATAATAATAAATCCAGAACAAGACACTAATGCAAGGATGCCTTCTTCTGACTGGGCTTGACAAGTCCCTGCCTCATCTTTGCCCTCCACTGTTTTTGCCCTATAGCTAGCACCTTGGAATTACGAATGGTAATTCTTCCTGCTTGTCAAAGACAACTGAGAACTGAAAACCCACAGAGAAACAGAATTTGAATCCAGACCTATCAATGACAAACTTATTCCAAACCCATTGCTTTCTAAAGTTAAGCCTTGTCCTCAAAGTTGGAGGGTCTCCCTCCCACCACCTACCTACAAGTGGCCATTCTTCCTGCACCGCTCTGGGGATAGGCAAGGATACCGTTGTCAAGGCATCCTGTGTCTTCTGCTTTAGACACCTCTTCCTGTGTCTTTTCATGTTGCACCTATTTGTCTGTTTGTCCAAACCCCTTCTAGGAAGCACTGGGTTTTGATCCCTTGGCTTTGTTAACAGCAAGGAGATGTGGTAGGTGTGATGGTTTCTAGAGCCCTTGACTTAGGAAGGCAATTAAAGCATACTTCCTCTCGTATGTGACATTTTTAAAAATGTGTATATATATGGCACATATATGAGGATATGAATATATATGGGACATTAAAATAAAGGTATGGAATTTGGACAAGGAAGGGGGGGGACTCCCAGTGGTGTGACTCCCAAGCAGTGTGGGGTGCAGGAGCAAAGTACAACATACATTATATAATTATATAAAAATGTCATTATGAAAGCTATCATTTTGTATATAAAATATAAAAATACTATATGGACCTACCCACAGAGGTAAATCCATTCATACACATGAGATACATAACTTAGAATGTGCTATGTAACAGAAGAAACAAGGTGAAGGGGATGCTACCATTTTAGCGCTTGTGATATGGTAGAGGCGGGTTTCAAGTTCAGCTGAATCAGATGCCACACTTGTGCTGCATATGTGTGGGTAGCTGAGCGCAGCTGGCCTCTCTAGGGGTAGCACAGCTCTGGGGGTCTCTCTAAGGGGACTAGATGTCGGTATGGCCGTTAAGCTAAAGAATATGTATAACTGTTACATCTGCTGTAACTGGCTTTGATGGCAGCAACTGGAACAACGTCAGAATCCTCTTTGTTATTACAAAATGCTGAAATGGTACATGGTACTTAAATAATAACCTGTAGATAAGCACACCAGTCTAGAAACTTTAAAACTACATGTCTGAGAGACTGTATGATTTAGCATATAAATTATGTGTGTGTCCCCCAGCTACAATCTATTGAAGTAGAAGGATGGTCTACTTTTCTGGGGGGAAATGTTGTTATAGACCTTTTCTACCATCAGCAGAATTGATCTTATTAAGATTAATTCTTAATCTTAACCATTAATTCATTTCTTCTAGGGTGAGGTTGGTCCAGCAGGTCCCCCTGGCTTACCTGGAACTGTAAGTTACTCTGATTCCAATATCATCTCCTTCTCTGAATTTCTAAGGCAATGGAATTCTCTCTCTTTCTCTCTCTCTCTCTCTCTCTCTCTCTCTCTCTCTCTCTCTCTCTCTCTTTCTCTCTCTCTCTCTTTCTCTCACCAGTTATTAATATCCTATCATTAATTCATTAGCTAGACCCACTCTTAGTTCTTCTAGTGAAAAGAAGCCCTGTGCTTATTTTATTCGCTTTATTCAACAAAGGCACAATTATAATTTGTCAGAATATATCATAGACACTGAGCATACATCTCTACCTATTACTTAGAGGGACTCTGAGACAAGAATCTGGAGATAAGAAGCCATTCCTTCAGGGTGGGACCTCAGTACCATACCCCAAGCCTCTGACTCCTCTCCCACCTTCCACAGGCATCCTCAGTGTTTAGGGATTTTTAAAGCTATCTGATGACAGTCAGCTTTTCAGTTTTGGCCTGTGAGATATTCCAATAAATTTTTGTCTAATTGCGGGTAGGATGTTTGATAAGTTAAGGCAGTGAATGGCGATTGGCTGTGAAGGGAGAGAAGATAGTCCAAGACAGCATGGTGCTGTGTTGACAACATTTCACTTTTCCATGATCACAAATCAGAACCTTATAGCATAGTTAGCATAGATGTAGTTTTTGTCTGGGGTCTTTAGTATATAATAATAAATATAAAATGTCCACTTTCCTTATCAGCTATCTTATTCCAGATAATTCTGCAATGGGTCTAGTTTTGGAATGATTATTTTTTATTTCAATATTTCTTTTCCATTTTGTGGTTCTGTTTGGGCAGTTGACAGAGACATTGCTCATGGATCTGTTTGCAAATTCTAATGGGACTGGAGATAAATTTCCTCTCTGGATGGTGCCAGGTTTTACCTTTTTCCTTTTACCAACACCAGTTTTCTGGGGCAAATAAAATTTCCTCAGGGTTTTGTTTCAGTAGTCTGATAGGGAGGACACCAGTGTCTTTCTTTAAAATACATTCTTTCCTTTGAGGATGGTTATATTTATCTAAAAACTGTATGTAAGTGTGCACATTGTAGTGTTGCTTATAATGATAAAATTCCAGTTTTAT
>JANHMN010000012.1:30101946-30185162 GCA_030674055.1 Rhabdomys pumilio
AGAGAGAGAGAGAGAGAGAGAGAGAGAGAGAGAGAGAGAGAGAGAGAGAGAATATGCAGGTGGACTAAGCAGTTGCATGTAAAGGCAATGACTAGACCAACCCAGTGGTTGGGTCAATGCTTGGGAGCTTAGAGCATGGAAGTTTAAGCAAACCCTCAGAAGCAGTGCCACATACAAGAAGCAGAAGTAGCTGTCGCTTTGCTGTTGCTGTGACAGAATAATATGACAAAAAATAATAAGTCATGGAAGATAGAATAAAAGATAGAAAATAGAATAAGTCATGGAAGAGATAGCGTTTATTTTGACTTGCAGTTCCAGAGTCGATTGAGTCCATTACTGTGGAGGAAAACACGGCATCTGGAGTGTGAGTTTCGCCTGACAGGAAGCAGAGGGGCTACATCTCATCCATACACAGGAAGCATCACAATAGGCTCAAAGAGATAAGCGTGACTGGAAGCAGAGTAATCATATTTTATCCGTACACAGGAAGTAGGAAGTAGAGATGAGGGGAAGAAGCAGGGGAAAAGAGAGAGGAAACAGGAAGTAGAGACCATCTATCATAACCGCAACCCTATCCCCACCCTAGTGAAGAACTTCTCTGGCAAGGCTGCACTTCCTATAGTTTCTATAACCTTCCTAAACTGTGTCACAAACCATGGACCAAGTGTTCAAATATATGAGCCCCTGAAGGACATTTCTCATCCAAACCATAACAAAAGGGCCATGCTGTTACCTGACATTCAAGTGTTAGGGTTATGGATGTGCATGGACCATGGTCTTGAGGGAACCGGAAAGCTGGCTCTAGTAGGGAAGTCTGCATTGATCATTGGAAAGCAAAACCAAGGTTCAGAGGGAATGGATTTATTTAACTTTGTATGTGCTCATCTAATGTTTTTTTCTGCTAACACTTGTGGTAATATGGTAACATTATAAATACTCGGTGTGTCTCTAAACTTTATAGTCACTTTCCATCTTAATGATTACATATAAGTTGCAGGAAATCTTGGTAGAATTTTGCTATTTTATTGATGAAGGTCCTAAGGTGTAGAAGCCTTCCCAAGGTTACAGAGGTACATGACACTATCCTGGGGCCAGACCAAGAGTCACTCGATTATGTCTGAGATATTCCTACCTGACCCTCTTCACTCTTGTAAAGAACTGGTGGCAGATGAGTCATGGGTCAGATTCACATGTATTTATCTTTTCAACCCTTTCTTTGTACTCTCAATTAGATTTCCTAGATCCAAAGTATGTTTTGCTTCCCAGGTCTTGTCATACCACATACCACATCACCCTAAAGAAGCAGAGTGCACTAAGGAGGAATTGAAGAGAAATTAGGAAAGCTCTAGTAGTGTAGTTGAGGGTGGGACAAGGGATGATCTGCTTCTCACTGACCATCAGTGGCCGAGGGCATAGCCACATCAGGCTTGGAAGGTCAAGGAGGAGAAATGGCAGGGATTAAGGGATCTTAGTGAGGATTTGGGTTTGGATGTCTATGTTTTTATAAGGACTTTGTAAGCTTCATTGCTCCCACCTTCATGATTGACAATCCACTACAGAATTTAGCACTAACTACTGACAGTAAGCAGGCATTGTAACTGAATTTCAGGTCAGCATTGGAGACTAGGCCTCAGCTTACATGGAACAGACAGTGAATGATAGCAGAATGAGGATGACTTTTCCTCTTTGTTTTTGAATGATGTCTTTTACTTGTTATTTGAAAATTTCATATATATATATATATATAAATATGTATATATGTAATATATATACATACATATATATGCATATACATATATATAATTTATCTTGATAATATCTGTTACTCCACTTGATCTTCTCAACCTCCCCAATACATCTCCCTCCCAACTTCATGCCCTCCATTGTTTATTTGTTTGTTTGTTTTTAAAATAATCCACTGAGTGCAACTATGGCTTCATGTATGCTTGTGGAAGTGGAGCTATTCACCAGGGATGGGCAGCCTGTCAGCCTTGGTCAGAGAGGCTTCTTTATGCTGTGGACAGTTGTTAATGCAGAGACTCATAACTGTTCCAAGTTCAAAGATGAATGCGAGTATCAGCTGTAAAGAGACATCTATACAGTCTTCCCACACATGAGGCTCAGGGCACACAGCAGAAGAGTGGGAGGAAAGACCTTAGGGCTTGGCAGACAGAGAAAAAGTGCTGTGCAGTGTTGTTTGGAAATGCCATAGCTGATGAACACACAAGCTCACAGAAGCAAGGATTACTTGCTCAACAATCAGCATTACTTTCTTAAAGGCCCCAAATCCAAGAATTTCCAATGGACATTATGGCCAAATCATAGTCTATTTATTAACAATATTTTAAATGCTTAAAAACATAAATGTTAATAAATCAATGTTTCCTAGAGTCAGCTTTCTGAACATAATCTCTCTGGCTCTTCATGACCAGCTTCTCAGCTTCTGGGTTGCTACTGTTTGTGAAACAAATTGATTCATTCCAGGGATATTAAGTGGCCTGAGGAAGGACACCTGCCACTGCATTGTCAGACTGGAGATATAAGCAGACAATCCCTTATGTAACACGTTGATATATATTCTGGATTTGGGTTGTAAGAAGCAGTCCTAGGGAAACTGCATCTCCTGATGTGCTTGTGGGATCAGGGGAGGCACAGCAAACAAACTCATTGGCAGTTAGGCACCTGAAATCTGAATACCCGTGTAAAATAGGGTGATTGGAGACTGGAAATGCCAGTGCCAGCAGCAGTCAGACTTGCTGCCCACTTGGAATCAGCCTAGGAATCAAAGACTCCTCTTCCTCTCAGACAGAGGGAATTAAAATACCAGAAACTAGAATATTGACTTCCTTCTGTGGGATATGGCAAAGCCTTTTCCTCTCCTCTTCCCTTCTTCGTCACATCCAGAGAATCACATGGCAAGAACAGCAGCAAATGTAGCAGCTGGCTTATAGCGACTGAGTGGCAGGATGGCACACATGATATCATCATGCTTAACATTTAATCAGTGTACCACCGTGCTGGCTCAGCTGCTCGTGTATGCCACTCTGATAGGTAAACAAACATGCTCAGGGAACTTGTCACGGTTTTAAGTGCCGAAGCCGTAATTTGAAGTTGAGCCTCCAACATCCAAATCCATACTTTGTGATACTTGAAGTAATGGTCTATCTTGAGTTAGCTTTAAGACCACAACTGCCACACCCAGAAGTGCTAATCACAATGTGTAGGTATTGGGAAAGTCTTAAAACATCAATATCAGTGTTTATTTATTGATGATGTGGGATCTGAATTGAAATGTGGTTGCATGTATGACTGGGATGGAGGTATGGTAAACACAGTAGATATGTGCTCTCTCCAACATGAGGAGTAGTCTTAGTTTCCTAATCACAGTTGGGGTCATGCTGAAGTTGGAGAAGGCTGTGATAACAGTCATGGGGTCTCTGGTCCATGTAGTGCTGGACCAAGAGAGAGGATGAGCTCCTGTTGTGCATTGTAATGGAGGATGAAATCAGGTGATAGGTGAGGAGCTGATGGAGCAACAGTGAGGATTCTGAGATGCATAATTCTTTTTATACATTGTGCCTGATCTTGCCAGCTCTGACCTGTTAATCTTGTCTTTCTGTCTCCCTAGGGTGACCGAGGAACACCTGGGATCCCTGGCTCTCCTGGCAGTCGTGGCGACCCAGGCATTGGAGTTGCTGGTCCACCCGTGAGTCTTTACTCAGCTAACGTCATTGTTCTGGGGTCACACTGCAAATTCCTGCTAGCTTCCTTGGGAGTCTACAGTTATAAGTCCCTGCAGAGAAAGTCCTGTTTTAGCTGACATGGCAGTGGGCTGTATGTCCTTGGGTCCATTGAATGAAGGTCTGTATGTCTGTGGGTGGTAAAAAATTATTGTACCTCTAATGGGAACAAGAAGAACACAACTTTTGGTCCGATACATGGTTCTGATTCAAAACAATTGCAACAAATCTCGGTAATTTTGGATTTGTTCTTTCATAATTCCGTTGTATATGGATATATGTACTTGGGTCACAATCCTCTCTGTTGTCTTCTCCACTTCTTCCTTCCTTCTACTGAATCCCTTCTTCTCAGCATGTTGTCTTCCTGCTTCCATGTCTCTTGCTTGTTGCCAACTGAATTTAATTAGGGTTCCCTGTGTGAGCACAGTTGTGGGCTTATTTACTTGAGCAAGGGCACTCATTGTACAAGTGACCACCATTTGAGAGTTTGACTTCTTTCCCAGCAAGGGTCTATAGCTTCTCAGGGCTGGGTGTAGTCTTATTCCTCCTGCCCTTTTCATGATGCTGTGCCCATGTGCCCAGCATTGTTGCAGATAGTGACTGCTGGTATGATTTCACACAGTGTTTGTAAAGGGGGAAAAAGAAAGAGCCATGGACTAAACTTTGAGTAGCAAACTCACAGCCAATAAAATTATGCTGGGGAAGGAGTGTGATCTGTGGAAACATTGTGGTTTTGTGTATTTCTGGACAAAAAGATAAGTTCATTACCCTGATTCTTCTAATTGGTAAATATGAGAACTTAAAATGGGGTCATGGTTGCAAAACAGCACCCGCAAACCATCCTCACAGTGTGGGTTTTAAGGAGTAGTTTGTATCATCTCGTAGGTACAGACTTGTAAGACCCATGGAACTTGTGGCTTTGTTGTCTCTGAGTTACATAGGTTCTTCCGGGTCATAATCCCAATGAAGGCTCACTCTTTGTCCTCAGCCAGCCATCCCCTGTAGAAGACACACTTTGTCCAAAACCAGGACACATGACATTAAAATTTAGAATTCTTCTCAGTGAAGAACTACATTTCTTTTCTTGAGAATAAAATCATGTTTTGTGTCCTCTTGCCATCACAGAAGCCTGTCTTTTCTTCTCCCTGTCAGTGAGTGATAGCTTTCAGAATTTAAGGACAGTTTTCAATCTGAGCTTTTTTCTTCTCCCATCTGCTCTCTTTTATGCTAAAGGCAGAATATTGATTCAGCTTCAACCGAATTTTTTTTTTCTTGTCAGCCAGCCATGTCTTACTATTACTTGAGAGAAGCTCAAATACTCAGCTAAGCTTCGGAATAGCTCATGTACCCACGTATAATTATTATTTTAAGCCATGTACCCAACTTCACCCCTGCTAAACACAAGTGGATAAAAACCAGAACAGCATATGACACAGTCTCTGCTTTTTTCACACTCAAGAAATGCAGAACACAATCAAAAGCATCTTAAGTAATGTCATAGTTTTTAATTATTTAATTTTATTGAGAATTTCAGAGATAGAGTTCTGTATTCACATCATTCCTCCTCCAACTCCTCCTGTGTCAATCTTTTACTCCTTACTGTATTCATGACCTCTTGTCTTTATTATTGTTATGTTGCGTGTGTGTGTGTGTGTGTGTGTGTGTGTGCGCGTGCATGTACACTCATGTGTGCATGCATGTGTGTTTGTAAATATAGCCTACTGAAATCATCTACTGTTTCTTGTGTGTTTGTGTGTTCAGGGCTGGCTACTTGTTATTAGATAGCTATTAATGGCATATATCTCTTTATTTAGGGGTGGGGTTTTGTAAGGTTCCCACTGTTCACAATATTGTTGGGATTTCCTGACTGCAACTTGGTTGCATATACTATAGAAGACCCCCTGTTCCAGCAGACAGCTTGATCTTTAGTCTTATAATCTTTCTTCCCCCGTTGTCTACAGCATGCTCTGAACCTTTGATGTAAGGAGTATGTTGCAGATGTGTCACTTGAGGTTGCTTTTTGACCAGTTGTGGATTCCTAGAATGTTTTTTGACTGCTACAAAAGAAGTTTCTTTAATGGGGGTTGAGAGCTACACTCATCTGTGGGTATAAGAATAAATATTTATATGTAGTTAGAAATTATACTGGCTCAGGATATTGGCAGTAGTGGGTTCTCCTTTAGAGTTCGTGGCCTTACTATTGTGGATAGTTGGCTTATTCATAATACCAACCATAAATTCTCTCTCTTTGAGCAGTTGAGCAGTTCTTAAATCCAAATAGACAGCTTGTATTTATCTTTAAAATATAAGTGGCACTGTGGTACCTTTGGGGATATTTCAGTGTTGGGTCATTGTTGTGACTCATAGACCAAGTAATACAATCCTTCATATATGACTCCCCCAAAATAAAAAAATCTAATTTATTATCTATAATATCATATAAAGTAAAAGCTCCCTTTGCTTTTCTCTGTGGTCTTCACAATTTGTGTCAGTTTACGCCTCTCTCCTCACACATAGTTCTTTGTTCCTCAACTTCCCAACAGGCCTGGGTACCTCCCCACTGGAAAAGTCCACCCCCATCCTACTGGCAATGAGGATTCCTTCATGGTAGCAGAATCACAAAGGGTGTCTGGGTCTTCCTGGTTTCCACAGATACTGTCGTAGGAGCAAATGAATTCCCTTGAGTTGGTCTCATCTGATTTAATTGTTTGCTTCAACAAAAAATTTCAACTAGAATTTCTTGAGCTCAAAGCTCTGTATTACAGCTACTGTATTTGGGGGGGGGGAGGGGGAGACTTTTTTATTTTAATGTATAGTAACCAGAAAGAACAAAAGATGAAGAAACAGTAACCCAGACATCGTGTTTCTGAAGTCCTTCTCTCAGAAGGACTCCTTTCTCTGGAGTTAGGAGTTTGATTCCTGATGGAGTTGATCCTTGGAGAAGGAAATGCCATGCTGATCCCCTACTATATGGTGGTCCCTTTGTGTCCTGTCCACTCCTCAAGGATATATCACAGCAAGCTCATCATTACACAGCCAGGCAGGAGAGGTGGTACAATTCACCCCAAATCTAGCTAGCTAAAATCACCATGAAGTATCTTCCTGTCTAACCAATTCCACAGGAAAAGTAATTTGCTGGTGGCAGCCAAGAGGCTGTAAATCAACTCTTTAGTGCATGTCTGCCACTTGGGCTTATTAAAAGCTTCCTGGTAGATGAAACCATATTGCATTACCATAAATCTCATTGGCTAGCAGCCTAGGCTGGTGATGGCCTGAGAAGCTGCATGAGAGGATCAAGGACTTGCTGCTAGCAGGTGTGGTAAGAGGAGGTAAGGAAGTGATGTGTCAAAGTTACTGGGGACCATAGATCTCTCTGTGTCTCTCTGTGTTCCATGCTAGGGGGCAAAGGATCATATTCAATATTGCACTCCTAGGCAAGGTAGGTTATCTTTCAAAGTTAAGGTGGGTATCCCAACCATGAGGTTGAGAAATGATCTTTGTAATTCACCCTTAGAAGGTGACAAAGTGAGTCAAAGACAAGAGGAAGAAAGCCCATATATGGTTTATTATCAAGCAGATGTGTATTGTGGGGAGCTGAGTCCTGCTGTTCTGACTCCTGGGTACCAACATGGTACACTCTTGGAGATTTTCTGTAAAAAGAACAAGGGATCTAGAGTATTGATGTGCCAATACCATAGCTAGAAATCTGCTCTCAGGAACTGGGCTTTGGGCTTGAGCCCCACATATCCCTCTGGCTAACGAAGCCCTGGGACAGGAACATGGGAGAGATCATGTTGTGAGCTTCCCTCTGCCTCCTTCCTTTAGAGCTTGTGCTCCAAACTTTTATCATTCATAGGCTTTTCTACCTCCTGGAAGAGAGCCAGGAGCTTGTCTGCTGACCCTTGCTCCACGAGCAGACTGGAGGCAGTATGGTGATACAGTGGCTTGGGGTTTTAGCTTCCTGCTTCTAGACCTCTTTTCATCTTCAAGTTGTCTCTTATCTCCTTTTGGTAAGATTTAAAAGCTAAAGCATGAGCTCACTCAGACTTCAGGGAGATCAAAGTTTATGGGCTTGGTACCAGGAGCTCTGTAAGGACAAGGCTCTCTCTGACAACCACGTAACCACAGGCTATTTCCTAATCTGACTATCAGTTTCCATATGGAGCAAGTGCCTGCAATTTCAGCAGCACCACTGGGGGAACTGGGAGAATGGAGCATGATGCTATTGGCGGTGATGCCCAGCACCCTACCTTTGCTTCTGTGATGTCATCAAACATCTTCAGGACTTCTCAGCTGTCAAAGCCTGAAATGTCTGGACGTTAGCTGTAGGGATGCCTTGGTGAGCCAAGATGTGCCTTAGTGTGCGCATTTACCACTGTATCCTTACAGCCCTCCAGTGGCTTTGTAGCTCAGAAGAGTGGCTGGAAGCTCAAAGCCAAATGATTTCAGGTGAAGAAGCATTCCTGTAGCTTCTATGGAAGAATGTAAAAATCATAGAACTGGAAGCCCCTGAAGTGTGGGCATTAGAGTCATGTCTTTAGCATTACCTGTCTCTGACAGGCAGTCTGGGAAGCCTCATGTTCCCCTTCTTCATTGTCAGTTAATCCTCCCAACATCCTTGAGACATCACTGCTTGCTGGTGAGGAAGCAGACATGAAAATGTGAAGCCACTCCCCTCAAGCCATGTAGAGGACATGGGAAGCTGGCCTTGAACCCTCTGTACTAAGAACAGATGCCTCAGTGGCTTGTCTAGCAGGAGGACAGAGGGGATGTTTCCACTTCACAGATCCAGTCTTCAGTGCTTCTTGTGCCTTTTTATGACCGTTATTGTTCCCAATCTTTACTCTGGATGGTGGCACTGTGGTAAGCCTCTGATTTGGGGCAACTGAGGCCCCTGATTGTTTCCTGACATGCTATAGACCTAAGCTCTCCTGACTAAGGAGAGCTAAGTTCTAGTTTTACCCAGAGTCATCATATGAAAGAACTCTTGGTCCTGGGTATAGAAAGGCCTTGGCTGCTGCTACCGTAGTCATTGCTTCTTCAATAGCCCATGTTCTTGCCAAGCACCTACCTGGTACTTCTGTGTTTCAACATGGAGCTGGCCCTGGCTTCATTTTATCTCCTTCTGCACCTGAGTGTCCACTTACATCTTTTATTTCTTGACCTCTGGGTTGCTATTCTGTTCCCTGTATCCTTTCCAGAGTATAGACTTACAGCTGTTTTTCTGAACTGTAGTGAACCAGTTCTTATCTATTTGGAAACATTCAGTCCTTCCAGGCCAGACCTCAATTTCTCTTGATTCCCCTTTTGTCTCTAGTTCTCTTCCATGCAGAAAGTCTGGCACTCTTTATTTGCCTGGTGCTTCCTCTGCATATGATATTTTAGCCAATGAAGGAGGACATGTATAATGAAGTCCCAAAGACTGTTCTGTTCAGTGATGCAATAGCCATCTTAGTTTCTGAAAAGACACTTTATGATGTATGTACAATGACAAAATTGCCTAACAATGCATTTGTCAGAACGTATCTGACTTGAGTATATGCCATAGACATACAGATATATATCACTCAGGCACACATGCACAAATAAGAAGACACATGGCAATGCATACACTCATTTCTACACTGGTGGCTACTGACAGGTGCTGCTGATGGAAACTGATGAGACAGAGAGTCCCAAGGGTCTGGCATGTGGTGAACACCTTCTATTTATCTCTGCTCTTGTGTTGTACTCTGGTCCCACCATCAAAAAGTTGATTATGTCTCTTGCTTTTGCTATAGGCATATAAGGAAGTAAAGTAAGTTGTGATTTTCCAGAACTTTTGTTTCTGTGTGCCTATGATATCTTACATGCTAGGGAGAGAGAACAGTGACTCCCAGAACTAACATATGATAGTCCTTGTATGAGGCAAGTCACTCCCATGATACATGATCAGGACTCAAAAGATCAGGGTTAAGAGACACCAGAGCCACTGAAATGTGCCTAAGAAAAGATGGGAATGCTACTCAGAGGAAGACAGATGAGAAAGTTTAAGAGCAAGGCATTTCATAAAGAAGGATGTCTTTGTGGAAGAGAAGCCAGCCCCCCCCCCAAATGCTAGGCTTTGCACAGAAGAGAACAAATTTCTTTCCCCATTCTCTCTGTCACCCCATCTCTCTTATGATACAGAATGACAGATATACCAACAGTAGGAAGAATAGCACAATGTATCTCCCTCACCCCATGTAGCCGTATGGCTACTGTGCTGGCTCCTTTTTATGCCAACTTGACCCAAACTAGAGTTATTTTGGAAGAGAGAACCTCGGTTGAGAAAATACCATTCTCACACCAGATTGGCCCATGGGCAAGCCTGTGGTATATTTTTTTTCTTGATGATTGATGTGGGAGGGCTACGCTCACTGTGAGTAGTGTCACCCCTAGGTTGATGGTTCTGAGTGCTCTAAGAGTGCTCTAAGACAGAAGACTAAGCAAGCCATGAGGAGCAAGCCAATAAGCAGCATCCCTCCATGACCTCTCTGTCGGCTACTGCCTCTAGGTTCCTGCCCTGACTTCCCTCAGTGATAGATTGTTGCCTGAAATTGTAAACTGAAATAAACCCTTTCCCTATACCCAAGTTTCTTTTGGTCATAGTGTTTTACTACAGCAACCAACACAAACCCTAAAACAGTCACCCACCAAGATCTCTAAGTTGACTGTGCCTATTTTTTCTATCATCTTTTGATCCATTTATTTTGAATCATTATCAGGAATACAGAAACTCATCTCTACATATTTTTAGACTATATGAAAGATAAGAATATTTAAATGTTAGTACAACATCATCATCACACACAGAAAACACAATGTCAAATACACTGCTGTCACTCACCTTTTAGTTGCTAAACCAGTGCCCTATTCAGCAAATTTCTCTACTCTTTGAATCAAGAGCCAAGTACACAAATTGTTCAGTTTTAAAAAAGATCTTTGACTAATTTCTAATTTGTAGATTTCTCATCTCCTGTTTTTTTTTCTTTTTCTTTTTCTTTTTCTTTTCTTTTTTTTTTTTTTTGTTGTTGTTTTCCACTACTTGTTTATAGAGGAACTCTGGCTTATTGTTTGTTCCATAGGGATGTTTTAGGTTTGCTAACAGGATTCACTAATTCAGTAGTTTAACAGGAGCTGCCACCCTTGTAGGCCTCATTAGTTAGTTTCCAAGTCCAGAGGCTTGATCTGACTTCAGGTTTGATGTTTTTGGCAAGACTTCACAAATGGCTCGTTGCACATCAGGAAGCATACAGGATGTCTGGTGGGTCTCTTTCTGTGATGTTAACACCCTTTTGATGTCTAAAGCCCCATCAATTAACACATCAAGGGCTGCAAATTGGTGCTGTGATAGTTCTGTGGGTAGATTCTTCTGTCTTTACTAGCTGGACTGTTTCTCTATAGAGAGCTCCCTGGCAAGACACAAGAATTTCCCTTTACACTAGGTACATACGCAGAATAGATGGGTTGTAGAGGAGGGAGCTCTCTATAGAGAAACAGTCCATCTTTCAGAGATGACCTATTAGACTTTTGTTGGGATGCTTTTAAAGAATGCTTGAACGCAAGGATTTAAATGTGTTTGGTGTTTTAACATGTCTTTTTGATGCTCAAATTGTTTTAGCTTACTTGCATAGGAGCCTGTGCAAGTTGAACCTGAGTCCTTTGATACAGGCTTTAGCAGCCTTTGGTAACTCCCTTTTGCTTGTCTGTGACTTAGAGGTCTAGATTTGTAATGTATGTGCTTTGGTTAGATTTCTGACTATATCATCACTAAGTAGTAATAACTTTTTCTTGGTAAAAAATGGTACCAGAGGATGAATCAGGGTGTTAATTAAAATGACTTTGGACCTGTATATCAGATTATGTGTTAGTTACCTCTCTAATCACTGTGATGGGGTACCCAACAAAGACAATGCAAAGACTGGTTTGTTTTTTCGAAGCTCACAGTGGGGGAGATATAGTTCATTATGGCTGTTCATTCATATCTATGAGATTAACTCACAATTGAAGCAGCAAGAGGCGGAAACAGCTGGTCAATCTCATGTCAACAGTGTGGAAGTGTAGTATAGGCTGGAGTCAAGCCCAGGCTACAACTCTCAGAACTCTTACAGCGTCTACCCACTTCCTTCACCTCCATAGTGTTCTATAACTTTTCCGATAGCATCTTCATCTGGGGAACAGGTGTTGAGAGAAGTGTGCTCCTGGACCATTACAAAGCCTTACGAGGAGATACATAGGCTTCAGAACTAGGAAGGAAATCGCCATGCAATCCTTGTCCATGACTCACTTAAAATATTTTTATTGATTTTTTAAAATGTAGCACATGTATACAATATATTTTCATCACATTCATCCTCTACTTTTCCATCTAACTCCTCCCAGATCCATCTCACAGCCCATCTCAAATCTATGTCTTCTTCTTAAAAATTATTATTTTTTTTTATAATTCACTGATTTCAGCTGTTGTGCTACCCATATACTCAAGTGTGGAACTCTCCACTAGAGTACAGTTGAACTCCCAGGAGCCACACCCATGAAGCCACCAACTGTCCCCAGTTTCTCAGTTGGTGGAGCCCATGGCTTTCTAGTCCTTCCATGCTGGAGTGTTTACTGACTTGATCTTATGCAGAGAACCGTAGCTGCTCTGAGTTCATGACCACAGTGCCCCGACATGCCCAGAAGACACTGTTTTGCTCTGGTTCTCCCTGACCTCTCCATCTTTTGTGATGGTCCATGAGCCTTGGATAGACGGTGTGCCATAGGTTTTCCATTTGTGTCTGAGCATCCCACTGACTTATTCTTTGCACTTTTGCCAGTTGTGGGTTTCTGTATTAATTTCCATCCATTCCACAAAAGCCTTGAGAGGTATGCAGAATAGCCGTGGGCATGCTTTTTATGGGGCAGACATCAGGTGGCTTTTCTACTCTGTATTTCTATTCTTTATTTCTAATAACATGGGGGAAAGTGACCATTTAGCTTTGTATTGTAATTGAAAAATAATGTTTGGAGAAGTGAAAGAATTTGCTTAAAGCCCCAAATGCTAATATTTGGTAAAGCTATGATTTGAAATAACATCTTTGAATGCAAAGCCTATTCATCAAAGTTGCATAAGAAAATAATTTGGAACCTGGTTTAGTGACCAAGTGAAAGGTCTTAAAGTCGGAATTTAATTTGAAAACACACTAAAAATGGCACAGCAACATTCCTCGTGCCAAGAGCAGGCTGCCCTCACTACAGTTCTTTAAATGATATATTACTGCCCCACTGGAAACTACCTGAGAAGAACAAAATTCAGATGCGTGATGCATTATGATTAGGGAATCGGTGGCCTCAGAGCCAGGTACAGCAGAAATGACCTTCAAGCCCGTGATTTTACCGGTTTCACTTTAGCTAAGTTACTTAATGTATTTTAGCTTCAGCTTCTCTATATCAAATGGATGCTAGAGATGTCCAGGATGCAGGCATCCTGCTAGAGCTAACATTAGGCTGTGCGTAAGTGTGTGTGTGTGTGTGTGTGTGTGTGTGTGTGTGTGTGTGTATCTGATGTACTTGGCATGGAAAGCATTAGTGGAAAGTGCCCTTCTGTTCACACCCCTCTGTGTTTTTATCTGGTCTTCCTTGTGTATAGATAAGGAGTCAGCCATTACTGAGTGCTGTAAAAGTTTGAGAATTGGATAATAAGAGCCCATCAATAGCTAAGTGATGCCACTCGCATTCCGCCAGCGTTTATTAGCTGAAATACTTCTGCAGAGAAAAATGCTTGCTCATTGACAGCTGCATCCTGGTCTACAGTGCGTGTAGAAAGAGAGTGGAAATGCTTGTGTCTGTAGAGACCATCTGCTGAAGCTCTGCTCAGTAGCAGAGTGTAGTGTTGTGGTGGGGAACCTTCGTACAAAGCCTGTGATGCTTTCTCCAGAAAAAAGAAAAAAAGAAAGAAAAAGAGAAAAAGCACATAAATGTTTATGGGGTTTTGTTATGGTCCATTAAATGTTCCAATTTTACGTGTTTTGTTGTTGTTTTCTCTCTCTCTCTCTCTCTCTCTCTCTCTCTCTCTCTCTCTCTGTGTGTGTGTGTGTGTGTGTGTGTGTGTGTGTAAACCGAGAACCCTTCTCCCTGCCTCAGACAGACCTACTGCCTTAGTGCTCTGTTTCTCTGTCATCTTCTTAAATCTCTGCTTCCCCTGGTGCACCATTGTGCACTTGAAAGGATGTGCACCTGCTCTCTGGCAACCCAGAGACATAAGCAATAGGGTATCTGAGTACTTCATCACAACGCAGGGACCCTGGCCTTTGTGTGAGCATTCTTCTCCCTCTTGGGAATACTTATCATGCTTTGCTGGGCACTGCTACAAGATGCAGGGGAGTAGTGAGCTGAGGACAGTGTCATGATTAACTCCACTATGCAAGGCTTTCCTAAGTATGACAAGGTGAGTCCAGGTAAAAATGCATGTCAGCCTTCTGTATGAAAACACCTGTCTGGTAGCAGAGGCTCATGGCACAGGCTGATCTGTTCTTGGAAAATTGAGAGTTACTCATTCATAACTTAAACTCTGGCCTATCCAGAAGGAACCAGTACCTCTCCAAGGGGTTGAAAGATGGGAAACCCTGGGCACACCAGAGGTGTGTGGAAGGGGTGGAACAGGACTGAGGAACCATATGGGACCAAGTGTATAACACTTTTTCAGGAGAGGATCTACATTAGCAATACACTTTACAAAACAGAGCTTGGTGGCACATGTTTATAGTACCAGAACTTGGGAAGTGGAGGCAAAGGGATCACGAGTTCAAGGTTATCCTTAGCTACGTGGTATTGAGGCCAGTTTGGGCTACGTGAGCCTCTGGTTTTCTGTTTTAGGTCTTTACAAATGACTAAAGCTTGTGTAAATGGTGAGAAGAGCATTTCTATTTGGTTTGTTAATTTGTTTATTTTATTCTTAGGGCCCCTCGGGACCACCAGGAGATAAAGGACCCCCGGTATGGTATGCTTTAGATGGAGGACTCCTAACACAATTCTAAATCAGAGGCAATCAAAAGTCACTAGAAATTCCTCACACTAGACAGACTCTCCAAAATTTGAGCATGGACTTATGGGAACATTGGGGAGGAAGGAAGTGGCAGGTTCAGTTAATCCAACACAGCTGTCTTATTGTCAGGCACACTGAGACTGGCTTTGCCTGTTAGCATCTCTCCATTATAGAAGTGGAACCTCAATTTAGTGAATTTCATCAAATGGCCAGAGGAACTGGTTTTGAATTCTGGCTTTACCCAGCCACAGAGCCAGGAACACATGAGAGGATTTTTCTTGACTTTTGTAACCTGGTGACAGCAACAGCTATGAGCTATCATGGAAATTTGTTGGGCTCCTTTTACACTACTACAACAGGAGAGCTCCCAAGATGCATTTGTTCTCAGGAACAGCCACCATTTCGGGCAATTTTCAAGCATTCACTGTTTGGGTGCTGATGTGTCCTCTGCTTTTAAGTCACCTCATGAGCAGAGGCGCTACATATCAACAGCTGGGATCATACCCAGCCTTTGGCTCTGGGCACATACTTTAAATTGATATTCATTCGTGTTTTCTGATTAAGGAGGATAGGAAGTCTTGTGGATGCTTTGCTATATGAGGAAACTAGGGCTCAGGGAACAATTGAGGTTTATGGCCATGGGATTTCACAGCAAGTTATGCTGAGTAGGGCTGAGGGAGCTGGGACTCTGGATGAAGGGCAGGTTTGAGGAGAGATCTACAAAGACCCCCAAGGAGGCCATTTCAGTTCCTGCAGAGCAGATAGCCAATGCCCCGGGGAAGAGCTCATTTTCTACTTGTAAATCTAAGAAAATGAGATCTATTGCCTGGTGTCCCCCCCCCCCCAAATTGTCAACATAATGGGAGTGATCTGAAGAAAGTGATCAGTGCCCTGCATGAGCTGAGCGTTTTGTTGACTCTTGGGCAAGGAAAGTTGTTTAACCAATTAAGCAGCTCATGGGGCTGGCTACGCAACTCAAGGTGTATAGGAAGACATTCTGGATTGGTGCTCAGGCCTGGTTCTCCATAGGACCTGTACCTCCCACTCTAGCAAGGGGCCACAAGGGGCTAATGTGTGAGGCCTGTGTCAGGCTCCTATGGAAGGTTTTTCTGAGCGTTGTATTTATGTACCCAGCACGAGTCTCCACAGAGTGCATCCTGCTCAGTAAGGTTTGAGCACAGTGCTTTTGACACATGCATTATTGCCAGATTTCTGTTCATGCTGCTGTGATAGCATGCCCTGACAAAAGCACCAAAAGGAAAACGTTCTTTTTCCTAATTTAGTTCTGGGCGGGGTGCAGTCTGTGGTAGCAGGGAAGATGAGGCAGCAGGAGCCTGAAGCAGGTGCTTGCATCTCATCTACAGATAGGAGACGGGGATGAATGCGGGCTAAGTACTCTGCTCACCTTGTCCATCTACAGATAGGAGACGGGGATGAATGTGGGCTAAGTATTCTGCTCACCTTCTTCATTTGCTACAGCTCAGGATTCTCAGACCATGTTAAGGTCTTCTCTCATTGGTTAACATAACTGTGATAATCCCCACAGGCATGTCCAGAGACCCAGCTCTGAGGTGATTCTAGATTTCATTATGATGACACCTCACCAGCAGTCTCTCTGCATAGCTTATCATTTGTATAGTCCTAGCCAGCTATAGCCAGACAAAGGTGAGCCCTGTCTTCTCACAGTTGGAGCCTGTCTTTCTTTTTATCAGGGATCTCGAGGCTTACCTGGATTCCCCGGCCCCCAGGGACCAGCTGGCCAGGACGTAAGTAAAGAGAATCACCATGGGGTCAGTCAGTGTTTCTAGTCACCCCATGTGATCTCATCCACCCATCTCCTAACCTCCCTTGTCCAAGTGGCCAGCATCCGTGATCAGACATGTTTCTGTGGAACCCCAAGAGTATTTGTTTATGTATTTTTAATTTTCTGTCAATTGTGACTTTTTGAATGATTCACATTTCTTAAGAATTACTATGATGTTTTCAGAACCCTGAATACTTCTGGGTCTCCAGTACACTTTTTGGTCAATTCTATCTTGATGACATAGGATTTGATTCTTCTGTGGACTTCTTCCTGGACCTGCTCTGTCCCCTTCTCCTCAAGGGAATTACACAAGCTCAGCTGAGACCTATTTATGATGCTGATGGCAGACATCATTGTTTTTCATCTCCTAGTCTTTGGTCCAAGATCCCAGAGTTCAGGATCTGTAGGTCCCTGGTACTCAGCAGCATGTCAGGCACCAGAGACATTCGATCCACACACTCACTGGTAAAACAAATAAATAGCAGCTCTGAGTTTTATCTGGCAAAGATGCTTTAGTAAGCAGCAGCGCTCATTGCATATCTCCTGCCTGTGCTTTGTTGGTCCCCATTAAATAGAGAAAATACAACCCTCTTCCCTTCACTGGGTTCTATTTCAGAAAGGAAGCTCCTCTAGTTCTTGTTTCCCAACATGCAGGCTTACCTGTTCCCCTGTCATTCTTAACATTCTTATACCCAGTCTTCAATGAAAACACTCTCTTCTCAAAACTACTTCTACCCCTCCTGTTTGGAATAAAAGATAAAGACGGATTTGCATGTGGATGTGTGCTTGCATGCCCACTATGTACACAAGGTGGTTGTAGTTTGAAGTTCTGGAAGGGACTTATAGAAAGGTTTCCTTTGCCCTACACACTTACCACTGTCGCTTGGAAAGCTCAACTAGGTCCCATCTTCAGAGTGGGGTGAATTACAGTTGAGTGCAGCCACGTCCCAGTTGACTGAGGCAGAGGGCGGTGGATGGAGAGATGTATAGCACAGATAGAGAGGGCCTGGTCACCGCAGTGATGACTTTCTTTCTTTTCTCTCTTAGGGTGCACCAGGAAACCCAGGAGAAAGAGGGCCTCCTGGAAAACCAGTATGTCACCTGCCGGGTCTGGATGAGTGCTGACTGTCAGTCAGGGTGCCAGCGAGAAATAAAGTGCAATTAAGACAGTTCAAGAGGCTTTAACAAGGGGTCCAAGTGGGTCAGAGGGAAGTCATTCGGGTTGCAGTGCAACCAGGGATATGCCATGGTGTGGAGCTTGTCTGCTTGTTTGCAGAGCCAGGTGCTGACTGGAATGGTGGGAGGAGAGCTGTGGGTTCAAAGCCACTGCCAGAAAGCCTGGCCCGAGGCAGGTGCACATCTACTTATCTTCCAAGCCCCTGACAGGACCTCCCTTTGGTCCAGTTCAGCCATGGACCAGCGGGGGAGGATAGCCCTGAGAAACATTGAAACAAGACACAAGACAGAGTGTGGAACTAGTGTGGAAACAGGACAATAGTGGCACCCTTGAAAATTTCCAACTTGTCCATTATCTATCTTTTGACTGACTTGAGTGCTGCCACCATTTAGACAGCCAGAAGTAATTATTTTGGTTCCTATGAAAGTGGGAGACTGATTCTCTAAGAGCTTGAGGAGGTCCTGACACTTAGCTTGGTCACAAGCCAACTGAAGATTCAACAGGTATCTCTGAGGTACAATAACCCCATCTTCTGGGACACATCCTGAATTGGTAGTGATAAGAGAGTACCAAAGGTTTAGCCAGGTGGCCAGGTCGTTTTTGGCCTCTTTAAGGACAACACATGAGGCTGAGCATGTCTAGGGGTGGAAAGGGCCTTTCCATGAGGAAACAGATCATTATTAGAAGATGCTAAGCAAGGTTCAGGAGAGTGTCCCATCAGGCAGGAGTCCCAGGCCTGGAGACTCATCCCACAGTCTACTGTTGGAATCAAGTTGCTCAGCTGGACAGAAGTTTCATCATCTCATGATGAGTCTGAGGGGTTGCTTGTCCTTTTTGCCAGCATGGCTTCAGGCAAGTTCCCAAGGCACAGAGAGTATTGTGGACTCATGCAACCCTCCCGTTCTTGTTAGAGCTGGTAATCTCAGCAGAGAGCACAGCAAGAGTGGAATCTTGTTCTGTCTCTGGGGCTATGACACTTTTCACTGAAGACTTCCAGAAGGGTGAATATAAAAGTTACAATGGAAATGTGAAAATAACTACTTTTCCATCATGGACCCAGCTGTATGACAGCCAATGAGGCTCTTTGTGAGTTATGTCATCATTGCAGGACAAGGCCATAGCAAAACAGGTCGAAGAGCAAGACTCAGGCCAGAGGCATTAAAAGTGTAAATTACATTTGCCCCAGGCTAGATCTTGACACCACCTTGCAAGGATAAACTTTCAGAATACAACAGATGATGTAGGCAGTTGTGTCTCACAGATGGTCGTTAGAGGAGCATCACAGAGAGCTCCAACTTTCTCCAACTAGTCCCATCTCACATGGAGCTGTACAGTGAGTGGCCTGTAGAGCTGTCTTACCTTCAGGCAGGGCCTGACCTCTGCACCTCCCTGTCAATCATTGATAGTATGGCTTCTCTATAAGTTCCAATGAATGTTCTCAGCAGCAGAAGCTGGGCATGAGTAAGGAGACTCTAGGTGGGTATAGGTTGCGTCCTCCTTGTTATAACACATTCCACCATGTGTTACCTAATGTCATTGCGCCTAATCTCTACATGTGGCCAACTCCTGAAAAGCATTCATGACACCTGTCTGTGTATCTTATGTCCCCTGCCCTAAGGTTACCACTTTCACACCAAAGCAAAATGACTTTCTCCAGACCTTCCACGAGGGTTACAGAAAAACTGATATGAGCAAGACCTTAATGAAATAATCTCAAAGCCATTCTGTTGTCTGTACTCACCTCCTTTCCTCTGTGCCTCTGTGAATAATGCCCAACACACTCAAAGGGATCATGCCATATATTAAAGGCACCAACAACATTATAAGATATCACATAGAGTACAGTGCTAACTGTCTAACCATGTCTCATTGGAAGCTGTATAGACTCTCCCACCCCCTGCCCAACTCATATGACCTTCTCAGAAAAATATAAATGATCTCAACTAAAATAATTTCCTCTTTTAAACTAAAAGGTTAATAAATTTCTATTAGAAAGGTCAGATTTTTCTCCAGAGTGTATCATGCTGACAACTGGGAGCAAGCGACTGTCTCATTCTGATAGACCATTAGCAGCTGTGTGCTAAATAGGTTCTCCTTGCTATGTTAGTCACTCCACCACCCCCAAATCTGGGGTATTCTAGCCCCAGTGTTTCACAGAAACTTCATAATTTATTTCTCAGGGAGTTGATTGAATTGTTGAACTTTTCAGCACAGGAGACAACATAAATCTTCTGTAGCCACCAGCAATTAACTTCTCAAAGGCACTCAGATGGCTTGTCAATTACAGGATGAGATGAAGCCTCTGAGCTAAGGAAAATGGAAATTTACAGAAAAATTGGAAGCCCTAAGCTTCCCATGGTGTGTGGTGGAGTCCATGCTCTGCCTGTGAGGAGTTGTGCTATTGTGCTCTGTCCCATGGCACAACCTTCAGCTTATAGCAGAGATTCCCAACCCTGAGTGCATGCAAAATATATATATATATATATTTTGTTGTTGGTGGTGGTGGTTTTTTTGTTTTGGTTTTTTTTTTTTTTTTTTTTGTTTTTCGAGACAGAGTTTCTCTGTGTAGCCCTGGCTGTCCTGGCACTCACTCTCTGTAGACCAGGCTGGCCTCGAACTCAGAAATCTGGCTGCCTCTGCCTCCCAAGTGCTGGGATTAAAGGCATGCGCCACCACCGCCCGGCCTGAGTGCATATTTAAGGCTACCACTCTCTTGTAAGTTGTCTTTCCTTTTCCTTTTCCTTAAGTGTTCCTTGAGCCCAGTGCATTCTGGATTCTACTACTATCCTGTGATGCAGGTTGGCTACTGGCATCATAGGGCATGCTCCAACTCAGTGGGTTTGTGAGTCCAGTGGCTATAGGATCTTACACACATACCTTCAGACATGTCTCATTTCTCCTTTCCAGAATCAAAGACTTTCATCCCAGAATAAAGTATATTATTTAAAATGTTTTTTCACACATGAGAGCTGAAGACACTGGTTTATAATCATAGTAGGCTATGAATAACAGCAATAGCTATTGGCCATTTGGGAGATTTGTGACAGGTGAACTGTAGGCAGTTCGTCATTTTGTTTCCCTATAATATCTGTGAAATCTATTTCGGTTTGTTAAGGGCAGGGAGGGAAAATATGAGGGGGCAACATGAGAAGACTGGGATAGGAAGGCCTGAAGTCCTCTAGATATGTCCAAGGCTGGGCAGCCTGAATGGCTACTGCTCGGCATAGTGTCCTTTGGTGGTTACCCGGCTTAGGACTCTGATAGACCTGCTTGTATCCTGTGAGTATTCAGACCTGCTGTGAATACTCAAACAGCTTATACTCTGAAGGGCATTCACTCTCCGAAGATGCATGAAAGATACTATATGTATGCATGTGTGTCTGCACTTAACTTATTTTTACTTTGACAGGGCCCTTCTTCACTGCTGTCTCCAGAGGACATAAATCTCTTAGTCAAGGTAAAAGTGAATGTGTTAAAACTGGAGATCGGGGATTACAGGCCAGAAAACTTTCCCCTTCCTGAGCAAATAGTCAGTAGTATTAAGAACAGCAGCAACAACATCTGTTATGAATTCACTGTGTAACCAGTGCCTGTTAAATCCACATGATTCAATATGGTAGCCACCGACCACATGAACCAATGACTTGTTTTATGGGTATTTGTATTTTGCCTGCATGTATGAATGGGTACTGTGTACATGAAGTATCCACAGAGGCCAGAAGAGGATATTGGATCCCCTGAAACTGGAGTTATAGTTGGTTGTGAGCTACCATGTACATGCTGGGAATAACACTGGGTCCTTTGGAAGAGCATTCCGTTCTTTTAGCTGCAGTTCCATCTCCAGCATCTATACACATATACCTAAGATTATGTATGACTGAAGTTCAGGTCCTTGGTGATACTGGGCACACTATAAATTCTTAGTTCTTCTGTGCATTTAGGAGCTTCCTTATGAGACAGTGCAGGCATGGAGCAGACGTTTTCCATTGAGTAATGTTCAAATGCTTGATGAACATTGTTTATTCAATTTTCAATCCCACGATGTAGGTATGGCTCATGTTACTGTTTTGTATATGTGAAACCAGAGATACAAAGAGGGTCAATGATTAGAATAGATCGTTTAGGAAACAGAATCCAGTGTTCACAGACTGTACTTGGCCAGTATATACAAGTATGTCTTCTGTTTGGAAATTGGCTGGAGGCAGAACCAAGCAGTTGGTTTCTGA
The DNA here is from genome assembly GCA_030674055.1 of Rhabdomys pumilio. Taxonomy (NCBI): domain Eukaryota; kingdom Metazoa; phylum Chordata; class Mammalia; order Rodentia; family Muridae; genus Rhabdomys; species Rhabdomys pumilio. Next base: position 30,123,938 of record JANHMN010000012.1, read on the forward strand.
TTTCTGGTGGTTCAGATGCTGAGCCTGTAGCCAGCCAGCACAGTCCTGACTTGATAGAGACATAACTAGTTTCCAGAAGGATATTTTCTTTTTCTGAGAGATACAAAGCACCTAGCATAACTGGACAAGAGTAAAGTAGAATATGACCAAGAGTCCTACCTGAAAGCTGAATTGTGGAGGTGCCCAGGTGCATTGCTTAAGAGTCTTGAGTCTTGACTGCTGAAGAGCTGGGCAGGGCTATGACAGCCTTGGATTCATATTCAGAAAGAAGCACTGTGCTGATGGTGATGGGAGAGGAGGACCTTTGAATGGCTCTACTTCAAGACTTTGTCTCAACACTGTATTTTACATGGCTGTAGGTCACTACTTATATTTTAAAACCCACTGAATTACAACTGAAGGTCTCTGATTGATATATGAACTCTGAGGGGGTATAAATTACAAACCAAAAAACCAAAAAACAAAAAACAACCCATGAAACCTTGAGGCTTTTAATCTTCCTATACATTGAGATGTTTTAATGGAAAATCAAATTTTATTAAACCATGAGGAGTAGACTAATACTTATAGATTTTTATTGACAGGAGAGATAGATTTTTTTTTCTGCATAAAAGATAAGAAATAATTATTCATTGGTTCAGTGAATAACTTGTTTATTAAAGGATTTTATTAATTTAGATAATTCTTCATGGTTTGGTGGCTCTGTGAGGACCCGGGTTTGTGGCAGCCCCCATTCTTTAGGATTTAAACATTAGGTTATCCCAATCTGTTTAGCAGTGATAACAGGAAAGGATAAGACTGTGAGGGTCAAACCTCACACTCTATTGCCACAGCACTGAGACAGACATTGACCCAATGTTGATTCTCCAGCTGCTATAAAGGATGCAGTTGTGTTTGTTCAGGCAGAAGCATAGTGGTAACTCGAGCACTTGTGGTCAGGGCTGGTGCTCTGTGCTTGGAAACCTTTAGACCATAGCCTGCCCTATTGGATTTGGCTGGACCTGTGGAGCTGGCCATCTTTTGTTTTGATTCTTGAGTCTACAGCCACTGTGATACTTTATGTTAAAGTTTGACAGTCTATTCCAGATAACTGGGAACTATGAAGGTGTCTCACACTACCAAAATAACTCATGTCCCTAAGCATTTTAGAACAACACATACCTCATCATGACAGCTTAGAGATTGCCTCAGTAGAAACCCGCCTTGTAAAATGGACTTCTGTAGTTAGATCTTTGCCCTGGGAGGCCAAGTTCAGAATGTCTTCATGAAATGCCTCTCTTTAGTAAATCTTACTTTATCTACCCCTCCCCCAAGTTCTTGGGCAGTGTTCTGACTGACTACTATAATTGAGTCATGGATGAGTCTGTAAATGGAGCAAGGCATTAAGTTTAGGTTGTAGAATAATAAACCACATAGTGATATATAGCAACTACATTTTATTGTACTTTAATTCTGTGCTTGATGAGATGTTGGATATTTTCCGTTCATTATTTTTAATTGTTCAACTTGAGGTTCTCAGTTTATAAACAAGAAGATTGAGGCTTATAAATATGAGACCATATTGCAAGTAGGCAGAAGTCTTGTAAAGTCATATGCCAGAGATACAAAGCTACATGCCAGTATGCCCTGGTCATGACCATCTGGATGGAAAAAGGACCCTATGTTTAGTTTCTAGAAATTCAGAGAACACATGACTTATCCACAGAAGGGATGTAGGATCTAGAGAGTCTGAGTTCCAGGGTGTCAACAGCCAAGGAGAGCATCAGTAGTACTGGGTGATGCTTGACTCATCTGTGCTGACTGATATTCCAGACTGGTTCAGGAGGTTGGGTCTGGCATCTTTCTGGAACAGTAGACGATGTAAGACTACAACTAGGGAAAACCTTTGCTGGAAACAAGACAAAATGGTAAGGATTTTGTATTTCCAAGTCCAGAAAGAGTCTTAGTGTCTTGATGTCTTGCTGTCATCAAGGTAGCTTCATTTTTGCTCATCTATCTCTCCCGCTATTCAACCATCCACATATTCATTGAAACTTCACCATCCATTTATCCATTCACTCACCTATTTCTTCCAGTCACCCACCTACCCATACATCCATTTATTCATGTCTACCTACATCCATCCATCTATTCATCCATATATTATTGCAATGGCCCATTTATTCATCTAATTTATATGTGGTGTAATTAAAAAAAAAGGCCTAGCTCATCTCTGCTCTTCTAATTTTAAAAGAAAGAAACCAGAAACCAGGGGGTTTCTTTTTTCATTTTATCTTATCATTGCTTCATATACTCCAGCAATTATAACTACTTTCTAAATATTCAGTTTCTCAAACATCATGCTGAAGGAAGATGAGGTGAGACATGAAAAAGTTAAGTGGTTGGTTGATTGGTTCATCATTAGACAGTTGGTTGGGTCTTCGGGGTTTCATTTATTGAACTCAGAACTCTGAAAGACTATTTGCTGTGGGCTGGCTCTGCAAAGATCAAGACTGTTCTCACTCTACTTTGTGGCAAAAGAATAAACTTACAAGCACACCACCCATGAGTGAGGCTAGTCTATGAGGGCATGATGAGCTCATCTCTTTCCAGATGCCATTAGGAAAGCTTAGAGTAGAAGATATGTAAAGTATATTTGAAGATTACATAGGGGAGAAGCAAGAGAAGGGAAAACTTGCTTTTACGACAGAAAAACTAACTTCTGAGATTAGAGGACAACCCAGGTAAATGCAGAATCCCTTTAGACTGCAGGCCATTGACTATGAACCCACAGAGTGGTCACATGCTTTTATTTGGCCTTCCTTACAGAGCAGTCGCTGGACTTTAGCAAGTATATTTGCTTTGTGTTGATTAACACCCACTGATTTTTAGGTTCATACAGTTAGCAATCGCAGCACATTGTCCAGCAGACCAGAAGCTTTGCAAGTTATCTTTTAAAAAATGAATAATGGTCCAGTAACAATGGCTGAATGTTCTGGGAATTGTCTACCTGGTCTCACTATCTTAGTGCTTTTTTTGTGTTACCTTATTTAAGTTTACTATGAGAAGAGAATAAATAGAAGAGCTTAGGAACAGGTGATCCAAGAGAGGGGAACAGGATAAGGCTGGAGTATAGTCAGGTTACTTGATACTTGGCAGGCTGGCAACGTTCAAGGTCAAGAGGTGACACAAACAAGTCTGAAACTTTGAATTTACTCCAGGAACAGCGTTTACCTGTCTTGAAAGGCAAAGCTGAGCTCCTAGGAACATTTATTAAATGCCTGTCCTGGGAAAAGAAAAGGACTAAGCAGGGTCACAATGTGGCTTTGTGTCACAGTCAGGACATGCTGTGCCAGGTGCCTGTGGCTTCCTTTGTTTTTCTTTCTTAGGGAGCCACTTTTCCTTGGCACACTGCAGAGACTTTTTCTCCTGGATTTGTTTGACTCTGTCCTCAGGGCAGAACATGCTATTTCTAGTGACACTGAATGTTTGCCTTCACTGTGCACTCTTAACATTTTTGTTCGTGCTCGTGGGCATTTTTACATGAATTTTGACATCATTTTCTCAGGCCATACTTCCAGCCAGGTGTCTGGTTAGAATTGGAGAAAAACTAGGTAATGATCAAGACTCATTCATGCTGAAATAAATTTGAACACAAGAGTGCCTGGATCATGACAATCCATCAATTTGTTTTTCCATCTTTGTTGTCATTTATAACCAAATATCACCCAGAGGGGTGGGACATAAGGCCACTTTGCCTTGCAAATAGCTGAATTATTTACTTAGTCTCTTTTTCTTCTCTAAGGATGTGTGCAACGACTGTCCTCCTGGTCCCCCAGGCCTCCCAGGTCTGCCAGGTTTCAAAGGGGACAAGGGTCTTCCAGGAAAACCAGGGAGAGAAGGGGCAGAAGGCAAAAAGGTAAGGAGACGGAGAGCTGAGGCTCCATTCCTCCAATGAAGAAATTCCACTGTCTAGATCCAGTGTGACCTTCATTTCTTTTAGAGGATTTAGGCTTTGGGACTGTTTAGATCACAGTGTAGTACAGGAGTGCAGACTGGATATCTGCAGGTCTTTACCATTTTATGGCAATATTGCCTGTGTCATTCCAATGTATGGTGATGTTGAAAAATTCATGTATCTTTGAGGCTCTTTCCAACTGCCTCCTTTCATTCCATCTGTCTGACTTTGAGATATCAAGAATGTTCTAGTGGCCACTGTAGACCTTCAGACCCATTTTCTGCCTATCACATAAACAAAACCCAGGAGTTGCAGAAGCTGCTTTCTTCAGAGCCAGCAGCCCTGGGAACTCTGAGAAGACTCTGACTTTCCAATCTTCATTCTATTTAGCATTTTTATAGAGAACCAGATCAGAGGTGATAAATCAATTTAAATTTAGTTGTATACTTCTGGCCAGCTGGGTTTTGTTTCAGAGAGTCCTCTTTCCCTTGAATCATTTCCTTCTTAGTGGCAGGGCAAGGTTCACCCACACTAAGGCCATTGGGGTTTGCATACACCATGAGACATCTGATGACATCTCCAATTAGGGTTATCTCATAAGCCTAACTATTAGCAGTGGATACGTAAAGATTTCTTCCTTCAGGGTAAAATACAAATGTATTCTTTTAATATAGACTATAAGCTGCCACTCCCACTCATTTACCCATATAGTCACTCTGTGACTACCTAACTTTGAGACTCCTTTAAGTGTGTTCCAAGACCCAGTGGCACACACCAGAACTTCACTGCTTGTGAGACAGAAGAAGAGGATGACAGTTTGAAACCATCTTGGACAATGTTCTAAGTTCCAGCCCAGATACATAGTAGGACATTATATCATCCCCCTACTCCACAAAATTGTGTGTTGGTCGATATGTAGGCACTGGAGAGACCCAAAATAAAAAGCCTGTGTTCTGGTTCTCATGGGGTTCATGGAGTTCATTCCCACTGTCTTCTTTCATTCCCTCCACCTGACTTTGAGCTATCTAATCTGTTCTAGTTTCCTCAGTAGACCTTGAATGGTGCTTAGGTAGTTTTCGCAGAGTGAAAGGATAAAATGGAGAACAAAGTCTCATGACAGCAATGGAAAACTCCCCACAAATGCAGGAAAAGAAAAACAGCTTTTATATTTGAGTAAACATCCACCAGAATGTGTTACACACTGCAGGCTATATGCTAAGAGATTGCTAAGGCAAAGTGAATTTCCACTCCATATAACCAAGTGAGCCAAACACACACTGTAGGCATTTTCTCAAGATAAACCACAGTAAGCACTTTAATAATAAGGGGACTTAACAGCACCATTTATCATACATACCTGCCTTACAGTCACCTGGTAACTATAACACTGGCTCAGCTGATTGGCTTTGTCTAGAGTTTAGAGAGAGAAATTACCCTCTTTGTGATAGGAGGAAGCTATGCAACCCGAAGTATGTAGTGTGTTAACATTCTACAGCAATTAGAAGGAGTTAGAGCTATTTCCTTGCTGGTGGTATTCCAGAGATGACACTTGAGAAAAACACTCATAGGTTATAAGTCTACCAAAAATCCCATTTAGCATTGAAAAGGATTTGTATAAATTTTAATCTGAGAACTCACAATGATGTTATCCAAAATAACTGCTCAGGAAATAGATTTAGGGGAGGGTTTCTTCTCTTTTTATCAAAAGAGAGAGTCAGCTTCTTAAATGATACTGTGTTCCATATTTATATGGAACAGATACCAGCACAGGTATGAAATATAGTCTGTATTATCTCTCTGTGTCTCAAGCACCAGATGTTTCCCTGAAGAGGTCCAAACATGTAGGTGCAGTTAGCCTGTGTGTGTATGACAAGATTCCAGACATTCCACTATATCCTCTAAAACTCTTGGAAGGGTCCTAAAACACATCCTAGAACCAACTTGAATAAAAGTTCCCCAAGTGATCAAGACATCAGAACAAATGTATTTGTTTGTGACATTTCTCATGAAGTATTTTATAGGATATGAAGTGGGCATTCTTGGATGCTTATAGAACTTTCTTCTGTATAGGATGTGAAGTGGACATGTTTGGATGCTTTCTTCTCCTGGCTTATTTTTAAACCACTCAAAATTTTAAACTTTTAAATTATTTTAAATTGTTTTGTAGGCCTACAAGAAGAAAGGAGACAGGAGAAAGTGTTCTGAAGGGACAGGGGGCAGGGGAAAGGAGACAGTGATGAAGTATACACGACATGGAAGCAGGGCTGTTGCAGGAGGAAGGAGACCAGGGCTTTGAGGACAGGGAAGGTCAATGGATGGGAAAATACGAATAAAGTATAGTGGCATTGGATAGAAAAATACAACAATGAAGTTTATTACTTTGCATACTAAACAATGAGTTTTAAAACAAATAAAGGAAGTAATGATGAGAGAGAGAAAGAAAGGAGAAAGAAAGAAGGAAGGAAAGGAAGGAATGAAGAAAGAAAAGAAAAGAAAGAAAGGGAAAAGAAAAGAAAAGAAAGGAAAGGAAAAGAGAAAAGAAAGACAGCTTCTTTATGTGTTTACTCTCGGGAGCCCCCATTTTGGGGTACTTCCAGCAGGTGGCTCTCTGGTGACAGCTCCGCATCACTTAGGGCAGTTTCAGATAAATCCTTTCAGGACTCCTTACAACACACTTTTCCATCACAGTGCCAGAAATGAGGTATGCATCCTGTGGACTGAAAATTAATAGCGACTGCCTTGGAACTCAAGCCATTGTGAAGACCCACTCTGCTCTCTTCCTCCTGGAAAGAGCTGGTGGGCATCTGTGATCCCCATCCTGCCATCTGGGAAGACCCTCTTCAGAGCTGGACAGCTACCATTCTATGTGAATATAAAGCAAGCTCAACCAGCACAAAGTGCCTAATGTGTATAATCATGCACAGATGTGCACATATAAAACACATGGACACACACAGGGAGACTCTCCCACTTTATCAGTCTGGAAGAATGCTCTACCCTGAGTGCACTGAATATTTGTTAGTGCTGAAATAGATGTATATGGCTAAGTTTTGAGTTTTAGATCAGGTCTCCCGCATGGTGGTCCTCAAGCCCTGAGTTATAATTTCTTTAACTTTCGTGTGATGATCAGTCAAGGTCTTTCCATGGCTTTCAGTGTAGTGCTGAGCTTCACACTGTCCCAGTCCCTCTTCCCACATGAATGTGCAATAGAGCTGCCCTTTCCAGTGAAGTGGAGACTAGGAAGCTGGGTTTCCTAGGATGAAGGGTTGGACAAGGAACAAAGGTGGAAGACACGGTACAAGGTGGGAGCTAGATAGTGTTCACCTTTATTGCCAAAGCAGTACACTGTTAATTCGCACCATCTTCTCCTAGTCACAGATCAGCTACATGAATGTGGGAAGGAGGGGTTATTGGGTCACCTTGGTAACTGGATACCACATCATTACTAGCTAGAAAAATTAATGATGATTCGACCTATGATTTCATGGCCACGTTTGATAGCATGCTTGCCCACATGTGAGGAAGAATCTGGATGCCTTATAAGGCTTATGTCTGGTGAAATTTCAACTTGACCTTTTCCTCGGAATTATTATTATTCTTAATTTTTACATTCTTTTGTCTCTGCTACAGGGAGATACCGGGTCCCCAGGCCTCCCTGGGCCTCCAGGAATAGCTGGACCACAGGTCAGTGAATCTCAGTAAACACTGTATATTATTCTACTTCACTGTTTCATCTAAGTTTGAGGCAAGTACTGTCCAATAGCCTTAACACCTAGTCTGGCTCCAGGTTGTGTCTCTGACTTTCTAGTGACCTAGAAAGCTATGTACACCCTGTGAGCCTCAGTTTCCCCTCTGCAAGCGTGTGGTATGACCGTCAATGGCACTGGTATATGTGGAACTTACTAGATAATAATGCATCTGGTATCAGATACTTCAACTTCACTGCATAGAATAAAACAGTTTCCAGAGGAGTGCTAGAACTGAATTATAGGATGCATAAAGTAACTGGTGATCGATTAAAAGGCAGTGGGCCAAGTGCTTCATAAATGTGAGTGAGCTCTGCTACCCTCATGGGAACACAAGGCACACATTTAAAGTTAGCTATGTAAAGCCACAGAGCTGGGAAGAGGCCACCAGGGAGGAGAGAAACATGATCTCAATCAAAGAACAGGCAGGGAAATGCTCTCTGACTGTTGGAACAAGTGTTGCTGGCCTATAGCCACAGGCTGTTGGTGTAGCATTCAGCTATAAGAAGAGATTGCACAGAGCTGGGTTGGATCATGGAAGGTAGACTTATTTTCCACTGTTGTCCTCCTTGATGCTTGGTAGTGAGTCCTCTCCGTTCTCTGTGGCCTCAGTGTTAATAGCAAGGGAGGGTTGGTTCTTCATATCTCTTTGTATCTCTTCCTGTGTCCTGTCTGGACCGAGTGTCACTCTTCTAATAGTGTGGATCATAGGGATTTGATGTCAGGAGCATGACATGGGCATGGACTCTCGGGTTATGAGCTTAGAAGAGTTTCTTAACTTCTCTTCTTTTCTCTTTTAATAAACTGAGGAGTGTCACCATGATAACTGAAGGTAGAATGCTGTCATCAGTACTTGGTAACTTACAGACTCTCAGTCTGTGTATTGTTTTTTCCAGCCCTTAGGGCCACAGCCTGTGGAAGGGCCAGAAAAATGGTGCATATAAAATCTTAGCGGTAGCCACAAACCTCAGTAATGAAGATAGAAAATATATTTTAATGCAATAGCATTGGGAAACTAGAAATGAATATGGTAGACCAAAAGGAACCCAAAGCAAAACAAAACAAAACAAAACAAAATAAAACAAAACAGAAAAATCCAAAAACCAAACAACAACAGCAAAATCCCAAAATTTAAACAAAGGCAAGACGAACCCATACATAACTAACTGTTCTCACACTTTTTCTGCTAGTCCCAGCTGGTCTGAAGCCCTCTCTGGTTACATTTTGAAATTCTCTTCATTTAGGACTCTCTCAATTGATTTTAGATATTTAGAATAATATTGCTTGGAGGTGTGCTTTAATCTTGGGTACTGATTTTTTTCCTACAAATTGCTTGGACTGGTGAGATGGCTTCCATGGGTAAAAGTGCTTGCTGCCAAGCTTGAGGTCCTGAATTTGATCCTTGGAACCCATATGGTAGAAGGAGACTCCTGACTCCTGAAAGTCATACCCTGAACATTCACTGTGGTGCGACCTCACTCAAAATAAATAAGTGAATAAATGTAAAACAATAATTTCAAAGGTGAATGTTTGCTTTGCCTCAGAGCCATCCCTTAAGGTATTGACTTATTTTAGATTTATGTTTATTTTGTGTACATAAGTATTTTATCTGAATGTAAGTATGTATGCCACATGTATGAAGCATCTGTAGAGCCTAGAAGAGGTCACTGGACCTAGAGTTACAGATAGTTGTAAGCTGTCATATAAGTACTATAAGCTGATCCCAGGTCCTCTACATAAATGTCCAGAACTCTCAGAGTCACATATTATTCCAATCACAAAGCAATAAATCAAACAAGATAAACGTAGGTGGTCTGACCATAACCAGAGGATGGGTCATGAAGAGAACTATCTGGGTCTCTTAGACCCTGCCAGGCAGGTTCAAATGCCTATCGTTTGTGATCCATACATATACTTGGTCAAGATTTAGATGGTTTTGACGCAGTTAAAGAATTTGGCTTCAAAAACTGACATTATTTGTTTTCATTGAACACAGACCTGGAGATTTTGTCAAGGGCAGTTTGACATTGAGCAGTACCAAGAAAGTTGGATCACTGAATAGGCTACTGCTTAATGCACATGAGGCTCCCTCTCTGAGTCTGCAGGGAAGGCTCACGCAGTCCCCTGGAGAGCTCCAAGAAGTTATGTCAGCTGTTTCTTAGTTGACCTTTGCTGCCATTGTGCTGACTGCCAGGCTTAGCCTCTGACAAGGAGCCTTTATCTAGAGAAACAAAAGTGAATCAATCAAGCCAGTGCATTTCCTGCATTGGAAACAGACAATTTTCTTTGTCATCTCTACCTAGCAGAAAGCACTAACGTTTTGGGATGGTGTGTCCATTCCTGTTTCCTTATCATTCACTCCAAGGGAGGATACTTTTTTAAATATTTGAAGGAGCTATGACCAGAAAAAAGATCAAAAATTAGTGCTGTGTTGGAAAGTTAGGGCTCTTGTTCCTTCAGTAGATATCTGGTGGTGATCTTGAAAAGTCTTTGGGGCTCATGGACAACCCCCACAATAGCAGTGTTCTAAGGATGAGGCTGCCACCTAAAATATATGGCCTCCTATAGTCCTGAACATGATCCTGTGAGGGAAAGTGTTTTGTCTTACAGATAAGGAAACTAGAGTTTACCAAGACAAGATGCCAGAAACCAAGACTGAAGATAGTACAGCTGAAGCTGACTTACAAATACATAGTTCACCATACTTCTAGCTACTCTAAAGCAACACCAGCACCTAACACAGCTTCCATTGGAGAACAGTGCTCCTTCTTTGTAGCCTGCAGTAAGACTACTGGGATAAAACCTATCCTTGTTACCATGCACTGTTGATGAGTGAGTCATGGAGGACTTGATGTCTCCTCTGAGCACTTGCAGGTTAGTGTCTTAGTTATTGGTGTCCATTTTCTCTGCTTTTCACTAGCCCCATGGCACTTTCCAGAAAACAGTCTTGTTCCTTCCTTGTGTATCCTCACCCACCAAACAATATCTTTGCAAAATTTCTGGACACAGAGATGAGTTTGTCAGCAGGAAATGTTCCCCTGGACAGAGAAGCAGTGATTACTGTTAGCATCCTTTGGTTACTGAGGACTTTGAGTGTTCTCTGGTCTCCCTGCATTGCCAAGAAGGCCTGGCTCCTTGGTTTGCAGCTGTGACTCAATATCTGGCAAGTATTTCCTGTGATTCATCCTGCATGCTTCTATGTAGAGGCTAGCTGCAGAAGGTGGGGGTGGAGCTGCGGAGCTTAGCACCATGGCTAGCTTCAGAGCTCCATCCTGGTTTTAGAAACTACACTGGCAGGACCCAGAGATTGTGTGCTGTGATGTTTGCCAACCTTGTAGAGGGAGAACAGAGAAAAAGATGGCAGTCATGGTGGCAACCCTGAGAACACATGTTTCTGCATTTAGCTGTAAGAACTTTTCTTGCTTGGTAGTGATGATAGTTTAACAGTTGCCACTGAAAAGAATTTATTTTTCTTGCTCAGTTCACATCCCCAAAGAGGTCACTGGTCTAATGGGGCCCTAAAATGGATCTAGTGATACCCCAGAGAGTAGGCATGCACTCTGAAAAGTTCTAGTTATTTCTGAGGTAATACTGCTATTATTTTTGACAACTAGTATCCAAGAACCTCGTCCTTCAGAGGTCACCAGGGTCATTTGCTTCATGCTGTCTTTATAAACTGAAACATCTTCCACTCACATGTGCTCAGTTCTGGGGACTATCACTCTATGTTCCCTTTAACATCATCCTTCCAAGTCAAGTAGTACAGGGAGAACTCAGATATAGGCCATTCTTTTGATGGGAGCACGCAGAGAAGATGGTGTGACTGGAGGCTCTTAAATTGGCAGACATAGGCTTAACTCTGGAAGCTGGTACCTCTCCAAACTCCCCTGCCTCTGTTACCTGAATGAATTGACTTACTAATTACATTAACTGGACATTTTGTCAGCTTCTCTAGGTCTTTTCAGTTTATTATTTAAAGATGCTGACTGGACAGGCAGTTTGCTCCTGCATTTTAGTAGCCCACACCATGATTATAACTCTAGTCATAAAACCTAAGCAGTGAACAATGTCTTAAAAACATTTTTAAAGCCCAGCATGTAGGAAGCATTTAATACACACGACTGATGGTGGTCCTCGTGGCGCTTAGGTCATTGGAGTTAATAACAAGCAGGACAAATGTCTGGAGGAGAGTAGAGGAATTTAAAGAAACCAGTGTCAGTGTGACAAATGGTAGCCTGTGATACCTCCTGAGGAGGTGTATTTCAGTTGTATTGAAGGATTAAAGAGAATTTGCCATGCATCTTGGGGAGGAGTTTCTAGGCAGGACACAGCTGGGCCTCATATGAAAAGAGCAAAGGCTTATTTGCTGGGAGAGTTCACGCCCTCCCATCCACAGCTTGCAGACCCCATGATGAGATCCACCAGCTTTGACTTACAAAGGACAAAGGCAGATGCTAAATAAGGGAAACACAAATAAAACGATACCGTGGTTTCCAAATTAATCATTATATTAATTTATAATTATATTCAAAAGCAAATCAATGTCTCCTTCCAACCAAAGAAACCTCTCTGCAAAGAGAAAGAAACAATCTTATTATCATCTGAATGCTGATTCAGGATACAGTATATACCACAGTCTGCTTAGAAGGCTGAAGAATCACAACTTCAGTCTTAGGTAGCCTGTCTGTATGGTTGAATTCAGCATGCATATGTGTCTTAGGAAGTGCTAATCAGTACTAAGATTAGAGGACATGTCACCTCATTCATCAACTACATTCATTCCAAATGGGCCAGATACCTGTACGATCATCAGTAAGCTAGGTGGCTTACACAAGCATCTCCAGTCTTTATCACAGGGGATGGGTTTGTGCCTGTGATCTAGACTGTGCCTATGCTAGCCTCCTTCCAAGAGAAGCAGCACCACCCCACACCCCGTGGTGTTTATTAAATTCCAGAGAGATGATTACTAGGTTCTGAGAAAGGCTTTAATTGAGTTCCTGGCAATGAATAGGCAGAATATTTGTATATTAGTTACTTTTCTATTGCTGTGATAAAACACAACAGTGGAAAGCAGGTTGTCAGGCCCTTGGAGTATGCCTTGCCCCAGATTCTCCCTATATCCCCATCCTCTGCTTCATGGCTTCTCTGATACAGATTTTTCTGTGCTCCCGCATGTTGCTCTTACCATTATGACTGATATCTCTGAAAATATGAGCCAAAATAAATAATTCATCTCTTTCTGTCAGATGTTCTACACAAAAGGAAACTGTGGTCGTGTGGAGTGATATCGTTCCTTGTTATTTATTTATTTATTTATTTATTTATTCTATGGAATCAAGTTCTTTGTGTAGGACTGAGTTGAGAAGCAAGAATGAAGCCTTTGGAAAGGGTATTTAATAAACATCTAAAGAGAACGGGGCTAGTAAAATGGTCCTGTAGCTTTGCAAGGATAAAAACCCTGGGAAGATGGGATTTAGATCTGCCTTTTGATTGTTGAATTTCCAGGGTACAGCCATGTACCTCATTTGCTGTTAGCATGGTTGATCTGCCTTCTCCACTCTCATCAAATTTCAGGAAACCATAAACCACCCAGGCGTCATAGCCTCAGGAAAGAGTCAGGAAAACGACTTGTTTGGGAAGAGATTACTTGGATATTTGATAATCAGATAGACTGAGACCCTATGGCAGATTAAACCTAATTGTTGACTCATTTTTAAAAAAAATTTGTTTCAAAGTCTCACACTGCCCAGACTCTTCTGGAACTCACTATGAAAAGTACCTTGAACTCCTGCCCTCCCTGCTCAAGTGCAGGGATTATAGCTTGTGCCACTGTTCTTAGCCCAGATTTCTTATCAGTCTGCAAAGACCGAGGTCAAGGGCTAAGACCAATGTCTTAGATGTTTTACATACTTAGCCATGACCTCAGCTTACAGCTAAAGAGTTACATGTAACAGGGTCTTTTAAGGCCCTAACTGAATGCCCAGTGGGGCAGGGGCTCCAGAAATGTCAGATCCCTTCCTGGAAGGAAATGAGTCATGTCTGGAGGTGGCTGTGTTTGTGCAGATCTTCATCTGTAGTGAGCACAGAGAGAGGGACAACTATGGGGATCCTGAGCTGCTGGCATTCTCATTGTTGCCAGCTGAACGTCGAAACCACTCTCTAGCTAGAATGAAGACTGGGATTTGAAAGGAATACATTTACCTTTAAGGCCAATTGTCCCTGAATGTCAGTGAGGCAGTGTGCAGCTCTGTGGCACTTCTTTGATTATAAAGTGAATGCAGACAGAATGCCAACTTTAGACACTTAGATATAAAAGCATGTAAAGATGATGGAATCAGTTTTTTCCTGTGAACCATTTTCTTCCTCTAAACAATGACACCTAGTACTTTACAAGCAGTGATTCATAATACAGTCTAGAGACTGTGGGATAGAATGCCATTAGCAAGCAGCCATGACATCAGTGAGCTGCTGTGTGTTAGAATAAGCTGAATGGAAAGAGGGCTGGACTTCCCATCTCATGAGAAAACTGCTGGATTCTGGATTCTCATATATTGATCTTCCCCCACCCCTAATCCTTCTGGATGGACAGATTGAGATTTAGGAAGGGGTATGACCTGTTTAAGGATGCAGAGATGAAGAGGGACAGGAATGAAACCATTGCCAGACTGATTCACTATCAAGGACTCTTCACAGCCCAGTAGGTTATTTTTAAAGAAATAGAAATGTTGCTGTTTAATAAAGTTTGGTGAAATTCAGTTGATAATCTAGTAAGCATACTTAGTTAGTAGCTTCAGCAATCTTAGCACTTGGGAGGCTGAGACAGGAGTGGTGATACAAGTTTGAGGCTAGGCTAGCCTCCAGAATGAGTTTCAAGCTTTTAATACAGCATAAAAACCTGTCTTAGAAAAATAATCTAATAAACCAAAAGCCATGTGTGGTGGCTAACGCCTGCATTCCCAGTAGTCATGATGTAATATGGATGCATCACTGTGAGTTTAAGGTCAAATTGGGCCACATAGTTCCATGACAGCCTGGGATATAGTTTAAGAAACTGTCTCTAAAACAAAACAAAACCAAACAACCAAAAACAAAAAACAAAAAACAAAAAACAAACCAACCAACCAACCAAACAAGCAAGCAAAAACAAAAAACAAAACAAAACAAACAAAAAAACCTCCAAAACTCAAATCCCCAAAACAAAGGATATGTTAAAACTGAATGAAGTGGCCATATCCATATGCCAGCACTTGTGCGGGCTGAAGAATTAAGAGTTCCAGGCTGTCCTCAGCTATATATGACATTGTGGTCAGTTTAAGCATTATAAAATTCTATCTCAGAATATTAAAAAAAAAATATCGACACAATGGCCAAACATGAGCTGGACAAGGATGACAGCAATGAACCTGCCAAAGTGGACGGGGGAAAGCCTACAAGATCTCAATCCTGTGCTTCTTACACATCTGCTCTTCAGGACCTACTGATGACACTCGTTTCTGCCTTGTCTCACCTTCTGGAAGACCTCACTTTCCTGACACTCTCTTGTGTCCCTCAGCTTGAGTCTTCTGACCCACCTCTCACCATGGCTACAGATGTCATCTAGGACGGGACCATTAACCATCCTTTTGCGATATCTTCCATCCGTCATTGTGTTTAGATTCAGGAATGACATACCAGTCTTAGAACTGAATTTCTCTCAGCCTTGTTTGTTTCCCTATGCTCCCCTGAGGAACCTGAAACTCAGCTAAACAATTTTACTGGCAATCTTTCAAGCAGGGCTTATTCTGTCTTTTGTCACCATGGTTGGCAGCAATGATTTGATAAAGAATTTGAAGAACGAAAGTGTACTTTTATATTTGCAGTGTGGCTCTAGTGAACTTTTCTGTGGCTTGTCTTGTCTTTTCTGTTTTCCTTCCCAGGGAAGCCAAGGAGAGCGTGGTGCAGAGGGTGAGGTGGGACAGAAAGGTGATCAGGTAAGGCCAATGTCTGTCGCGAAGAAGCTCACACTGTAAGAAAGGCTCACTCAACAGTGTCCACCCACTGTTTCTGATGCCACCCTTGCCTCTTCTGTGCCTGCAGAGGAACGGTTAAATCTTGCTTTCCTGCTTTCCATCTGGATCTCTCTGCTTACTCTCATCCTGATCTATCTCCCAGTTGTCCATGGAGCCTGCATCTTTCCATTTTCTCCACCTTTTCCTGATTGCTTCTCCCATATGGAAACTTTTATCATTGTCTAGGAAACATCTCTTTATCCCTCCTACCACTTTTTGAGCCTTTCTTTCTACTCTCATGGTAGCATTTGAAATGTTTTGTAGCACTCCTTGAGCCAGTCTGTGCCCATTCAGGCTAGCTAGACCCCTCTCTTAACACATAGGAGGATGGCACCAGTATCAAAACTTCTAGTGTCCCTCTATGCTAGGGCATCAAGCTTCCACAGGATCAAGGGCCTCCCCTCCCAATGATGTCAGATAAGGCAGTCCTCTGCTACATATGTAACTGGAGCCATGGACCCATCCATGTATACTCCTTGGTCTTGATAGCCGTAGAATAAACCATGTCTGAAAATGTTTTTAGGAGTTAGTCCTTATATGATAACAACTCTCTCTTTAGTATTTCATTGCAGTAAGTATTGTAAGTAGTTCAGAGATAGTTTATAGTATATGGACTAATGTGTATGAGATATAGATCATTATGTACAAGGACCTTGAAGTGTCCCTGAATTCTGAGGTTCTTGGGAAGATAGCCTGGGACTCAGCCTTGCAGAACTGATAACTCTGTATAAATATACATGCCCAGTTAGTTTTATTTTAGTTCTTCTTAGTGGGACACTATATGTATATCTGTAAGAATGGAAGTATAATAAAAATATTTGTCCTGTTTCATTTAGATGTAAGAGCTTTAATATACCATACCCCTTGTTTTTATCTACATCTTAAGCACTACCCTTCCCCCACCTCAATGGTTTTGAAGCAAATACTCTTTCAAGACACATTAATTTTTATAAATATCATGAGGCAATTTCTTTATAGTCACTAAAGTTATACGAAACAGAGACCATCTGTGGCCAGAGTCTTCAACCACATTTGTCACTGGGCTTAGGTGGCAGACTCTAGATTGCTTATTTGTTTCAAGTAGAAAACTTTTTTATATGAATTTTTATGAAAAAATTTTAAAGAATTATCTCCTGTTTCTTCCTAGGGTCACCCTGGAGTTCCAGGCTTCATGGGCCCACCAGGGAATCCTGGGCCACCAGTAAGTAGACTAATGACCTTTATTTCTTAGTTTTGGCATTCAAGAAATGTGCCTGTACTCCATAAAGATTGTGTCAACGCAGGGCCTATCTTATTTGAAGGAATAGGTTTACCTTTAAAACACCCAGAGATGAGAAAGAAGTGAATGTGATGACTATAGACAGATTTGGGTGGGTGATTTTGTGCCTGAGGGTCCCTGGCACAGGTTGATAAAGCCAGTGTTTCAAGGTTAGCATGTTCAGTAAAGAAGTCCTTTATATTGAACTTGAAGATATCAGTACAAGCCCAGTTCTCCCCAGTGTTCTGCAATCAATAACTAATAATTATAAATTATTGTTCAGTATTATTCTTTTTAACCACTATTATTCTTTGGCATTTTTGATAACTAAAACATCTAATTTATTGTGCCACTTAAGAAAATACTTTCTTTGCTCTCGCAGTAGCTGTGACCAAGGCCTTGACACAGAGGCTCAACACCATTCTGTACCCACAGACTAGTCATGTTGTTTCTCTGCTTGAAGCCAACTACAGTTGCAGTTCCTAGATTCACTGAAGGTAGCCATGACGACAAGCAGTGGCAATTACTAGCCCCACTGAGCCCAGGACCCCAGAGATTTCCATGGATTCTCCATGAAACTCTGTCTCTCAGACCTTGCAAACAAGGCTACTCCAAATGACTCAAAGCCCACAGAAAAGGAACCTGTACCAAACAGAAAACAGGGTTTTAAAATAAATTTTGAAAAAGAGAGTCAGTTTGGATTATGAAGTTAAAGTTAACAAATTAAGCTTGCTTTACTCTTTTATGCTTTTTAAAGATTTGCAAGAGCAGAAAGTACGATTAAACATGAGAGCATCTCTTCCTCCTCTGCTCTGCCTTTAGTAACTCATTGACTTCTAGTTGTGTCAATTGATCAAAATAAATCAAACATTAAAAAAAAGTATTTGTTAAATGAAGCCATGTGAGAACATGAAACATCAGTTGGCCCCTCACAGTGGACCTCTATGTTAAGTCCATAAGGCATTTCAGAGAATGAAAAGTTCACTTTACATCTTTGACAGCGACAATCTCCCCACTCCGGATTTTAACAGCCTTTGTATTTCCTCAGCTTCAGTTCCTACCCGATCTGGTTCTGCTATGTGCTTTTGTGGAGGAAATGATAAGAGACTGATTAATTTAATGCCATTGAACTACTACATAGAATTTTTAAATTCTTTAAGGATTTGTAACTTGACTTATTAAATTATATTGCATTGTACTTGCTTATCATCTTAGTAAGCTTTCTATTGCTGTGATAAAACACCATGACCACAAGTATCATGGAGAATAAAGGAGTGTTTGCTTCACACATCCCAGGTCACATTCCATCACTGAAGGAAGTCAGAGGAGGAACTCAAGGCAGGGACATGGGAACAAGAACTGAAGGAAAGACCATGGAAGAATTCTATTTTCTGACTTACTGTCTATAGCTTGCTTACCCTGCTTTCTTATGGCACCTGGGACCACTTTTTGGGAGGCAATACTGTTGTAAGTGGGCTGGGCCCTCTCATAATGATCATTAGTAAAGAAAATATTCCACAGGCATGTATATCGTCCAATATGGTAGAGTTTTAAGAAATCTTTAGCTCGTGTCAAACTGAATAAATAAATAAAATAACCAGCATACTTTTTTTTGTTAGATCCAAAAATTAGGCAAAGAAAATCCAGACAAAGGTGGGACTCCAGTGTGTACTGGGGAAGGCACCCACACTAATCAAAGAAGAACATGAGAGATGGATGGCTTTATTCAAAATCAGTTCATTGGTGAATAATGTCTTGTCATGACAGTCTTAACTTACAAATGCACTCCTTCAGCTGAGGATCATACCTTCTTTCCCACTCCTTCCTGATGGCTCCTAGAACATGGTTCTAGCACCTTCTTGCTAGAAACCACAGTAATTTAGATCTCCTTAAGACCATAACATCCATAAGGCACAGGTCCTGTCTTTGGAGTCTCATGTTGAATGGTGAATATGAGACGCAGAGGCAACTGCAATCAGCAGCCCCTGTGTCTGTTTCCAATTGAGGAATGCGTTCAGCTTAAGTAGATGCTTACCAAGCTTCTGTTTAATGCCATGCCTCCTGTTGCTGTGCTGGAGCTTAGGTGATGAGTCAGCCTTTAGATTCAATGACTCATCCCACAGAAGCCACTCAAGAAGAGGGAAGTAACCAGGATGGCCAATTATGCATACATGCTTATTATTTGTCAGGCCCTGTTCAAATATTCCATGATGTAGACTCCAAGCCTACACAGTTCTTTCCTTGTTATTTTTTCTCCTCTCAACCAGTGTCCTTCCACCAGACAAAACCTTTATCACTTTTCTACTGTGGTTTTGATTCCAATTCCACAAAGTCTAGGTTGTTGGGGGAAGAAACTTTTGCCAAATTTGTATAGAAAAATTCAGATTTGAGATAGCAGCTACAATATTTTGGTAGTTTTGGGTTACATGTGTAATTTCACTAAGAACATCATGCTATTTGTTTACATATTACTGATGTTCCAATAGTTCATGAATATAACCTTGTTTTTTATCTAGTCTAAGAGATGAAGGCAAGTCAAACATCTTTCCATCCTAAGAACTTGCAGTCTCTAGGAAATTAGCTATATTCACATCAAGTCTCTCTGAGATGCAATTTGGTTACTTCTCTGTACCTATAGCATGGTTAGCTCCTACAAACTAATCACTCAACCAATACATTTAAATCAAAGGCCACTGAATAGTTATCAATAAAGTTCTGTAAGATCTCATTTATTCATGCTTCCATGATTAGTTAATAACTATGGAGGCTGCCCCTTGCATGAATAATAGACATATAAATAATTAGATCACAAACATATGATATTAGATGTGCCGTTGTGCACTGATTGATTTTTGGTGATATCTAGTTCTTTATGTGTATTGCCTTTTTCAGCTCAATCAACAACCCACATGTGGTTGTTGCTCCTTTTTCTCTTCATTTCACAAAAGAACGGGGATGTGGCAGGGCAAAGTAACATGCCCTGGGATTGCAGAGCAGAGAGGCAGGATATACACCCAGAATTCTGAGTCTGAGGTTCTGTCTGAGCCAATCCCTCTGTCCTGTACTAAGCACTTTTTGAGTCATCTCAAATATTCCTCATCTTCTTAGGGTGTGGACAATTTCCATACTTTCACAGAGAAAGAAACTAAGCTTATAGATCACATGTAGAAAGAGGCAAATGTCTAAGTTCACATAAAGAACTGCTCCTCCGTGCAGAGACCCATAGCCAAACATTGGGTGGAGCTCAGGGAGTCCTGCAGAGGAAGAAGAGGAAGATTCAGAGGAACTAGAGAGGTCGAGTTTCTCAAAACACTGCCCACAGAATCAACTGACCACAAGTCATGGGGACTGCAAAGATCAGGGAGCCTGAAAGGGTCTGACCTAGGTCCTCTACATATGTGTTATGATTGTTTAGCATGTGGTGCTCTTATGGGATTCCTAACGGTGGGAGTGGAGAAGTCTTTGGCTCTTTTGCCTCCTTGTGGGACCCTGTTCTTCCAACTGGATTACTTTATGCAGCTTTGATGTGATGGTATATGCTTGCTCTTATTATAGCTTGTTATAGTGTATTTGGTTGGTATCCCTCAAAACCCTGTTCTTTTCTTCAGGAAGGCAGACAGGGGAGTAGATTTGGGGGAAAAGGGAAGTAGGTAGGAGGAGAGGCTCGGGGGAGGGTAGAGAGGGGAAACTGCAGTCAGAAAGTTGTTCGTGAGAGAATAATTTTTTTTTTAAAAAGAATTGTTCCCTTCATCCCCTGGCTGGTTCTGCCTCTACTCCCATCTGATTATTCAAAAAATTGGCTGAGTATCCAGTATATTCCAGGAGCTTCCTAAGAAGAAGAAAAAAAAGTTATGGAGTTTATAATGTAGGAATGATTGACAATAAACAAATTTAAAGTCAACAAAACCCTGGGATATCAGACATTAGCATGTGCTACAGCAAAAAACAAACAAACAAAAAATACAAAAGGGGAAAGATGTTCCTGTGGCTTGTGAGGGGCCAATGTTAAAACTTCTCAGTCTTGCAGGTAGCAAATATCTGTCTGAGAATCTAATGGCTAAGTTGTGCCTGTGGACATGGGGACAAAGATGAAGTCAGAAGGAAACCCCTATCTATCCCAAAGCAGTGTTACAGATGAATGCCTGGAGCTTCCTCTCCACTGTTTACTTATTTCTCTGGATCTTTTCTTTTATCCTTTTGCCTATATATCTCTTCATCCATAGGTTGACACTAGTGATCCTCTCCCCATTCTCCAAGAAGATAGACCTAGGTGTTCACCTATTGGTCTGTGTCCCAGTATGCTCCCTCCTAACATTAGCTGAAGTCTGTAGAAGTGTGAAGATTTTGTGCTGTCTTAGGGGTGACTGGCTAGTCAGTGCTTTGCCCCTTCCTGAAACATATCTGCCTGTCAAGCTTCAATCCAATTGCACTTGAAACTAGTCTGCCTTGTCTTTCTTTGTAGGGAGCAGATGGAAATGCAGGTGCAGCAGGACCACCAGGACCTCAAGGGCCCCCGGTAAGTGTTGGGCAAGACAGAATCATTTTTAAGTTGACCTTAAGAACTTTTTAGAGCCCCATGTTTATCAACTCTGTTCCCTTCCTCTCCATCTGTGAGCCCCCACATTCCTGAGGGTCTGTTCAGGGCCATGCTTTCTTAAAGGGAAAATGCAAACCAAGCCTTTTGCTAGGTGTCTTATTACTTTACCACTAAAATGGAGATTCTGATAGATTGACTTGTAACCTGTGATTCCCCAATGCAAACAAGCTCTGAATGTGCATTCCATAGCTTCTTGTCAGAGTAGTTTCTGTTCTTAGCAGCCAAGGGTGAGTGGGAGAAGCCCAGCCTGTACTGCGATATGCTCAAGTGTGTATCAGTCAGGAGTCAACTCTGTTACCACAAATGTTCCAGTGAAAGGTAAAAATCAGAAAGAAAGGACATTGTGTCCCCAAATTATAGCTGGTGTGGTTGGCAGTTGAAGTTTTATCTTAAAACTCAGAATTCTTTTCTTTGCAGAACGCTTTAGAACCATGTCTGGCCATAAAGCAAAAGTTGAAGTACAGATTAGAAGGCATAGTGCTGGTTGAATTTGTGTATGACATTTAAACATATATCCAATATGTCAATACCCTTCATCCCTTCTGGCCATTTCATTTCATTCAATTCTCTCCAGCCATTTCAACCATGTAAGTTGGAGAAACCTAGTTTATGAATAAGGAGAATGAGAGTGGAGAAGCAGTCGACATTAATGGAAGAGTCAGAGCCAACAGCTGGTTACAGGAAGCTCAGCAACATAGTCACAGAGAATGAGGGCACATTCTTGCTCTTGAAATTCTGGCAAGTTCATGTACAGAAGGGCCCTTAGGGTACAGTTAGCAATACAACATCCTTCTAGGCCAGCATGGAAAAGTGGTGCCCAGTAGACAAAGGCAAACAGGAAATTAATGTTCTGCTCGAGACTTAAGTCAATTTGAAGACTATTAGTTTGGTGTTCTTTCTCCTATTTCACACCAGCTCACCATGGAGCACTGAGATTGAATAGCTGACAGCCCCATGGCCCTTTGCAGGATCATCCTGCGGTCAATCCGTTTGAAACAACCCATGCATAAATCCCAGGATAGAAAACACTGCAGGCACCTTCTTATTGATTCTAAGACTATAAAAGATTTTCCCAATAAAACTAATGGACTGTTTGCCTGAGGAGAATAAGATACTGAGCCCAGTTGTAAAATCATTACATCGCTACAAATTAAACTCTATTAAATAAGACTTTGATTCTACCATGGGACCCCTTGGTAAGTTATGAGAGCAATTGGAGCTGTCCGTGGTCCTGATATATCACCATAAATATTACGTTGGGATAGGGTTGAAGTTTTCTTACATGAAACAATGTTGGCTGGGTAATATGGATACACACACAGTTTATACAATCCTAATTATTCTCACTGTTTTGAATTAAAACATATTAAGTACTTGCTGTTGTTTTGACTTCATTTGAGGGGCAGCAGTATGATGTTGTGCCCCAAATAGTACCTCTTATAATTTGTCTTACAAAACATGATGTCTAAATAGCCTCTCTGCTGCTAAATGTTTTGAGGATATAACACCTCTTCTGAAGCAGTACAAATAGAGAATTTTTATTGGTGGGGCTTTGTTGAATTTTTTTTTTATAACTGTCTTATAGCTATGTATTTATACAGCAAAGAATTTGTATTTTCAAAGCCAGGACTTAATTTTGAAAAGTCAGTATTTTCTGCATTCTGCTTGATTTTAATTAGTTGTTTAATAAATATTTAAGTGTGTTCATTTCCACAGTAAGTGATTTGTACAAGCAAACTTAAGGAGAAAAGCCCTGTGTCACCTTTTGAGCATTCAGCTTCAGTGCTAAAGAGAGAGCAGGGAGGTGCTCTGATGCAGACTGGGTCAGGGTAGATTGGTGGGGCTGACTCTGTGTGCTGAAATAAGGAGCTGGAGGCTAGTTTGAGAGTTTCTGTCTACTCTGTTTACCTCCTAGTCTCTCTGACAAGTGAACTGCTTTGTAAATATTAAAGAAGTGTTTATGATGACCAGGGAGTCAAGAGGCAGAGTCTTCTCCTGAACTTGACTCCCTCACCTGAGAATCAAGTGAATGATGTAACCCAAGGCTGAGTAAACATTAATTTATGAAGAAACAAACAGGAAACAGCTCAGACATTATGAGGCACAGTTCTCTGTTTTACCTACTCAGCAGAGCTCTGTAAGGCAACATGTGCCAGAGACAATACATATGCTAATAGAATATGAATTTCTGCTAATAATACTTGATTTTCAAGAGCAAGCAGAGGAACGGAAATTGTTGATCTTGTTCTTAAATTACTTTTTTTCCATTTTAAGGGTTTTGGAACAATAAGCATCCAGGAAGGTGTCCAGAATGCTCCATTATCAGCATCTAAAACTCCCCATGTTAGCTGAACAAATGTTCCATACGAATATGTCTGTTTACACATATTTGCACATATCATGGTAGATGCTATAATGGGGGGAAGATGGATGCTGTGTTTCACCGGTTTGTTCATTTTGCATTGGTCCGAGAGGCAGTATGTTCAGATTGTCCTAAATGTCTTGCAACATAATTCTATAAATTCTGTAATGCACTACAAACTGAAATCAACTCAGAGGCATATCACATTCTATGAGTTTTTATTTTAAAGTTACAAGAAGCTTTTTAGATGTGTATGAAGAGTGTGAGTACCTTGCTGATTTTTTTTAACAATGATAAAATAAAGCATTTCTACAACCAGAATCTGTAGAACAATTCCTCGGTGTTATAAGCATTTGTTTCTGTGATCTTATTCGTGGTTTAGAATAGTCTAAAAACCAGCCATTCAGTTTATATACAGTACAAACATAGCTTAATAAGAGACATGTGTTTTGGTTCTCTAATGGGATCATTTTTGTAAAATCCATATAAATGTGAAATAAACACTTTTGTTTGTTTTCACTTATATTTTGAGGATAAAATAGTAACTCTTTAAAATATCACTTTTGTGATTAGAGTGTTAAGCTTGGCACCAGAATCTTGCCCTGCAAAGGCACTGGGAGGGAGTGAAAAAGTCATCAAGAGTCCTTCATACTCATGGCAGGAACATGGGGAGATAGGAAGCTGAGCAGTGTGATCAGAACAGTGGCAGCTCTATGCCCGTCATGAATAAACTGAGAAACAAAGTACTAATTGATGCAATTTGGCAAAATAGACTTTGAAAATAGCATATGTTTTTTCATGGAGGGGATAATGACTGTAGCTATTTCTGGATAAAGGTTTGGGAATCTCTGGGGAAAGTACACAATAAAAACAATACAACTATGGAACACACAGGCCCCTGGGTCAGCCTTTCACTTGAGCTGGTTTCTGTAAGTGTGGCACCCCAGGATCCTAGGCTACGCTGTGCGAAGAGACGGATGTTGGGATGGATGTGGAGCCATGTCTTGTGAACTCCAATGCCCCCAAATCTTCTACAGTCATCTGCAGTTGGTTTCTTTGAGTCTCTATAATGTAGATTATGTCTACCTTCACCAGCGTTGTGTGACCATGCTCTGTTGAAGATAACACAGCCCTTGAGAAGGCCATAACCTCTGAGGCAAGGAGGTTGCAGGAGCTTTTAACCAAGCCCCTCTCATCTCACAGGACAACCCCCCTGTGAGATTTATTTCCAGAACAAGCTGGAAATAAATGTCCATAATGTTCCTTTCCAGCTGATCAAAGATTTCATGATGTTTTTATGTTTTGGCTGTTTCAGGGCAAAGAAGGCCCTCCTGGTCCCCAAGGGCCATCTGGCATTCCAGGAATCCCAGTAAGTACCACTTTAAAGAATCTGGTTTCTCCTCAGAAAAATATGTAAACAAAAACATATTTCAGCCGTGTGTGGTAGTGAACATCTATAATCCATCCCACTACTAGGGAGGTGACACAGGATTTAAGGCTAGCCTGAGGTAAGGGAGATATAGTCTTAAAAATTCTCTCCTTTCTCCCAGTAAAATGCATTGTAAAAGCAAGGCTTGGCCACTAGTTGAATTTATGGTATTTTAGAAAATTAGAAGAAAACTAAATTTTAACCTAATTATTCTGGATGTCTAAACTTGAGTGGAACACATCTTAATCTCCATTTACGCTAAAAATTGGTGGTTTCTTATTGATGTAAATAGTTCTTATTTTCTCACTCATATAGTTACACAAATATACACATTCCTACACGAATCCCTACATACACAGACATAGAAATGTTTTTATTTACAGCACTGCTGTTACATATTCAAAAAATTTGCATATAATATATACTGCATTACCTGTGATATTTCTCTGTTGCCTCATAAAACATGCAAGGGGCAGTTTCACATGAAGAGCAGTTCTCTGATTTCCTTTTTTGGATGCCACCCTAGAGTGGAGTTTAATTGTTATATTGTAATTATAGCCAAGGTCTTTGATACATGCTGCAAAATGACCTCACACAAATGGCTGTTCTCAGCTCTGCAATTTAATACACACCCCAGTAGGGCTGAGATCTCTACTTATACTAATTGTCTGTCTGGGAAGTCTTTTTCTCATGAGCGTGAGCTCTTGTGATTGACTGCCCACAGCATCCCACTCCTGTTCCTGAAAATGTGTTCCTCTATTCCAGCCATACTGATTTTCTTTTGCCTCCTAGAACACATTATAGTCCCTCCTGCCAAATGGTCCCCTTTGTGCCACAGGATTTTGTGTGTGCACTTTTGTCTTCCCAGAATACTTTCTGGTTCCTCCTCTTCACTGGTTGATGCTTTTCAAGTCTTGGGTACTGGGAATGGATCTTAGGGTTTCATATTCACTAGGCAAATACTCTACTACTGAGTCACATCCTGATACCCTAATTCAATTTGCCTTCTGGTTTCCTCCTTCTTGGATTTTTTTATGTATATATGTGTATGTATGTAATCATAAATGTATGTGTATGTAATCATATATGTTCACACACACATATGTATTTGTTGTTGTTATATTTACTGACTCTGACCAGATCTAGTATATTGAACATGCCAGGCATTTATAGTCCCATGGTTGAAGCCTTTGGTCTTAAATCCAATCCCAGCCTAGGTATTCATTCCTGTTTTCTTCTCAGCCATGGTGAGTTCCTAGTTTCTTTCTTTTGTGTCTGAATCTCCACTCTTCCTATATACTAGACTGGGGGATGTAAAAAGAAAACATGTAGTTGGGAATTGTATTATATATGTTTCAGTTTCTATGATGAGGGCATCTGCTTAAGTTCAGCCTTGGGTTCCCACACAGCAATGAGTAATAAAAGAAATGTGAGAGTGAGCGAATAGCTTTCTGAGGTCCCTTCCTGCTCAACTGTCAGGCATGGCCACAGATGGAAGAGTCCTCTCCTGGGCAGCTGCCATGAAAACCATATGTGACCATTCACAGTGTAACCTGTTGATGTCCACAGATCTGAGGTAGCAGTGTGGAGCTTATATAAACTACAGTATTGGAGACTTGTGTGTCTTGTAGC
Organism: Rhabdomys pumilio; assembly: GCA_030674055.1. Classification (NCBI taxonomy): domain Eukaryota; kingdom Metazoa; phylum Chordata; class Mammalia; order Rodentia; family Muridae; genus Rhabdomys; species Rhabdomys pumilio. The sequence goes on from JANHMN010000012.1 coordinate 30,150,947, forward strand.
TCGTGGATGAATAGTAATTTGATTCTATAAATGGTAAATTAAAGGAAATCTTCAGTTTGGGGTTTGGACCTGCCCAATATAATTAATATAGGACAAAACTGGAGGCTAGATGCCATAGAAATAATCATATTGTCCAATCTTTTTCCTTACTCTTCTCCTGTCTGACCTTTAACACTGAGGTCAAAGATCTTACTCCCCATGTTGTCCCTACTTATCCAGCCCTCTTTTCCCTTTCAGTGTAACCCTAATCATATAACTACCTTTCTAGTGTCAGTTCCCACCATTATACCAAGACTGGGCTTGCACTGGCTTCTTTCTGCCCAGAGCTGTGGGCCCTCTTCCCTGTGACTTCTGTATAAGGGACATAATAAGGTTATGGGTTCTCTCTTAGCCCACATTACTCAGCCTTCCTTCCTCTCTAGCTTATTCTTATCCATCTCTCTTAACTCCCTCCCCAACAGCACAAACACTTCAGCTACTTTTCTTTCCTCTATCAAGGAAGACACCTCATTTCTATCTGATACCTTTGTTTACCTTCTACCTGGACAGTGAGAATCACTGGCTTCAATATGCACGGAGGTCATCATGGTTTGCTGTGTACATAGAACCTTTCACACATGAATGTATCCCACTCATTACTAAGCCACACCATCAGACATCATGTACTTCTAAGACATGCCCATGAACTTGCACTAAACTTAAGACCAGAGGCTGGGAGATGATTTAACTCTTAAGAGTGCTGGCTGTTTTTCTAGAGTACATGAGTTCAATTGCCAGTGTCCACATCAAGAAGCTCACAACCAACTGCAGTTCTAGGGGATTCAATGCCTTCTTCTGACTTATATGGGTATTCATACAGATGTGGCAACAGACACATGCATACACATTAATAAAAATAAAATTAAAAATGAAACCCACATTTAATACCAGGTTTTGAAAGCCCTATCATGGAACTGAGGGCATAGCTGTGAACATCTTTTGTTTCTCTAGCCCTCTTCATCCAAATTCCTTAATGGTGCCAAGTTAATACTTTCTCAATCTGGGCTAAATGGTGGGATAAGGCAAGTGAGTGTCAGATTAATGATAGCAAGCTCCTGAACCACATATTCAAAGTCCCAGTTCTACAGTAGACTGAAGTTACATGAGAAGACAATTCAAAGAGGCAGAATTGTTAGTATAGAACAAGATACACTATGTTATACACTGGACTGTAGGGAATCAGGGATGGATAACCCAAGCTGGACTAATGCGACCTCTAGAGCTTCCTGAAAGAGGTAATGGGGGAATCAGTTAAGGTCAAGTTATATGTGCAGAGAAAACTGACAGGGTTAATGAAGAGGGTGTGCCAGGTTGAAGCAGTTGCAGACAGATGTGACTGTATACATGAATTACTGATGGGCAGAATTTAACCCCTTCCACTTCTGTTACCTGCTATGAGGGTTGTAATAGTCACCAAGCTCAATGACATCTAAGAACCAACACCAGAAAGTAAAACAGTGAATCTCTCCATTTATTGAGGACCATCTTCTTGCTTGCTGCATCTGTGTTACATCATCAAATCTTTACCCTGCAGTAAAGACACAAGTGTATCCATATTTACTCAAAAGGAAGAAGCCATGGTTCAAAAGGTTAGGAACCGCCCATTCAAGCAGCTTCCAAAAGCCAGCTATCCTGAGAAACCCCATTTATATCATAGATTACATAGGAGGCCATACCTACCCCTACCACTAGAACACTGTAAACTCATTGCATTCAGGGACAAAAGGTCACACTGGAAGTCCCCAGACATTGCCTTCTCTAACCCGAGTTTGCTGGTGTCCTTCTTTTTAAAAATCTCTATCAAACTGCCTGTACAGCTATCTGGACCCTCATTCCCATGGCCTCTGTGTGTCGGGAGGAACAATTGTAGAGTTGAACTTTTTAATCTTTACATCTTTAGTTAAAACTTAGTTACATCATTTCCCCTTCCCTTCTCTCTCTCCTATAGCTCTTTATAAACTCCCACTGCTAACTTTCAAATTCATCCCCTCTTTTTCGCTAATTATTGTTGCTTCACATATATATGAATATATACATATATCTATATATGTGTACATATATCTGTTCATATATACACATACAAATATGTAAGCATACACACACACACACACACACACACACACACACACACACACACACACACCATGCTGAGACCATTTCTTATTGATTGGCTTATATGTATATGATTTAAAAGCTAATCATTTGATATTGATAGTCAGGGTCACCATCCCTGGAGAAGACTAAATCTCTTTTCCAGCATTCCTTAGTTCCCTGTAGTTCTTTGTCTGGTAGAGATTCCCTGAGATTTCTTCCTTCTACATTAGTATGTCTGTTGATGTCATTGGTTCTTGGTTAGGCTGCTGTACTGTTGTGGTATCATTGGTGAAGCTTCCTTGTCATTTCTAGGAGGTATAATTTTACAGTAGATTTCCTAGTTCTCTGGTGGGCATTGTCTTTCTGCTCTTTTTTCTGTGTTCTTTTAACCACAGAGGAGATGGATCCATGAGTTCCTTTATTTGAAGTTTACATAGTAATGCTGGGAGCAGCATTCATAAAACATAATAGGTCTCGATGAAGCAAGCAGTGGCACAGCAGGCTGGAGAGGGAAAACATTCTGATGACTGCTTGCAGCAGCATGCTCCATGCCCATGCACTACAGGCTAAGGGCAGTAGTGGAGAAAGGGCACGCTTTCTACAGCAGCTATGTGGCTGCCTCACTGGCCGGTGCTAGTGTTTTGCTGCATTGCAAATGGTTACTTCTGATTCAGCAGGGCACATTTATTCTTTCTTTTTAGCTTAAGAGGCACCATGAGGCCAAGATCCTATGCCTCAGAGGTGCAAGTAGAATTTAAATCCTACTTAACTGAATTCTTTTTTTTCTCAGCTTTGCTACTTTATTTTGGTTTCAGTGCACTGTCCTCTGACATATCTTTGCCATCTTCTGAGACCCTGACTACGTACTTATCTATAAGATAAAAAATCAAGATAACTGTATTCTTATCTAGAGATGAGATCAGCTGGGGTGAAAGGACTAGAGAGAAAATCGTAGTTTGGCTTTGTGAAGAGAAGTGTAAGTCACTGGACTTTCTAGAACCAAGCAACCCCCAACCCTCCTTTCCCACACCTCATAATGCCTTAAGGGCACTGATAAATATTTTTCTGTGCAATTTCTTCTTTCTTATTGCACACACCCTGTCAACTTACTCATCAAAAAGGCCCACAGGGAGGACCATAGTGGCAGCTGTTGTAGATAAATAACAGAAATCAAGACACAATTGCAAAATGACCTGCATTTCAGGATGTCAATTTCTGACTCAGAACCCCACATCTAGACTCTAGAGGTTGGAAGAGAATGGTAAGGATTTCTGGATGTCACGTTCTGACTCAGAACCCCACACCTAGACTCTAGAGGTTGGGGAGATACTCGTGTGCTGCTATCTGAACAGAAGGCTGCTACTACACAGATGTACTTGGGGTTCCTTCATATTTGTCCTTCCTGTTTGTTAATCTTCCATGACCTACTAAGCAATATGAGTTTATCTTTCAGGGAGAAGAAGGAAAACAGGGCAGAGATGGAAAGCCAGGTCCCCCTGGAGAACCGGTAAGGGACTCTACAATTGCCCTCACTCTAAAACCATCCATTCTCAGCTCTTCTGAGATCTTGTGGTCCGCACCCACAGTCATGTCCACTTCACTTTCTTCTCATAGTTCTGCATGGAAAACAGCCCTGCTTTGCAACTGACAAAACTGTTTCTTAGGTTAGTAAGTTGACCAGCCAAAGTCATGTAATGGTCTGAGCTCCTGAATTGTCTTGGTAGGCCTACACCTGGATGACTTATCTATGACCTCAAAGTCCTTTCCTAGGACTTGGAGATGTCTCTTGCTTTGATTCAGGGTTCTGTGGTAGTGTTGGTGTTGGTGGTGTCATTGGTGGTGGTGGTGGTGGTGGTGGTGGTGGTGGTGGTGGTGGTGGTGGTGGTGATGTAGACTCCACAGTTTCTGGCATTACTCTTGTCTTCACAAATCTAGAGCTGTGGTGTGGCTCATTGGAGTGATTTCCTATCACGCAGAGCCCTGGGTCCACTACAGCAAGCAGAAACAATGCAACACAAAGCAAAGTAATACTCAAGCAAATCACATACTTGGTAAGGAAGATAAAGGGCTGCAGGGATAGGGAGAGAACTGGGTTCTGCGTACACTTCCCTAGTTGCGTAACAGAAGCACCTCTACTACAACACTGGGTGGTTCTGAGAAGAGTGAAGTCTCCACCCATGAAAGGATGGTTTTACAGGAAGGGAACAGTCAGGGGACTTTATACTCCATAGGGTTTTAGTTGCTGTTTGTTTGAAAAGTTTATTTTTTATTTATTGCATTTGCTTGTTTATTTTTTGTATGTGTGAATAGTACACAGGCAAAGATCAGAGGTCAGCTTGCAGAAATTGGTTCTCTCCTATCATGTGGGTCCCAGAGATCTAAGGTTATCAGGCTTGGCAGCCTCCACCTTTACCTGCCAATCATCTCTCTGTTCCCTTTTCCCTATTTTAAATTAATTTAATTGTCAGTTTAATTAATTACTAATTAATCTATATGCTCTGTATTCATATATATGTACTATGACAGTGCAGTGCCATGAAGTGGGGCAGAAAGTGGCATCATATCCCCTGAAAATAGAAGTTACAGGCAATTGCATACTTGATGTACTTGTGAGCTACGTGATGTAGGTGCTGGTAACAAAACTCTGATCTTTCAGAAGAACAGCAAGAGCTCTTAACAACTCAGCCATCTCTCCAGCTCCACCTTTTAATATTTTAAATCGATGTTTATACATTGAATATTGATAGAACTACGTTTAATATAAAAATGAAATTATTTTATGCCCAGTACCAGCAGTAACAATAGCACCGATGTGGTTTTGGATGCTGGAGTTCCTCCTCATAAGCTGTGTGACCTTGAGTAAATTGAATAGCTTCTCTGAACTTCAGTCTCCTTCAGTTAGGTGGAGGGTAATATACTAACTTGCTAGAAGTCATGGATCAAATGAGGTGAAGAATGTACAGCACACTAGGTTTATCTAACTCTTAATTATTGTAGTGAGGTTCTCTTTGTAACTGCTCTACTTTCACTCCTGGTGAGGTCAGAACTGTGGAGCCTTTACAGCCACTAAGTGGGATTATATAAAAGTTTTTTTTTTTTTTTTCTAGTGAGGTTCATGGTCCGTTTAATTTGCTTGGCCATAAACTATTATGACTCATTCCAAATCTCACACGGCTTGCCCGAAGCACCTTCTTCATCACTTTATAATGTTTGCCAGTTGCAACAGCTCAAGTTTACTGCTGAGGAGAAGAAAAGGAGCCTTTTCCAGAGAACAAAGTGGGACGCTCTATGGAGTTGCCCAAGGAGGCAGATGGCAGACAGAGGGTGGAGGGACTGGGAGGGGTGCACAAGGGATAGAGAGATGTTCTTGGGAATACCTGGGGCCAGGAACAGCCAGACCATCATCTCATTTTCCAATTAAACCCCAATAAAGCCTGGGGTTACAGATGTTCTTGTCCCAAGATGAGGAAACTGGTGATACACATAGGCTAATAGCTAGACCAAGGTCTTCCAGTTGGGGAGTGAAATCTCTGGGAATCAAATCTCTGAGGCTGACACAGAGTTCAGTGCACAGAGCTCAGAGCCATGATCCACCTTTGGGCTGAATGAACATTGTCCCTACAGCACAGGGTCACTAGTCTTTGTTCCATTGGTTTATTGAATGCCTGTTCCAGGGACTGTCATTGTAATACAAGATCAGTCCTATTCTGGGCAAGCAAGGATCACACAGGAGATAGCTGCTTCTCATGGAACAGGTCATCCTCAGTGATCCCACAAAGGCAATGGGACTCTGGGACCCTGAGCTATGCCCCTCTGAGCCCTCCTTCTGGCTTGCTGTGGAATTTCACTGCAGAGTCATCTGCTATTTTATTCCACTGAGGTGTTTTGGGAGGAAGTTGGCATAGATAGCTGGAGTCTGGGATCCTCTGAGACCTTGATGCAGAGACAAGGAAGGAATCCTACCAACTGAAGCCCCTATAGAGTGAGTAGACAAAGGGATCTGGGGAGAGAAGGTCATAAAAGACAGACTGGTGCCTCCAGAGACAGCTAATATTCAGCGTCTCTCCTAAGAAACTGTAAGGAGCACACAGAGAATATCTGTATCTTCCAAAGCAGTAGGGATGCCCTTATGCCTGAAACTGGGGTGTGAGGACAGGGAGTGGGAACTGGTGGTACATGGCTCTTCTCCACTTTGACCCATTATCCTAAAGGACTGTATATGAAGAAACAGACAGATGGGCAGATAAGAGGCTGATGATAACCCAATGGATGGACGAACATTTCAGTATATAAATTAAAAAGTCAGACATTTTGAATTGCCCGCTGTTTAATGTTTTAATAAGATATAGTTGACTATTCCTTGTTGTTTAAAAAGAAGTCCAGTTTCGGTTATCATATTAATTACAAGCCTCACTCTGTGTCCTCGGAAAGATGACCTAACCTCCCCGTGCCCCATGTGGTTTTCCTAAGGAGCATATTTCAGTGGTTCCCAGGGAGGATCCATCATGATTCCAAACATCTTAGTTGTGTCTGAAGCAGAGATAACCCTCAATTGATACTGGCTGTTTGTCTGCTGGTAACTGGGCTAGCACCGATGATCACCTTGTTTATGGAGCAAAGGTCATCACCTACAAAGGTGGACCATCTGGAAGTTAAAACTGTAGGAACAGATGCAGGGATGAAATGGCAATCCAACACCTGGATAAGCCAGGGCAGAAAGCAGCAAGAAAACATAATTGCCCAGCCAGCCTTTGATCACTGGCTTTTGTCTGAAATATCTCTCTAAGTCTAAGAATGCTCCATTCCCTCACCCTTCTCTTCTTCATGATAACCCCATAGAAGTCCTCAGATTTTATATTATATAAAAATGAGGTGCAGGGAGTTTAGGAAGGGCCATGTTCTCAAGCTACAGTGAAAAAAACGATCCAGACCTGGCTGAGTTGTCCATCCCACAGTCTCCTTTCACCTCTCCCCCACCTTCGAGCCTTTTGTCTGGACCTCGGCTGCTTTCCTTCACGTCTTGGATGAGTCTGGCGGAATGCCAAACTGTGGGGCAATAATTTTATGTAGCAAGTGTGTCTTTTTATTCCTTTGTGTCTGAGTACATGGGGTGTGGAACAGGGCTGCATGAATCGGATCACAGGCCTCTGTGAGTGGTGTCACTGGGGCCCGAGCAGAGCCCCTGCCTGGGTGTTAGGAAGCTGAGGTATTCTTTAGCTTTGTCCTTAGAAGCCTAGTAAAATGAAACTGCTTTGATCTTCAGTGTGCCCACTGGAAAAGTGTAATGGTTCACAGCCACCTTGAAGTGCTTTTATGAGCCAAGTCATTAATAACTAAGATGGTTTTATAGTTTCTCATCAGGCAAAAGCACTGTGACAGTGAAGGGGCCCTGTGAATGATTCATCAAGGCATAGGGCTTGAACTGTCGTCACCACAGGAAAACTAGGAATACATCGGGCCTGAATGTACTCTGGAGCCTGAACTAGAGCAAATATATGAGAAATGCTAGAGTCAGGGCTGATATCCTGTTTGACCAGAGGCATGTAGGAATGTGGTGGTATGAAAGACAGGCATCAAAATATCTGAAGATCCTGAAGTTGAGAGCCTGAGTCTTTTCTTGTCTTCCTCAATTCAGGGCAAGACAGGAGAGCCAGGCCTATCAGGAGCAGAAGGAGCCAGAGGTCCACCGGTAAGTGCAGGTCCTATGTTGTCCCCAGCAAAGTGTGCAGGGTTTCTGAGTTACAGATGTCTGTTTCTCAACATTCTGGTGCTTGTGGTACCAATTCTGCTTTCTCTGCAGACCAATCAAGCTTTTATCTCCCAGATTGTGAGCCATCCCATGCCAGTTAGGATTTTCAGCTTTCTTCATTATTTCTTTCTTTATCCCAACTTCCATGTTCTCTGCATTGAATAATTGAAGGAAAAACAAGGGTGTTTCATTTATTTTGGTTTTGTTGTTGTTTGTTTGCCTTCCTTCCTTCCTTCCTTCCTTCCTTCCTTCCTTCCTTCCTTCCTTCCTTCTTTCCTCCTTTTTTCTTTTTTTCTCTTTAGAGACAGGGTTTCAGGGTTTCATGTAACCTGGGCTGGTCTTGAACTCACTATGTAACTGAGGGTGACCTTCAACTTCTGCTCTTGTGTGTGCCTTCTGTTTGCTGGGATTGCAGGCCTATACCACCATGGTATGTTTTTCAGGACTGGAGATGGGAACCCAGGGCCCTGTGCTTACTAGGCAAACACTTTCTTACCTGCAGTACGCCCCTAGCCCCTTCCTCTAGTGCCCTAACTAACCCTTTACCAGTTGTGTAAGTCCATTCTAACTGTCCGTGACAGTGATGGAGATACTAGGAAGAAAGTCAAGAGTTGTGCAAGGATGAACCTAAGTTGTTTCTGGTTATACAGAAGAGTACAGGACAGTGCTTTGTCTTTTTTATATTAAAACAGAATTTTATCCAATAAATCCTGATCATGTTTTTTCATCCTTCAATTCCTCCCAGCTCCTCTGACCTCTTCACCCACCCAAATCCACCCCTCTTTTTGTCTTTCATTAGAAAAGAAATAAGCAACTATAAAACCCCAAATAAACAAACAAACCAGAATAAGGCAAAACAAATGGGGAAAAAAACAAAGAAAAAGCATGGGAAACACATAAAGATGCAGAGACACACATCTACACACATAGAAACCCCATAAAAAACACAAAATAAGAAACTATAATATATAAGTAAAAGACCAGTAAGATTAAAAAGAATGTCCAGAAAACACTATAAGGTAAAAAATTCCTTCAAAAAGTCATTGATTTTATTCGTGTTAGCCATCTACTGCTGCGCATAGCCACCCTAAAAGTTGATGGTAACAAATACAAAGATCCACAGAGAGTTAGAGACCTTGGAGCATTTGTATACTTGTGGTTTGTATACTCAGAGACTTCACTGGAGAAAACTAGTTTTTCCTTTGCAAGAGGTTGTCAGCTGGAGATAGCATCTGCATTAGAGATGGGGGAGTTTGTGTTTACTTCCTCTCTTGAGATAGCATCTGCATTAGAGATGGGGGAGTTTGTGTTTACTTCCTCTCTTAGTTCTGGGATCCCCATCTTGTTTAGGCAGTGCAGGCCAAGAGGTCACTGCCACAGTCACATATGTGTATCAGCTCTGTGTCTAGATGGCCTTGCTTCCCTGGTGTCTTCTATCTCCTCTAGCTCTTACAATCTTTCCAACGCCTCATCTTCAAAGTTCCCTGGGCCCAGAGGAGAGGGATTTGATGGGAATATCCCATTTAGAATCGAATGCTCCAAGGTCTCTAACTCTCTGTGGATCTTTGTATTTGTTCCCATCAACTGTAGGAGGAACCTTCTCTAATGGTGGCTGAGTAAGACACTGATATACTACTATAGGAGAATGTCATAAAAAGTCATTTTATTGCTGTGTTCCTTTAACGGAACAGTAACATTTGGTTTTCTTCTGTGCCCGTGACCTATTTATTCTCAGGTTCTTAGTCATCTGAGCAGTGTCGGGCATGGACTCAATCTCATGGAGTAGACTTTAAATCCAATCAGATGGTCATTGGTAACGTCTACTACTTTTCTGCCACTATTGTACCAGCATATCATGAGAGCAGGTTCCCACTGTAGATCAAAGGGGTTGTAACTAGGTTGCTACTGTTTACCTTTCTCCTTTGATAGTGTGCAGAGCGCCTTCCAGTACATGAACATTATTCCATAGAGATGGAGATTCTAGGAAGGGACCAGCTTAACTTCTTTATGTTCAAAAAGTTGTGTAGGTTTATGGTTGTATATCAGTTTGTGGAGAGAAATGAATAGCCTTGGGGGTTTGAGGGTTTCGATAGAGCACCTTTGACGAACAGCTCAATTAGATGTGACCTATTCCTGGTACTGCAGATTTTATTCAATGGTGATAGACATCTAGTTGGGGCTTTGTCTCCTCCAGTACTTGGTGATTCCATTTACATTCTTTCATATATGCATATATTTTAAGAAGCACCTACTATAGTCTGATTTTGTATGACCCCTCAAAATGGCCCTTAGTTTTAGCAGTTTCTTCCTATATATCCTCCATTGCCCCATCCCCATTTTTCTTTCCCCTCTCTTTTTAATACTTTCATTCTAGTCCCCCACCCCATCAATTTATAACTACGTATTCTATTTTCTCTTCCTCGGGAAATCCTTCCCTCTCTCGAATTTATTACTTCACATCTAACCTCTATGGTTATATGGATTGAAGCTATATTTAAATTTATATCTAGTTATAGGTATATCTAAATATATCTATAGGTTATATATTTATATATATATGTTATATATATATGTTATATATATATATATAATTATAGGTTATATCTAAATATAGGTAATTTTCTATAATAAGAAAGTGTTTTAAGATTTCAATTTTAAGTGCTTTATCTCTTCATGCTGCTTAAATTTTAATATAATTTCTTAATTTTTCAAAAAAGGTGATGATGTTTAATGAAAATCCTGAAACCCAATTATCCATCAAGAAGTAGCAGCTCAGAACACAGCCTCTGTTTCCTTCATGCTATTTTTCTTTTGAAAAAAATCAATAAGTCATCTGGCTACTATTCATTAAGAAAGAAACAAAACATGAAAATCAATGTTCATTTTCTCCAATCTCCCTGCTTCTCCTGCGTGTAGCAGGAGGAACCCAGTCATGTGGATGAATGTTATAGCCCACAGAGATTAAATGCACACATTAGTGGCTGGTTGTTTTTCCTAAAACATACTTTAGGTTGATAGTCCCATTAAGTCCTTTCATAAGGCATTTTAAATATGGCAAATGGTTGCTTACTGTGACTCAGTCTCTTCTATAATTAAGTGATTCTGGTAAATAATGCTCCAGTTTTATCTGATGGCTCCTGGCTTACAGGAATCAGTTGAGCTCCTTGTCAGTTGGAAAGACCCATTTGCTGGGACTTGCCTTAAGAGTTAGATCCATTTTGGCACTGGGAATTTCAAAGTATGGATACAATTTAGAGAAGACCTAAGCTGGTGAATAAGGACTGTTCCCCTTATTATTGTCTTTGCTGAGCCAGAGTAAAGCTTTGAAGGATGACATGAGTTTGGAGAAAGATATACCTGGGTCCTTCTTTTGTGATTTCTTGATCAAATGGGGCTTTTCTGGACCTCCACTTCCTATGTAATGGGAATAATAGTAGATGTCACACCCATGCAACAGCTGTAAATTCTAGCCAAGAGGAGGGTACCTATGAATTGTCAAATGCCTAGCAGTGTGAGGCTCATGTGTTGGGGCTTTTGTCCTTAGTTTGTGGGGTGAGAGGAAGTTAGAGTTCCTTCTTTGGGTCCAGCTGGTACTGGGATTAAGTTATTTAAAGAAGGTTTTAGAACCTTACCAAGTTCTGAATAATTAAAGAACTTTGCCGTATTCATTCTGGACACTGAGTCTACAGAAATGGGTCTTAGCTTCATGTTCATGTATGGAAACTCAATCCTAGTAAAGAGATGTGAAGCATCCGAGTCTCAAGGCTGCAGAGAAGAGCAGAGCCTTGATTTATACCCCCAGCCCACGGTCTGCTCTGAAGCATCAGATTCAGGGGCTCAGAGGGTATCTGAAGATGGTAATAGAGAGGTAGGCAGGGTAATATTTTTGTTATCTTAGCTATAGTAAGGGTTCCAGTGGCAAATACCCTTTCTGAGGTGACATAGACTGGTTGAAACTGAATCTAAATTTTATATGACTCCATACCCCTCTTCTCTCGTCCCCTCCTTCACGTTTCCTCATCCATGGCTACTATGTTCTAACAGTTCACTGCTTCATTCTGAACAGATCGTCACTGAACTCCATTTATAAGCCCAGATTTAGGTGAAAATCTCATACATTTGGACTGAGGCTTCCTGTCCACTGACCCTACTGGGTCTTAGAGGGACCACATTCTGCCACCTCATTCTACTGCCTCATCCTCCAGAGGACAGGAGATTGAATATTCTAATCAGTCATGGTGGCTGCAGATGCACAAGATACAGTTTGCAGTTGTGACCTTAATACCCTGGAGGGTCTTTCAGGATGGAGTTCTCCTTGGGCTTTCTTCTCGCTGGTTGTATCTTCATTTGCTTGGGTCATCAGATGAAATCAGAGTACAGCCTTGGGGATGCACCCAGGTGGTAATGAGACTTGATTCCATGGGCGCTCTGTCATCCTTGTGTTGAGAATGGCCATGGAGAGGCATTCTCTCTATCAGATGGCTCTATATGTAAATCATGGTACCTGTTCACTATTCAGGACTGATCTCAGGTTTTTTAATAAAATGGGGAAAATAGAACCCATGTTTCAGGGCCTCACAACCACGAAATGAGCACTTTTAATGTTGCATCACCATGCAAAGTGGCACGCCATACTGAAGACCTTCTTTCTTCCCTGCTTCTTGCCTCTCCTTGCTTTTCTTCCTGATACCCCTAAGCTGGTGACAAGTGAGAGGCAGTAGGGTGAACCAAAGCTTGAAGATGAGATGAAGCAGAACATCTTCGTGACCCTCTGCCTTTTTGTTCCCTCAGAGTGTTGTTTGATAGAGCAATTCCATAACTTGATCATATTTTTTCCAGGGCTTCAAGGGACACACAGGTGATCCTGGCCCACCTGGTCTGAGGGTAAGTAGGTGACACTCACAAGAGAGAAGATTCAATGTTTTATAGTATATCACCTTGATGTTTTCTATTCAGGAAAAAACAAAAGACATACTAGCATGGTATCACAGTGGGCTTTACACATGGTCCCCAAGCCCCATAAAGCAAGCCATGGTATTAGGCTTAGTTCAGAAGAGCAACCTGGTCAGAGTTTATGGGTGACTTTTTCAGGTTATAGAGAGTGTGTATGGTAACACATAGGCCTCTTCTTAGATGGGGAGTTCCTAGAGTCTTTTATAATGCTTTAACACACATCTCTTCCAAATACCCCAAATGAAAAAGACTGATGGGCTAATGGTTGGATTCTTTGAGTGTCCTGGATAACTAGGACAAAACTATGCTATAGAGAGAAGCCAGGGATAAGCAAGTAACAGGAAGATCCTCAAACAGGCTTGTCTGACCCATAACCTTGTATTTTTTCTGCCTTCCCTGTTGGGGAGGCACTCGGGGCTCCACATACTCTCCTGGGATCTACAGTTCTGTTGCAGGGGCTGCCATACCCCATAGGGGACACTTCTGTCTGATAGCCTTTTTGGTCTCTTTTTCTCTTCCACACTTTCAGATGCTTTGTGTTTCAGGTGGTCTTGTCTCTAACAGCAGTTTCTTATTCCTAGGGAGAACCCGGCATGACAGGTCCCCCTGGAAGGGAAGGATCACCAGGAAAAGATGTAAGTTGGGTTGCCTTGGCCTGCAGTGATTGAGAGAACACAGGAGGGGTACCCAGGAACCCTACCATAGTGGAAGATGGCAGTTCTGTGAAGGATTGGAATGCCACATAATTGCTTTCTTTGAGACTTGAGCTTCTTCTGTCACTGGGGTCAACCTGTATCTCTCAGCTGATGGAGGCTTTTCTGGGTTCATCTGATTTGTCTAGAGTCCAGTGATGGTTCAGTTAGATCTACGTTACCTGATCTGTGAGGCATTTCATGTTTTCTCCTAAATTGTTTCTCCATCTCTTGATTGTTTTGGTTGTCACAGTAATTATTAATCCCTTAAACTCTCTACCACCGTCGATATTAAGACTTGCCATTACCACCATCATCATTGCCACCATTACATTTACCGCCATTATGTTTCTCGCCATTATGGTTACCACCATTTTCAACACCACTGCATCATAACCCCATCACTACTACCATTACTGTGACTAATGCTATCACCACTGCCACCACTAAAACATCACTAATTATAGCACTCCCTTCTTCTTCTTCTTCTTCTTCTTCTTCTTCTTCTTCTTCTTCTTCTCCTCCTCCTCCTCCTCCTCCTCCTCCTCCTCCTCCTTCTCCTCCTTCTTCTTCTTCTACAACAACAACAACAGCAACGACAACAACATCAATACCATCATGACCACCACCAGCAGTAGTGATAGCAGTTGCTGCTCCTACTGCTGTTTGAGCTGTATCTTATCTTAGACAGCTTGGATGTCTCATACCATTATTTGTTCTTGAAATTGGGACAGAAAAGGTAGAGGTTTTCTCTTAAAGACACAGAAGAGAATACTGTAGTCTACAGACTCGGAGGTAGAGGGAGACATCCTAGAGCTAATATTTGTAGCTCACCCTCTATGCCCATTCCCCAAGACTTGATTACTTTTTTCACATGGAATTTTGAAGGATGGCCTGACATTGGGTGTATAGTTTGTTCTCCCAGGAATGGTAAGCTTGTCAGATTCATGGAGACAGGGTCCTGAGGTCTCGAGTGGTCTCTTTCTAGACATTTACATCTTTCAAAACTTTTATGGAAACCTACATAGCAAGTGGGTTCCTCTTGTTTCTCCTGATGCTCTATCTTATTGGTTATCTAGAGTATCTGATTTGAAGGATCTAGAAGAAATCACATGGGAAAGTCAATCTAGTTCCCTTGCTCTCTCCTAGATGTTTGTCCTGGCTAGTTTTGTGTCAACTTGATATATGCTAGAGTCATCCAAGAGGAGGGAGGGAACCTCAGCTGAGAAAATGCCTTTATAAGGTTGGGCTGTAGGCAAGTCTGTGGAGGCATTTTCTTAATTGATGACTAATGTGGCAGGGCTCAGCTCATTGTGGGCGGTGCCATCCCTGGGCTGGTGGTCCTAGGTTCTATAAGAAATTAGTCTGGAAGAAGCCATGAGGAACAAGCCAGTAAGCAGCACTCCTTCATGGCCTATGCATCAGAGTTCTTGCCCTGATTGCCTTGGGTGATGGACTCTGATAAAAATGAGTAAGAGAAACCCTTTCTGCCTTGTGTTGGTTTTGGTCATGAAGTTTTATCACAGCAGTAGTAATCCTAGATAAAACATGGTTATAAAAACCAATCTAGTAGTGGACCCCGTGAGACTGCCTGAAACAATGTATGAGTTGATGGTGCTGTTGGGTGGCAGGCTTCATTCTGTGGTGAGCCTGGCAGGAATGGTTATTATCCAATAAATCTGTCATTTTGACTTCTCTTGGTTTGAGATGTGACCACATTAAATTACCAGGGAAACTGGCCTGAACCAGTAAGTAAATACACTCATTTACAAATTTGAACTGGAGAGCATCTCCTCATCTAGGTGAAACAAATTTATGCAATTTTGAAGTACCTGACATTCTAAAGGAAGTGTCTAGACACACCACTGGGTTCCTGTGTTTGTTGGTGAAGTCTGATCCAAGCTGGACCTTAGTCATCCTTCTGTGTAGCTCTGTGGTTTTATGACCTCTCTCTGTTCCAGGGAGACACAGGACCTGCTGGACCACAGGGTCCTAGAGGAGCAAGGGGACCTCCGGTAAGTGTTGCTTTGAGACTAGCTTGTTGTACAGTTCAGCCGAACTGTCACCATAGTGATGTTTGCTTGTTTCACCATGGTGTGGATAACTGCATCATTTTAAAATCATGCTCTGTGTCCTAGAGGATGCTAAACAGCCACTGCCCTCTGCTCCAAGTGCCTTCCTATATGTACCCCAGGGCAAGCCACTGACAGTCTACCCACAAGGACTTCAGGAACTGGCATGCTTTTAATTTGGGACCATTGCATGAATTTATACATGTACCACACATGGGTTTCCTAGAAGTGCCACAGGTGATAGCTTCTATACAGAAATATTTACCCCTTGTTTCTGGAGGCCAGAGAAAAGAGATTAAGGTACTAGCTAGGAGGGATAGTGTCTCTACATCTCCAGCTTTTTAGCATTGGCTAAGTATAATAACATTCTTTGGTTAAGTTTCTGTCTTTATGGAATGTTCTTCCTAGATGTATAGTGTGTGTGTGTGTGTGTGTGTGTGTGTGTGTGTGTGTCCCAATTTCCTCTTTCATACAGGCATTGGTCCTGGTGAATTGGTCCTATTGAATTAAGGGTCCAACCTATTATACCATCAACTCGCATAGCTTATTACATCTCTGATGATCCTATTAACAAAGTAAAATTCTAAGGGCCTAGACATTAGCATTCCAGCATGTGAATTTAACCCATAATATTTTACTGGTTGGAAAGTATTTGGGGTTTAATCCATTCCTTTTCACATACCTAGGCAGATCCAGGAAGTATGAGCAAAGATAGAAAGTAGATATCTGGATGCCCAGTGCTATGTAAAGAGTAAAGTATTGGAGACTGCTGAGAAGAAGCTGTGTGTGGGTCTTAGCATACTATGGACAGTAAACTGCTTTTCATAAGTAGGTGTGCACTCTAAAATGAAGATGGAAAGTGTATTTTAACTATGTAAACCAGTGATTTACTGTCACTGTCTATTGTGGTGTTCCATGGATCATTTTGACGTGTAACTTTCTATACTTGTTGCTGTAGTTTGGTTTCCCCAGTGCCACCACTAATGTCTAAGTGATGTGCTATGCTGTGACAACGGGATGGATATGATGTCACTAAGAATCATGAACTTCTCAGCTCTGCTGCATTCTCCCAGGGCCACCGTTTGACCCATGGCCTATCAGTGTTGTGTGTGCCTTAATTCTGTTATGTATGATCATGTTTACAGGTGATTTCATCCATGTTGTGGTGACTATAGATGTTTATGTGACCCCAAACCTTCATTTTGCTCTCTTTAAAATCTATAATCACACAGGAATTGAAAAAGCTCATGTGATTCCTACCTCATGGCCACTACTGGCTTCAAAGAAATACGAAGAGTTCACTGCATGAAACATAGATATCATTCAGAGGTGCAGAGATGCTCACAGTTTACCCAAGGTCATGACGCTAGTCAGCAATTTCTAGTGTTTGGACTGAAGCAGTCTAGACCAACAGTCTGAAGTCTCCCCACCCTTTATTAATCATTTTGTTTGCTTACATTGCAAATGATATCTCCCTTCCTGCTTTATGACCCTTACATTTAATACCTTAAATATCTGTGAGCTAGATTGTCTTGCAGAAACACTGTCCTGGAGGAAAGAACTTGAAACAGGAGTTTAGAGATCAGAAGTTTGGGAAAATGACTATATAACCTTCATTCAGGAGCAACATCGTACTCAGAGGGGCTTCTTATTGGTGATGATAAATAATAGATAGATGATAGATAGATAGATAGACAGACAGACATAGATATAGATAGAAATAGGTAGATAGATTGAATGTGGTTCTGTGACTCGGGAAGTACCCTAGTCCTAGCACCAAAAGATCAATTTCACAGGGAACAGGTGGACATCAAAACTTGTGTTGGCAACATGTGCTAATGTCTGGTAGCCCTCCTCCTTTTGCAGAGACAGAGGGGGTGGGGAATACAGGGGAAAGTAGGAGAGATATCATTTCCATAGGGATGAGCTAAAGTACATATTTTTAGAGAGACACAGATGGGTTGGTGGGTGGAAGGAGTATAGGGAGGGGCAGGAGACAGCACTCACTAGAAGGTCTGACTATGCCTGTCAGTCAGAACTAATGCTCAGGGGCTTCCATTTCTGCATTCACTAGCTGAGATCCCAGAGAGAACTTGGACTTTCTCTGTGTCTCTATTTCCTTATGAAATAGGGTTATATATGTTATGTGGTTTCTGGGTACGTCTGGTGAGATGAGGTACTTGAATACCCATGGTCTCGTGGACACATTTTAGGGAAAAGACAGAGGTTGTGTTTCTGGTTACTGACCTACAAACCACCTCCTTAACATCCTAAGTATGGGATGGGTTTAGTACTACACTCAGAACTCAGTTTTTTCATTTCTCTTGGCTGTGTAGCTTAATGTTCCCATGCCTCAGTTTCTCTACAGATAAAATAGTAATGACATTTACATTTGGTATAAGAAGTGAATGATGTATAGGGGAATTGGTATGCAATGTAAGAAGAATCTGGACAGGATCAGCTGAAGGCTGTTGACTGTATCAGGTCTTGAGAATGTTGGCACCTTCATGAGTATACAACTCAGTTAATAGGCATCATCCAAAATCTTGTGTTTCCAGGATTAACACTGAATGGATCTCTGTGATGTTCTTTGTCTTTTTATTAAACAGAGAACCCCTGTGTCTGTCATTCACTAGATTCCAGGGATCTAAGAGCCACAAGTCACAGACTCATGGCAGGGATGTGAGCTGAGCACAGAGAGCGTATTGTGGGGAGTCTGGGGGCAGAAGGTGCTGAGCCTTGGGTGTGCATTTTAGGCAATAGGGATCGATTTGGGATTGAAACAGAGTGACTCGGAGAATTATCCAGTTTCCTGATATTTACTCTATAATGGATCTTTTTATGTGTGCTATGTTTGATAAATGGCATCATATAGCCAAGGCAGACTTCTAACTCACTATGTCAGCTGAGCCTGACGTTTGAATTCCTGATCCCTTTGCCATTTCCCCAGAACGACTGAGATTACAGGAAAATGCCACTGTGTAAAATCTTACTGAGACGTATTTGCCAAAATTATAAATATCAAATTAGAAAGTGTTTGATTCAAGGCAGTTTGTCCTAGAACCTGTGGTAATGGATCCTTTCAGTTTCCAACTGCATGACAGAACAAGATAGTCTTTACTCTGGCCTCCAGTATCTCTGTACTTGCACGTATTCATTGGGATTGTGGTACTGCTCTAGAGGAGGGGTATGCAATGGGAA
Source organism: Rhabdomys pumilio (assembly GCA_030674055.1). Classification (NCBI taxonomy): domain Eukaryota; kingdom Metazoa; phylum Chordata; class Mammalia; order Rodentia; family Muridae; genus Rhabdomys; species Rhabdomys pumilio. Next base: position 30,169,747 of record JANHMN010000012.1, read on the forward strand.
AAGAATGCAGACCTGATTCCTCAGGCACGCCTTACGATTTACACAACTATTCCTGAGCCGGGTTGAGTTTTATGCTTGTAATTTTTATAGCCCAGCCTATGAGTTGCAGAATGAATGAAGAATGGTCCTGCTCTCATTTACTGTGCAGTTCTGTGGGCACCAGTCACCGAGTTAGGCTCTTTCATGCCCACGGACTCATTTAATTCAATAATAATGTTATGAATTAAATATCACAGGCTCTTTTTACAAGTTGAAAAACATTTTCTGCAAGATGAAGTGGTTTGCAGAGAACCACAGCAGCCTGAGTGAGAACAGCCTATGTAATTAAGTCGTCCACCTGCAATGGAGGTTTCTCCAATGCCCTGCCTGGTGGTGCCCTGGTACAGAGTACTGGCAGGGTAAACATTTCTATTTCTCCCACTAGGGCAGCAGTGGATCACCTGGATCTCCAGGAGACCCTGGCCGTCCAGGAGCCCCAGTGAGTATTCATCTCCAGCTTCCTAATGGTGTCAGGGCAAGGGTCTCATGTCACAGGTGGTTTTTATTCTTTATCCTGGAAAACACTGGAGAATGAATTCATTTTTGAATGGTACAAATAGTCCCAAAGCCAGAGAATCTGGGTATGCAGCTCTTTAAAAATTTTCCATACGTTTGACTTCATTTCTCAATCTCTTCTCTCTGAAACATGGATACCTCCAGCTATTCAATTTCAAAAATATGCAGTAAGGTTTCACAGTGTATGTCGAATGACAGAAATAAAAGTTGGTTCAGACCAAGCAAACTTGACCACATCAGTGGAATGGGGGTCAGGGTTAAGAATGGGAATAGTGATGGCAGTTATGGGTGGGGAGCAAGAACTTTCAGTGGTAGGTAGTGAAAAGAATATGACAGTTAGATTTCTGATTAGGTTCAGGATTTGAGGTTCATGCTAGGTCAGTGAGGAGACATAATAGGGAAGATGATTCTTTAATGGATTCTGGGCTTCTGTAGGTTCAAGTCTGGGTATGAATTTCATTCTTGCCTAGCCTTCTTATATTTTTATTTGTTTAGATTGAAATCTATTCAGGAGCCACTTGCAAGTATAAAATGCCATTTATAAATGTCCAGGACAGTGTGCTAGCCACTGTTTTCCAGATAATGTCCAGATAGAATCCAGAGTGACCAGAAATCCATAAATCCCAGGGTGTCCATTTACACTGGTAGAGACTATCCCATTTGTCCAGGGACATTTACAATGAGTGTCTATCCTTATGACAAGTTTAGCAATCTCTATCAAGAACTCCAATGTAGGATCTGTTCTTCCTACTGAAACAAAGTATACATGGTAGGTATTGACCTTGAGGTTAGATCCACCTAGGGGAGAAGCTATCCCCAGAGGGAGCTGACCCACTTTGGGGCTCTTTGTGAAAAGCAAAGGCATTAGACTCAAAAGCTTTCTCCAAAAGCTGCAATCACCACACTGGGATTATTAACAGTGTCATGGGAAGCAGTGCCCAACCTCAAAGAGGCTGCACACATCTAGATATAGGTGTTGTTTCTAAGGATCCATCTTAGATCTCACTGCTTGAATGGAAGGGCTACTCTCTTGTCAGTGGAAATTCTTCCTCCCTCTCATCTTCTTTCTCTGATCCTTGGTCATGATAACAAGTTTCACCAACCTCATGTCTCTTTCTGACCCATCTTCTCCAATTCAGGGAAGAGGTAGGGGTTTCAGGACTCCATAGCTTGGGAGTCATCAAGTTTCTGAGTCTGGTAGCATCACTTGATATCTGTTTTAATTCCCTGTTTTTCCTTCATAGGGCCAGAAGGGAAACAAAGGAGAGAGTGGCAGCCCAGGACTTCCAGGGTTTCTGGGTCCCCGTGGGCCTCCGGTAAGCTGAGGACCTAATGGTGCCAAGATGCCTGGCTCTTGGCGTAACCTTTAGTTTTACTACTGTCCTTGCCAACTCATGTCTTAAGGGCCATTTTTTTAATGCTGTGATGAGATGGTATGGAGTCAAAGTGCATCATGATTTAGGAGGCCATTGAGGGCTCACAATTGGCATTTGCATGGGATTCCAAAGCCCAGCACTCTAATTATAAGGCCTTAGGAAGATTATTTAGCATCTCGTTGTGGTGGCTTTCTCCTTTCTTAAGTGGTATGACAGCATCATAGACTTCTGTGTATTAAATGTGAGAATCCACATAAAGGACTATGATAACACCCAGCCCATTTTAGTACTCAATAAGTACAGGTGACTGTGATGATCTCTGTAGCTGTTTGTGGTGGACCTTAATGGCCCTTGAAGCTTGAAGGATGCTTATAATGATTGTAAAAATGAACAAGTTTCAAGTAAGACCATGTAGGTGATTAATTCAAAGCCACAGTGTACATTTGTACCCATCTGGTACTTTAGTCTTGGTTCCCCTGACTCGACCTTATAGAGTATATTGAAGCTGTTAAAGGGATAATAAGGACTCATTCATAGCCACACTGAAGCCATTCACTGTTCTTCAGACCCTGGCCTGCACTGATGGATGATAAAGGTTGTATGTGATACCTCAAGATGGAAAATGGTCCCATATTCCCAAATACCTCTTCTAATTTGTTTCTGACCTTTTCTTTCTAAAACTTTATTAATCATTTTATTTGTTTATATTTCAAATGTTGTCCCCCTTCCCAATCTTCTTTCCACAAACCAGCCCCCCAACCCCATCCCATCCCCTTTGCCTCTGCTGGTTCATGGCTCTAGCTACATATGTAGCAAAGGATTCTGCCCTTTTCATGTGACCACTGGAACAACTGGATCCATCCTTTCTTCATGGTATCAGGTCCACTATTTTCCATTTCTGATCTGTGGTCTAAGATGTAAATGGCTTGTCCATTCACTTCCTTGGATTTGTCAGTTGCTCTCTTTTCCAGTGCTTGTTTATAATTTGGCTGCCACTGAGCAGCCAAGTACCTGTATTTTTCAAAAAATAAGCCCTAATCATAGAAACAGACCCGTTCTCCAGCTTTACTACATGCTAGTCACTGTACTTCACCTATCTCGATTAAAAAGTAAGTATCAATTAAAATAAGTATCATGGTAACCTATGACATGGGTGAAGTGACTCCTCTTAATTTATAGATAAATAGATTAAGGCACAATGAATTTAAGGGATTAGCAAGGAAGTCATTAATATCATACAGCCAGTCAACAAAGGAATCAGTTTAAAGTTGGACTCCACCATCTTTTTGTCATCTTATTTAACACATTGTCCCCCGATGATAAGAGTGGCCTCCCTCCCATGAGACAATGGGTAAATCTGGCTTCTTAAGACCTGTTTAGTAGAGAAACATTGACCCCACTGACAAAAATCCCATAGCCAGAAGGTTTCTTGTATTCCGTTTCAATTCTCTACTTTCTTCTGCGTGTACTGACCGGAAGGCTGCATGTCCAATGGCCTTGTAAGGGAGACTATTTGGATCACTGACATCTGTCATGAAGATTAACCTTCACTGGATGGTGGTATTGATGCCACTGACCTCATGTTCTTTTTACAGGGAGAAGCAGGAGAGATAGGAGCTCCAGGAAAGGAGGCAAGTATTTCCCAACCCTGTCCTTTCTCCTTGGTAGACCTTTCCTCTGGGAACCACAGATGGGCTGAGAAGCTAGCTGAGAATGTGAAAGTATTTAGAGAGAAGGAGGGAGGGGAGGGAAGGAGGGATGGAGAGAGGGAAGCAAGAACCCTGAAAACTAGCTTATCACAACTCCTCCACCAGTGTCAGTGTGCTTTCTGGACTGTGGCCTTACATTTTAGCTTCACAAATGGTCACAAGTTTTCCAGCTGACAGGGGCGCCAGGTAGATGGATATATCTTCCCAGTCAACCTTCAGCATCATTGTGTCAGCAATCCCGAATCCTTTCTTACAAGGATCATTGCAGGAACCTCCCTAATGTTTGCCCCTGGCCAGGCATGACCTTCTACAACAGCTAGAGATCCACTGGACATCAACATTTTATGCCATTATACAGTTCAGATTACAGCTGCATCCACTCTGGTCTCTAAATTAAATACCTAATTAGTTTTCAGGGTTCTTGCTTCCCTCTCTCCATCCCTCCTTCCCTCCCCTCCCTCCTTCTCTCTAAATACTTTCACATTCTCACCTACCATCCCTCCTCCTTCTCTGTGGACCAGCAGAGGAAAGCACTTGTTGATCTGCCCCGTTGATCATCTGCTCTCTCCTGTGCAAGCACATGAGTGTAGCTCACAGAAGGTAGCGAAAGTGTTTGAGGGTGAATGAATAGAATGAAGGACGTGGAGAAAAGACTTTAAGGGAAATTGCTTACATGTATATCAAAGCCTGTACTCTTGACTTGAAATATAACACCCTTGTCACTGTGTGCCTTTGGGCCACTGTTATAAAAGATTGCCTTCCTTGAGGCAGGATCCAATATTCCAAGACTGAGTACCTTGTGCTTTTGGCTCAGACATAGTTTGTCACTCACTAGGTCCACTGGTCACTTGGTGAGCAATCATTGTTCTTGCTTACTAGGTTAAGTTGGAGGGAATAATTGTTGCTTCTCTATCTGACCAGCAGACAGGAACGATGCAAGTTGAAGTTCTTCTCAATGCAATTTATTCAGGATCCTTTACAATCTCCTCTTGGGAATCCCTTTTTCTCAGCCCCTTAATGGCCGTCCTTTTATACCCCTGCCTGTCCCAATCAGCAGCTGCCTCGTGGGCGTGCCTCACTGGTATACCTCAAACAGCCTGATTCTCATGGCAGTGAGTCTGCGCAGTAGTTCTGCGGTTGTGGCTCAGTTAGGGAAAGGCGTGCAGCACGCAAACCTCCAAGAAGCAGTGCTCGAGCGCCATTCATAAAATTTGGCAGGTGGTCGGGCGGTGGTGGCGCACGCCTTTAATCCCAGCACTTGGGAGGCAGAGGCAGGTGGATTTCTGAGTTCTGAGTTCGAGGCCAGCCTGGTCTACAGAGTGAGTTCCAGGACAGCCAGGACTACACAGAGAAACCCTGTCTCGAAAAACCAAAAAAAAAAAAAAAAAAAAAAAAGATTTGGCAAGTGCCATTCATAAGATTTGGCCCAGGCGCCATTTTAGCTGGCCTTGCCACTGCACCTGCTCCTCACAAATAATGCCCCTGCTCCCATTTCTGAAGGATGCATCAACTCTGTGAGCTTTCAGTTGGATTGCTGCCTACAAGAGTTCTCTGTCCCTTTCCATTGACCTCCAGAATAAAATTCAGGCTAACCAGGCCTGGCAAATCTCCCCTAACCCAATCCACATTCTCTTTCAAATGTGACCTGCTCCTTTTTGATGAGCAACACACAAAGATAATCACTGAAGCTTCTTCTTTGCCCTGCCCTCCAGAGTCTTTTTTCTCTTGTAATCCCTGTTGGATTTTATCTGAACTTCTAGGCTGTGTGCTTTCCAGCATCCAATGACATGTGGTTTTTTTTTCTCTTGAATTACTATGGGACCTTTATATGGTAATATTATAAAAAGCAAAACTGTTTGCTGTCTGTTAGAATTGGTGTACCTAGACCTACCTCTGAACCAGGCTGTGAGTACCCTGAGAAAAAGGATCATGTCCCATTGCTACTATGAAGCTTGGAATAGTACTGAGGAAGTAGGGTAGTGGATGTTTGTGGTATGAGGTGACTGAGAAAACTGGGTTCAGAAGAAATAGAATGTTTTCATTCAGGTTTAAAGCATAGATTAATTGACTTTTTAGTTATGTGTATGTGTGCAGCTTTGGGTGGATATATGCATGTGAGTGCAAGTGCCATCAGAGGCCATAAGGAGTCAGATCCCCTAGAGGTGGGCTGACAGATTGCTGTGAGCCCCCTTAAAGGATGCTGAAACTGAGCTCAGTTTTCTGCAAAGGTTGTACATGCCTTTAACTGCTAAGCTATATCTGTAGACCATGTCTGCATTCTGAATGTATACTATGTCTATCAACTGTGACAGGCTAGGCTGGACTGATTGCCCTAATTTCAAGCCTTTGGGTTGGCAAATTTTGAATACCTGTAGATGCAGGGTAGGCTTTGGTATAGGAATATGATGTCCTATTTAATGAATAAACTTTCCAAACTTTTGCCAACTGAATATGAGCAAACAAACATGTCTATGTTTTCACATCTCGGAAGAAGAAATTTAGGTGGCAGTTAGCAGGAAGGTGACTTCTTTTCAGAGGGGATATCAACAGTCTTGAAAAGAAAAGGAAGTGGGGACAGAGGGAAGAAAGAAAATGGGGAGGGAGAGAGGGAGGAAGAGTGGCAGGGAGAGAGGGAGGAAGAGTGGCAGGGAGAGAGGGAGGAAGAGAGGGAGGGAGGGAGTAAGGGTGGGAGGAAGGGAAGTGATATTAAGAAACATAGGCTGGAAGAACAGAAGTGTCTCAATTGTAGAAAGTATGAAGGAATGACTTTTAGTCCTCCTGTGACTGTCTATATGACCCCCAAAATTTTAAGAGCATAACAATAGGTTGATTTTTTTTCCCATGTGCTGGGTTGGAAGAGAGAGCTTCTGAGGCCAAACAAGGTCATTTGTGGTGAAGAGTCCCAAAGAAGATGATAGGGAGAGGCTGTGAGCCTGCAGAATAGCAGGGTCTTGAACATTAGAGGTGATGTTAGCTTGTCTAAAGACCAGTTTTTGGAAGGCCCCAGGGTGTTGTTCCAAGGAGAGTCCTGTTTTTCTATAGAGAAGCAGAAGAAGACATCAAAGAAGCCATACTATTGACTCATGTTTTCACAGGTCAAGAATGGGCAGGGGCAGGAATAACAGAATGAAGAGGGAGTGGTTTGTATCCAAACTGACCTAGTAGAAGATTTTGAGGTGGGGGTGAGGCCAGTGGGGAGCTTTGTTTCTCCAGCATCCCCTTTCCCCAGGAAGTGCTGTGTAGAAGAAAAGCAAAGATGGAGGCATAGATGGCAGCATAGATGGCAGTGGTAAAATGACTAGTGTCCTCTTATCTCATTGCAGGGTGCTCCTGGTAAACCTGGAGAGCCAGGATCCAAGGGAGAGAGGGTAAGTGGGGATGTGCAGCCATCTGAGCATGCTCAAGGTGACCTTCAAATAGTTACAAGACCAGAATTTATTCACGGCAGTTAGTAAGCACCCCAAACTTGACTGCTGTCTTCTGCAATGACTGTCTATGAAAAAGAATCTCAAGCCCTTCACACAGTAGGGTTCTTTCCCCCCAATACTGACATAGTCAGTTTTCTTTTTTGTTTCTTTTTTGGCTATTTTGAGGAATAAAAATCATGACCATAATTATCAATGCAAGGCAAGTGTTGGGAGACTCTGACAGATTCCCTGCTCACCATGTGTGAAGGCGCATGCAGGATATGCCTGGCTCCCTAAGTGCCAATTTGCTGGGAGCCAGATTTGTCACTGGAGGTGACAAGGGAACAGATTTTCCCATAATGAGTCGCCTTGGCACCACACTCTGAAAGCCTTTCTTTACATTTCATTTTTCCAGAAACCAACAGAGAAAAAACATTTTTCTTGTAGAAGTGCAGGAGGGGGCAGGGAACATTGTCACACCCATACAGGCTCTTGCTCCATTCAGGGCTGTGCATGACTGGTTTGCCCACAGTCCTATGTCTGGTCAGCTGTTGTACTATATGGATGATATATGGTCCCCCACCCCCGCCCGTGGTTGTTTTCCATGGTCCTGCAAAGAATTTATCTCAGCTTTCTTCACAAGTTGGATGGGTAACGAGCTGGCAGGCTTTTCCTGCAGCTTGGGAAGGGAGAGATGGAAGTGGTCTCTGCCATTCTTGTATTCCCTTCTTGTCTCTCCTTCAAATGACTTTGTTCCCACTGTCCTGTGGCCGTTTAATCTTGAATATTGGAGCTTTGTACTTGCCTGCCACTGAGTCGATTTTCTCCTGAGAGTGTCACTCAGGGGTCTTGAGAGTGATTGCCTGGGAGTGTGGGCATGAGTCCTGGTTCAGAGCCAGGATTTTCAGCCCACAGACAGGAAGCCGTTTTTCATACACAATCAATAACTGGGGAGCTTGCCTGTCCTCCGTTAAGTGGTTCCATGGAACCTTGCCACCGAGTGCTTATATTCCTCATTCCTTTATTCTGGGAGTGTTTAAAATAGGGGAGAGATTTTTTTCATCGCACAGGAGGGTTGTTGAACAGAAAAAGCTGTGCTACATGCATGGTGGTACATGGCATTCAGGTGACTCAACAGGGTGTTCTATACCTCTGAATCCAAAATCATCCAGCTTATTTCAAGATCCCATGAAGTGCATCAGACCTGGAAAACCAAAACGACTTTTTGGGGTTTGCCTAAATTAAAATCTCAAAAGTCATCGATACCTTGATTGTTGTTGAAAAATTGAAAGTCATGCAGGGGCCTGGCTAAAGAGCAGAAATTACAAGAGAGAAAAAAAAAAGTGGAAGTCAGGCATATCTCCCATGTCACCTCAAAGCTCCTCTTCCTGTGTCCCTGCCTTACACTCTGGAATCTCTGTACACAGATGAGGGTGTTTCAAACATGCATGTGCCTTCACTTTTATTCTCCCTCACCCTAGCATATCACTTTTCCATGGCATGTTTCTCTATTTCAGAACCATGCTCTCTATTTTTTCTCAGAGGCTCCTGCCATGTTGATGGCAACACCACATTTGGTTCCATCTTTATTCTCCTTCTTCCTCCTGCCCCTCCCCCTCTGTGCTGTGTCACAATCGTTATGGCTCCATTGTACTCTGAGAGCCTTAATATTGGCTACTGTGTATTCAGTCCTAACTATCCACTGAGACTCGCTGGCCGGATACACAGAAGTATCTAAGAGCAAGTGCTAGGCTGCCTGCCCTGGGGTTACTGTGCCCCCAAATTTCAGAATCTGACTTACTGAGGGGGGAGGACCACAGGTAGTATAAGCACCACAGAGTGAGCCTGCCAATCCTCCATGGACCTACTGGAGCTTAGAGAAGACCTACAAGGAAAGGCTGCTGATCTAATAGACTGCCGCTTCTACTGACAGAGGCCGCTTGGGCTCTTTTCTAAGACAGCTAGGCAGCCATAGCCATTTCCGGGGATGCACAATTGGAGTTTGTCCTAAGACTAGAAAATTAGTGTGTGTGTGTATGTGTGTGTGTGTGTGTGTGTGTGTGTGTGTGTGTGTGCACGCGCGTGTACTGTTGTGCTGTGGTAGTACAGATTAAATGATGTTGAGGCTTGTGCATGCTAAGGAAATACTTTGAAACTGAGCTATATCCCTTAACATTGTAGTCTGTGACATAAACCCTCTAACCTGTCCAGGCTGGCTTGGAACACACTGCAGCTGGGTGACCTTAAGCTTAAAATAACTTCCCCTTGGCCTCCTGAGTAGTTATAATAACAGGCAGGCCTATGCCATTAACCTCATTAAAAATTCTTCCTGTTTTTAAAATGTGTAAAATGACAGCTGTGTTTCTATCCTTCTCCCTGATAGACTTGTGTGTGTGTGTGTGTGTGTGTGTGTGTGTGTGTGTGTGTGCGCGCGCGCATGCATGTGCACGTGTGTGTATGCATATGTTAGTGTGGACAAATGCATCTGTGAATGTATACATGTGTATGTTCAGGCCTGCAGTCAGGTGTAGTCCTCATTCACTCTCCAATTTATTGGTTGAGATAGATTCTCATTGAATCCAGAGGTTACCAAGTCACTAGGCTAGTAAGCTCCAGGGTTCTGTCTATTTGTGCCCCCAGATGTAAGCAATCACACCTGGATTTTGTGTGGGTACTTGAGATCCAAATTCAGATCCTTATAGTTGTAAAGCAAGCTACTAAGATATCTCTCTAGACCCTTCCCTGTCATCCTTACAATTAACACACATCCTTACGTTAGCACAGTGTTTTGTGCCAACAAAGCAAACTTGTGGATATTTTTATTTTCCATTTTTTAATGCACTGTGGGCACTGTTTCATAGTTATAACTTTTCATACAATAATAATACCTGGTATCTGTCCATGTAATCTCTTAAAGCAGCCCCAATGCTGGCAACTGTAGTGTGCTCTTTAATATGAGAATGTTAATACTCCTTGCTATTCCTATAGTGACAGCTTTGTTAGTGGCTTATTTGGGGAGGGGAGGTGGATTTCAAAGATAAAAGTTCTCCTCCTGACTTGCACAGTGCTGTATAAGGTAAGATTCTATGTCGGGGCTCCCTTGCCCGGTTTTATAAATCAGGACTATGGATGAGATAATTCTGATCCTTCCTTTCTTGGACTCATCTATGACTCACCCAGGGCTGGGACACCTCCCCCTCCCCACACTCCTGCCAGGGTCCCAACAGGAAGATGATAGTACCTTGGACTTCAGTTTGAATATTCAGATCAGTTCCCAGCACAGAACCACCTGCTGATTTATTCTTCTCTTCTCTCTAGGGAGACCCTGGGATCAAAGGTGACAAAGGACCACCAGGTGGGAAGGGCCAGCCTGGAGACCCTGGAACCCCAGGCCACAAAGGTCATACTGGCCTAATGGGTCCCCAAGGACAACCAGGGGAGAGTGGCCCTCCTGGGCCCCCAGGGCCACCTGGCCAGCCAGGATTTCCAGGACTGCGGGTAAGGATGGTAATAAAATTTCAGACAGATTCCATGAGAATTGAGACAAAATGGAGTTTGTGGTCTTCGGGGAGTACAGCATGCAGATACCGGGCTTCTGGGGACTGGTTATATAGCAAGGGATGGAGTACTCCCTCTCTATGTACCTATCCTTTGAGAAAATGTTCTCCACATTTGTTAGGATGAAGTGACATTGCACATGTATCTCCAGAGTTGTTCAGAAACAGATTCTCATCTTGTTGTACCTTCTGCCCCAGGGATGATAACTCTCAAGGCTTAATGTCTTGAGCTATAAAACCCTTCTTTCTCGGCACCCTGTGCAGAGGTAATTGAAAAGATGGGATCTCATTGGTCCAGCAAGTATCATGGGTGGTTCACCATCCATTCACTCCAGGGCGTGACAGTCCTCTCTACTGTCCTGGGCACTGGATGTGCATGGAAAGCCCGGTTACTTTCTTTACATTTATATCATTCTAGTGGCAGAACTCTTGATTTATCTTGCTTTGCATCACAGACATAGGTTGTCAGGTAACAGGAACTGAATTCTTGATGGAGATTGTCATCCAGTCCCTGTGACCTCTTCTCCATGGCAGCCCACTTAGTCATCTGAAGAGCTTTGTGTACCCTAAGCACAGCCATGGCCACTCTCTGTCCTCTGACACTCTGTAGACTCATCATTTGCTTCTGGTTGTGGTGATTCTAAAGATTTTGGTGCCCAGAGCCTGCCCCTCTTGGCTAAGGCAGGGGAAATTAAAAGGACTCAGTTGGCATCTAAAGACATCATGAAGCCTTGCCAAACTCTGCGTGTCCCCTTGCTATGTAGAGCAATAGAGCATCTGGGGCTAATACAGAGGTTTCTGGTCATAGAAGAATAAGATAACAAGGGGACTGGATCTAATCCATGCAATGTATTGAACCAATAGAAGCACAGGGTGACCCATTCTTGAGGGTAGCACTACCCTGCAGGAGTCAAATAAGAAAGGGTGATCCTGATGAGGCATAGAGAATCCTTTCTGAGGCCATTCTGAGAATTATCATTACAATGTGAACATTTGGCCTTTCTTATAGATAAATTCCTCAACTTTCAGGGATCACTTACCTGCTAGTGACCAGTGTGGACTTGAACAGGACAGTACTGGCCCTGGGGAATGTAAGGGAAAGATACCAACCAGAATCGTCAAACTAGATTTCACATAGGAGGCAGCATATAAGATATGTTCTGGAAGTAGGAAAGCCTTGGGGACCATACTGCTGAGGTCCAGGATATGGCTGGTTTTATGGGATTCAGTGGTTTGTATGAGGGGAGAATAAAGAAGGTGTAAGAGTCTTGATGGAAGGACACTGTAGTTCTGAGAACCTAAGGTCCAAGCCGCCATGCTAATGGCATGGTCTGAATAGCAAAGAAGAGAGGAATGTACTGCAGACGTGGCATGAGATAGACAGAGGGTGTGATTTCCCCATCCATGCTTCTCACAAGGTTCTTGATTTTGGGAGTGACACTGGGATTTTCAAGGAAGAGGAGAGGAGGAGGAGAAAGAAAAGGAAGAAGAAGAGGAGGAGGAGGTGGAGGCAGAGGAGGAAGAAGAAGAGTTACTGGGAAGATGAGTAACTGCTTTCCTCTCTTTTAGGGTGAGTCTCCATCCATTGACACCTTGCGGCGCCTCATTCAGGAAGAGCTTGGGAAGCAGCTAGAAGGTGAGTAGCTGGGCTTCATTGGAACTGCCAGGGTAAGATGCCCAGTGAGCAGTTGTTGTCTTCATCATTAAGGACTAGGACAGGTGAGTGTGGATCAGCAGGTTTGAGAGGCAACTTGGGAGCCAAGTCTTACACTCCAGATCCTCCCTCAGATTCTTCCTGGCCACCTCTAGTGACAATGACTCTAGTGAATGATGACACCCAGATAACACCATCTGCTGTGTGGTGATCACCTACACTTTCTGTGTATTCAACCATGTCTGTGATTGATCAGTGTTCTGGGAAGGTGTTCAGGGGGCCTCACTGAACTCCAGAGGGAAAGGTATGTCAGGAGACAGACAAAATGACTGTAGTACCATCAGAAGACATCTGTAATTTCTTTTTGGTGCAGAGGGCATTGAAAGAGGACAGTTGTCTCTGCTTCAGATAGCTCTAAGGTAGAGTATGGATTGGGAAGCTGGAATGGTGACAGCATTTGGGATTCCTGTCTTGGGAGGGTTCTCAAAGCATGAGCATGTCCAACGACAGCCTAGTAATGACCATGGGAGACAGCACAGTTATTGGAAGGATAATGAGCTGCAGGGAGGCTAAGCTACTGGAGTTTAAGTCTGGGATTTACAGCCTTATTGTCTGTGTATTATACCACCATGCTCTGTTTAGTAGCCACTCTTTCCATTTTCCCTGTGATAAAAGCTTAGAAGACAATGCTCACAACCCTGTGACATGAAAGAGGCGGATCCTAAAGGTGCTTCCATTCCTATGTCCCATGTCCTAATATTATGTGTCTGACACATTCAGACTGCCCTGGATACAAGGATGTAGAAGCAAAGTGTCCCTCTCCCTTCTCCCTCTGTAATCTAGGTGAATATGCATGGGCTGTGGATGAGGAAAGTGACGGAGGGCAGGGATAGGCTAGAAAGAATTCAAGCCCCACTGGATGGGACAACTCTGAAAACTTGTGTGTGGGAGTTCTAAGTTCTATCTTTTGAATGTTAGACTTGTCAGCGCTGGAATGGCCTCTGCCCTAGTGGAATGTCAACCATTAGTTTTTAAGGGGTCTGGGAACATTTGCTGGAATGAGTTCCTTTCAAACAGGAGGAAATATCTACTTCTAGCAAAGATAAGAAAATCAAAGACCCAGACAAGTTCAGCAAATTTCCAGGGTGACTTAGGTAGCGTTCACAGACCCCTGGGCCTTGTGAAGATGCGACAGCAAAGGAAGTCAATGAGGCGGTCAGAAATCCCACCTCTTCTTTAGTCTTATAAACCAAAATGTTAGTGTTTATCCTAGTCACTCCTCCCATTGGACAGGCATTTACATCCAATGCTCTCTGATTACAAACTTAGGTGGCTCTTGGTAACCAGTAGGTAAGCACTGCATCCAATGTCCAGCAGGAAAGTGAGCCCAACCACAGTGGGAGCTCTTGGTTTTAACTAGATTCTATAATGCTTTGTATCACAGATATGTAAGCATCTCCAATTAACATCTTATTTGGCTGTTTGGTTGTTGATGGGGGACTTGATTCAGAAGATGAAAGTCGCTAAATAGCTTTTTGTAAACCACTTCAACATCTCAGGCCTCAGTTTCTCCAACTGGCACTTACAGCCACTGCTATTACTGCTGCCGCCATCACAGACAGCAATACTGCTGCTCCTGCATCGTTAATACGACTATTAATTAGTCTCTGCTGCTACTGCTACTGCTGTAGACATCCTTGCAGTCAGAAGTGTGTGTACAGGAGCTGTTTCTTGTCTTCATCGCCAGTTGTTTTCGCTTGCAGCTCCAGCTTGCAGTGAGCTGCCAGTATATCCCTTGTCCTCTCTCCATTCCTCAGGAACTTCTCTCTTCTTCCATTTCCATAGCCAAACTTGCCTACCTCCTGGCCCAGATGCCTCCAACACACATGAAATCCTCTCAAGGCAGACCTGGGCCCCCTGGACCTCCTGGGAAAGATGGGCTACCAGGCCGGATAGGCCCCATGGGTGAGCCAGGCCGTCCTGGCCAAGGTGGTCTGGAAGGACCCTCTGGACCGATGGGCCCCAAAGGTGAGTGAGCGGACAGCAGTTCTGAAGCTGTGCTGAGTTAGGACTCGGGGGTGGGATGTACACCTGGCAGACCTGAATTATTCATCTTGTTTTCATTTCCATCAGCCCAGCAACACTGAATTTTGGCATCGTGTAATTTTTTCATACATTCAAGATTTTCTTCCTTGACAGTTTTGAGAAATTATGCCAGGAAGACTGAACCTGTTTTTTCCCCCTACTTTCTTGTTTTCTGTCCATCTCCCTTGCTCAAGTTACAGGGGCAATGCAAATGTTTTCTTCTTCTCCCACCCAGTTTGGAACCTAGTGAGTGATATGACATTTAATCTCCAGGCAATGGATATTAAATGCCAGCTTTAAAATCCAGCCAAATGGTTTTGAGCTAAAATGGCCACTAACTGTCCGGCTCTTTGGCTGGGTCACCTATCTGAGCATTGGAATTCTTCTTCAAGTGGAAGAGCCTGCCCCAGGTTGCACAGTAGCAAGCATGTCAGAATGCTTTTTGTAGGCAAGCAGACATGAAGCAGGGACTGGACTCCAAACTTCCAACCCTGTAGTCCAATTCCTCCTGATGAATAGACCTGTGGGTTCATTTTGGCGACCTTAAGCTAAGAAATCAGATGAACCTAACAACGTCTCTTTTGATCTGGCATATCCTTATAACTGTTTGGCCATCTATCCCCTGTGATATTTCTTCTTTTTAAAGAGGTTTTGGTTAAATCTGTATGTTCCTGGCTATCTGTATTCATCCATAAAACAAAGTACACAAAATACATGCCCATAGGAAACATACTTTATAGACTACATTGGATTGTGGTGAAATACTGACCAAGTGTAACGAAACAGTGAAGGTGAGATGCAAGGAAAGAACTGCTTTGTGATTTTGAAATCCTGCTGCTCTCAGAGAGGACCAGGGTTCAGTTCCCAGCACCAATATGACTGCTCACAACTGTAGTTTCAGGTTACCAAATGCTCTCTCCTTCACTTCTCAGGTACCAGGCACATATGTGGTATACATGTATATATGCAGGCAAAACATTCATCCACATATAATATAAGTCAATAAATATAGAACCCCAAAACAATCACACACACACACACACACACACACACACACACACACACACACACAC
>JANHMN010000012.1:30187140-30200805 GCA_030674055.1 Rhabdomys pumilio
GAGAGAGAGAGAGAGAGAGAGAGAGAGAGAGAGAGAGAGAGAGAGAGGGAGAGAGAGAGACTGTCGTATTCTAAATAAGTATGGGCATGTTGGAGATGCATCTCTCCTTAGGACTTTCATGCTGGACTTGAACTCACCGTAAGTGGTTAGAACCCCACAGGCAAGGTGACAGTTATTTTCTTAAACCCCATACTCATTCATTAGTATTTCTCAGAATATGCCCAGGGAACCTTAGTCAAAGGTTTAGCCAAAGGCCAATCCTCTTGAAGCTGAGGGGTTGCAGGGTCTTAGGACTTACACTATTTAAACCTAGAAATAACTAGGGAAATGGCAACCAGTTGATCAGTTGCCTGGTGACTGTACTGGAAATGCTCCTGAGGGAAGCAATTGTCACACTGGAAAGAAGAGAGTGACAAGACTCTCAACTCTAGATTGTCAAATTCTACCTCAGCAGTGTGTGTGTGTGTGTGTGTGTGTGTGTGTGTAGTATATGAATGTATGTATTTGGGGAGCAGTGGTAGAAATTGAACCTAGGCCTTCATGCATACTCTACCACTAAACCCCATTCTCAGACCTGAGGATTTTACCTTTTAAATTTAATCCCTAAATTTTGTGTTTACTATGGATCACTTATGAACATCTGACCTACATGTAATTTAACTTTAGTTTTATTCTGCCATAATTTCCCAAATTTGCTATAGTAGGATATGTTATTTTTCTATTAGAGATGATGATGTTACACAAATATTGTTTATATTGTGATGATTTTTAAATAAAATATAATATAAATACTACTCTGAAATAGGAGAAGTTGTTGAATGGGCAGAATGGAGTCCATCTAGAGGAGAGTGTGTATAGACTATCTGGGAGGTTATACCTGGCGAGGTTGAAGCAAGGACCATTGGCAGTATATCTCAGTGGAAGGGATGATTAGTATTGCTGAACCAATGGTTTCTTGTAAACAGGGCTGTGCACTAAATAACTCTTGTCACAACAACAGCAGTATTCCAAAGTTCTAAAGTCACTCACAACGGGAAGATTCACTTTTTGTTTACCTTCTAAGAAATATTTTGACAGCGTGCTAAGAAGTGAGGGAGAGTATGACCTGGAGAACATGGTGGCCAAGTTGGCCACTACACCTAGCACCAGGATTCCCAGTTCAGGCAAAAGAGGAAGCTAGATGAATTACACATGACACACACTTGGTAAGTGTAGGCATATGCACACTTGGTAAGTGTAGGCATAGCAGTTTATTTATATGTAATATTCTCTCAGTCTAAATTTTTGACTCTATGTTGGCCAGTTATGTATATCCTAGATGCTATTTTTTTACTTGGTATAATAGAATAATATAGGAAATTATGTAGTTCAGGTTTAACAAATAAAGTTTAGAAAAAAATAACAGATCCCAGACTATTTGAATGTTGAATTTTGGACGATCACCAGGTGTCCCTGTAAGAACAGGTACATGGGGTCTAGACTCACTGGGCTGTTTTGTTGTGCCACTCTGAATTCAGATGTGTTTGTTATGACTGTGTGAGAGAATACTGTTCAGCCTTCTCATCTGACTTGAGTAAAAAGCTTACACCCCAGGGACCTTGAGTTGCCCTTGTCTGTTTCTTCTCCCTGGTGTCTGGATTTCTTCCCTATCTCAAGACAGTGAAGGTGCCAACCTCTGCTTGCAAAGGTGCTGTTCTACATGATACCCACATGGTTTTTCTTTCTCTCAGCCTAGAGTGCCAATAGAGGCTGTTCTCTCTGAGTATACATTGAACCCTAGTTCACAAGACAAAGATAACAGGGTTGTTTCACTCCTGGATATAGAATATAAACTGCCTTCTGTTTCTTTTGCTTCCTGGGCCAGGCCAACCTGGGGAACCTGGATATGCTAAAGATGGACTTCCAGGAAGCCCTGGCCCTCAAGGAGAGACAGGACCAGCTGGACATCCTGGCCCTCCTGGTCCTCCCGGGCCCCCTGGCCAGTGTGACCCTTCCCAGTGTGCGTACTTTGCCAGCCTTGCTGCCCGGCCAAGTAATGTGAAGGGCCCATAGAAGATTCTAGAACATCAAAACACTACTATGGATTTCTGAAACTTGAACTCAGAGCCCATTGGGAAGCCAGAAGCCTTGAAACATTTCAGATCCTCCTTTTCTCTCCCCTTCCTATCTCCCACCTTTTCTTCCTGCCTCCTTGCCTGACTTAATTGTCTCTTATCTTCCTCAGAGACCTCACAGTTATTAAAACCAACAGATACTGTCGGACAGTCAGGTTATTATTATTATTATTGTTATTGTTTGCTGTTATTTCAAATGCTAATAGTTTTGGGGGAGGCTTCCTGGTGGACAGGAAATAGTTTCCTGGCTCAGTTCCCCGGTCAGCACTGGCTGAAGTATGACAGTCAATTCTGAGGAACCCTCGGTGCTATGCAACCCTGATCATGTATGCACATGCTGATTTTACCTCTTTCCTGGAACGGAAGCTTTAAGAGATGGAGACCATAAGGTTGTTTCCTCAGCTGTGCCTAAAGATGATCCAGGGAAAAGTAAGTTTGAAATCCACACCTCCCAGGAGAGACTTGAAGGAAGAAGAAGAATTTGCAGCCTGGAAGAATGCATTGACCTCTGGAGACAAGGTGCACATCTGGAGTTCAGAACTGCCTCAGCACATTGGGGGAGGGTGGGTATCCTCGGTGCTTCAAGCTACCAGAACTCCAAAAGAAGTCACATAGAATTGGCAGTAGCTTGTGTCTGGGCCCTCTACAAACAAGCTAATGCTGAAGAAGCGTTCCCAGGTGTGACTTTGCTCCTAACTGTGGCATGGACCCCCTCCAGTTCCTCATGCTGGTTTCAGTTGTGTGAGTTGCAAAATAAAAGTTGTCAGTGGTCACTTGTTTTGCTTACTTGTGGGTGGTTCACTACCGCGTACATGGGGGACCTGTATCAGTCATGTCTTTGTGTGTATGTGTGTATGTGTGTGTGTGTGTGTATGTGTGTGTTCCACATGCACACTGTGAACAGATGCTCACTAAATGTATTTCCCTCTCAGTTGCTCCTGGGTATTCATTTCCTTACTCTAGCCTCTCCTGGGCACTAGGTGAGTCTTCTTTGAACTGCAATACCATGTTTACCTGTTCTCTCCAGATGTTCATCACTAAGCCCTTTGAAGATGCATCCCAGGTGTTTGGCATATGGAAAGAAGCCCTTTCAGCATGCTCAGAACCATTGTGGGCAGGGTCTGTTGCAAATTGGAAAATTGACTTCAATGGGTTGGTTCCTACAGATATACATCCTTGCCAGCAGTCTGAAAGAATTACTTTATTGGTGTTCTCCTTGACTGAGGAAAGTGGTTGATGGATGAACTGATGAAGCTGTCCATTCATAAGATGCTTTAGTTAGGGTTTCAGTTGGTGTGATAAAACGCCTAGATCAAAGGCAAGTTGTAGAGAAAAGGGGTTAATTCAGCTTGCAACTCTCAGTTCACACTTGATCACTGAGGGAACTCAAGGCAAGAACATGGAGGCAGGAGCTGAATTAGAAGCCATTGAGGAATGCTGCTTCCATAGCTTGCTCAAACTGTTTTCTTATTCCATCAATAATTGCTTGCCCAAGGAAGGAACTACCCCCATGGAGCTGGACTCACTCACATAAATTATTTATCAAGAAATTGCACTACAGACTTGGCCACAGGTCAGTCTTATGGGGAAATTTTCTCAATTGATAGTCCCTCTTCTCAAATGACTCTAGCTTGTGTCAAGTGGTCATAAAATTAACCAACACACAAGTCCACTCATGCAAGTGGCTGGTTCCTGACAAACTTAAAAAGCGTTAGTTCACCAAGCCCTTTTATTGTACCACTTGATTTAGACAATTCAAATTGGTTTAGGAACCAGAAATATAAGCATCCAAGAAAGGCTAAAAGATGGATTAGATAGAGAAATATTACTTTAGTGATTTTAAATTAAGATCCAAGATCTATTTTTTCTATTAGGCAGGTTGGTGCTGATGCAGAAAAGCGGATTTTGGTAGGGTTGAGGTGGGCAGCAAACATCTGTGCAGGAGAGGTTTTCTCTGGAGCCTCTTTGATATCTACCAGCTCTGTTGTCTTCAACATCATATAAGATGCCAAAGTAATGTAATCATTTTGTTTGAAGGAATATCAAGAACTCAGAACTCTCTTCCAGTGATCTCATATGACCCAGAGCAAGAGGCACATGTAGTGTGTGTGTGTGTGTGTGTGTGTGTGTGTGTGTATGCCAAGAATTTGGGGACAAAATATTTACCCTGACAAAACATGGTGCCCTTTAGCATTTATTTATTTATTTATTTATTTATTTATTTATTTATTTATTTATTTGTTAAAAGATATACATTGAGGCGAGTTTTAAATCCACAGAAAAATTAAGAAAGTAAAATTTCCTATGTATTCCCAGTCCCCCTCTCAAAACTGCGCTGTCGAATACACATGTGCTACCGTTGATGTACACTGTCAGCATCTGGCACTCACAGCTTACATTCTGGTTCATTGTTGGACTCTAGGATTGGTCTGAAGTACAGTGACATGTACCCACCAGTACAGTTTCACAGAGAGAAGTTTCATTGTCTCCACAACCTGTCATACTCTATCAAGTCATTCCCCTTTTCTCTCTAACCTCAGTAATGATAGTCTTTATGCCCTTCCTGTAGTTTTTTTTTTTCCAGAATGTCATAGTTAGGATCCTATAGATTGAAGCCTTTTAAAACTACCCTGTTTTTTACTTAGAAATGCACACTTAACATTCTTCTGTGTCTTCTGTGGCTGGATGACTCATTCTTTTTTGTTGCTGAATGATATTCCATTGTTTAGTGATGCCATAGCTTTTATATCAACTCTTCCACTTACTGCCAGCTTGGTTGGTTCCTAGTTATAATACTTAGGGGTAGAACTCCTGTAATCATCCATTCATTAAATAGGAAGGAGTGTTCTTGTTCCCATTTTGTGTGGTCATCATTTTGCTTCTTTGTTCTTATGCATACTACTTCTTTTGCTCAGCAGTTCCCCGATGACGGAGAGGGGCGATCATCTTTGCCATCCTCGTGTGTATGTTTTCTTTGGCAAGATGTCTGTTCAGAGAATTTTGTCATTAAAAAGAAAACCCTGTTTTTTATATTGTGTTTTATTGTATATGTGTATGCTCACATCTGTTTTTCAAAAGCCACATTCTACAGAACCAGGATTATTACAGAATCAGGTATCCTTGTCTCATCTCAGAGGAATCATGGGTAAGACAACAAAATCAAATGTGTCACATTTAAAATATAAATGGTGGTCCTTATCAAGAGATTGAGGTTTTATCTAGTTTTTGAAGATTAAAATGACTCAAACTGGGACATAGAAAAGTCAGGTATTCAGGAGCCAGATCTTCCCCAATCCATGATGCAAGCTGCAGGAGTATCAGTACCCTCTGGGCCTACAATCTGCATCCTGAGGCTGGGGACTCTGGGGCTTTTTGCCAGGTATTTTTAAAGATTACCATATCTCACCCAGTCGTACGCAGAGGGCTTGGTAAATGTGTGTCTCAGAAATTCTGCACAAGTAAGAAGATGCCTGGTCTAATTGGGTGTACTTCTGGCTGTTTATTAATGTAACAGGAGGTGCTGCTTCAGGGCCTCTGTTGCTTACTGGCTTTCTATCTTACCCATTATGAAAATCCATCTCAGAGTCCTCTTATCATCAGTATTGTATAGGAGCTAGGAATGTCATAATGTATAAAGTTATAGATGGCAGGCTAGTGAAGCCATTTAAGATCCCAGACCTCTCTGAGATGTGTGAGATGAGGATCAAGATTGTCCTCAAGACATCAGTGGCCTGCAAAGGTTCAGAGAAACCAAGGGATGCCTCATCAACTTTGTCTAGACCAGATTTCTACTGCTATTTATGAGTCCAGTCAGGTGTTCTCAGTGACTGATTGGGTTGCTGTCTTCACTTCTTACAGTCCTAAGATTGGGGAAAGAAAGACTGATAAGGAGAGGAGCAGTTCTGGTACATGAGGACCTGTGATGCTCTGTTTGCAGGAGATGCTGTCAAGCCTGGCAGCTGCATTAGAAACTGAGAGAGGAGTCAGAAAATGGATGCCTGAGCATATTAAGAGAATAGTGGCTTTCAGCTTGCATTCATGGAGGCCTTTGTCAGGAAGAACATAGCCACAGAGGATGTGATGCCTTTGCTGGGAGGTCCTTCAGAGACAGTAGGTGCTTTCAGCGGCTAGAAAACACTTGTAAGATAGAAACAATCTTGAGATAATGTCATAGCATATGAAAGTTTGTCCAGGAATGGGATAACACGATACCGGTCACAGGGTATCAGACAAGTATCAAGAGAAACACAGATGGAATGAATTCCAGGCAGAGTAGGATGTGGAGAGGAGAGATTATTATGAGTTGTCTTTTAAATGGTGGCCAGTGGCTAAGAGATTGAGTAGACTTTATTTCATGTGACCCTGGTGTCAGCAGCTTGGAAACAACTATGTAAGTCACCTTCAGGGGAAACATGATCCATACAAGAATTGTGAGAGGCAAAGTAACCTGTGCAAGGCCCAATAATAGGAATGTAGCAGGATCAAGGTAGAACCTGTGTGTATTTTCTCTCATTTCCTCAGGACAGCAGTACTCAAGGTTTTCCATAGAGCTCTAGAGCAGGTGATAATTCAGTGTAGAGTTGGAGATGCTGTGATCTGACAAGCCAAAGGAACAGGTGGAAGGTCAGAGGTCAGAGGTCCAACTCTTCCTAGAAAGACGCCTGGACTGGAATTATGGATATGATACAGGATAGGAAGGCCAAGTCCTTTGGGGTTAGGTTTTATTAACCATGTCTACTTAGAAGTCTGGAAGAGAGTGAAAACTGGTGGTAACAGCCAGGGGCACCCATGATACAGAAAGAGGTAAGAAAAACAGATTAGAAACTCGAGGTGACACACAGGACCAGTCTGCTCTGATACCAGAGTGATCATGAACTCTTGTAAGGTATTAATAATGACTTTACAAGGGCAAAAGGTCTAGGTTGCATGCCATCCTAGAGCCACTCCATAGCAGAAACAACCAAGGCTCAGTAGGGGGATGTGAATTGCCTGAAGGTAATTCAAAGAGTCACTCACGTTCATCTCTCTACTTAATCCAGCACCTTCCTTATACCTTAATTAATTTTCATTTCTTTATAAGTAGTAATACTAGAATGTTTAGTTCTAATTGTCAGCATGGCACAGAGTATAGCCACCTGTGAGAAGGAACCCTGAGAATGTGAGAGATGACTTTAATTGCTTTAATTGATGCAGAAGGGCTAGGCCACTGTGTAAGGTACCATTCTGTGGATTTGAGGTCTTGAATTTTACGAGGAGGAAAAAATAAGAAGTAGAAAAAGATACATGAATTACCTCTTTACTCCCTGCTCTTGACTGGTGTATCTATCTACTTCTAGCTCCTGACACCTTGACTTTCATACAACAGTGCCCTATGACATTGAATACTGAGACAAATAAATCCTTTCTTTTTAAGTTGATTTGGTCAGGGTACATAATTATATCAGGGAACACAACAGAACCAAGTATCTGTAAATTTGTAGTTGAATATGCTAATATGTTTCCTATCATATATTAAAATGCAAACCTAACTATAATGAGGGAAACTGTGGTCTTCTCTTCACTACCCACTTAGGGCCCATCAGCATCCTTAGACTAGCCCCACTGGCGAGAACACACATATGTGAAGAAAGGCATCAGAGGAAACTGGCCAACAGTTGGTAGCCATCAGGCAGTCATATGACCTTTCTGCTTGTAAGTAAGCATAGTCCCAGAGGTTTTCATTGCGGCTTATAGGGAGTTAATAATATGAAAGACAGCATTGTATATCAAGACAAGATCAATAAGCAGCTGTGCCAAGCCATATTTTTTGCCCGAAGCAGAGGAATAAGTTAAAAAACACCAATCTGTCCTAATTTTGTGTGTAATAATTTATTCTCTGTGGATTTCTCTGCATTGATTTAGAATTTTAAAAAAGCTTTCATTTATTATTTATTCATTTAATATGTTGTTCCTAGTATTTTTTAAAAAATCTGTGGTGCACCCATAATTCTGCTTCACTCCTAATAAATGCCTCTACAGGGTGGAATGTGTAGTGTCAGAGGCAGTACACTTAACAAGAAAACCGAACTGCCCACCCCCACTCACCCTCCACTCCCAGCTTGGCTGGGTTAACAGACAAATTTACCTTAGAAGTTGGTCAGATTACCAAGTAGAGAAAGAAACTAGGGCATTAGAAAAATACAGAGGGCTCTGAAGCTGGTGTCTGCCTCATTACTAGAGCACAGACAGGAGGATAAGGCCCAGAATGAGGAGTGGATGTCCAAGATGGCAATAGTCTAGAATGTATAGGAACTCCTTCCTGTTATTTGCATGGTCTTCAGCTCAAGAGATCTTAGAGGGATGCCTTGGAGATGTTTCAACTGTAGGATCTGCAGGAGCTGAGAATCCCTCAGAGAGAGAACCAGATTGTGGTGCATTCTTTTCAGACCCAATTGAGCCTTCTATCTGTCACATGACTTGACTCTACCCAGCCTACAGCTGCCAGCTGAGCTGGCTCAGAAATGGACTCAGTTTATATCTCTAGTGTTTACCATTACTGACAGCCTTTTGCTATACATTTTGTCCCTTGAGTTACTGCTTTCTGAGACCACTGGATCAGCCATTGACCAACAACTGCCTGAATTATGGTTTGCTGTAGGCGCCTTAGAGAGAAATGACATGGAGGTCCTGAGTTAAAGTTTGTTGAGCTTTGAAGAGGAGAGATGGTAGGATTCATGAGGAATATTCAACCTGTACACAGTGAGGGTTACATTTTTAGTGTCAATGTGACTGGATTTATAATCACCTAGGACACAACACCCTGGGTATGTAAGTGAAAGAGTTTCCAGAAATTAATTGAGGAGGAAAGTCTCTCCCTAGCTGTGGGTGTTACTGTCCCATGAACATAGATGTATTTTGATCAGTTATCTCCTCTCTAAACTCCTCTTTTACTTTTCATACCAGGCAACATTGTGTTTTCATGGTCTTCTTCTCCTTCTCTTCTTCTTCTCTTCCTCCTTCTTCTCCTCCTTTCCTTTTTCTCCTTCTCCTCCTTCTTCTCCTCCTTTTTCTCCTTCTCCTCTTCTTCTTCCTCCTTCTACTCTTACTCCTACTCCTCCTTCTTTTCTTTTCTTCTAATTGTCAAGCATGGTTGGTGTTGCTCATATATTCTTGGATGTGTGGCCATATACTGGAGCTGTGGTCATCAAACTAGGGCCACATCTTTAAAAATATTGCTTTTCCTCTTTCAGAAGCTATCAATTGCTAATAGCTAGGGATAGAATTTTCTGCTAACCTCTCTTCTCCATACTGAGATTTTGTCTGTCTTGAGTTTTCACAGATCTTGTGTACATTGTCAAAAAATTCCGAGTTCATAACTACCCTACTATGCCCAGGAAACACTGTTTCCTTGTAGTCACCAGAGACCTCTTGCAACCTTCCCATCCCTTCTTTCACAAAGTCTCCTAATCCTTGATGTGAGTATCTTTGATAATAGATGTTCTGTTTGGGGATGAGCATTATGTAGTCTTATTCTCTGTATCATTTACTGTCCTGGGTCTCTAGGTTTATTACCAACTGCTGCAAATAGTCTTTTCTAACGAATGTTGATTTTTTTTTGTTTGTTTGTTTTGTTTTTTCGAGACAGGGTTTCTCTGTGTAGCTCTGGCTGTCCTGGAACTCACTCGGTAGACCAGGCTGGCCTCAAACTCAGAAATCTGCCTGCCTCTGCCTCCCTAGTGCTGGGATTAAAGGCATGCGCCACCACCGCCCGGCTCTAATGAATGTTGAAAGAGGCACTCTTCCATGTTTGTCATGATAGCATTGAAAGTCAATTTAATACTGTTCTCATTTAGCAGGATAATAGTAGTAGGTTTTTACTTAGAGCCTATAAGCTTGTCTAAGTGTTGGTGCCAGGTATTGACTTTGTATAATGGGCTTTAAATTCAATACAAAAGTGGTTGTTACTTCTGTGACATTCCTCTCATTTTTGTACCAGTAGGCACGTCTTGCCTCCAGGTTGATGGTATAGCTTGACATGTTCACAGTTGAGTGAGGCTGGCGGTTATTTCTTCTCTGGCAATGTGTATAGACTTCCATCACTATCAAGGCTAGCTAGGTACCTGGTGGAGCTTCCAGGTGAACACTTCATTGAGTTCTTCATCTTCTGAGTCAAGTGTAGAGTATCTTGCACAATGGGTTTTACTATCAGGTTCTCAATTTATCCTAAAGCAATGGCAATATTTTTCAATGTTTAGGTGTCTATGGGATTGCCCTGGCCAATAATTCCTAAAGAGATAACCTATCCCTGAACTTGTGCTTTTTTTATGTTAGCCTATAGCATCTTATAGGGATATTGTTGCCCCATTATAGAGTAACTCCATTTAAACTCTTTTTTATAATTATGCATGTATTTTAAAAAGCTTCTGCAGTGCTATGTTTCCATAAGACTTTCAAACTGTCTTTAATATTATTTATCCTTTTCTATATTCCTTCCTCTACTCTGTCTTCACATTTCCTACTGCATTTGATCCTTTTCTGTTACGTTACTTTCCTTTAGCCATTTATAGCATAGTCTTTTACTCCTCCTCTGTTAAAATCCTCTTCCACAATTCTTTAGTAATTTCCTGACCTCTGTAAACATTCCAAAAGAAACATGCATATCTGAAGAGTCAAAGCTAACATTCACAAATGAATGAAAATACATGACATTCAATTCATCTTTCTGAATCTACAGAATGGAAAAACAACCAAAACTTCACCAGCTACATCTGACAGGTGTTGGTATCTAGAATATACAAGTAAATAAATTAAGAGCCTAAGCATCAAGACAGCAAACAACCTAATTAAGAAATTCAGTGTGGAACTAAACAGACAGTTCTCAAAGATGAAAGTTAAATAACTGAGAAGCATTCTAAAAAAATGCTCACTATACTTCTATCAAGGAAATGTAAACAAACTAAAGTTACTTTGATATTATATGTATATATATTTGATATATAGACATATAGATGAGATGAGATAGAGATAGAGATAGAGATAGAGATAGAGATAGAGATAGAGATAGAGATAGAGATAGAGATAGAGATATATATTTTCTAAAAGAACTTCAGGGACAAAAATGGAGAAGAGACTAAAGACAGGAGAGTAGTATGGCTGTCCTTGAGAGGCTCTGCCAGCAGCTGACTGAGATAGATGCAAATACATACATCCAACCATTGGACAGAAGTTGAACACTCCTATGGTTCAATTAAAGGAAGGATTAAAGAAGCTAAAAGGGAGGGTAACCACATAGGAAGACCAGCAATATCAACTAACCTAGGACCCAGAAAGCTCCCAGAGACCTAGCCACCAACCAGGCAACATACAGATGCTGGTCCAAGACTCCTGGCACATATATAGCAGAGGACTGCCTGGTCTGGCCTTAGTGCGAGAACATGTGCCTAATCCTTGAAACACTTGAGGCCCCAGGGAAGGGTGAGGCCTGTTGTGGGGAGCACCCTCTCAGAGGTAAGGGGGAGGAAGAGTGGGGTGAGGAATTGTGGGAGGGGAGACTAGGGAGTAAATGATTGGAATATAAATAAATAAAATAAAAACATGGAGCCTGAAATAATTCTATTATTTTGTAGCTATCTAAATTCTACACAATATCTCTTTTACTTGTCAGATTATTATTTTATTATTTCCCCCTTTCCTTTCCTCCCTCTAAAGCATCCCATATGGGCCCCCTTGTTATCTTCCAAATTCATGGCATCTTCTCTCATAAAATGTAAGTCCATTTTTTTTAAACCGTTCGGTCCTTTAATGATTTCAGTGATTGATTTTAAGTAAAGGAATACTAAAATTACAATTAAAAGGGGAAGCTAGCAGAATTACTTAAATCAGAAACAAGACTGCATAGAGACCAGAATGTGGAAAAAATGCTAGAGCAGGAGAGATGCCTAAACCCTAGAGTTTCCTAGATGAGAGCATGCTAAGAAACCAGCCACACTCCCTTCTACAAGAACAAGTCTCTCAGTTTCTATGCCAATTCTATTTATTAAGAACTTTTTGCTCTTCTCTCTCATCTATGTAACTTTGGTTCCCTTCCTTCCTTTCTCTCTCTCTCTCTCTCTCTCTCTCTCTCTCTCTCTCTCTCTCTTTCTTTCCTTCTGTTTTTTTGGTCTCCACTCTTATCAAGCAGTATATAATCACATATCTCCAGTTGAGAGAGTTTGGAAGAAGATAAATAGCATAATTACCTATGTGTCAATCCATGCTCTGTTATTGCACTGAGCAAACATTAACTTGATCTTCTGCTGCTCAAATAAGATTAAAATCTAATAAAGATGCTCAAGACCTACTCATCCTACCTGCAATTTTTGGTATGAATCATGGATAATATTTTTTCTTTTCTCTCAGTTGCTCATTGTAACCTATGCAGTTCACTTGAGAAATGCAATCACCTGCTCCTTTTGTCTCCTTGGATATATATATGATCTTTCACATGCATGTAAGTGAGAGACTAGTGCATTTGTATAGCATATGTTCATAAACTTGACCTATAATTATTTGTTCCAGCTTTGGATACATCCTTTTCTTCAGTGTGAGCAAGTAAATTCTAGTCACAGAAAGCTGCTCAGCACCCTATTCATACAAAACTCTTGTCTAGAAACACTAGTAGGATGTCTGTTGCATGGTCAGTATTAGGGAAGAAACCAGAAAAGAAGAGGCAGATAGGGTACTGGAGACCTGATCTGACAACCAGGGCTTCTTGATCCTGGACCTGTCAAGACTTCGGGAAACAAGAGATATGAAAAGGCCCAAAGAGATTTTCTATTACAGAGGTTGAATGAGGTCCCGTTATACATGAGGAATCATAGATTTGGAAGTAACTGGGAACTTGGCAGTCTTTATCCTCTTATATAGAAAAAAGAAGCATTTATTCAATGGTTACATATATGTTGAGCATGGGGAACTTTCTCAAGTTCAACCCTAGGAGTCCTTCTGTTCAGTTTTAGGCAATGTGGCATTCCTCAAGTGGAGCTCTAGACTTCATCCTCTCTACCACCCTCTCAATGCCTTTGCTCACAGACATTCATTATTCGTGGGTAAACTCTGACAATATCCCTACCCATGCTGCAGGTGCTTGCCTCTCTCTGCCTTCTAAATCAATTCTTAGGAAAATCATTTGCATACTTGCTTTGGCCAGAAGCTTTCTTTGAGGCATCATGAATGCAAATGAAATCATTAAGTGTTTTGAATGTTTAGGTAGAGTTGTTTCCCTACTAAAAATACTATGTGGCATGTGGCAGTGGATTATTTATTCTGTGTGCTTGTCTGTCTTCCATCTATATTATTCCTGAAGACTCAAAATCACACTTCTTTGCAGCCCTGAACATTCCCACTCTGCATGTCCATCATTAGGCATACATGTGGCCACAACACTCTCTGAGGGTCTTCTTTATCTTTGTGTTTTACTTTACTTCCTCCTCCTCTTTCTATTCCTCTTCCTTCTCTCTTCCCCTTCCTCCTCCTCCTCCACCTCCTCCTCCTCATCCTCATCCTTATCCTCCTGCTCTTTCTACTGCTCCTC
>JANHMN010000012.1:30200815-30244215 GCA_030674055.1 Rhabdomys pumilio
TCCTCCTCATCCTCATCCTTATCCTCCTGCTCTTTCTACTGCTCCTCCTCCTCTTCCTCCTCTTGCTCCTCCTTCACATCATCCTTATCCTCTTGCTCCTCCTCCTCCACATTCTCCTCCTCCTCCTTCTTCCTCTTTCTCCTCTTCCTCCTTCTCATTCTCCTTCTCTTTTTTCTCCTTTTTAGTCTTCTTTGTGGTGGATCTTTTCTTTCCTGGCTACCTCTCATTTGACCTGCTGGAATTCCTTCTCCCTCATCAGTGCTTAGTGTCTATTATCAGTTCCTCCCACAAATCCTTACCCCAAAAGGATTTGAAGCACGTAACACCAGGCCCTATCTTGTCCCATCTAGCCCCTCTAATTGTGGTTATTATCAGATTTCTTCATTCCCTGAATATTTTATTGCCTTACTACTGTTGATAATTATTGGTGTGCTTTCTCTCCTCACAGGTACCTCACTCTCCAGACTTGCTGGCTCTTCTCCACTGGTCTCAATTTGATTTCCACCTGCTTCAATCATTCACTGCACTAAAATTTATTCTCTTCTTAACTGTGACAGTAGATATATTCACATAGCATCACCTCAACCATTCCAATATTCAATCATCTTTTTCATCATTCAACTGTCATTTCTTCTGTTTTGTGTCTTACTGTTACTCTAGTGGCAAAGGTGCCCGTCCCACTGACCCTTCATACTTTTTAAACCAAGATTTTGCTACATATCCCTTCATGATTATAGCCTCTATATCCATTCATGTCCTTTCTTCTTTCTCACCACTACTGTAGGAGCAGAGGCACCAGTGTTTCTGTCTCTCTCTCTTTCCCTCCCCCTCCCTCTCTTCCTCCTTCCCCGTTTTCTTTGTTTTTCAGTTTTCTTTATGAGAACAGCAATCCACAGTAGAGGATCCACTGTTATGCTGATCAATGTTTCTTTTTATTAGTCTACACATACTGATTGGTCCTGTTCATCAATATTTTCTTTCTTTGATCACTGGTCTACATTTTTTGGGTTTTCCTTACCTACTAACTACCTTTTGAAGTATATTTTAAAGTTGCTTTAAAATAATTTCATTAAATCTTTGAAAATTTTATATATATATATATATATATATATATATATATATATATACATATGTATATATATATATTAAACTTTAAAATAATTGTATGAATTATCTGAGAATATCATATGATATATAATGAAAATAT
This sequence comes from Rhabdomys pumilio, assembly GCA_030674055.1. NCBI lineage: Eukaryota > Metazoa > Chordata > Mammalia > Rodentia > Muridae > Rhabdomys > Rhabdomys pumilio. The sequence continues at coordinate 30,202,023 of JANHMN010000012.1, forward strand.
GCACCCTCAATTCCTCCTTCTCCTACCACATCTACTTCCACCTCTTTTCCCAAATCTATGCTTCTCTGTTTTTATTCAGTAATTCATTGCCTTCAAGTTTGTGCTGTTCATACAGTCCTGGATGTCAGGCACCCATTGAACTGTGGTCAGCCTTTCCAAGCCATGCTGTTAAAGAACATGACTCTCTCTCTCTCCCAGGAGCCATCCACCTTTCATAGCTCCTCAGCTAGTAGTGGTGGCTCCCAATCCCTGCCCTTCTATCCCATACTAGAATGTGGACAGGTTTGAACTTGTGCCAGTCTTGTGAAGGTACCCACAGCTACTGTGAATTCAATGAGACCATGTCACATCTTGAAGGGTCTTGCTCTGGTTCGCCATGACTTCCGGCTCTTACAATCATTTCATCCCCCTTTCCATGATGATGCTGATCCTCGGGTAGGAGGCATAATATACATGTTTCATTTGTGACTGAGTACCCCCATAGTCACTATTATTTGTATCTTGACCAGTTGTGGTTTAACCATTGCTCACCATTCTAAGAAGCTTCTCGGATTAGATCTGAGAGCTGTTTCAGTCAGTGGGTCTAGAGATGTAAATTTAGTGAGTGGCTTTGATAGTATGCACATTTTGCAAAGTAATAGTAACTGGTTCACCCTTGGGCCTATGAGATCCCAAGTCATGGGTGCATGGCCAGGTCAATCTTACCAGGAATGTGTTTCTTACAGGGGTTCCAGCCTTAAATCTAATTAGAAAGTTATTGGTTCTCCCAATACCATTTGTTTGCCCATGGACATATTATGCAGGCTGGTCATTATTGCATCTTATGGTAGAGCTTTTCTTCCTCACAGTCTGCTTGTGACCTTCCAGTACTGTGAAGTTAGACAGAAGGGAACAAGCTTCCCAATCACTACCAACTTGATTTCTTATGTCCTGTGACCAAAGTATGCTGTGTATTCAGCAATAGGTCTTACTGTCACATTTTGGTGGGCAACGAAAAGCGATGGTAGTGGTCTGTATTGTTTGGGAGGTTTCCAGGGTACCTCTAACTAGTAACTGGGTGTGAGGTGTTCCTCCCGGCACTGTTTGTTCCTTGAAAACTCATATCTCCCATCTGTTTTAAAAGGTCTCTACTTTCAGCTGAAATCATTGATTTCTGTTTTACTGAAGTGGGGAGACAAGATCTTTCACTCCATTTCTGTACTGCATTTATGCACGGCCATCGTTTCCTCCTGATGCTCAGAGTGAGCTCAATTTGATTTTCCTTGCGGTAGGCCCTCCTACTTATGCTTCAAGTCTAAAGTCAGGTACAACAGATATTCTCTAGTTCTTTCTTCCCACCTCACATGTATTTCTTTCCTTAGGCCAATAGTTCTCAGCCTTCATAATGCTGCAACCCTTTAATACTGTTCTTCCTGTTGTGATGACCCACATGCATAAAGTTATTTTCATTGCCTCTTCATAACTGCAGTTTTTATATTGTTGTGAATTGACATGTGAATATTTTTGTAGACAGAAGTCTGGTGAATGGGTCTCAACACACAAGTGGAGAGCTGCTGCCTTAGATGGTTACAATCAGCATGCTCTCGTAATTGTTTTCAATTTAATATCACCTACAACCTTCATTGATGTCATACCCTTTCCAGTTATTCCTCTGTGGCTTTGTTCCTTTTTCAATGAATTTCTCTAAAGAATTATCTATAGTCAGTATAACTCAAGATTTCTCTTTTAAGCTCTCTTGATCATCCACCATCCAATGAACTGATAAATAAACTGATTTAATAAACTCACCCATTTTATCTCAATGTTGAGAATTCGTTGATCTTTATTTAAGATATAAAAATCAGAAACACTTGGCTGGGATCACAGTTTTTGCTGTATTGTAGTCTGTTTTCATTTGGCTTGTAAGAGAGCCTCCGATGTCACTGATAGTCTCAGCCTCTCTCTTCCCTTGTCTTCTCCTCTCTTTAGTCCTGCTTACCTTCCTCCACTGTAATCATTGCACAGTCTCAGGATGCAATTCCTAAACCTCAGTCCTGTCTTTATAACATTATTTATCTCATGATATGTAATACCCCATGCATGGAGATGACATTCAAGTTTAGGTTTCTTAGTGTCTCCCTGAACTCCACATGCTGTTTCCTTTGTTGCACCACATCACCTGGATACCCACCAGTGTTAAATAGTATTACAGGTTTAAAACCATATGTCCTCTTTCCACTTTCATGTACCTCGATTTGTTCTTCCTAACTTTTGCCAATGGGTTCTGACCATCTCTGAGTATTGCAAGATTCCAGAACACCTGATAGTCTCCACTGAAGGCCTAACAGTGGTTTATTAGCCACATATTCAGCCTAAGAAGGGATGACACTGTGCCATGTGCGGCATAAGAGCAGAAGCCATAGAAGGCTTGCTGTGTTGTGATCAAAGGACAAGTTGTCCCTTAGTTCCAATTGGAAGATATAGCTCATTTCTTTGAATAACACTGAAGGCTGGTAGAAATTGAAACCTGCTAGTTTGAAGACTTCATGATCCAGCTGGTGGGGAACGCATGTGGAAAGCCTGTTCTATATGAGAAAAAGCATCCTGTTGAGCTCACAGCTGTCAATGTAAAAAATGGGTGCTTAGGTTTTATAGTACACCATCCACACATGGAGATTCCATCTTTACAGTTATTTAGGCTAACGTCTTAGTTGCCTACACCTCTCTTTTCCTCCAGAATTCCATATTTAATCCATCATCAAGGTAACTTAATCCTTGCGGCAAATGTTTGATGTAGGAACTATTCTGGTATCTTTTTTTGACCAAGAAGAAAAGAATGAAATAAGAGTACATAAAGCTAATCACCAAGTCTCCAGTGTGTGACTGAAACAGCCTGGTTTTAGACTCATCATGTTTAGCCACAGTGACCTTAAGTTCTGTCATTGAGAACTTCTGGCCCTTTCTTTTCAACACAGAGTTTGTTTTCCTCTCCATCTGTTGAAGTTGCCAGTGTCATCTGATTTTTCTGATTAAGGAAATGTATCTGATATAATCTGTATTATTCCTAGGTTGTTTTTCAGGATGTATCAATGGCCTCTTTCCCTCACAGGTGGTAGGAGGGATTCTTCTTTACAATTAAAGGATGGTCAGACATAAGGCATGGTACACCGGGTAGCTGGGATCACTTACAGCTTATTAACCATACCACTTCAGAGCCTTTGGTGAGGTCGTGGCCTACCAGTCAAATGTATTGACAACATATATAGACATTATATCTGACCCATGACACACAGTCATGAGCTGTGTAGTTTGAGAAGGTGAAGGATCCTAGGAACCTACAGGTACATGTGATTGGTTGATCCTTCAGCCTGGAAGGGAACTGAATTCTAGTAGTCAGTGATAATCTGCAGCTGCATAGGGTACTGTTAGCATGGAGAGTAGTCTGGCTAAGGGACATACTCCTTAGAAGAGAGGCAGGAAGAGATTTCCTTCAGTTTAAAATTTGGGTGGCATGTAATACTGAGCACTGGTAGATATTAGGTTTAGCACTTACACTGTCAAAGTTGATCTCTTCTGTGTTCCATCTTATGGGAGGAAGATGTGTAGAAATGAAATGTCTCTACCTTGGATCCTTACCAGGCTTTGAGCTGCAGAGTAGTCTTATAGCACACAGAAAGCCAGTCTTACATTCGAAAGTTGTTCTTCTATTACTATGAGAATCAAACAGGACAAGACCATGATTCTTATCACCAGATATGCGCACCTCCTCTTGAGTATTTAACCCACTTTTAGTTTGACTGTGAATATTTGGAGATGTAATTAGGATCCTTAATCACTTGGTTTGATCACTTGAACCGTTCAGAGGGGCCAGATATTTTTGGAATGGGAGAGGGTATGAAAATGGAAGAAAATCATGATAAGAACTTGAGGGAGACACTGAAATTGAGACCGATCCTTACTGATGCCAAAAAAGAAGAAGAGGACATTAGCCCTACATGAGAATGAATTCTGCCAACAGTCTAAACGAGCTCACTCATTCATCACTCTCCAGTCTAGTTTACAGATGATGACACAGAGCCAACTTGCATCTTGGTTTTGGCATTGGGAATCTGACCAGAGGACTCAGATAATGTCTGCTTGACTACTGAGTTAAGGTGATGAGTTTGTGCTGCTTTGAAACAGCATGTATTTGTGCATTTGTATTTGTACATGCATAATATATTTGTGGTAGTTTGTTATCTCGTAGAGGAAAACATATATAATTACATTGTTTTAGCTCAGCTGTGTTAGCTGTGATAAAATTTGAATGTTGGTCCTGATAGAACTATCACAGAATGGCTTTTCCATTTTGCCTGGTGGAATGCATTTTAGACCATAGCCTCCTTTGTAATGTTGAACCCATCTGTAATTATTTAACCACCCAGTTATTAACTTCTCTAACCCAATAGGGTATTTCAGAACTAGTTGTAGTAGAGCTTTGCTGTTTTAATGACTTTTGAATACTCAGTGTACTATCTGGTGGATATTGAATGGATCTGTATGAAATAAACATAGGAAAGAAACTAAGGAGTTGATAGCCAACAGAGGAACGAAGCAAGGATCCTAGTTCTTGATTATGATTATGCAAGAGGGTGAAGAAATTAGCATGGGAAATACAGTGGGGAGAAATTCTTGGTAGATATAAAACCACAAAACCCCAAAACAAACAGGAGGCTGCCAGAGGCTCAGCTTACATGAGCCTTTGCCAAGAGTAGAGTGGAGCTACAGGGTGGAGTAATTGAGACAGAATATTCAAATCAGTAGTTTAGACCCTGAAAACTGCCTGCTCATTGGAGAACACCAACATATTTTAAATGTCTCAACTCACTTCCCAGTGATAATCTCAGAATCCTGATCCAAGTAATAAAAGCTGTCAGAAGATATCAAATAGCATTGAGCTAATGTGCTATTACTAGTTTTTCCTTAATAAAAATACATAACAACATCTCGAACAATTGTTTCAGGTCAAGTTTTTATAATGTCACAAAACTGAAGTCTTATGAAGATAATTTTGGTGTAATAATTATCTGATGAGAGGATCCAATGACCTGTACTGATGGGACACAAATGTATATTCTTTGCAATGCAGTTTATACTTGTCTTTATTTAGAACACTAGACTGAAAGTTGAACTAAGCATGGGTTTCAGAGGCTGACCAGCCAAGACTCATAGTTTAACAAAACCAGTAGCTTTTGTTTCTTTAGTTGCTGCTATGTGCCTAGAGTTTGTATACATCTTCTCAGGGTATCAAGCCAGAGCCTGGTTAATAGCAAAAGAATGGAGGGGATAAGCTGTCCTCTTTCCTCAGGAAATGGAGCTACATGTGGAACACCAAGATGTTTAAACATGAAACCTAGATAGTCATGAATGTAAAACTGTTTTTATTTTCTCTCCCTCTCTTCTTCCCTCTTTCCTTCCCCTCTTTTTCCCTCCTCTTCCTTCTCATATTTATTGTTCCTCTATAATAGATTAGTCAGTATGCTAGAGAACTCATAAATATGGCACTGTAGCCGTGCTTCACTGTTGAGCAATAGCTGCTCTTCCAGAGTCCTGGATTAAGTTTCCAGCACCTGTATTGGCCACTCACTGTCTGTAGCTGTGGTAATTTGAGATTTGAAGCCCTCTTCTTCAGCATGCTACCAAATATACAGGCAAAATACTCATACACATAAAATAAATTAAATTAAATTAAAATGACTCAGTGAGAGAGAATCAGTGTATGAATGTGATTGAGAACTAGGAATACTTACAACACAAAGTGGAAATGCTATGACAGAAGAATGTAAAATATTAAGCTGCTCTACAGAAGTAGAAATGAAGACTTGACTCTCGGCATTGCCAAGGATTTCACAAGGTGATAGGATATGTTGTGATGGGTGGGTGGCATTCTTCAGGAATATCAGACATGTATGGGCTACCCTAAGATAAGAAAAGATCCCTTGAATACTAACTGGCAAATTTTGGAAGATAGTGTCGGTGAAGTGTCAAAACAGATATGGGCATCAGTGGTAGCATAAATGGGTGCTTATTCTCCATGCTCATGGCTTTTAATGTATGGTCACTACAAGAGAATGCATGAGTCCAGACTCTACAAGAATAAGATCCCCTTGTGTTATTAAGCAGGTAAGTATGTTATTAGGGAAAGTATCTATGTAAACCAAAGTAAGCAGGATGCAAGAAGACTTGTGAGATGCAGACAGGAGTTCAGGTTAAGTGTGAGATGAAAGAGAAAGGGTAAGAGGTTGGGCAAAGATTCCTCAGTTTTTGCATTATGGACCCCAAGCTAGTAACCAGTAGATACTAAGTCTCCTAGTATCAGGCCTGACCTAGACTCGTGGTAGCAGTCAGTTACACTAGGTATGTAGAGGAATCATACATAGTACTGTTGAAAATTTGATGAATATCAGAGCATCAGAGCTAATTCCTGCATCTTCCAACATTTCTCTCCTGCTAGAGGACAGGGGTGGGCTATTTTTGCCGCTACCACAAAGAATCATCTCAGAGTATATAGGAGTCCATTGAACTTGGTTAACTGATACCAGACTCTAAGAGCATATGAAAATAAATTAGCCTAGTCATGACAGAAACAAGTCTTGCAGGAGGGGCAGTAACTGGGCTAACATAAAAAGAACCCTAAAAGGATCAGGGCTTGAGACTGGAGTGTAAGAATTATAGTAGAGTAAAATGATGTCATTGATACAAGCAGAAATCTGAAAAATGAAGCTTCAGATATACCTGGTGATCCTGAGACAGCCTAAGTGCCTACAGAAGCACTGAGGCACAGACAACTGGTGGGTATGGAGAACCTTTTATCTGGGCTAAGGTAAGACTGTTAGCTTTTGGCCCAAAGTTGTGAAAAATCATGTGAAGGTTAGATGTGTCAAATCCTGAGGGTAGATATTTGTTGCCATTAAAATGAACAACAGGGATATTGCACAAGGAGCTAAGAGACAAGGCAATAGGCTGCCCCAAAGCCTGATGCTTAAAATGGGTGACAATTGCAAGTAGCCATTGATTAGAGTGACAGATGAGATATTTAGGAGATAGAGAGTCCTGAATATGTGCTCTACTGGAACCAGAGGGCAAAGGGATTCTGGGGCAGAGGAGATAGATACAGAGATCAAAGTATACACCAAGGACAAATCTTGGTACAGAAGACCCGCCTCCTTGTATGAACTTTAGCATTTATCTCTTAACTGACCTCAATATATGGCTGATGTTTACAGTACTAAGCAAACTAGGCATGTGCAGTTTATTCTGCAGAGGCAAGGAAAAACCTGCCAGTTCTTACCATCTCAGTTGCTGGTACAGCAAAGTGATTTGCTTGAGGCCAGAGAGAAATTACATCAGGGAGAAAAGGGTCACTGGTTTTTATTAAATGTATACACCACACCTAAGATGGAATCTTAATAATTTTTGTACTAAAAAGACATCTGTATGTATGTTGTTTGCATATACATGTGTATGTATACGTGTGAGTGTGCATGTATGTATGTGTTGTTTATGTTTGTACATGTGCATGCACATGTGCATATGCATGTGTGTGTTTGCATTTTTTGAATATTCTGTAGGTAGAACTAAGTTTTTATATATTTTTCTTTAATAAATTTGATTTCTCCCTCTTTTAGTATTTTATTGCCCCACCACTGAAAATTTTGATGATTCTTCTTAACAGTGTTATCACTTTTGTTTTAAAGACAATTGAGTCTTGCATATGAATTTTATACATCGTCTTCTGACTGAGTTATCTTATTTGTGAGGAGTTTTTCCTGAGTCTCTAAAGAATTGTCAATCAACTCTCTTGTGTATACTGATAACTTGTTTTCCAAATAGTATGCCTCTAAATATCTTTCTTCTCTAATTTCACTGGATAATTATCTAGTATGTGACATAATCACTTTATACAATGTGACCAAGTATGCATGAACACTTTTGTAAAATGCTTATGTACAATTTATGGGAAAGCATAAATCATTCTTATTAGTTTTGATAATAAGAAAATATGCCATTAGATATCAAAATATCCTTTTATTCTGAAAGAAACCTCATTTGTTCATGGATCACTGGTTTATGAACTTCATTATGTAATACTTCATTTAAGGTTTTCAATTGAAATGTTTAAATAGCACATGCCTCATCTTTTAAAAACATGACTGTATTTGGTTTTGGTATCAATGCTGCATTTGATAAATAATGTGAAAATCCCTTCTTTTTATATAGTCTCTAGAATGATTGAAATGGTACTGAATTTAAATGGTTATTTTGTCTTTTAGGATAAAAGATATAATTTGACTTTCTACTATCTATTTGTTAATTATATTTATCTAGGAATAAAAGCACTTCCCTGAATTTCACATTTATTACCCTAGAGCTAACTAGGTGTTTCTTGCAAATGTTTTTAATGTGCCCTCCCTCAAGTGCCTCTTCAATTCCTGATATTCATTTTAAACATTATATTTTATGATCTTTCCTGATTTTTGACTTTCATTAAAATGGGTAGTCATTCCAGGAAACCGATGGATATCCTGGGGAAAAAATCAACTGGAATAAAGTGAAGCTCATGGAGACTTTGTTTCATTTAAGGAGATAGGGATGAAAGGTGACGTCTGAACATAGAATAGAAAGGACCAAACAGTTTAGAGTCAAAGGGAACCATAAGAAGGAAAACTATACCCAAGCCAGAGGAAGATAATCTAGAGGAGCTGTGGACTATGGGCAAAGCATTCTGCAGGGCTAGTCAGGTTAGGGACTGAAACACAGGGTGAGGGTAAACTTTGCTCTATATTTTTCACTAAAGTAGCAGAGAAATTTGAATGTAGGGATTCATGGTCAGATGCAGTTTGTAGGTAGTTCCTTCATTCCTCTGGTCTGCCAAAGTGACGTGTCAAAAATAGAGAGACAAGGCGAGACTGGGAGGCTTGCAGCATTTAGTTGAAAGTTGACAGTGGTCAAGTGAAGGTTGGCAGCCATAGTATGGAGGAGTGCTTTGGTCTGGAAATGAAACAATGGTAAAAATAATAGAATTCCTTGGTTATTTTATCAAATTGGGGGAGAGGCTTTATATACTGTACATGTATGCTTTACTTGCATGTGTATATGTATATCACATTGGTACCCAGTGCCTACTGAGGCCCAAAGACAGCCTTGGATGCTTTACAACTGGAATTACAAATGGTTGTAAATTGCTATATAGATGCTACAAGTTAAACCTAGGTTACTTTTTTTTTCAACCTTTAATCAATACCTTTCACATACCTTGACATTTAATTACATTTTTATTGGATATTTTATTTCTTTACATTTCAGATGTTATCCCCTTTCCCCATTTCACCTCCCTAGAACCTCCTATCACATCCCCCACCACCTTTTTACTTTTATACCATTTTAATTACATGCACATATTAAGGACAGTTCTAGGTTGAGGGTCTAGCAATACAATAAACACAAAAAGTCAAGGAAGAATCAAGGCACTAAACCCAATTACAGGAACACTCCCATGATCACTGTTTCTAAGGAGTTATCAGGATGACCAAAATATCTGAGCCTACTTCTCTGTCCAAGCCCAAAGTCATTTTCATATCTGAAGTCTACTTCCTTGTTCTAGCCTAAAATTTAGATTCCTGTCTGAAATTAGTTTTGTTCTAACCTAATGTCATATTCCTGCCAAGCAGCCCATTTCCTTGTCCTTGGCCCATGACAGATTCTTGCCAAGCAGCCCCAAAGGCTCTCCACCTCTACCCCTTTTTTTATTTCATTAACAAGACTGAGTCTGTCTTAGGTCATTCTAACAGGAATGCCTTTCTTACCTGTCATGGAATATGCATTATCCAAAGCAATGCACGTATGTCTTAGGTTGATAAGGCTCTGTACAGAATCTTACCCGTCCTTGGCTTGCCAGCCTGTTAATTTAATAACTCTGTCTGGGGGTACATTTTCTGGTTTAAGCCATGTACTTTGGCTGCCAAAATGCTGATGTTGTTAAAGAAAAGGCTTAACATGATGGGCAGGAATAAAATTATTCCCAGGACAAAAAGGGGCTAGCATGATCAAGCAATATATACCATTCTTGAGGCTTGACCAAAATAGAATTACTGATCTCAGGCCATGGGTGATTTTATCTGCAGTGTCTACTTCATCAATGCTCAGCACAACAGCATTCTTGCAATTCATAAGCTCACTATGTAATGTTAAAATGTCCCAAGAGGTGTTATAATTATGCCAAATACACTGTAAGTGTTTTTAAACTTCTTCCTAATTATAATGAATACCACTGTAAATTTTAGAACTAACATTAATCCAATGGTATTTGGCATGACACTTGAGATGGCTCCTTACCCTTAAATTCTGAACCTTCTTCCAATTATTTGAATAGGATAAAGAGCATCAATCCCAATCCATTCTTCCAAATGCTTATTTAAATCCTCTTGTATATTCAACACATTAGTAACATTTTTTGCTAAATGATTAACAAAAGTAGCTGTCTTAACTTCTTGTGTCACAACAATTGCAGAAACAGTGGTGCTAGCAATAAATGTAATTAAAGCTGTTATACCAGCAATAGTCAAGCCCACTATCCTCTTGATTCTTCTTAAAGCTTGACTCATTTCTTCCATTACTTGCAAGCTATTTTTATAATACCAAGGTTCTGTGATACTCAGGAAAATAAAACAAAAGCTGGTTGATAGACATCCATAACTGACATGCTGGATTTCAAAACACAAACACAATTAGAAGGTGTACAATCAATGCAACTTATATTTAATACTGTAGAACAAGGTTTCTTATAAGAGCAGAAAGTATTCTAAACTACTCAGCCATCTCTGGACTCAAATTCACTAGGTAGCTGAGGATGGCCTCGAACATCATCTTGCCATACCTCCAAATTGCTGAAATTTTAGGCATGCACCACCATAACTTCCTAGAACTTCCAATTGTGTTGGCACCTCCTGTGGGCCAGCTTTCTCAAAAGACTGATTGTAACTGAGTGTAGATTACTTGTTAGCAGGAAGAATAATTTTGACCATATTCTAAAAGTAGATATGAGCCCTGAGATAGTTTAAGCAGCATCAGATTTGTATTTTGCATATCAAGGTGAATGGCCATGCTTAGTAAAGTCAAAACAAAAGGCTAAATCAGAAAGCCTTTTACTTACTTCTAGACCCTTACCCCACATGCAGTGGCAAGGGTGTTGTGTTAACTGCCATGAGAACAAGATATATTTGTGTTTTGGTCTTAGGAAAGTTCTTCATTTGTAGATACTTCCTAAGGTAGCAGTATAGGAGTGGAAGAGACATCAAATACAAGCTTCCCACATAATTTCCACTAACTTCTATTGGCATCATGAAGAAGCTGGAAAACTTAGCATCTACCTGGATACCATATTGTGTGACCAAAGATACAAAGAGCAGACAGTGAGAGAAGCCTTAGAAGTCTTGGCTTCAAAGATTCCTTTTAAAATAACATATTGTGGCTTTTGATGTGTGGCAGATGTACAAACTAATATGTATCTTTGTGAGCTCTGATGTGAAGTGCAGATTTCTGGACTTGATGTAGTTGTGGCGCTAATGAGTTCACAGCAGCTGCCTTTACTTATACAATATCTAAACAAGATCAATATAGGCTAAATTCTAGAATAGATAAGGGTGCATACTCTCCAGACCCCATTAGTTACAGATAGCTGCCAAGGGAAAGAAAATCATTCTTTTCTAGTTTTGAATGTGTGGCTCCTTACAATTTCCCATGCTCTGGAGGATGGTACCACACCCATATATGTATGGGGAGAACTAATTGGGCTAAATGAGTTGTGAAAACATAAAAATAGAGACATAGCAGAACATGAAGTTGAGAGGGGACTGACTTGGGAGTGGAAGTTGGTAAAGAAAATGGACAGGTGTTAGTATGATAAATTTTTATTGTATACATGTATAAAATTATCAAGAATAAAAATGAAAATTGTAAAAACAAAACAAACTCAGTTATTTGTGAAAATAAACAACATAGTTTAAAATAAAGAACATGATACAAATATTATTTAGAATTGCTTTAAAAATTAAAATATATGCCAGTTGTATAAGGACTACATACATATTGGGGTATAAGAATTATATGTGTGTGACTGTAAGGTCTAGAAGTATATCATTTATTTGCATGCTTAGTTACGTATGGTTCTAATACAGAAACCCACATTTGTGTTAAAAGTAAGGTATTAAAGAGTATCAGGTGATTGAACTTACCACCCTGACATGTTTTTTTAGCCCTATTTAGATTGTAGTTCATTATTCAAAAAATGAAATCACACTTCTGAGCTAAATCCAAAAACATCTACTGTCTGTTAATCTATGCATTAATTTCTGGTCTCCATTTATTTGCTTGCTTTGGGTTGAGTCCTTGCTGTTGACCAGGACCATGGTATTTTGATAACCAGAGCATTGCAGTAGATTTTGAGGTCATGTAATGTGCATGGGTCTTCCAGGTTTGTTTCTTTTGTCCAAATTTTGTTAGCTAGCCAGAGTAAATTTGTAAAGCCACCTTAATTTGTAAAATAAAGGCTAGAGCTGATGATTAGGTAGTAGAAAAAGAGGTGGAGAGAAAAAATAGGAGGAGGAAGGAACAGAGAAGAAGGGACAGGAGGGGAATCAAGATGGCAAGAGATGTTACCCTCCTGTCTCTAGCAGTTATTCATATCAAGGTTAGATAATTTGGGTTAACAAATCTAATGTGTGGGCATCTTGTGTATTGAGTATTTGCTGATATATAAATCTATTTGATTAATCTTAAACATTAAAAGTCTTATTTCTACCAGGTACTGGGAATTGTTATACCTACCACATGGTAGTGGCAGAGTTGGCCCGTAAGCCATGCTTAGAGCCATGGACTCCACAGAGCTGACCGGTGGAGGCAACAGCCATCCCAATGTCTTTTGGGTTTCAAGCTGGTGTTCCTGGCCAGCTGGTGCCTCCAAAAGTGTGGAAACTTAGAGTGGGAACATGGCCGACAGACCTGGAGCTAGCCGGACCTGCTGCCTTTTCTAATACCTCCCGCAACACTATGAATTTTAAGAATACTATTTCTAATTCTCAACATAAGTCATTGTGATTATTTTGGGATTATAAAGAAACTATAGATCACTTGGGATATTAGAGAAATTCTAGTAATCATTCCTCTTCCAGGCTGTAGATGCAGGTTATCTTTTCATTCACGACCAATTCACATGATTCACAATTGACATAAACACTAGAAGTATTTCATATGCATGAACAAATTGTCTAAATGCAAACCAAATAATGACACACAGCAGCAGCATTAGACTGTTGTTAAAGAATAAATTCAATCAAAGAGCTATCACTCATCCCAAATCCAAGTCATTTCATGGGGGTCCACTTATGTAGGAATTGGGGATACTTTGAACACAACTGAAGGTCTAGAGGACCCCTTTGTGATGGAAGAATTTTTTCACATTCCAAGTGAGCTCTAGAACCGCATTTCCTAGAATCTCCTTTTCCAATTGGCTCTTACCTTGTGTTGATAATAGTGAAAGGAGTAAAGCGGAGCCTCTTTCTATGCTCTGGACATTACTATGGGGCACAGGTTCTGTGGACACTATTCACACACGTGTCTTATAGATTCAGAATGGAGCTGGCCTAACTCATCACCAGGCATTTCCTTCAACTTTTGAGTCTTCATCTAGGTATATGTAAAATTTCTTGACAAAGTTCCTTGTAGGTCACTGAATCATTGAATGTGGTGGTGTGTCCTTGTGCATCTCAGTTCAGCCTCATGAATCCCCTATCCATGGATTCAGTTCTGATTTTCAAAGCTAGAAAGTTCTAGCTTTCATCTCTAGCTATAGTTAGTCATCATGGGAGGAGCTGTGCATGGACCTTGTAACTAGCTTTCCTAATGATAAGGTGCTGAATCCAAGGGAGGCTTCCTCATTATCTACCTCTTTCTGTTGTCCCAATTCTCTGATCGAATTTGAATAGTGCAAGGTGCATGACTCACAAGTGTTATAAAATTAAAACAAAATATGACTTCGTATTTTAAGAATGTAGTTTATATCTGTCCATAGCTTATAAAGAGTTAACTGAAAAAAATAAATAAATCACTTTATAAACATGTGTGTTGTTTCTGATAGAAATTGATGCACACATTCCTAAAAATGGCTATGCTATTTGAAATCATGGGAAAGAAGGACTAATGGCAAAATGGAGTTAAAGGTGTAATAAGCAGACCCTTTACACTGATACGTTTATGATACAAACTTAAAATGATAGCATTCTTCAGTATTTGTAAATTGGTTAGGAAACACAATAAATGAGTCTTACTTTTTTTTAAAAGACCTGGCTTAGGGTTTGCTTGTGAATTGGGGTATCTACAGAGCTAAAGCTCTGGTGTTATTCGGAAGTATCAGAAGGTGACTTACGATATGACTTGCACACTGCGAGGTTAAATGCTCCTATCTATAGAGTCCAGGGAGGTTAGCGATATGATCACAGAGAACAGGAAAGAGGTCACTGCTATAACTCAGGTGAAAAATTGTGCTCATTTGCTTCATCTTGGTAACCATGGAGGAGGGTAGAGGTGAGGAGCAGTGGGGAGATGATGTGTGAGTTTCATGACAGAATTGGCTGATGCATTTGGTGTGTACTCTGAGATATAGGCAGGGCTGAAACATGAATAACAGATAACACTGGCAGATTTTAAATGACTTTGCATTGCTTAATCTCTAACAGAGCACACTGTACGCAGAAGGAGTGATGTGAGTAAATTATGATCTCTGATATGGAGGCTATAACATGGCAACATGGCTGAATATGAAAATGTACCATGGAGGCAGTCAGACCCATTCTTTAAATATCCAGTGTCTAGATAAACTTAGAAAACTAATTTCATTTTTCTGAGCCCTGTCTTCATCTGGATAACAAATTATTGTAATCTTCTACCATGTGTGTTTTTGACATTTGTTAAAGGAAGTACTTTGCAAAGCACCAAAATCTATACTCTACCCATTGCAAACACCAGATCAAACATTACGCTGAGAATAGAGAGTTCCAAATAATAATAATAATAATAATAATAATAATAATAATAATAATACCCACCAAGCTAACAGCCATAAAATGTATGCAGAGGACCTGGTGCCTTATATAGGCAGCAAGTGTGTCTATGACTATTTTGAATGCCCTTGTGATTCTTTTTCCTTCTAGTGGGTTCATTGTTCAGCCTCAGTCTGAAGGCTTTTTGCCTTGTCTTATTGTATATATATTTTTTATCATTTGGCTACTCTTTTCTGAAGAGGAAACAATGGGAGAGTGGATCTGGAAGAGTTGAGGGGAGTGGAGGGGGGAATTTGTAGACTGGATGTATTGTATGAGAGAAGAATCTGTTTTCAAAAAAAATAGCTAAACCGTAGGAAAAAACTAGAGAGATCTATATATGTTGTGGGCCCTTCGGGAAAATACCTATTACTATTATCCTGCTAAATGAACGTAGAATTAAATGACATTAAATAACATTCTTCTATACCCATAGATCAGTGCATGTCAGCACTTATCAAAGAAGCTTCTTTTTATAGTCGATGGGAATTAACACTGAGACACAACTGGATATTGTGCAGACCATGCAGAAACTTTGGAGCATTCAGTCCAAATGGTATATCCTTAGCAAATCCAAACGCTAAAGGCTCAAGAATCTATGTGGAAGAGAAGGTGGAAAGAATGTAAAAACCAGAGATGGTAAATAACTCCAATGAAACAGTCTTCCATATACAATAAGACTGATACACATATGAACTGACAGAGACTGACAATAAGGACAATACCTGCAGAAGTCCATACCATACAAAATTCCAGCACTGAGAAGGGGAAATAGACAAAAATTCCCACACCTAACCAAGAGGCTATTTGTAATTGATAGCTCCAAGGGAAGGGAAAATCAGTTTTCTTTTATAAAGTAACACTGGGCGTGTCAGGCACAATTGAGGATATGTTTAGGAGCATTTAGGCAATACAAAACAGACTGTTCTCACTCTCTTTGCTTATGGTTTGGTGTTTTGTTTTGTATGCCTTTTGTTTTGCTTCTGCTTCAGAAAGAGTGCAATCAAGAGCAAGTGGGAGAAAGGAAAGGGAGAGAGAGAGGGAGAGAGAGAGAGAGAGAGAGAGAGAGAGAGAGAGAGAGAGAGAGAGAAAATTAGGTGAGAGGGAGTTAGATATAATATGGGAGGACTTAGGGGGAGTGGAAATAATGTGATCAAAGTGTATTGTATACAAATTTAAAAATAATTAATTAAAATGTAATAAAAATGACTACAGTCATTATGTCTAGAGCAGAATCTGTCAGCCAAGGAGAGTCCTGCTTTACTGATAACTTGGGTTGAGCAAGGTCTCAAAACGGTGGGCATCCAGCCCTTCCTCAGACATTACATGAGTCAGTTTTCCTTCAGCCTCAGCTCTACCTTTTGTAAGTGGTCTACTCATCTGTAACTTAGAAGGACATGATGGGTATAAAATAAACTCTACCTCATTCCAAACATCTGACATATCAGTCCCACTGGAAGCTAGTTTGCTCTTAAATCAAATGAACAAATTAGGCACTAGTCAGAGGGATTTTATGTGGTTCAATGAGGGGGGACATCTTGAAACAGTATTTTAAAATCTGCTCATTGTTAATTTTTTCTCAAAGACCATTGTTCACAATTGCTAATGGTTCCTGCTTGCTAGTCCCCAGAGCAACAGCCTTGCAAGTGTGGAAAGAAATAATACTAAGCAAGATTGGCTATCTGACTTTAGTACATTAATTTCCAGCATCTGCCAACAGCCTAGCAACCACCAAGTGTCTGTCCTTGTGTTTACTTTTCCTTTATTCTAGTGTGACCTACTCACTAAAACTCGTGTTCCATCCTGCTTGAGGGAAAGGAGGGTTTGATGCCTCAGTGTGCTGACGTAGACACTTCTCAGCCCACTTTCCATGAGAAAAGTACATCCTGTCATGGAGATGAGCATTCATCACCAGTCTTACCCAGAATGAGTCCTGTCATGTGTCCTCTTCATGCATCTATTATGCATTCCGATTTCGAAAGTTATCTCCAAGTGGTCCTGGGAGTATGAATCAATAAGTACCTCAGATAACCATACCTCCATCTTTAACTTCTATTGTGATTCAGTCATGAAGCCAGGAAGGTTGGCTATTCTCAGTTACCTTAATTAGTTCTGTCAAGCTGAAGTCAAGAGAAGAGGATTCTGCCTAGGGACATTTACTTATCTGCAACCAGCATTAGGGTCATCAAATATTTTTACATTCCTCCTCTTTTTTCTCCTCTTTCACCTCCCTTCCTCTTCCTCTTTCTCTTCCTCCTCTTCCTTCACCTCCCTTTCTCTTCCTCCTCCTTCTCCTTTCTCTTCTCTTCTCCTCCTCCTCCTCCTCCTCTACCTCCCTTCCTCCTCCTTCACTTCCCTTTCTCTTCCTTTTCCTCCTCCTCCTTTTTCCTCCTCCTCTTCCTCCTCCTTCTCCTCATCTTCCTCTTCCTCTTCCTCCTCTGGTCATTTATCTTTCTTAAATATTTTTTGAATTCTATACATAAGTACTGTATTTAAAGGTTTTTTTTTCCTCTCTTTTCCAGTTTCTCAGTTTCTCCTATGTGTTTGTGTGTCAAATTAACAAGGGGTCAATTGTACTGGCTAGTTTTGTGTGTCAACTTGACATAAGCTGGAGGTATCACAGAGAAAGGAGCCCTCTGTTGAGGAAATGCCTCCATGAGATCCAGCTGTAAGGCATTTTTTCAATTAGTGATCAAGGGTGGGAGGGGCCCATTGTGGGCGGTGCTATCCCTGGACGGGTAGTCTTGAGTTCTGTAAGAAAGCAAACTCAGCTAGCCAGGGGAAACAAGCCAGTAAGTAACATCCCTCCATGGCCTCTGCATCAGCTCCTGCTTCCTGACCTGCTTGAGTTCCAGTTCTGACCTCCTTTGGTGATGAACAGCAGTGTGGAAATGTAAGCCGAATAAATCCTTTCCTCTTCAACCTGCTTCTTGGTCATAATGTTTGTGCAGGAATAGAAACCCTGACTAAGACAAGGGGTAAGAGTTAAACTTACCTGTGGGTATAAGGATAAGTATTTTGAATATTTAGAAATTATATAGGTTCAAGAAAATGACAATAATAAATTTTCTTCTAGGATTCATGACCTCACTGACCACAGTAGCTGGGAAGGTTTACAGTACTGAACAGGAATTCTTGTCTTAAATCAAATTAAATAACTTTTGGTTATTCTCAAGATAAAAATGCCACTACTGCCCCATTGTGGATACCTTTCTGAGCCAATACTCTTGTAGCTCTTAGGCTTTGAAGTTGGGTAGGACTATTGATTGCTTTTCTTTCTTGGCAGTCTGCATGACACCTGATATTGTGAGGCTTAGTCCTCAGAAATGAGGCTTCCAAATCAATTCCAGCTCCATTCCTCTAAGAGCTGACATGCCTGACATGTATGAGGTTTACAGCAAGAGGGTCTTATCTTCCAGTTCTGGGAGGCAACCAAGGACAATGACAATAGCCTGTATGACTTGAGGAGTCTCTTGGACTTTCCTGACCAACACCTTGAAGGGAGGCTTCTCATGCCTGGCACCAGGAATTTTATTAGATCATTTGTGGCTCTTGGGATGAGCGTTTTCACCCTTTGGGGCATAATTCCTTTTACACTACACCCCCCGTATCTCTATCTCTATCTCTATCTCTATCTCTATCTCTATCTCTATCTCTATCTCTATCTCTATCTCTATCTCTATCTCTATCTCTATCTCTATCTCTATCATCTCTATCTCTATCTCTATCTCTATCTCTATCTCTATCTCTATCTCTATCTCTATCTCTATCTCTATCTCTATCTCTATCTCTATCTCTATCTCTATCTCTATCTCTATCTCTAGCTATCTATCTTATAAAATAAAGTCTCCCTAAGGCATTGTCAAAGATTGCCATTGTTGTTTATCTTTCTTCCCTCTCCTTCTATATCACTGGCTGTCCTCCTTTCCAGCTACCACTCTTGCCTGCTTTCAACATTTCCACACTTGTGGTACCCACAGCCTGTTATTGCCCTTTCTAGAGCTTGTCCTCCACTCACGATTTCCTTTTACTTTCCTGGCTTCTGTGCTGGCGTATATAACTTCAGGTTATATGTGCAGGTTATATACTCTCATCTAAACGTTTGGAGCTAGGATCAACAAATGAATATTCAATATGTATTTGTCTGGCTCTGAGTTACCTCTCTCAATGTAATAACTTTGACTTCTAACTCATCATCTTCTGTGACTATGGTGCCTCTTTGGTTGGTAACCACATTTGGGCTTTGCACATATTTGAACATGGAAGCTCTCCATGCACGTACAAGTGTCAGAAAAGACTGGAGCATAAATATCTCAATGTCAGGCAATATGTCTCAGTCATCTCTATGTGGGTCTGAAAGTAACACAAAATAGATAAGAGACAGTAAATAATTGTTGAGGTGAAATCTAAGAGTGAGCAGAAAAAATTCTTTTTTTTTATTGGATATTATATTTACATTTCAGATATTATCCTCTTATTCCATTTTCCCCCTCCCGCCCAGGAACCCCCTATAACATCCCCCCTCCTCCTACTTCTATGAGGATGTGCCTCCACTTATCCCTCACTCTCACCTCCCCACCCTCGAATTCCTTCACACTTGATGTCCAACCTTCATGGGACCAAGGATCTCCTCTCCTACCTATGCCTCACAAGGGCATCCTCCCGTACATATACAGCTGGAGTCATGGGTTTCTCCCTGTGTGCTCCCAGGCTGGTGGTTTAGACCCTGGGAGCTCTGGTTGGTTGATATTGTTGCTCTCCTCATGGGGCCACAAACCCTTTCAGCTCCTTCAGTCTTCTCTCTAACTCCTCCATTGGAAACCCCTTGATCAGATCAATGGTTATCTGTAAGCATCTGCCTCTGAATATGTCAGACTCTGGCAGACCTCTAAGGAGACAGCTGTATCAGGCTCTTGTCAGCATGCACTTCCTGACATCCGCATCAGCATCTACCTTTGGTGACTGCACATGGGATGGATACCCAGGTGGAATAGTCTCCAGACAGCCCCTCCTTCAGTTTCTGTCCCACACTTTGTCTCCATATTTGCTCCCTTGAGTATTTTGTTACTCTTTCACTCAAGGGAGCAAATATGGAGAGTCTAGATTCTTAAGTGACATTATATCTGCACCTCATTCTATTGAAATATGACCAAGACCAAATGTCAAGATCAGCTTGTGAGAGGGAGTAGGAAAGATGACGCACTTCTTGAAGAGGTATGCTAGTTGACGCTTAAGCAACAAGCATCATAATTGTTTGATGCTGGGACTCTTGGCTTGTTCAAGGATCCCATATACGGAACTGACAGCAGAGGAATGGAGTGTTTCCTGAGGGTCAGCCAATGCAGGATAAGAAGACATGGCTTTTCAAAAAAGCATAGAAAAACTGATGTCCACTGTTAGCAGCCCATCAGCCTCACCTTGCCACAGTAGTTGGTCACTCTTCTTTCTGCCTCCTTAAGCAAAATCAGGTGCTATGCTGGGGAAAGAAGTTCAAGCCCACGTTTCTACTCTCTCTTCTGTGTTTCACTTAACAAGTTCAGCAGCAGTTAGCTTTCAGAGGTCATGGGTGTCATGGTAGGGCTATAGAGACCCTAGGATTCGATATGACATAGAGGTGTGGAAATTGTCGGGATTAGGATCAAATTGACTATAATAGTGTAAGGATGTGAAGTGTGCTTGGTGAGTCCATCACTTTGTGTTCATTAAAATTTTAAAGCTGATAAACTCTAGATCATTAACGTAATAAGTGAGATTCATTATACATAACAAATTGATACTGTTGCATATTTGATGCATATTGAATCTGGCTTGCCCTCATTTTCTATCAAGACCCCAAAATAGTGATTGTCTCTGAGCAATTCATTAAACTTCAAAAGTCAATGAATAATGAATAGGAAATCCATTTGTTCATTAACTTTTGAAATGAAAAAATTGTATATCTCCCTCTCTGGTTTGTCTTGAATTATTTTGGCCTTGAAGCAATTTAGTGGGTCTGTGACCAACTCCCTAGGGCTATTTTTGTTCCAGGAACCCCAATTTCTTAGAAGGGATGTAAACATGTCTCTGCTCTTTCAGGAAGACTTGTTTTGGACCAGGTGGTTAATTATTGAGTTTTCATCTGAATGCATTTCTCTTTGATGAGACTCAGGGGGTGGTCTTTTGCAC
This sequence comes from Rhabdomys pumilio, assembly GCA_030674055.1. NCBI lineage: Eukaryota > Metazoa > Chordata > Mammalia > Rodentia > Muridae > Rhabdomys > Rhabdomys pumilio. Next base: position 30,223,301 of record JANHMN010000012.1, read on the forward strand.
CACTGAAGACTTTGGAGGATTTCAGTGGAGGCAAATCATGTTTATAGTGGCCACTTGCTGTTTTAGGTTCTCCAAAGACAGGAAACTCCAAGTTAATATGGAGCAGGAACAGTCAACAAAAACTCAACCTGGATCTCCTCGGTGGACCTGTGAGCCCTTTTAATATTTAATTCTACATCAAATGCTGCAATTACTCTGACACATTTTCTTTAATTAACTACTCCCTCCACCTATGTATATACTGGTTGAGCCAACCATCCATATACTCATTCATTAGTGATAATGTCCTCTTTGAGTAATTTTTGAAACAGCAATTATAAGCAAGATTCTCAGAGCTATATATAAGGCTGACATAGACTCTATCCCAATGAACCCATTTACATTCCATTGGGAACAAGTAACCAAAGCAATAAGCCAAACAACTTTACATAATGATAGGTACAGTGAAGAACATGCATGGGCCTCTCAAAGTTTCAGGGGACGACAGCTCATATGCTGCAGAGTGCTCTGTGGAGTACCAGAAACCCAGCTTCCTTAAGGAAAATGCTCAAACCCTCATCTTCCTTCTTTAGCCTAGTTCAAAGGAAGTTTTAAAAAAACGGCAGAAAATGAAAGTGAGGAGAACAGTAAAAAGTTGCTGAGGAGGTAAGAAAGAAGATGAGAGGACTAACTGGGGGGTGGGTGATCTCTTGTGGTTAAGCATTTAGTAAACCATCTCTTATACCTTTTTCAAATAAAGAAGAAACTGAATCTCAGAGAAGTTGATTCTTCAAGACTGAATATGTAGGAAGGAAGCAACACTGGTGTTTATGGAATGTGGAGGTAGGAAGGGCAAGAGATAAAGGAAAGGTTTGAGAAGGATGTGGGCCAGCAAATGAATACACAACAAGATGAGGACAGCAACAAGATGCTTCTTCCCAGCTGTCAAATAAGATCTGACAGCTTTAAGGAAATGATTCTCCCTGTAACTCAAGGGAGTCCGAACTTGTGTTCTTCCAGATGAGGCAGTCAAGTGAATAATTTGAGCTTAGAATTGTTTAATCTTGAGCCTCTGGCCACATGTCTGGCCCTTGACTGTAAATAATAATAATTTAAGAAAAAACCCCAAGTGTTATACTAAGACTGTGATTTCATAATAATTTGCTACTCAGCATCAGAAATGTATTCACCATTCTATTGAAGCCCTTCCTTTGTGGTGTGGTAGGGTATGCATGCCTACTTCCCACCATAGCTGAGAAAGATGAGAGCTAAAATTCCACTGCAGAGAGAAGACACTGTTTCACTGAACACAGTGGGGGTAGTTTCCATCTTCAGAATAGATGAATTCCACAAATTATGACATGACCCAGTACTCAAACACAATTATGACCAGTCAGTTGGAGAGTGATTTAAGAACACAGATGTCTTTAGAACAGCTGACATGCTTGTAGCAAGACACTAACTTTCCCTGATTCTCAGGTTCCTCATGTGTCTGAAACAGAAAGAAGGGCGACAACAGAATATTGTTTTCTATGTCCATTGTAAAAGTTATCCCAAAGTGGGTAACCACAACGTACGCTAGGTTTCTTACATTCTTATCAGTTAGGAGCTGCCTGTGAGCCTCCCTGGGCTCTCATTAAGATGTGGGTGCAGGTAGGCCTCCACTGACTGGCATCAGGATGTGGGTTGGGATACTCTAGACCAGTAGTTCTCAACCTGTGGGTCACACCTCCTACAGGGGTTGTATATCATTTAACCTTCATATCAGATATTTGTACTACAATTTGTAACAGTAGCTGAATTACAGTTGTGAAGTAGCAATTAAATAATTTTTATGGTTAAATAATTTTTTATGGTTGGGATCATCACAACATAAGGAACTGTATTAAAGCGATGCTGCAGTAAGAAGGTTGAGAACCATTGCTCTAGAGTCTACAGTAAATCTTCCTTCTTTAAGAGCCTTTTTACAGCTTTGGAAAACTGAAAAAAAAATTCTATGGTCGCCTCTAGCACCTTCAAAGCAAATATCAATGGCCAAAGTCTTTACACATCCTCTCTCAGAACTTGAACCATGGTTGTTGCCTCTCTCCAATTCTCTATTCTACCTTTAAGAACTCCTGCTGCCACTGGGCCCCCAGCAGTGATGTTTGTTCAACACCACTTTGCCTACATCTTACTTCCCTTTGCAGATAATGCGACTAATTCCTGGGTTTCAGGGTTGATATATAGCCATCTTCTTGGGGCAGTCACATGCCTTGCAAGATCCAATCATATATTAAAAATGAAAATGGCTTGTCATGTGTTTGCCACATATCACAGGCTGAATAAATTGTAGCAGTCATAACAGCTCCTTGCTTTAAACTGTGGTTCTCATAATGAACTTGGGAAGTGGGCTAGGTTAGTATAACCACTCATTTTCCTAGAGAATAAATTGAAGCCCAGAGAAGTGCAGAATCTTGCTTAAGGTCACCAGCAAATGGAGAAACTACTTTTGGACCTGCCAATAAATCTTGCCTTATGATTGTGGGATAGGATCAAAGGAAAGCTCTGTATGACAAAGCAGTTCCTGGATTTTAAGAAGAGACTGCAAAGGCCCCAGCCATGCCTCTCTGCTGGGCTATGCCAGAACTCTAATGGAAAGCATTAGTCAAATTGGAAACAGGCTGTTCTCATTAACCACGGAGAAAACCCTATTTCACGCCCAGATGGAAAATATCCCATTATTCTCACTGGGTTGTGCTCCTCCTGGCTGCAGTCTCTGGGATGCATAATTTTTTCTACAACCCTTACCTTGGGGGATGTCTGTGCCCACTACCAAAGGCACCTAGTTGAAGGTTAGGAGCACTTTGAGGGTTCACGGAGGCCTGAGCTTCTCCAGGCACTTGTCTGAGCTGACAGTAAATACTTAGAAGCATTTGGAACAAGAGTGAAAAGCTCATATCTGGAATGCAGGCACTGGAATTTGCTGACTGCGGGATACATGGAGACACCTTTATTACAATAGACTATAAAGGAGAGATGGTAAGGAAGGATCATTGAGACTTTCAGGAAGTACTTCCTAAGTGCCCCTAAAGGAGCCAAGTGCAGAGCTGTGGAGACGCTGGCACGAAATCTTGTGTCTGAGGACCTTCTAGGCCAGGGTACTGACAGTTGTACACATAGGAGTGCCCTCTGCTGTGTCTGGAAAGAAGTCCAGATGATATCAGTCCCCCTTGTAGAGGCCAGGGAGTGGAAGCATAGAAATGCAAGAAAGCAGACTGGCTTGCACCCAGAAGAGGCAATTCTAGCAGATTTACCAACACTTTCTACTAGTTTCCAATGCCACTTATAGTAGGTATATGCAGCCCTGGGGAGAAGGGAGGACTGGGAACATGTTATGGGCAATCATTTTACAACCTAGAATGATTCAGCTGACCAGAACCTTCTCTATCTAATTGTTCTCTACTCCTAAGATCCTAGTGTATAGTAATGGTCTTCAACAGGTGAAATAAAATGAACCCAATTGGAAAATAACAAGGCACTGATGAGATACAAAGAATTTTGTGAAATTAGAAAGAATATAGCACTAAGATGTTGATACTGAGAGAAAACCAAAACAACTTAATTTTAGTTAAATAAAACAAAATGCATAAAGTTGGTACAGTTTTGCAGTTAGTGAAAATTATACTCATGTGTCTAAGATGCTTGTAAAGTGAGAAACCCATAAAATACTAAATATTAGGTTGCACAATGCTATTTTCACGTTAAAAGAATAATCTACAACTTTCTTGTTAAAATCTATAAAGAGAAAAGGTAAAGTTAAATAGAAAAGGTATTAAAACAACAGATAATTTTTGGCTGACAAGTGAGTATATTTTCTTCCTTTATTGATATAATTTATATGTCCTTTCAGTGAATACATATGTCTTTCTGAATGGATGAGATAAATCAGTAATGCTACGGCAATGTTTGCTGGGGTCTGTGTGTCAGTGTTTCCTTCCTATGCATCTTACTGGGTATGCACATGATATGACAAAATGAAGACCATACTTCTTTCTTCAAGGAAATAAATGGGCCCACCTCTTGGGCTTAGAACCAGGGAGAGTCAGAGTCTGATCACTGACATTTGTTCAACACTGCACAAGAGAGAGTCTACATATTATCTCAGTATTCCTGTGAGGTTAGCTTTCTTTCATTGCTGCAATAACTACCACATTTGAGACTCTCCTATGTACCAGGCCCCAATAAAAGATTATTTATAAAGAAGTCATCCAACCCCTACAATAAAATACGGTGCAATGGAGCATACAGCTGGTGCTTACAAAAGTGGCAGAATTAAAGCTACTATGTGATTGTTTACCACACAGTTGGTGCTTGAATCTTCTTGCCCTTAGTGTTCATTTGCTTCATGTCCCTCCTTTCTTTTTCTCCCATCTGTCTGTCCATCTCTCCCTTTCCTCTCTCTTCTTCCCTCTCTTCATTCTTCCCTTTTTCTCCCCTTTCCTCCCTATCTTCTTTTCTTCTCTCTCCCATTCTTTTCACCTCCTTCTCCCACTGCATCTCTCTTCTTTTCCTCCATATTTCTTTTTCTGCCTTCTTTCTTCTTTATATTTATCTGCCACACCTCTTTTCCCACACTTTGTGTTTATATGAAAAGAGGAATATATAAATTATTGGGGAAGATTATCTTTTAACCCCTTTCTTCATTTCTTGATTAGTGTTTAAGATGGGGGTAGTGTTTGCAGCAATATTTCAAGTCCCAATGTCAGAGGGGAGGTATCTGCTTTAGTGTCCTAAGGCCCTGATTAATTCCTTATATCCCTTTAGTCTTGATCTTCTGGTGTGGTGTGGACGTATCTACTTCTCTTGGTTGCTAGTGATTCCAAGGTCTTGCCTGTATGGCATTTGGTGAAGCATAGAGTTCAAGTGAGTTATTAATCCCCGCTGTGTCTGTTTGGACTCCAGTCCTTTTTTCTTGCTCTTCAAAAGCCAAAGGATAGTATTCAAGTTTTCTCCACAATGCAGCTGTGGAATGAATCCCATTCAGTTTATAAATTCCAAGATTACTCAGGCTGGCAAGGCCTCCCTCTCCCTCCTTACTTTGGAGAGCAGCATGTATATTACACCAATCTGAAAGAAAAGTAGGTTCCTGCAGAAGCATGTCAACCTCAGAGCTGAAAACTTTCCAGGAGTCAGCAGAAATGGTTTGTCTCTTCTGAAGTTTAGGCCTTGAAAACAGCTTTCCTAAAAGTTGAAATGAGCAACATGGAGCCTGTTGGTCACTCTGGCTGTTCCCTAACTGCCAACACAAGGAACCATTTAGACCTCTTGTTCTCAAAATATGACTGAGACCTCCATTCCTTATTCCTGAGAACCATATCTGTTTCATTTATTATAGCAAGATTAGCTCTGAATAAGAGGGTAAGTATATTTCCCAAAAGGAGAGATTGGAAGTAAAATAGAAGAGACAGCAGATCAGCTTTAGGCCAACAGCAGTCATCGGTACGCGTGGGGAATGTGAGGATCAAAGGCCTGATGATGCTCCAGGGGCAGGAACTGTGCCACACCTCCCCTTATGCAGCCATGTTGGACCCAGCAGATGCTGATCCCAATATTCCTAGGAAGACTATGTAGATTGTCTACTATTCAGCTATAAAGGTTACCATCTTTCTTGTGGGCATGTGCTGTACACCTCTTGAGTTTGGCTGCAACCTCTATGGCTAGCTACTTGCAGACTCCCTAAGGAAGTGACCACCCTTGCTTCTATTACCAAGCTGACAAGGCTTTTGTAAATGGGACATTGCAAGTGAACTAAAATGTGTGCTTAGCCAACATGTCAATACTGACTGCATAAATCTTTGTGACCCTAGTCAGTTCTTTTACTCCACTGAGGGAGATCTGAGGCCAAGGGGACTTCATCTGGTATCAACCAAGAGAACATCACCTTTCTATGTTGAGGGCTTCAGCTATGGTAAGAACTGTGGTTTGCCTGTATGCATTAATGTCATTTGCTGCTATAACAGTTAGGTTAAGTAATTTTAACAGTTTAAAATAATACAAATTCATTCTTAGTTCTGGAAGTCAAGGATCCAAATGGGTCAGTAGTACTATGCTCCTTTGAAAAGCCTTAAGGGAAGAATTAAACTGGAAGAATTGCTATTTCTAGTGTCTTAAGAGTTAGTTGTAATATTGGCCCATGGCTCACACCTTCCTGACATGTTTATTCCAATCTCTAATTCTTCTTGCATTCTGCATGTCCTTTGCTCTCTTACTCATAAGTGTTTGTCTTACTTATAAAGGTCAAGATAATTTATAATATAAGCTCCTCATCTCAAGATCTTTCATTCAATGAGATGTGTACCATTCCTGTGGTCATGCAAGGTAAGGTCTTCCTAGGATCTAGGAATCAACACATGGTTATCCTTGGAAGAGGCCCTCATACACCCAAAAGGAAACACTCTTGAAGTGGAAACTTAAGGGTTCTTTGGAAAGTCAGCGTGTCAGATGGAGTTTTTCTGGGGCAAACGTATGAAGGAGTGTTTTCCTGAAGCAAACACAGGTGTAAGGATGTTTTGCTAAGACAGACTCATGAAGAAACATGGCTCTGAAGCACACACAAGTGAAAGGATGTTTTGCTAAAGCAAGCACATGAAAGGACTTGTCCTGAAGGATTCTTTGCTATCTACTTGCACGTATTGGTCTGCCTTACATTGCACAGTTGTGCTCCATTTGTCAGGACTCCATAGAGAGAAATGTACCAGATAAACTTCTGGTGGTGTGCTGAGGCTCCTTGCTCCTTCTGTGGACTTGAGCCAATTTAGACAGACTCACATGGAGTTTTGCTAAGTCAGATTCACGTGGTGAGGCAAGACACATGGTGAGGTAAGACCTGTGAAGTACAAGTGATGTTTGGAAGGAGTATAAATAGGAGTCAACGGACTGGGAGGGGAGCTTGCTGGTAGAGCTAGCTCTGCAGCTTCTTGTTCTCGTGTCTTTTCTGATCTTCAATTTGTTGAGAGAGGCACAGCTGGGAACTTCTCCTTGTGTTCCTGCTGGTCCTAATCCTCCTGCTGACTCATGCCAATTCAGCTGACGTCTGGCTGTTTCTGCTAGGTCATGCCACTACTTCTGGTATTCCAACACTACTGAACTGGACTGCTGGTACATCCATGAGTTGTTTCCAAGTGGATAAAGCTGCCACTGTTAACCTGTGAATTGAAATGCTGATTTCCTTACAACAAAGATGGAATTTGCTCCAAAGAACAGTTTCTAAACAGGTCCACATTCCCTTATATTTCCTTTTCCCACTATCTCTGGTGGGTTGTAGGCTAGAAGGGAGGTTAAAATGTTTAGGAACCAACATTAAAAGTAGGCATTGAAAAAAAAATAAAGTTACACACTCTCACACACTAACTCAAAGTTCTGCACTGTCTTTTTCCCATATTCAGCTTCCAAGTTAGACTATTCTGAGGTACAGCTCTGAAAGGAAAAGTAGAACTCTAGGTCAAAATGACAGTTGTCTAGGTTACATATAACTCAGAGATTATTTGTCTTTATTTTAGAGACTAAAGAGGGTCTCTTTTCGCAGATGAATCTGTCTATGCAGAACAGCCTCTCCTCCTGTGCTCCTCTGTAGAAGGAAGGAGGTTCAGTATTTCCAAAGTGGGGTATTCTCTTTCACATTTTAAGCAATATTCTTAATAGCAAGGAGTTTGAAAGGGCATTATACATCCAAATCCTGTCCTGCCTCAGCATCTTCCTGGGAGGAGGGGCAAGATGGTGGCAATCTGTTTGGTAGCCACCTGTTAACTATTGGAAACTGTACAACCCATTTGTAACTTTAACTCTCAGGGTGCCTCATTGTTATCATCACTTGACAGTGGCAGGGATAGAAGCTCACAGAGAAGCCTTCTTTAGACAGCTAGTGAAACTGGACAGGGGTGGATCTATATCCAATATAAACTATGTACACTTTTGTTCCTATTGTCTTTCCTCTAGGTTGTTCATGATCCTAGCTATCTTGAATCTGAGCAGCTGCCATCTGAGATCTTTTACTGTTCTCTCCTGGAGAAGGAGGAGCTCATATGACTCGAATGTCTCAGATAATCAAGCTCTTAGCATTCCAGAATTTAAAAAATCCCGCATCTTTCTAAAGAACAAGAAAGCCCAGGCTTCCCCAGGTTATCTAAGAGATGAACAACTAAGCAACAGGAAGGAGATTCTTCAGGAGCTTTCCATTGTTTAGCCAAGAGACTCCAGTGATACAGTTTCTATGACTAGTCATCTTGCTGGTGTGGGATTGTTTCATTATTCTTCTGCCCAACAGTCACGCATGCTCTTGTGAGTTACTCCAATAAACTTGTTGTCTCACAAAGCTAAGCTTGGATGGAATTCTCTCTTCAGCTTATCTCTGCCCATTCATGGTGGATAGTGTTTCTTTATATCTCCCTTGGAAGATCCTGCCACAGCTGGTAGACAATGTGGTCAAGATTTGAATGGAGTCCATTTAGGAAGTAGACACTAAATTGAACCCAGGGTGAAATATCTGGGCATAGGATTTATTAGCTAAAACAAAGTAACAATTGGTCTGATGGACAATAATGTCCCATTTGCACAGTATCTGCTGAAGCATCAATTATACCCCATTTGATTATTGTTTTCCTTTTATCCCCAAATTTCTGGATAATTGTGTCAATTTTCCAATTTGCTCATTGTGTTTAAACATTGTTATGGCTTTCTCTTTTTCTCAAAGGAAAATTGGACAACAAATAATGAAGCAGACATTGGACCAGCCATTATTTAAAGAAATAGAGGGACTGCTGGTAAATTGTGTCATTTAAGCTGAACCTGAGACCTCAATTTCCATTCTCAGAGTGAAGCAGCTTAATTGAAGAACATTCTTTGCAAATAGACAAAGAGGGAGTAATAGGTAGGAGTCTGATCAGAAATAATGACAGGGAGTTGAGTTCCTTAACCGTGTGTTCTAAATGTGCTTTCTTTTGAGAAAATTAAGATAACAAACGGCATAATAATTTACCTTTAGTACTAGCAGTTAGAAGCTTGTCCATGGATTTCAAAAGCAGCCCTCACTTAATAAAATTGTCATTTCAAGCTCGTTCCACCAGGCAAATGCTTAGGAAACAATTTCCCGATACTTAAAAGTAAGCCAAGAAGGTCTGTGTATCCTCTACCTGTCCTGACTGGGACACACATAGAATGTATCATAGTCTAGTGCTTTCTTTATTTTGGGGTACACTGTTGAATGGGACCCAGAATCTGAGGACATATAACCCTTTGTAAACTCTGAATGCTCAAAATGTAAATGACTCCTTTATGGTGCAGAAGATAACATTAAAGACAACGGTTTAAGCAACCTGTAGTAGTCAGTGTTGTGTTTAACTTAATACTCATTTTCTGCCAGCCCCTACTAACTGTTCTGCTTTCGTATCATAGGTATTCTATTACCTTTCCACCAAAACTTTGTCCCTCTTTGAAGGAATACATATACATCACATACATATACATCATACACCTTTACATCATATACACATACACATATACATCATATACATATATATCATATACATAATTCACATGCAAGAGAAAGCATACAGTATTTGCTGAGTATTGGAGCATATTTGTGGGATATCCTTAGACATACCTACTTGTAGAATACATTTTGGGATCTAGTTGTGGTTCTGCGTCCTCCATTTGTTCCTTCTCAGACTGTCCAGAAATCACTGCACAGAAGGCTTAGAGAATGAAGTGGAGTCTGGAATGGGTGGGGTTCTACAGGATCCTGGTCTGGCTGGGAGTGACTGCTTAGGGAGAGAGCATGAAGAGTGAAGGCCTTCGTAGAGGACCTTAGTGTTTCAGCTTATTTTATGCAGAGGCCTTCTCTGATGATTTTCAATGAAACAGCTCTCTGAGACTATCTTAGCTTGTGCACATACCTTTATTTGAGATGGTTTTTATAATGTATCCATTTTATTTGGGGTGAACCAGGGGTATATGTGGACCTTCGAGAATGAGAAAGAGTTTTAATGGTAAATGAAAATTATTGGCTAGAGTTTTAAAGTTCTGTGACTGCCTCTTCTGCATGGAGAGCATTCCAGGAGTCTCAGGTGCTTACTGGACAGGTTCTTATTGGGAGAAAAGAAGCTGAACCTGTAATCTCACCAAGGCTACATGGTATTCCTCAGGTAGAGGGTACAGGGGTTTCAGGCTTCCCAGATAAGTCAGAGAAGGAGCAGCCCTGATAGTAAAGGCAGTCCCCTATTTTGTGCCGAGCTCAGAAGGAGAGCCAGGCTATGGTAGACTTTGACGTTAATTAGGAAGGCCCAACACTTGTTTATAACTTTTATACTCTGGGAATATATGTCATGAAGCTATAATGTTGATCTTTGTAGTAAAGAATCACTCTTGCTTGTTTAATGTCAGCTGTCTTTGTTGGAAGAGTTTAAGTTAGCACACATTCTTGCATTAATTAGCCTGCTTATCCTCAACCCACTGATCTTATGATAAATCAATCAACACATATAAGTTATTTGAAAGCCATCTATGCAGCCTGAGTTTGCTAATGGTTGAATCACAGATCTCGTCATGAGTGAGTCTGCATCAATAACTTTTTCCAAGTTTAGACGTCCATGTTGGCATATTAAAATTGATACAAACAACATTTTCCCCATCTTTGGAAGGAGGTAGAGAGCATGCAGGGCACCCTAACAATGTCAGAGTATCTTTTTGCAAGTGCATCTGAGGTTTACCTAATTATCTAAGAGAACTTGCTTCATTGTGAAATAATACATAAGACATCACATTCCATGTGACATTTCCTGTCAAGTTGTTGACCTTCTCAGGCAGTGCTATTAAATGGTTTCTGTCTCGCAGAAGGAATAGCTGCAAAGGTCATGGTCTATCAAGCAATAGAGCACAAACCATCTTTGCTGCTAATCCAGAATATTTATTGCACATGGCAGGACTTTCTAGAGACCAAACGTGAGAACAGGACTGAGAATGGGGGTGGGGAGGTAAGAGGCGGTGGAGTCATGTGACAAATCCCGGGAAATCTGACTCTGGAGATCAGCATCAGAGTGCAGATCTGAGTTTATTGCCAGCCTATAATCATATATAGTGTCTGAGCCAATCCTATGCCCCTAAATCCTTAGCCAATTGTATCTCACCAGACTATTCTCTAATGAAAACCCTGCTTATTTATGTAACTCAGAGGGAGTGGGTTAAGTATCATCACTTGTGAGGAGTTCCATGAAAATGAGAGAAATGCCACCACCCTGGCTTCTATTTCTTATTGCTTTCTCACTGATATGCTGAGAGCCAATTTGGATCTAATGTCATGTACAGCAGATCAGGAATCTTTGAGGAATGGCGGGAGGCTGTGGTACCTAATTTTCTATCTCAACTTCTTTTTTTCCTTCACAAGTTTGACTTCCATGCCCCCCACAACCATATGCCTGGCACATGGAAAAACAACAACAAAACCCCTGTTAAATGTGCTCAGATTGGAACCGAAAAAACTAAAGCAGAGGTTGGTGAGATGGCTCATTAAGTTAGGGTGTTTGCTGAATAGTCTAGCAACCCGAGTTCCATCCCAGGAATCCACAGGAAGGACAGTCAGTGCCCAGAGTTGTTTTTTGACCTTTGCATGTGTGCCATGGCTAACAAACATATACAAAATAAATTAGTATCTTTAAAAATGTTTGGGGAAGCTATGTTAAAATTCACTGTGTTCTAGGCTTCATTATTGCTAGTTATATTTCATTGTTGACTACATTAATTAGTTTACGCTGGGCATGTACAGTGATGGCTTCTCACTTACAGTGTAGTGATTTGGCAGTCCATTTTGTCATTTGGCTTTTTGAAAGAAGAATCATCAGCTATTTCTTAACAATAGTCACAGAGAAAAACAAGCACCAATCAGATCTTCATTGTTCTGCAAATAATCACCCGAACTCTCTCTTTTTGTCATAAATGCAAATACATGCAAAGTGTTCTTTCTTGTTGGGGAGAAAGCTGAAGATTGGAGTTGCAGCTTGGTTATCTATGGAGTTAGTCCAAGTAAATTGGGAGCCCCACTGGGAACACAGAAAAGAGCTGTATGCCTCTTGTAATAAAGTGAGATTTGAAAACAAGATGTAGGCTAGTACTCAGATAAAGGCTCATCAACATTAGGAGGATGTCTGTGGGTGGCTTGTGCACTTACCTCTCTACAATACTGTTCTTTAATGATGTTCTTTTCTGTTGATTCTGAGCTTGGCCCTGCTCTGTGTTTTGGCCAAATGAATAGCAGTAGTTGTGACATGGGTAGAGCCTACAAAGTAGCTACATGTAGGTTCTATTTAAACTTTTTTCATTATGTATATATACGTGTCTGTATGTGCATTTGTACATGTGAGTATAGTGTCCTCAGAGGCCAGAAGACACATTCAAGCTTTTGGAGTTGGAGTTATAGTTGGGTACGAGCTACTTGACATGGGTGCTTGGAATCAAACTTGGGTCCTCTGTAAGAGCGTCATGTGCTCCACATCACTGAGTCACCTCTCCAGCCTCGGGTCGTGCTTTTATTTATTGCTCTTGTGATCCCACCGCTAAGTCAACAAATTCAGGAGGGAGATGTGCTGAAAGATGAAGTACAGATGGCACTTTCGTCCCTCTTATCCCCGACATCCCAGTAACTGAAATTGGTTTTCTTATTTCCAGGGACAGGTCTCTAGCTAATCTGCCACAAACAGATGCACATGAAAACCTAATCCAGGCTATCAGGGGAACCACTCGGCTAAGTGTGACTTCCTAACGCAGGTGAATCATGGTGTGAAGCCCCAAGTTTGAGCTTACATTATACAGAAAAAGTAACAATACAAAGTCTATTTTATAACACACATTTAACTGAGGCTTGGAGATCTGCAGATTAGAGTCACCTTATTCCAGTGCTATGCCTTGGCTAACAATAGTAGTGAGAGATAACCATGGATCCTGGGACACTAAAACAGCCTGTGGTTGGTGTGTCTGTCTAGAAATTACAACCTAACAATGGTAGACAAAGTTTGCCTACCTTATGGAACAGTTCAAATGCATAGAATAGCAGTGAGCTGATTAGATCCAAGTTCCTCTTTCACTTAACAGTTAAATACAACTCTCACAATCTTTTGGGGCCAAGTAAATACATGGCTAGCTAGAACATTTCACTCTGGCTGTGGTAGGTTTGTACTGCATATGCAAGTATCTGATACATAGTAACTAAAGACAGATCAGTTCCGCAGTACTTGGAATGTATCATATAGTCCTACACACTTTTATTGTATGGATATTTTACACATAGAATCTTGGGTGGGACGAGAAGGAAGTGAAGCAAAGGAAGGCAGAGGCTTTCAACTATAAATGTAAACTACTGGGAGAAAGAAGAAAGAGACTTCCAATGTAGGCGATTGACATCCATTATAGTCCTACAGAACGATGCAGGCAACTTTACAGATAGCTGGAAGCCTCAGGAGCTGGGTCCACATGCTGTAAAAAGATGGGAGGCATAGTGCAAAGAGTAGACAATTTCACTTTAAATCAGTGCTCATCATTGCCTGCCCATGTGCCGATGAGAGGGATAATTAATTGATCTGTGTCTGCAGCTTCTCACTTAGAGAATGGATTGTAAACATCTCAGTGGTCACAGGTTTACATGTTTAGAGAAAAAAATGTGCTTTTGGAAAAGCATCACCTGCAGAGTGCAGGACAGGAAAACTGCTCAATGGGATTTGTTTGGACTTGCTGCTGATAGAAGGTAGCTTTATCAGGCATTTCTACACCAGAGATGGGTAAGGATGGTTGGTCTCCTAGTGTGGGGAAAGATGGCCTGCATGGAGGACAGAGTTGAGTTAGAGTTGGTGGACAGACCCAGGGATTTGCCACTGAGGTCATCACAAGAGTGAAAATTGTTTTTCTTAGCTGGGAGCTATTGGCAGTTAGTAACTGTTGAAGGAATGAATGGAACTCACTTTCTTTTAGGGAGGGAGGGAGAGAGAGAGGGAGAGAGACAAGATAAGGAACAGGGAAGGGAGGGGAGGAGGAGGAAGGAGGGAAGGGGAGAGAGGGAGAGAGGTAGAGGGAGGACAAGGGAAAGGGAGAGGGAGGGGGAGGGAGAGAGACATGATTTTGTGTTTTGTTTGACTTTGATCCATAAATATCTAATAAATTACTTGCTGAGACTGAGCGGGACTATCTACAAACCTGACTTATGACCAGGACATCTAGACAATTCTGCCACTGGAGTAATAGAGCATAGGGATCTTTTTTGTTGGGTTGAAAATAATGAATTTGGCTCTTAGTCTTTTTATTCATGCTCATTTGTCTGTTTGAACTCAAACCAAAATTAAGAATTTTCAGTCATTAGAAAGAACTTTATTTTAGAGCTTTAGACTGAACCCAGAACCTTTTGCATGTCAGGGACATACTTCACCACTAAACTATGTTCCCACCCTGAGAGCTGTATTTTGATATCTAGATCTTCAAATATTTGTATTCTGTGTCTCTGTGCAGTGTCTAAATGGAAGCTCAGACTCTGGAGGTATGGCTATAACTCCAGAAGGCCCTGACTACATGTAAGGAGATGTCGCTGTCTTAAGTCTGAGTGATATTCATAAATTAAACTCCAAATTTCTTATATATATGATTCAGTTTGTTAACTTTAATGTTCTTTATAATATTTGGTTCTTCGACTATTTCATCAGTGAATTTTGATCACGTTCACCCAAATCCAAATTGCTCCAGGTCCCTTTTCTATTATGTTCTCTTTTTAAAATTACTTGTTGATGTTTATACCCATCAAGCCCTTTGTGCGTATTTTTAGGATATGTACCTAACTAGGGAATTGAGATATGTCCCAAGCAAACTGTTGGATCTAAATGGACTATACAAGGTATAGGACAGATCTATGGGCAGACTTTAAATCTTAAACATTTGCACCAGCACTCTTCATTTCTTCTTCAAGACACAGCTAAATACCTATCTTTTATTAAGAACTCATTCCTTCCTCTGGGGTCCAATTAGATTATATCTTTGACACATTGCATTTTACTGGTTGAGTCCTTCTCATGACATTAGAACCAGAGAGAACAGATGGTCGTGGTGAGTGCTATTTTGATTAAGGGTTATCTAGTTTGAGATACTTCTATAACAACTTCATATGCGTGCACTATTGTACTCACTTTCCAGGAAGAAGGATCAGTAGAAGTTTAGATAGGTTTTAAGTGGAAAGGACAGTATTTGGAACTCAGAATGCATGGCTACCACCAGGACTGTTTTTCTCTTAACCTGTACTCTCCTGTCTCTGGCTCATCTGAGGAGTTAATACATTTGTACTGATTGGAGAAATGGATGGGTGAGTGGGGAATGTAAAGATGTTATGTTTACTTGTGCATGGCTCCATGCCCCACGAATACAATCCATATGATCACATAATGTCTGTGCCCTCCTGAACTGCTGACACTGTCACAATACACTCGTTGCTTTTCCTCCTGGATCATTCTTGGTGATGATATAAACTGAACACGATATAGATCTGTATAGCACACAAGTACCAAGTATCCCTGGAGACATGGAGATGCACACACACACACACACACACACACACACACACACACACACACACCATTCTTGACAATGTACCAGTTTTCTCCACACTACTGCTTCTTTCTGGAACACTCTTACACTTTATGGCTTTCATCCCAAAGCCTGCCTCTTCATTCCCAGTCCCCTTGGAATACTTTCTGTCTCATCACTCTGAGGCTGTTCTACCAGGAACCTTGTGAGATTTTTAGTATTATTATTATAATTCACAGAAATGGCAGCTTAGTATAAAACAGTGGCAAAGATTTGAAACTACAGTGTTCTTTTGATTTCTACAACCTGTTCAGGGAGACATGCTGCTCTCGCTGTGGTTTAATCATTTCATGTGTTAAGATGGAGCTGTTGATACCCATCAGACAATAATGTGTTGGGGATTAGCTATGTTTCAAGTGTTTGTCCAAAACTGACGTTTGAGATTTGGTCATGCTTTCCCTATTTTCTTGTTTCTGCAAACACTTTCTTGCTATATATTTTTACCTAGTGAACATTATAATGATCTGTCCGGGACTTGCTTGAGTTTTGAGCCTCAATGTAGCTGATGTGCCTCCCTGAATAGTGTGAATTCTATAACAGTCTTTTGCATGTCTATAACAGGTGCTTGATCAATAACAGAGGATTTAAATGAAATATTTCCTTATCCCCTCAGCACAATAATAGTCCTCTCGTTTTCAAGAAGAAGCGAGAGAACAATCAGTCACATAATTCCAAATCTGCTCCACATACTCCATGGGAAGCGGAATGATGTGTCAATTAAATGTCTGATTATGCAACAGATATGTAATTTTCATATTCATAAAGCAGTCATCCATTATTAAGATTGCTTCTTTTAAATGAAAAGGATCCTTTATGTAGGATGTTAGTAAATTACTTTTATGTGGGGAGAGATGAAATGCATTTCTTTTAAACATCAAAATCTTAACTGGAGCCTTCACAAAGGCTTCCAAAGACGCATTTGTGTAGAAATGGTATTTTAAGGGATGGCTTGGATTACTCCAAAATGAAATATCTATGCATGAAACTAGCCTGGATTATGAAAATAATGGCCACCCATGTAAGAAGTGGATGGTTTAATGTCTTTTTATCCTTTTGTCTTTTTGATGCTTAAACGAAGCCCCTCCCCAAAGGCAGGCAAAGCCGAAGCCATTGTTCCCACTCACACATAAAGTGAAGACAGGAGACAGGCAGTTCCCTGGGAGTCAGAACATCCACTGGTGATTTATACATCCAGCATCAGTGAGACCCTGATAGTAGGGCTTATCTTCTGGTGTTCAGGGATATGAGATGCTCCAAGCTTCATTCCCTTCCTCAAGACAAAGGAAATGCCAGCATAGGCCCAAGGAAGCCTGTGAAATAAAAATCAGCTAAATACATTGTTCAAATCACAACCAGTCCCCATCTTCAAGCCCATCCTACAGTAATATTTTTGCTAGCATCTCTGTCTCTTGGATCCCAGCCCAGGGTCTGAGTCAGATGTGATATTACACCTTGCTCAGCCTGAGTATGTCCCACTGGTCTCTCATTCTGCTGCTACTGACCAGGCACAAGAAACTGTGCATTGTGTAGTACATCAGATAACAGTGAATGCAAAGCTAGGGGTGGTGCAAGGGACACCGACAGTCCTCGCACCACCCTGTCTCCACCTGCAGGTTTGGATCCCCTCTCTCTGTTCTACCTACATCTGAATAGTGGCAAAAATTAGGACCAAAGCAGTGAGATGTATTCTTTTCATAGGAAAAGTGAGTAGAAGGATAAATAACTTAAAATACATAAATTTCTAGATTACAAACTTTGGGACATTTGAATCAAGGCAATTATAAATAATTCTCATTTATTTTTGCCTTGATGATAAAGAGAAAATGCATTATCTTATGATGTCTGGATCACATGGAGAGTGGACAGAATATAGAGCACTTCAGACTCCCCACCTTTCTTGGTTTTGTATAATTTCAAGTTGTTTTATTTTGTTTTGTTCTGTTTGTACAAAAATGGGATCGTACTATAAAACTTTGATAAATTATTTTTTTACTAATAGAACACTTTGTTTTTAGACATAATTAAAGAATACTTAGGGTCATTGGTTAACAGTGTATCATCTTTTATTTTATTCAAGTTGTCTCCACAATGGCAACCTCCCTCCTCTACTTTGTTATTGCAAATAATGCAATAACAACTTCTTGTAGGCGCAACTTTCCTAGCTTGCAACGGGGGCATCTGTGACTTGGTAATTTGCTTAGATAATTTGTAAGAAGTAGCAAAGAAGACCTAAGGGTGATGGCATATACGTCAAGGTGTTTTGGAGCTAGGGCTATATTGAAGAGGAGAGGTGACAGTATAATCAAATAAGTAAGTGAAAATTATCAAGAGATCCATTTGTGGCAGCTGAAGACATTATAACCTGTTCTTTATTACTCACAGAACATAGGCATAATGTGAACTTTAGTTCTGATAGACAAGAATGTAATAGGCAATTAAGATGTGAAAGTATGACCAGACATGGTGATGTGCGATAGTGAGTCCCCCGGATGTTTGGAGCATGGACTGCTGTCATAATAAAGTCTGCATTAGTCTGCATTGGTATCATGTTGAGCAATTTGAGTTTTATCATGTCTCAGAGCAAACATATTCTTATTGGTAACTAACATTTACAAAGTAATCCATGATTTACAGTGCCTCTGAAGCTATGCCCATTAGAAGGGTTTATCACTCATTAACAAGCAGATATTTGGCCCAAGTATCTTCAGAAAGAGCTTGGTAGACTCAAGCTGAGTGTGATTGGGCGTGATATCCAGTGGAGAATCTTCATAACAAGTCTCTTTGTATTCTAGTGTCCAATGCTGTGGGTTGTTAAGATATATTCATACAAAATGATTACTTCATTGTCCTTGAAACCCCATGTTTTAGAACTTCTGGAGTGCATGGGCCACAGAGTCAAGCCCTTGTCTTAACAGAGGAATGAACAAATGCTTTAATGATGATGCTTTCTCCTGCATTCTCTGGGTTGAACCGTTCCCAGTCACCCACACTCCAGCGAGCCTATCTCCCCTCTCTCTGCCCATTACTCTTGCCTCTCCCTAAAGCAATGCAGATGTGATTTGCCTTCTGAACTGTTAGCTTTACCATAAGAAAACAGACTGGGGTACAGATACCCCAGATGCAGAGGTCATGAAGAGCATCACAGATTACAATCAAGAAGGCCTTAGTAACTAATTTAATGCCACCCCTGGTTGACTAACACAAGCAGTGTCTCAAGGTCACACCAGAGAGCAGGAAGATTTACAGTGGGCAAGAATTCCAGTCTTCTTTATATCCGCATGGAGTGAGAGGTCAACCATCCCATTCTAGCCATTTAACCTACAGATCAGAAAGATACGGCATGGAAAAGACGTATGGTTGTACTTTGGATAAAGGAAGGAGGATGTTCCTGGTAAACAGCAGAGAAAATGAGATATGCTCAGAGACTGTTACTATGATGGTCAATCATGGTCAACCCGTCTCCGGACATGCTTGTAAAGAACTTCCTGGACTGGATTAATTGAGGATTTTCTGGATTGGGTAAATTGAAGTAGAAAGATTCATCCCAAATATGGGCAGCATCATTCCATGGGCTGGGGGCCAGGGTTGAACAAAATGGAGGATATGAGCTAGGGAGCAGCATCCACGGCTTTCTATTTACCAAATGTAGGCAGAGTATGAATAGTTCTTTAACTGTCGCCCAGCCTTTCCTGCCTTGAGGGATGCCAACCTCTAGACGAAAAGAAACTCTGCCTTTTGTCAGCAACAAAATAGTTACTAAGAAAAGATATTTTAGTCTCCCCCCTCTCTCTCCCTCCTTTCCTTCTCACCCCTCCCTTCTTTCATTTCTTCTTTATTTTTATTTTACCTATTTATTTTTTGGACATGATTTGAATAGGGAACAGATCATGACCCTATGTCTAGAGTAGTGCAAAATATACAGTGGGCTATTTCTTTTGTTACTTTTTTTTTACTCTCCAATTACAGAAGATATATGTAGCTAGACAAATCTCTTGATCTCTGGGCTTATGATATACTGTCAGTAAAGTAGGAATAAGAGCATTCAAGCCACATGATTGGCCAAGGGAATTCAGGACAGACTTTAAATGTGAAATGCCCACTCAGTTTGCTTGCTCATCTTGGGAACTGATAAATAGACTGTGGGTAAATATAGAATGAAGAAGAAGAAAACTGCTTTATTTTTTGAGGGAGGGAAGACTGGAAAAAGGAAGAACCTTTTAATTGTATATACAGAAACATATGAGAGGAAGCTGATTTCACAGACCACAGGGCTGTGACATTTGCTTGTGGATTTTAAAACTCATTAAGGGCACCTACTTGTGAGGGACCCACATTAAGTTGCCTGATGAGAAAGGTGCATGGTTGAGACCCAGTGATGTTACCATCAGCACTGCAGTGGAAGTGGCTCCACGCAGTGCAGAGTATTTATCTCAGGAAACAGATAGAAGCATTCACCCGAATGCCTCCAGCTTTTAATAACAGTTTCTGGGCACTGGAAATTCCCTTCTCAGAGACTTTTCAGGGCACTGAGAATGTTTTCTTCACCTCCTCTTATTGGCTCAGCAGTCACCCACTCGTCTAACATTTCTTCAGATTCTGTGCAAACATCGCCTCCTCTGTGAAGCCTCGTGGGCAAAGCTAGGCAATGACAAGCAGGGCTCTACAGCTCTGTGTACATCCTCATTATAACTGCTGACCCTGACCATCCATGCCGATCCCATTATCTCAGGGGCCCAGTAGCTGCCAACTTCACCCCCACACAAACCTCCCTCATGTTTTGGCCACTGTGAAAGGTGGGCGTGAGACCCAGAATACTCTATACTCTGTATTTCTTCTGTTTGAAATGCCTCTAAGCCTCTCTGGAAAAAAAAAACACTTGTGCTTTAAGCTTAAGTTCAAGCATCATGTACTTTTGGGAGATGCTCCAGTGACCACACAAGACAGGGAATCTGCCCAGGGTATAGCAGCAGCTGGTTTTGTATGCCATTGCACATACTGTATAGTCTTAAATCACACCTTAGCCTTTAGGCAAGTGCTCAGCTGGGGACTTGAGTTGACTCTGAATGAAGAGACATCGATTCAGAGCTGCTCCAGGATGGCAATATACATATTTCTGTTATGTGCATGTATGCATGCCTCTCTCTCTCTCTCTCTGTCTCTCTCTGTCTGTCTCTGTCTCTGTGTCTCTGTGTCTGTGTCTCTGTGTCTCTGTCTCTCTCTCTCTTTCTCTCTCTCTCTCTCTCTTCTCTCTCTCTCTCTCTCTCTCTCTCTCTCTCTCTCTCTCTCTCTCT
>JANHMN010000012.1:30252621-30271717 GCA_030674055.1 Rhabdomys pumilio
ACACACACACACACACACACACACACACACACACACACACACACACACGATATAAATGTATGGGATCTTAATGTTTTAAATATAGAATGTGGTCTCAAGGCACATTAACATTATAAATGAAGAAAGCCAGGACAAAATACATAAGAATGGCCTTAACAATGCCAGGAATAGCACTCATTAAGAAACCATGGACATGGGGACAAACAAGAGCAGCATTCTGAGAAGGTATTTGAACACCTAAACCTAAGAAATCCCAACAATATGTGAAGAGTTCTTAGAGCTCTACATGGAAAGGACAAATGATTCAAAGGGAAGAATCAGCAAACATTGTAGTGGAAACATGAATGGTCAGGTAAAGACGTGGTATTATTTATAATCAGAAGTTTTTTTTTTTTTAAAAAAGAAATAAAACAGTAAATCTCAGAATTAAAATGCATGTTCACATTACAGGATTAAAAAAAAAACAGTCACAGCACAACTATATCAGGTGTGAGGAGTACACAGTGCTATGCTGTGGGTATCCATGGTCTTCCTGGTAAGAGGGTAAAATAGTGCAATTGCAAAATCAGTGTGGAATGAACCAGTACACAGGGGTGTGTGTTCCCTTAGCTCAGCAATTGTCTTCTGAGTCTAGATGATGAGCCATCAGTGATGTACTAAAATTGCAGTTTCAAGGGAAGCAGTGGAGCATGGTGTGCACACATGTGGCACAAATATCTACTGACTACAGACACTCATGAGTTAGGCAGGAAACTCAGAATAGTGTGGAGGTATGGGAAATGATGTGGGTATGTACACTCACATGTTTGGTCTCTTCAGTTATTAAAAGTCTTAAAACATTAGAAAATGCATTTGGCTATATTTGCCTGAGAGAACAAGGGGTAACATCAAATGAGAATAACATATGTAAGTTAGGTTTTGTGTTAAACTTGAAATGTTTTCACTCCTGGCAACAAAGCATGGATTAGGAAGGGGATCATAACACAGCGACATGCAGAATGTCCAATAGCGGGATCTTAGCAGACATCTGGGCTTAGCAGTCTTTGAAGAGAGCAGCTCATTATTAGGCTGAGGAAACAGGGCCAGAGGGTCACATCTTTACTAGCAGATGGGGATCTACATAAGGTGTGAGACCCTTGTATTATTTTCTGGAGGTTGTTCTATCACTTAGGGTGAACTATAAATCCTTGCAACGTAAAAGGAAAAAATAAAATGTCTGGAAGGGACATTCCTTAGCTATGCCCAGGAGCCTGTTAGATTCGAACTTTCTGGCAGGGCAGATGTATGTGATGCTTACATTTAATGCCCTGGACCACCTACAGGGGAAGGGTTCATGTGTTCTATTAGAAAGAAGTAGAAATGAGTTTCAGAAATAGGAGAAAGGAAACATCAGGCTCATGACAAACCTTTCTCCTGCTGTATAACTCACCAAGGATGTGCTTTGGAACAGGGCCTGGAGTTTCTGCAGACAGAAACATTATTGAAGTCTCAAATGCTTCAATCAGAAGTGAGCATGTCCTGGACAACTCCAAAGGCTGTGTTCTTTAAAAAAGGAAGAATTTGTCCCAAGGTGCTGAGTGCTGCCATCATCAATGGAATGATTCATCAACCTTGAAAGATACATATATATCCATATATATATATATATGTATATATATGTATATATATATATATATATGGATATATATATATGGATATATATATGTGTGTGTATGATATATATATGTATATATATATATATATATATATATATATAAAATTTTGTTTATGTAGTTGCAGATAGTATCATTAGCTCATATCTAGTGATGATGCCCGTTTTTATCAGAGCTCACTGTCAGCTCAGAAGAGCCCCCTCTTTGGTTTTCCAAGTTGCAGATATTCTCAGACACACAAAAAATTTGTTTCCAACTAACCTACTAATGTCTCTTGTTTTGGTAACTGACACTTTCTCAACAGTAAAACAATGTGTATCATTGGTGAGTGTTATAAATACATAAACCTTGTGCTTTAAGTTCTATCAGCCCTCCAGTACTCAGAACTTTATTAAGGTTTTACAGAATGAACGTCAAATATATACATACTGAGACCACACTTTCTGCCTTTGAATAGTTCCATTAGCCAGATGTGCCTCAGTTTCCACAAAACATGGAGCCTGTCACATGGTGTGGCCCTGGGAACTGGATGTAGGTTTGAGATGTTGGTTTGGGAGTCTATTTCTCTGTATGTAGTCAAATGGGGTACTCCACAATAATTAGAGTCTCAGCAATACAAAATGATAGTTAATTTCATCAACCTTCATAATCTGTCTTAGTCTGACTTTTTTTTTTAATTACCTTGATAAACACCATGACTGAAAGCAACTTGATTCTGGAATTGCTTCAGTTTAAAGTTGTGTCTGTCATGAAGGTGAATTATATTATGAACTTAAAGCAGTAACCTGGAGGTAGTAACTGAAGTAGAGACCATGGAAACACACTGCTTACTGGCATATGCCCTATGACTTGCTCGATCTGCTTTCTTAGATCTCCAAGGAGCACAGTGGGTTGGTCCCTTCCACATTAGTCGTTAATAAAGTGACCTTTAGACTTGTTTATATGGGATAATCTAATGGAGATATTTTTTCAACTAAAGTTATCTCTTCTCAGTTGAATATAGCTTGTTTAAATTTGGATACACACACACAAATATACACATATATGTGTGTGTGTGTATACACATACATATACACATACATATACACACATATACACCATACACACACACACACACACACACACACACACACACACACACACACACATGTATATATATGCTGTAAGAAGATGTGTCATTGATGTTTGGAGCTTCAGAGAAGACTTCAGGAATCTAACCCAGTCCTACTCTGAATGAAGCCTGACAGTTACAGCTATTTAGCATTTTGTTTTAATTCACAGGGATAAAAGAGAAGATGTTTATATTCAGGTATGCTGATCTTAAGCCTGCTGTTTGTACACATGGGAGGTGACACACACATCACTTCTGCTCTTTGGATTGCTGCTGATTGCTCAGTTAGATTTGTGGTACAATTGTTAGTTTCTGTAGATTAGGATAGAGGTGAATGATTTCCTGGCATGTAATAGGATGGAATACTGTTGGGTATCTTACAGTTTACAGACAACCCCTTGGGGCCTAGAATTGTCTAGATGCAACGCTTAAGGATGCTGAGGTTGAGACTACTGCATTGATGAATGCTGGTAAGGCATCTGTATAATGTGTGAATCAAAACACCATTGAAAATGGAAGCAAGTCCCAGGAGGCACTCTAAGGTGCTTATGGCAAGAGAAGGAGCAAGGACTAATTGTCCAAATCCTGACCTAGATCCCATACTTGTGTGAATTTAACAAACTCTACCACTTTGTTTCAGTTTCCTCATCATAGGGCTATTCTAGAATTACTGTAATGGCTCCATTGAGATTGGACACAGTATCTGGGACAGTGCTGATGCCCAAGAAGCATGCTCCCTTGTGCTGGCTGTAGTTACTGTTACATGTACTCCAGAGAATGCATTGACTGTAGTATGTGGTTAAAATAATATGGATCCAAGGCTGTAGAGATGGCTCTGCAGTTAATAGAAATTGGTGCTGTTGCAGAGGACCCAGGTTCAAATACAGTGCTACACTAACATCTGTAACTATAGTTTCAGAGGATCCGGAGCCCTCCTCAGGTTCCATGGTCATCAGGAACAGACCTGGTGCATATACATGCAGGCAAAGCACTCATATACTTTAGGCAAAAATAAATATTTCATTTTACCTATCAAAAATGTTATCAAGAGCATTTATTAGAGGAACTTGATTCAGTCTTTGAGTCATGAGGTGGAATTTCCCCCTATTGATATGAGGTTATGTGCATTTTAATTTATTGAAAATAGACTCTTCTCTAATGCAACACATCCCAGTCACAGCTTCCCTTCCATCTACTCCCCCCAGCTTCCCCCAGCTCCCTCTCCCCCAAACTCACTCCTCTTCCATTTCCTTTTTAGAAAAGAGCAGACCCCTAAAAGATGAGAGCCAAACAAAACAGCTGTAGTCCTTTGGAAGCCTGCTTTTCTCTGAAAAAATGCATAATTTTAAAAGCAGATTTCTGGAGCTGAACTTCAGTGTGAACAAAGAGCTCCTCAAATCTCAACAGAGTCACCCCTCCTAGTTCCCCTTCACAATCCATGCCAAACAAGCTAAGAGGAATCTACTCATCCTTTCATCTGAGTGTCAATTATTCAAACATGGCCATTGCACACCTGTCGTAAATAGGAAGATGTTTTTAAAACTAGTTTATTTGTATTTGGCAAGCAAGAAAACCACATGGGAAGAAAATAAATCTCAAATATACCTAAATAATATTTAAACCTCTTAAATATTTTCTGTATGTTTTCCACATTGTGATGTGAGTTGGGCAGAGATAAAAAAAAAAAATTTAAGAATTTCGTTCACAGAGTTGGAGAGATGGCTCAGCAGTTAGGAGCACTGGCTGCTCTTTGAGGCCCTGAGTTTAATTCCCAGAAACCACATAGTGACTTGCAACCATGTATAATGGAGTCTGACGCCCTCTTCTGGTTTGTCTGAAGAGATGATTCACTGGTTAAAAGCACTAGCTGTTCTTTTAGAGGACCCAGGTTCAGTTCTCAGCACCTGAATGGGGTCTCATAACCATCCTTAACTCTATATAGTTCCAGGGAATCTAATGCCTACTTCTGGCCTCTGCAGGCATCAGACATGCATGCAGTGTGTATTCATGCATGCAGGCAGAACACTCATATACAGAAATAATAAAAGTAATAATGAATATTAAAAAGAACTCCATTAAAAGACTTCTCAGTTTGATGTAGGGAATATCTCTTTATGTAACTGATTCTATAAGCTCTGGCCAGCAGAAGAGAGAACTAACCATAGATGTAAACCTAGGAATGTTTCATGAAGTCTAAGATTTTGTAGGGTGAGTAACAATTCACAGACATGCTTAAGCTTTGGAGAACATAGGGGATTGTGTGTGTGTGTGTGTGTGTGTGTGTGTGTGTGTGTGTGTGTGTTTGTGTGTGCATGTGTTTTGTTGTTTGCTTTTTGCTGGATCAAATAGAGACAAAGTCAAATTTAATTACCTAATTGCCAGGGATTATCTTGTTTCACAAGGCCAGAATCATTCCAGATGTTTCTTTTGGGGGTGGAATGTTGTTTCTCACAGACTGACCAAAACCCATGAGACTTGTTCATTTTGAAGTGGAGGTGTTCTGACTGTCTTCACACACCTTCAGTCTGAGAGCTCTTTGTGACACTTGCTTCTGAGTACCACAGGGTGTCACT
Source organism: Rhabdomys pumilio (assembly GCA_030674055.1). Classification (NCBI taxonomy): domain Eukaryota; kingdom Metazoa; phylum Chordata; class Mammalia; order Rodentia; family Muridae; genus Rhabdomys; species Rhabdomys pumilio. The sequence continues at coordinate 30,257,958 of JANHMN010000012.1, forward strand.
ATTAAAAACTTGCCTCCTAACCAGAGATGCTGGCCTGTTTTGCATGGATTCCTTGCTCACCCACAAGAATCTCAGGCCTCCCTTTTATTTCTCTGAGGAAGGGAATTTTCACCCTGAATCCCAGAGTCAACCTCAGCAAAAGTGTCTGTCTCTCACATCACAGACTATATATTTTGATGGTCACCCCTCCAAAGGGGCTTTACTACCATTCAATTCTATATCAGTCCTGGGTCTGATTAGCTCAGTACTTGTCATGTAATTAATCTCCATCCTTATCCAATCTGACTAAGCAGTCTAAACCTAAAGCTAAGGCTACACCTGTTTCTCTACTTTATAACCACTGCCCCTGATGAATCAGATTCAGAATTCTCACTGGCCTCCTGTCATAGATGACATTAAAGATAAGCAGTTGTGGAAATGATGGCTTGTGTTTAATGTGATGTTGTTGGAGGAAGGAAGCAAAGAGGACATCTGGGAGACTATGAGGTCTCTTCTTCTTTGATTTGATGGTTGAGACTCATTCCTCAAGATGTGCAAAGAGTAGCAATTGCTATTTTCATTTTAGATTCATTTCTACTGAGTTTCACAGTATACCTCTGTGAGACTTCTCCTTAGAGGCCATTTGCATTGTCCAATTGTCAGATCTTGAGAATTATCTTAGTTTTAATCTCTTGTTGCTTTGATAAAACACGACAAAACAACTTAGGGTACAAAGGGCTTATTTTAGTTCACAGTTCTGCTATTGCCCATCATAGCATGGGAGTCACACAACAAAGAGCTTCAGGGAGTTGATGAAATCACATCCACAATCAGTAACTGAGAACAATACTCTGCCTAGAGAATGGTGTCACCCACAGTGAGCAGGTCTCCCCACCATAATTAACACAATCAAGGTAATTCCCCAGATCTAGAAGATCCTTTATTGGCATTTTCTTCCTAGGTGCTTCTAGACTGAATCAAGTTAACAAAGTCAGACGAATGCACCAGTTAAGGAGTGAATGGGTCTAGCTACCAGGGGATGGTTGGATCCAGATGCTATCACTCAAGCCAAGAGACTGATGAGTATCATAATGGCTGATCACAGGTAGGGTTTTAAGAGGAGGGGCTTTATTCTTAATGCCATTTTGCTATAAAGGGAACAGAAGTAGGTCTGATGATGTATCTGATTGGAATGTGTCATATTACCTGTGCACACACAATCTATATAATTTTTTTTTGGTTCAGAAGTTTAAAAGTTTTATAGAAGTCAAGCATGGTGATACTAGTCTGTAATCCAGTCCTTGGGAGATAGAGGCAGGAAGATTAGGAATTCAAGATCAGCCTTGGTAACATAGAAAGTTTGAGGGTAGGATAGAGTATATGAGATCCTCTTTCTTCCACCATGAAATGTTTTACATATAAATACTTTGTCTGACTCCCACTCCAAACTTGTCCATTCAGTTCTCTCCTAGCCTTAGCTGCCTTACCTACTTCTCCAAGTTTTTTTACCTAGCCCCCGACTCCCAGTGCATTTCTATGCCAATACAAGACAAGAAAATACAAATTTGCTTGGATGTTTCTTTCCTTAATCCATGAGAGCTATGCTGTTTGAAACATTATCCTGTGCTTTGCCTTCTTCACTTAACATATTATGGAACTTTCCAATCTAGATGCTTGAAACATGTTTGTTCCAATGCAAGGAACAATAATCTCAGCATACCTACTCTGCCGGGATCAGGAAGTACAAGAGAAAAAACACCAGAGGCTTGCTTTGACTTTCCAAAGTAAGGTTGCCTAGAACTGAAATGCAAATAAATGTCATCTGAATTTAATCATATTTCAAGGACAAATATTTGCAAAAGGACAAGTCTCATTTTTCCCTGATGGAGAAACAAATAATCCTTTATTAGTCATTCTCCCAGTATTTACTTGGGTATGCATTGTTCTGGGCTTGGCTGGATGCTGTGGGAGAATCAGCAAAGCAGACGGGTCACTCGCTCTGGTCTCTGTGCCAACAGCACCTTCAAGGTAACCCTTTGGCGCCTTGACACTCACTGCCACAGTAGCCAAGTAGGCGATCGTCTTTACATGAAGACGTACCCTTTCCCTTGCTTAAATGCCTTCTGTGTCCCACTGTGTTCAAGGTCAAATCTAACTTTGTATTGGCTCCTCCAGTCCTTGGAGTGTACCAAGCTCTTGTCTCACCTGCCCTGACTTTCTCTGCTCTAGCCATACTGGGTGTTCCCTATGGATAAAGGGGCAAAACCAAACCAAACAGACCTGTCTATCTAGTTTGGGGAAGGGTTGCCTGCCCCTTTCATTCTGAAATATTCTTCCCCATTCATTGCCATCACTTCTGGCCGTACTTGCACTTTCTTGCAAGTGTCTTTCCTTCACAGCCCCCCTTAAAAATAGGACATTCTAGCCCACCCATGTGAACTACTGCAGCTTAGTCTTACAGACAGAACACTCAGCTTCCAAATCCTAGCACCGGTTCCATTTTTAAGGTTGTTCTGTCACCTGTAACAAGTAGGGCACAAGAACTTCGTGATACAGTCATGGTGAGATGATACATTCCCAAGCAAACTGCCCGCCAGTAGATTTGAGTTGGCTTGTGTTTTTCCCTTGTTCTTACTTTCTCCATGGACAAACCGGCACACTTCTGAACCCTCAGTGTTTAGCATGAAGAACATCTGCAAATGATGAATGAGTTGTTGCCTAGTAACCATTGCATATTTAGTACTGGTGGTATGGGTCACTTCCCGCTTTTAGACAATTGATTGATTGATTGATTGATTGATTGATTGATTTAGGTGTGTACTTGTTGCATCCTCTACTTCTCCCAAGTTTATTACCTCTCTTCCCTGGGGTCTGAAAGAAACCTTTCCTTCTAACTGCATCTTTCTCTTGGCTCTGGAGGACAATCCGTGCGTGGAGACTGAGCATGCTCCTGGCCAGCTTAGGCTGGTTGAGGACAGACTTCTTTGGCCCAGCATCTTGCGCCCTCCACAGGCTGGGCGGGCTGGCAGGAGAGCCTGCGAGCGGGCGGGGTTTGGCCACAGGGCAGCCTGGCGCGCCTGGGCTCTTCTGGCGGACAGAGGTGGGGGACGCGAGCGACGCCTCCCAGCTAGTCGCTAGTCGCGCAGCCTACCGCGGTGCGCAGAGGCTGCAGGAGCAGAGCTGAGCGGCAGGGAGGGCTCTCTAGGCCTTGAGCGCGCTCTGTGTGTTGCTGGAGTCTGGCCTTAGGTTCTGGCGTGGGAAGGAGAGCAAGGGCGCTGGAGGTGAGACCCAGCCACAGCTCAAGTACAGGCTCCCAGTCTTCTCATAGGCGGGGGAAGAATTCCCTTAACCACATTCACAACCTTGCCTCGGGCACCTTAGCTGGGGCTGCCAGGAGGCCGCGGTGGCCGGGCAGCTGTTGCACCAAGAGGGGGCAGCTGCGGAGTTCCATAACCATAGCAACCGCATCAGCACCACGGCGGCAGTGGCGGCGGCGGCGGTGAGGGCAGCATCCGCTTGCTCCTCCTCCAGGCAGTCTCTCAGTAGAGACCTGAGACAGAGCTCGCAGGTGCCGCTGACTCTTTGGTCCGCCCACAGTCGCTGCCGGTGTTGGCTGCTGGAAGAGGAGACCAGAAGAGAGCGGGACCAAAGCTGGAACAGGGCCCTAGGACGTGAGAGAGAGAGAGCCCTGCAGTGGGAGACAGGTAGGTGAGAATGCTATGGGGGTCACCAGCTGTAAAACTCTTTCTGTGGCAGTGACGTTTCTGGAAGCGTGGTTGCTAGTTGGATGGCTTTCTATTACTGAGTAGGGATTCTTCCGCGATTTTTTTAATCTTTGTTTTTTTTCCCCAGATACCCCTGTCCTCTGATTTTGTCCCACATGTGGGCAAGTCTTGAGAGACAAGAAGGACGATTAAATGTGACTGTGTGAATGTGGTGGTCCTAAGGGGTTTATTCAGACCTGTTCAGGTCCTCTGAGCCACTGAACTCAGGGCAGGCTCGAAAGAAGACCTTGTAAAGGTGGAGGGGCTATGGTCTCTGTTCTATGTGGGGCAAGCTGACTCAGAGACCATCTCTTTTGGGGGTGGAGAGCACTGTAGTTCAGCTGTTTGCAGGAAAGGGACTATAACACACAGTAGCTCTTTATATGTACAGCAAGCTTTAAACACAACCAATGCAGAGAATGTTTAGACAAGGTAGTAGTAACTCTTAAGGTTTGGGGTATGCCTGGAGTTTACTGTTCTACAGATAAGATGTTTTGGTCATTGGGGGATTGGATGCTAACAGAAATAAAATTTTAACCAGAATGGAGATGAGAACCCCCCCCCCCATTCTCTTCACCTACTTTTTTCTCCCTCCCTGATGCCAGCAAAACAAACACTGGGTGGTGTTAGAGACACCCTCTGTCTGGCCCTTGGCTACTGATGAACTATCCTACTTTCAGACAGCTGGAGAAGAGAACTCCACTTCAATCTCTCATATAAACTAAGAGGGCAATGTTTTCCACTGGGCTCCAATGCTCTTAATGTTAAGTTTGTTTTAAACCCTGGATGCACCTGATGTATGATGGACTGTTATCTGCATCTTTGGGCTATAGTGAGGGCTGAAGTTTGGCACACAATTTAACCCAGTTCTTCTGGGAGAAGAACACCAGAAGACCCGAGGGGAGGGAGGTGTGTTAGTTGAGTAATTTTATTCAAAAGCTCTTCATAGAGTTTAGCAGATTTCTGAAGAATTTCCAGGATGGATAGCCACTGACTGTGAAAGGGTTCTCCTTTTATATCTTAGCCTCAGGGGACTGTGGTAAGTCCCAGTTAAAAGGGTATGTTCTTTAATTGGGCTTTTAATTTATGATGTAGTTATGATACCCAAGAGGATGTGATCTAGCCAGTATTTCATCTTGGGTTTTATACCACAATGAGGGCAAGATATTATAGGGAGATGCTACATTGTAGTGTAGAGGAAAGAGGGCAAGATTCTCTAGTCAGAAACAAACAGGTCTGAACTCTGCTTTCATCGTACCTGTTGTATGACCTTGAATTGCTCCTGTCTTGTTGGGATATATTTTACATCTACAGAATGTGATGCTAGCAACCCTTAGAGTTTGCTAGGCCCTCATAACAATAAAATGTAATGGCAGAGGTTACAAATGGGGCAGGATTTTAAAGCCTTATGTATGACTAATGCAATTTTAAGAAAGTCATCATTTTCTAAAGAAAAAAATAACTCCTCAGATTAGCAAGGCATTACACAGGTATCACCTATGGAAAGAGTGGAACTCTTAGTCAGTGAGTCACGGCTGGGATATTGTCTTGTTCTAGAGATACCTGGGCAATATAAAGAAGGCTTTATTGAGGGAAACACTGTGTGTCCTCCTTGTTTATGGCTGCTGAAGGTCACAAGCTAGCTTTGCCATGGAAGGCGGTGCTCCTCTCTTTCCAAACAGTGTTTGTTCTGTGTAACACAGAGTGGGACCAAAAGTCTGATAGCGTGAAGAGATGTTTGCACAAAGCGAGGGTGTCTTTAAGTGTTGCATACACTGTGGAGTCTTTGCAAGCTGCAATTGCCTCAATCCCACTCTGCTCCATAATGCCAGATTTATTAGATGAACTTGGCCAAATATGTACAGCTTGATCTCACTGCTGAGGGAACTGCAATCTCTGAAATGAGCCAGGCCTGTGCTCTGCTCTTTTGTGCTTCTACTTTGCCCATGCTGGTATCTCTGCAGAAAGTAACTGTTTCTCACTTTCTTCTTTTTTGTGGCCCAGTTCAAAAGCTCCATCGTATCTGGAGCCTTCTCTGATCCTCTTCTGTGCTTTCTTGACACTCTGTACCTGGTGTGACTGACAGACTGTGCTGTGTCATTGCTTGTTAGACTTGTCTCTTCTCTCTAGACTCTATGCTCCATGAGGGCAGGGGCCTTTCCCACCCTGCCTATCTTGTGATCTCACAAGCTCTGCTGAATGATTCTGAGAGAATGGGCCATCAGTTTGGCCACCAGTCCTGAAAGAAGCATCACAAAGCCTGTACCTGGTGTTTTTCTGTCTCAGGGCAGCAAGCACAAACATAGTCTCAAAATGTTCATTTCTTAACAAGGGAGACTTTAGGATTGTTAGGATCTGAGTCTAAATGGCTTTCATATAATGTTTGCTGAATATTTTGGACTTGGGATGTATTTCTCCTCTTTCTATTTCTCCCTTTTTACTCAGCTTTCATATAATAGGAAACCTGGCTTTAGGAAGCCTGTAATTCAACCCAGGTTCTATGAGGACTGAAAACTAGAGTAGTAGACTCTCCTTTGCCTCAGTTTCCTCATTTGTAGCATACTGTTGTTGGGGTCAATCTCACAGTGGATGCTGAACACTTGGAGTAAAGTAGTAGCTATGCAAAAGCAAAAAGAAAAAAACTGGAATAAAAAATCCTTCCCATGGTCTATAAAGTACCCAGCAAAAGCACATGAACTCTCTCTCTCTCTCTCTCTCTCTCTCTCTCTCTTTCTCTCATTTCTCTTCTAGAAAATGAGCAACATCCCTGGGCTTAATTGCACATTATCACATGAGATGCATGCAGTCCAAAGCCCTGTCTCCTCTTCTTGCTAGCTTACTGTGACCTTCAGTAAATCATTGTATTCCCTTGGCCACTTGCCTTCTCGGTAAGGTATCGTAAAGATTGTTGCCTTCCTAGAAGGTAACCTCAGAAGATCTAAAGTTAAAAAAAATAGTAAAAAACAAAGCAAACAATAAAGCATGTGACTTCCCAGTGAAAAGTATAGTTAACAATTATAGAAGGTTTCAGAATTATTTTAAATGCCCTAATCCATTTCTTTGCTACAAAAGAGACATTATGATTTGTGAGAGAGGGAGGGAAGGGAGGAAAGGAGAAAAGAGGGAAAGAAACGTGAGGGGGAGAAGGAGAGAGAGAGAGAGAGAGAGAGAGAGAGAGAGAGAGAGAGAGGAGAAGAGAGGGGAGAGGAGGGAGAGAGAATACCTTTGTTTAGATGTGAGAGTCTAAGGGGGATTTACAATTGGCTGTGGTTCTGTTTCAGAAATGGGTCCTGTCTCTGACATCACTTTGCTTATAGGACTGTTGACTTGTCCCTCATTTCCAGACCTTGGTTTCATAATCTGTAAACTACCTGGAGGATTTTTATATCTCTGCTTAACTCTCTTTCAATCCTCAAATTATATATATATATATATATATATGACTGAGGTTATATCTCTGGTCTTCCATCTTTGGTCTTACATCCATCCTTTTCTTCAAACCTCACAGTGTGTTTGAACTATACACTTCAATTTCTGATGCCACCACTGCCATGAGGAACCTTTTTCTTTCCTTGTGAAGCAAGGGTATTGAACATGATCTTTGGCATTTGGGACTAGTTGGATAACTTATCCCACCTCCCATCCAGGTAAAATGTTTTGCTACACTGCCCAGACAACAAAAAGTTCTTTATTTAGCTAACTGGCAGGTGTATATGTGAATTCAAATATTATTTGAGAGAATTAGTGGTAATTCATAGTATTGCTAATGATTTTGGATTTTCTGGAACATGCTGGGAGCTCAGCAATGTTGAATGCTTCTGCTAAAACATGTATCATTTTTAGGTGGCTGCAGAGACATCTCTGAAGTTGTCATGAGGATGGCCCTCAAGTCACAAAAGAAACTGACATTATGAACCAGTGCTCGGTAGCCCTCTACCTATGGTGTAGATGGAGTAGGATCCTGATAATTTAGTGTGAAGACATTATGGAAACTTCCTTGTTCTCTTTTCTTCCCCACGTCAGATGCTGAGGTTCCACTATGAACTGTGAAAGGACCTTTTCAGTAAACTAAACATTTTAGGGGTGTCAGATGTAAAAAAAACTAAGAAGGATGCAACAAGTAATGCTTAAGGTTGTATGAATCCAGGGAAAGGCCTTCTAATAATTTCCTGGGATAGGCTATCAAGGTTGGAATAGCAGAGGAGGTCTAACCTTAGGTAGGAAAGAATTTGAATATAGAGAATGGAGGGGAGGCAAATGAACGTAGGGAGGGATACAGGAATGGAAGAAATGCTATGAAGGAAGTATAAGGCAGGGCTGGGATATAAAGCCCTGGGCAAATGTTGTCAACTGATGTTGGTAAGACATGAAGAGGTGACATCACAGAGCATCCATGAACCGGCCTCTAAAGTGCTCCCTTTCCTCTGAAGGTTGTGGGAAACTATGGAAAGTTCAGTGGTTGTACAGAACATTCTCATCTATCTCTTTAGCTGCAAAGTGGAGGGTAGATTAGAAAAGCTAGATCAGATGAAACATAGGATAGCCTGATAGGTAAGCTTGCAGGTGAGCGTTGCTTGCTGTCAGGTAGTGGGGCTTGGGATGCTGAGAACAGGAGGTAGCTTGTAGTATGATAATGGTGCAAGAGAAGGGAACATACGGCCTCATCTCTCAGATGAATGTCTGGGTGGAGCACTGTAGGGTCTGGGGAGCACTAAGGGAAAAGGAGGGAAAGTTATAGTTGTCATTCTGACTACTTTTTCAGACTCACTATAATCACTCTGTGCCTGGGCCCTTCACTCTTAACCTGAACTAATCAATCAGACTCTGAGCTAACATGCTGACCTGCCTGGTGATCCTCTGGTTTGTAGCTGGCTAGATATCTGGAAAATTAAAATCCGATTTGATAAACCAAAGCCCTTCTGTGCTTTTATAACTTGGATTGAAAGCTGAAACCCGTTCTCTGAACCTTAGCCCCATCCCCACCCTGAGTCAGCCTCTCATCGTATCCTAAATTACTATACTTCCCTGTCATAATAGTCACTTTTAACCTTGGGCCTTTTTGCTGTACTCAGCAGTCCATGAAGCTGCATCTTCCTGGGATCCTCCTTTCTTTCATAAGCAAATGGTTGCCGGAAACCTATTCTGGTTATAGCACCAGTGTCTCCTTAATGAGAAAATTAGTCTGCCATTTGTCACCTACTTCTGAACCAGGTCTCTTCTTTGCTATACCTTTCTGTGCAGTACTTTAAAACATTGACAGTAGGACTTCCATTGGTGAAACAAATTTTCTCAAGTGACACATGCTCAGTGTATGCATATTGAGTAAATGGGTTAATAAATGAATATAACGTTGGCTTCTGGGGACTCCCAGAAGTATAACAGGTCCTCTTGATGTGAGTTGAGTACATGGTTGTTGAGTGAATAAACGTATGTAAGAATACAAGACTGCTGGACTCTAGGGAAGGCATGAGCCCAACATTTAGAATGATTCAGAAGACCAACAATGATATTCTCAATAATAAATTCAATTATTATTTATTACATAGTATATTCCTCTGATGTACTATGAATATCCTGGCAGTTGGACCCTAAGACCACCTAGACTAAATGCTTCATAAGACATTTACTGAGACATGGAAACCTAAATGAATCATGTTGAAAGAGTCCTGGCTTGTCATTCACTGGGAGGTCAGGTTGCTTGGTGTCAACTCTTATTATATTTTAGACATTTTTTTCCACTCCAGTCTTTGATGTCTTACCTTATATTTTAATAAAGCTTATAGTTTTCTTTGTTTGGCTTCAGGATGCAGGGAGGTTGTTTATTTTCCCCTGAGAGCTCTCTTTCTAATTTTGTTTTACTAAGGCAAATGTTGAAGTCATATCACAGTCTCCAAGCTCATGGTCTGCAGCTATGGGGGATTAGTAAGGATACCAGAGAGAAGGGGTGTGTACTATCCTGAGGCATGAGTGAACATTGAGCACGTGACTGTTCCAGAGGCAGACCCGTGTGTTTCTCTCTGAGGAAGCATTTTTCTGGACCACAGCTCCCGGCAGGAAATTTCTGTCTGGACATGAGACACAGCTGAAATGGCAAAGATGGTTCTGACTCTGCCCTCTTTAGACTTTTCTATCGCTTACAATCAGGTGTGCCTCCTGGTAATGTCTCAAGGAAAGGTGTCAGGCCTTCTCTGGCATGACATATCCCCTTGGCTTCAGCTTTGACTTCAGTGTTTGAATATTTTTGTGTCTAGATATTTATTCTTCTTGGGCTAGAACTTTTTAACGAGTTTAGGATATAGAGTCACCTTCTATGGTGACTTCTATATACTCGCCTAGTATGGAAAAATGGATAAGAGCATCAACATCACAGTTCAGTTAACACATGTTTGCCTCTCTTGCACAAAGCCCTAGCTTTGACTATCTGTAAAACACACACACACACACACACACACACACACACACACACACACACTTACATACACAAAACACACAAACAGCACACATATAACTATCTAAACATCTAAGACAGTCTAAAGCAGACAATCTAGTGTTGACTCTGAAACAAATTAACTATGTCCCTCACCACGACTCATCTGGTCATCCATTTCCTGAGTATACTTTGTGACCCTTATTGAATCCTAGAAGCTTAGGGGACTGAATATAATGTTTCTCTCCTTAAGAAATGTACAGACTATTAAGAGAAACAGAGTGGAGAAATCACTGTGGTCAGGCATGGTAGAGGCTCTTGCCAGGATGCACTATGACAGGAGATTAAAAGGATATCCAGGTTCGACTAGGTGCTGCAGGAGTCTTCTTGGAAGGAAAGGTATCTAAAAAGGGACAGGGATGGCAGGTAGATGTTATATAGACAAACATGGACTATGGAGGTGTGAGGTGTTTCAGATAAAAGATAAAATCAATCTGGCAACCAGAAGTTGCATAAGGCAAGGCACACTGAGGAATGTAAGTAGTTTAAAGGTGTGAAGTAGGCTTGAGGTAAGTAAGGATTGAAAAATCAAAGGGTAGGATGGTTAAGTACAGAACCAAACAGGGTCATGAGCACTTTACAGAGGAATTTAGTTTTGTCTGATGTGAATGCGAATTGTGGACAAATTTTACAGAAACACAGCTAACTACATATTATTTAAAGCTTTCCATTCTGTTTGAAGTATAGAGAAAACACTGAGAGGAGATAGGAGGTATGGAGGCCAGAGACAGTCGCTGGACTGGGAACTGCAGGGTACATGGAAGCAAAGATGCACTGCCTCATGAAGGCAGTGGGAATGGAAGCAGTGAAGAGAACCTGAGATGCTCTAAGTCATTGGACTCTGGGGACTTTGCTGGAAGACTCAATACACCAGGTGGGAGAGATGACAAGGATGACTGCCTTGTCCTGACACATGGGCCTTGTTGTTGACTTGGTTGGAAGGCATAAGGCTGCAATGGAAGGTTTTAAGGGGGAAGTCATGAATTCTCTTTGAAAAAGTAATTTAAAGTCTCTGAGGGTGTCTGTTTATATTTTAGGTAAGAGAGATATATTAGAAAACTCAGAAAAAAGTTCTTGGATGAATAGGTACATTAAGAAGCCATGAGCAGACATTAATTGAGACAACAGGTATAGAAGTGATCAACCTAAGAAAGTCAATAAAGAGAAGTATGCAGAGTGAGAAAGAAGCTCCCAGTGACCCAGTCCTAACTGAGGAGTTAATGACAGTTGACATGCCTTGAGGGTGAGACAGATATTTTTCTTTGGGAGAGGTGGCCATGGATAAGTTGCTTATTTTCCACTGAATGACTCCCCCACACATATGTACTTATGAATATCAGTAATTGGACTTAGCGAATTATAAAAAAGAGACATGGCAAAAGATGAAAAATATTTGGGGGAGGCTGGGAAGCGGAGGGATGTAGGGAGTGAAAGAGGGAGGTGACCAGTGCATTATACAATGCACAATATCAAATTTTAAAATGTAACAGGTATTAAATAAATTTCCACTGATGAATTTCTAAGGTGCATATAATTCCATAATTCAAACATTGGCATTATTTGGGAAGAGATGAGAGAACCAAGAGTGGAGGTGGGGGACAAGAGAGAGTAATGTGGAGGAATTGTGTGATCAAAGTATATTACATACATTTATGAAAAGTCATAAACTCATGAATTTCTAAAATTAATATATGATAATAAAGTTTGTAATTATTTTTAAAAACAACACTCTTCTATAGGTCTCTGTCTCTTCCCATACAGAATGAAAATCAAAAATAAATTTTCCTCCTATGTAAGTTTCCTTTTGTCTTAGAGACTTTGCACATCATGATTAAACCACTGGCAGAGTCACACTGTCTCTATGGTTCCTGTAGCTTTCACTTCTTTCCTTGTCTAGGTCCTTTTTGATAGAGCTCTCTCTGGAAGCTTCTCCACATTTCTAGACAGAGGAGTTACTTTATAGTGTTTGTGGTTGTGTTCTCCTCTGAAATTGTATTACAAATGTATTAAATTATTTTCTTAATGACTCTCTCTTACAAGATGACAAGAATAAAGGTGCCTGGACTTCCTGTGTTTATAGTTGTATTAAACATTCAAAAAACATGCAATAAATATGAAAATATAAGGAATTAATGCCAGAAATTTCCAATAATAAAATGCTGCTTTTTTATTTTCAATTTAAAAGTCAGTAACTACAGCTCTGCTGAAGTGCAGCTTAGGCCAGCCTGATCAGAAGGTGGGCATTTGGTTGAAAGGCACACTGAAGCCTGTTCTAAGATATGGTGGCTCCTTCCTCTGAGGCAGCTATCCCTGCCTGCAGAAAACACAGGTTTTCTGCCAACTTGGGCAAAAGTCTTTCAAGTTGAAATTTAATAGAAGAGAAACTAATTCCTATGACTTAGAATAGGGTGGACTGAGCTATATGGTAGATGACTGCTATCCACTTTGCCCAGGGACAGGTATTTTAGCATTTCTTGTGAGTTGTTTCCTATTGAAATCAGTAATTACAGAGCACCAGTTCAGCCACCCTGTACTGCTTAATGCAAAGATAAGAGCCATGTCCTCCTGGATAGTGATTCTTAATCCTAATAATGTCAAGGATCCTTTGAACATGTAATAAAATATACAGTCACGTTTCTTAAAAAAATTAAATGAAAAATTCCTATTAAACCTTACCAGAGTCATCACAGAGTCCCCAATTCTCTTACAGTTAGTTTCCAGTGAAGGATATATTTTCTACCACAGGGATGAGGGCTTCATTGGAACTGTGAATATTCAGGCATGTGCATTCTTGGTGCCATCACAGCATGTTTTCTGAGTGTACATAGCACAAGGTTATATTAACAACAACAACAAAAAATCTTTGGAGGAAAGCATGTTTTGGGTTATATACGTGTTCCAACTAGAGTTACCAATTTACTCCATCTTTCCTAGGATTGGACAGTTTGTAAATGGTAATGCTGGGAAGTTTACTCAGTCCTGGATAACATAGCTGGAGTGGTCACCTTAGTTCTGATACTTACTAGCCCAGGGACCCTAGGCAGCTCCCTGGTTTCTGTGAAAGGATCTTGCTAACCTTTGTCTTTGGTTCCTGAGATACATAGACAGAAATAGGGTTCCTGAGAGTCAGTGACTGAAGTTTTCTTTTTGTTGAAAAGGTCAGGAAATTTGAGAGTTAGAGAAAGAAAGAAGAGAATTAGAGAGGAAAGAAAAGGGAGAAAGAGAAGGAGAGAGAGACAAGAGGAGAAGAAAGGGGAGGGGAGGGGAGGAGGGGAGGGAAGGGAGGGGAGGGGAGGGAGGGGAGGGGAGGGAAGAAGGGAAGGGAGGGGAAGGGAGGGAAGGGAAGGGAAGGGAAGGGAAGAAGGGAAGGGAAGGGAAGAAGGGAAGGGAAGGGAAGAAGGGAAGGGAAGGGAAGGGAAGAAGGGAAGGGAAGGGAAGGGAAGAAGGGAAGGGAGGGGAAGGGAAGGGAAGAAGGGAAGGGAAGAAGGGAAGGGAAGGGAAGAAAAGGGAAGGGAAGGGAAGAAGGGAAG
>JANHMN010000012.1:30275666-30303166 GCA_030674055.1 Rhabdomys pumilio
CACACACACACACACACACACACACACACACACACACACACACACACTACCTTTCATCATCACTGGTCCAGATTCATCTCAGTCTCCATCTCAGCTGATAAGCCTCTCCTCACCCATCAAGGGGTTGAATTCATCATTTTCTTTTGGGGTCCCACAAGACTGGGCTTAATTGGACCACAGTATCATATAGTAAGTGGGTGCTAGAAATATCACTGTTCGACTTCACAGAGGTACTTTCTTTTCAATTGATGCACTTACACAAACGTGCCAGTACCACCTGTAGTTTATATTGAGATTCAATCTTGATGAATGTTTTGTTGGTTTGGGTATGAGTTGCATTTTCCAGTGTGCAATCTGGTGCCCCAAATCTATCAGAATCAGTGCCCATTTCTGTTTTTTCATAGTTTTCCCTTTTCTAGGGTGTCTTATAGTTGAAATCACTCAGTTTTCAGATCGCTTACTTTCCTTAGTAATATACATTTAAGACTCTTATGTGACTGACTTTTCAAGATGTGACAACCCATTTCTTTTTAGTGCTGAATAATATTTTGTCTTCTGGAAGTGCCACAATCTGCTTATTTGCTCATTTACATGTTGATCGATTCTAAGTTTGGGTGTTCATGAATATATATTTCATAAATATTTGTGTACACTTTCTACTTTTTGAAATGGACACAGGGGTTCATCAAGTTTAGATAAGTTCTAAGGGATGATCGTCTATTAAGAGTATATTATATGGTATACTAAGATGATAAATTAAGGGTGTGCTTGGCAAGTTATGTTTCATACATTTTATTCATTTACCCAGAGATGTCAGAGAATCGCCTTCATATCCTCACTGGTGTTTTAGTGTTTATTTTCAAATTGAGTTTTGGTGAGATCCTGAAGAAAGCAAATGACAATGAAAATTGGTCTGGCAACTTCTGGAGGTATTGTTTATATTGAAGGAACATATTGAATATTGAAAGGTTCTGAAGTTCTGCTGTGGAGAGCGATGTAGGTTACCTGCAGGAGAATGAAATATTAAACTGAATATTTCAGAGAAGTAATATGCTGTTTCATTAGGAACTATGCTCAAGAGTCTGTGAGTTGTGGGAGATCTGGGTTGGGTGTAACAAAACCAATGTTATTTATGATTGTAGTTGAAGTCACAAACTGTGTATGAACATTCATAGGAAAGGATTAACTTCTGCATTTGTCTCTAAATTCTGGGCTTAAGGTACATATCACCATACTCAGCCTTATATCTAGATTTTTCTGTGTGTATATGTGTGTATTTGTATGTATGTGTGTGTATAGTACATATGAGATACAGTTTCTCACTGAACCTGAATCTAATTAATTAGCTAGTTTGAATGGCCAATGGGATCCAGGAATCCACATATCTCCATTTCCTCCACCCAGAAGGTTGAAGTGAAGAGACACATGCTGACATGCTTGACTTCTTATTTGGGTTCTGGGAATCTGAATTCTGAGCCTCTGATTGTGTGATGGACACTGTATTAAATAAGATAGCTTCCCAGCTTATGTTTAGACTTTTAATGAACTTGCTTTTTTATACCTGTGGTAGACACAGAGTTGTACAAAAAAGGAGTGATGTCACTGAGTCACAGTTACGGACTAGTCTCTGACCTTTTATTTGACACATCTCACCTGTCCCTCATGAAATGTGACATAGAGCATATCATTTATGAGAGAAGATGAGAGGTTCAGAGAGTCCATCACTTGCAGATGGAAACACAGTTGGAAAATAATACAATGGCAATGTATATTATTGCAGATTCAGAGACTATACTTTTCTCTCAGATATTCAGATCACCTTCCACAAATGGTCCAGGCAACACCATCAGCTGTATTCACAGAGCAGATTAAACTTCCTTCGTGCTGCCAAGAAGGAATTGGGGCTATATTTGTTTTTTGTTGACCAGCTGGCTTTTTACAATGAATTTGCAAATCTCAGATAAAAAAAAAAATCACTGAATCTATTTAAAGTTTAGCTCGAGACACACTGATACCATCAAATAAAACATGGGATACTGGTCTTTATATAGCGTGCATAGCAAATCTGTCCCAGAGCACCCCTTGTAGAGGTCTCTAGGGATGGCTTATATTTGAAGGGCTCATTCTGTTTATAGTTTTATGTGCACTCACATAACGATTGGCTGAATTAAAACAGTAAAATTACAACTTTATGGAAAAGTTTCCTTCCTCATATCAATGCATTAAAATGTATGTGAACAGGGTTATCAATTGGTCAGCAATATTTTTCTCCTTTATTTTATCATTGTATTTAAGTTCCTCTGGTGACAGGCTGAACTCCAGTAGCCTTTTGATGAGGTCACAGTATGTTATTCTTAGTGGCAACAAACAGCTACCCTTGGCATCCAGAATGGCTTAAAAAATTGCTTTAAGTGATGTTGGTCAGAATCTGTCTGGAATATTTTAAAAAGCTCTCATCTTCTCAAAGACAGTAGTGAGATAACCACTGGAATGTAGCACTTCTCAAGGTATAGCCATGAGGTTTGTGATGCAAGTGCCAGGGAATTTATGTAGCTGAACACATCAGAAGATACTATATACATTATATTGCTGGCACTGTTTATCTCAGGAGGATAGTCAGCAAGAAGCTTTTAGATTACACTTGGCGTGTCCTGTAGATGCTTAGGTGTTCCTATGGGCTGAGCTGGCCTGGCCTGGCTGTTTGGTCTGTTCTGATGCTTAGTTTTAGATTTCCCTTCTGGATCCAGCTGTCTGTCAAGAGCAGAGCTCGTCATGCAATCCTACTCCTAGATGGAGCAAAAGGTAGAATGGTTTGAGTTTGAGGAGAATTTACCTCATCACTTTGTTCCTGTGTTTCCAGCATCTGCTGATTTCCACTAAGGGTTATACTTCTGAGTATAGTTCATGTTGTCTGTATGCTCTACCCAATGTAGGACATAAACATATTCCATTTATAATAAGCCATGTTTCCTTGTCTTAAGGTAGATATGCTAACCAACACGTCAGTTAGCAAACCAGGCAGGTGGCTCTCTGGCTGCCCTGAAGCTGTAGGAGCTGCTTACAAGGCACACCTCTACCCACTGCCTCATTCCAATGCTGTGTTATAAACTCACCATGGTTCTTTGTGTTGCCTTAAAACTTCTATAAACTGTTCTCCATTTCTCTTTTAACAACTTAGCCCCAGCCACTTCATGTCCCTGTCCTCACTCATGCTATTGCCACAGCAGCCCTGACAAAATAGGATTCCCACTGAGGCCAGACCCTCCTTGTATCAACTGGTTCTGAGTCTCAGCCTTAGAAAATAACATAGGAAACATCTATTGCTTGTGACTTTACTTGTTTCTTCAGTACAGAAAAAGCTCCCTCCCTCTTGACCCTGGTCTTTAGCTCAGTAGGATCTGCAAAGAATAGGAATTGCTCTCC
Source organism: Rhabdomys pumilio (assembly GCA_030674055.1). Lineage (NCBI taxonomy): Eukaryota > Metazoa > Chordata > Mammalia > Rodentia > Muridae > Rhabdomys > Rhabdomys pumilio. The sequence goes on from JANHMN010000012.1 coordinate 30,279,090, forward strand.
CTTTTCCCTTTTCACAAGGCATGACCCTGTGGTCATGCTTGGCATAGATTTTGTGCCTTCACCTCAGCCAGTTTGTCTAAACTGGGTGTTCCCATCTCCTTACTTTTCGTTAGTCTTCTCCCACTGTGCATGTTCCAGCACAAATCACTAATGCATTTCTAGGTTCTCCTTCATGGGAGACAGTTTGCTGTCTCTATTTTTGGAAGGACTTGTTTTCAGGTGACTAAACCGAGCATGCTTTTCTTCTGTGAACTTCTTCATACACATATCCCTCCCAGATTTTATTCTTCCATCAATTTCTTCTGTCTGCTCTGTTTTGCCTTTTAAGATGTCCTTTTTGATTCTGTGGTTAATTCCCAGATGCCATGTTCCTTTCTGGCATATGATTTGGCTCTTTGATATTTTAAGGTGAATTAAAAATCCGGGTGTTCTGATCCTTTCCAAAGGCTTTAATTACTGCAAACAATGTTCTGACTCCCAAATCTGGCTCAATTCCTTTTTAGCCATACCAGTCTTCGCCAGGATGCATTCCAAAGCTCTTTGAACTCAGTAAGGTCCAATCTTGCTCTTGATTTTCATGGTCCTTTTGCATTTCTAAATTTTTGTTTGGGCGATGCACTTCGGCTTTGTCCATCTATTTCCCTGAAACAAAGGCAGAGATCATCTTTCCCATATTTGACTCTCACCCATTGAACGTTCATCTTAAGCCCCGCCACTATGTTCCTATCCTTCTCCATCATGGCCTAGGAGAGGCCAGCATCCTCTTACAGGTCTTTGCAGTCATAGTCTTCTATCTACCCAAGTTGATGAATCTGCATGTGAATGCTGGCAGCTCTGCATTTAGCACTGGCTTGCAGTCCTGCTGAAATCTAAGACAAAACCCACTGCCTTCTCCCCAGTACCACAGATCATTAGGTATAATTAGCATGATGCTTGACATAGGCTGCCCGTGCTCCTTTTCATGGCATATATGTTTTCCCATGTGACTTTGCCCAAAGACATGCAGTTTGCATGTTTGATCAAAGGGCTTCTCTGCCACATTAAGTTCTTGAGCATGGGTATCCATGTCCCTCTCTTGATGTCCCATAAAGTCCATCCTGTAGTTGCAGCCCATGGTTCTAATGATTTCTACACCTTAAGCCTTTTCTTGTTGCTTGAGTTGCCGTAGTTTAAGGTGTCACACAGTACATGGTCCCCCAGGGTCCCCAGTCAAAGCATGCAGTATTTATGTAAATTTTCTGGCCCCGAAGACACTTGTGTCTGCTTAGAGAAATACCCAGTCACAAATTGCCTTGTGAAAAGCCTGTTATTCTCCCTGAGTCAAAAGCCATTTGGGGCAGACACAAAAGAGGCCAGGTGTCTTATATTTGATGGACCAACACAAATATTGCATGTAAATTCCAGCAGTCTGCCTGGAAAGTAAAAAGAAAAGAAAGCAAGAAGAGAGTAAAGACATTAGGTCCAGTGGGATTATAACAAAATGGATTGTTTCCAGACAGAGGAGGAGAATACTAAAAATTTCACGTTGTGCAACATGAAGGCTTTCTTCTGTCTGTGAATATTGAGTCACAGAGAATTAAAGGCTGATGGGTCATGAGACATGATGCAATTATTCCTCTCAGTTGATCTCTCATACACATGTGTAAATAAGACAGTGTCAGAGGAATAGAAATATTACCTCACCAGGCCTGGCAAGCACAGGGGCTTTCACATACAAATGGGAGTTTTGACACTTATCTGCTCTGTAAATTCCACTGGGATGCAATGTCACAAAGATTTTCAAACGAAAATTTTCAATCATGTAAAAAAAAACCAACAGAAAGGTGGAATGAATTCCCAATTTTTTTTCTACCCAGATTTTACAATTGTTAGCATTCTGTATTATTTTCTTTAGAAGAATAATAGTATATGCACATTTTCTAGATTATTTAATAATAAATTAGCTGTCTGTCATGGCTTATACCTGTAGTCTGAACACTCCAGAGGCTGAGGCTGGAGAGTAGTAAGTTAAAGCCCAGAATGAGCTTATATAATGAGTATATATATATATATATATATATATATATATATATATATATATTCATTTCCATTGGAATCTCCTATTATATCTTTATGGTACAATTTACTTTGACTTTCCTCCCCTGTATTTCAGAAACAGTAAATGTTAGGTTTAAGGGAATACTGCCCCAAAGTACATTTTATATTGATAAAAGTGTTTCATATACATAGTAGCACTGCCTGTTGACAACTACCACCCTTAAGTTATTGGGCTCTTAAAATGTGACGAATATGAAATTAGAAGATATGTGTAAAATGAGTCTACTTAAATAATTCAAATTTAAGTCAACACCAGTGGCCAGTGACTATCAATTTGCCATGTAGGTCCAAGATTTTGATTAAACTTAGGTCAAATATTCCAGTGATTATGCCTCTGGTTGGTTTACTCTGGTTCCCTGATTTTTAAAGACTCCAGTTCTGGCCACTGTCAGATAGACTTGCACATTACCCAGAGCATGATCCCTCTAAAGTGGCAGGCTGTGAACCCCGGACTTTGTTTCACAATCGCTTCTGCACATTCATAAAGCAGGCTGCAAGTAATCTGCTCAGCGACATTGGGGAAAGACAGTGACTGCAAGGAATCTGACTGTCCAAGTGCTTCTTTGGAAATGGCGGACAAATTGTGGGGAAGCAACCAGGAAGACTAAGATCATCATTAGTTCTGGGATCTGCTACTGTCTCTTCCACTTTGCCTCACTTCCTTAATAGACATTTGCATGTGATCACAGTCAGCCTTTCAGTGTCGGCCCAGATGTCTGATCCTAAATCATCAAAGCAAAGTTAATGTAAATTTGCCACACCACTCTCATTAGGAAAAGAAAAATCTTTAAGTGACTGGGGTGATGCAAACCCTTCATCTCCTGAAGGAGACATAAAATAAATTACACAGAGCCCTGCTGCCTGACATATAGTTAACTAAAAAGCTTTGAGAGTAGGGAGGTTTCTGATAAGCCATTCTCGCTGCAGTCTGCAGATATATTAATTTGCTCTTACCACTCATCTTGTAACAGGCTACATTATTCTTTCTTAGATTCTGCTGTTCAGTCATTAGTTCTGTCAGCAACTGCTGGCGAGGTAGTTCCTGTATAGCCACTCTTCTTTTCAGCCTCCTTTCCTGCACGCCATCTTTCTCTGCCCTGTGGTCTCATCTGTCCATCGAGTCACCAGACCATTCATTGTGTCCTGTTCCTCACACTTGTTTGCCATGGTTCCCTCTCCATTATTGTCTCCAGGCTCACGCCATGCTTACCCTCATGCTGACCTACTTCTTCCTCCTGATTGAGATTCTAACCCATTCTCTTTAACTAGGTCACAGGGCGCCTCTTTTACTTTGACCTGTCTCAATATTAGCACTAAGCAAGCTGTGTCAGAAACCGACCCATTTAGTTCTTCCACTGGTTGTCTAAGGGGCTCAACTTGACCTTCTATTGTAGGTTTCTTTCCAGGCCCTCTGCCTATGGGGGCAAGGTTTGTCACTCATCCAACTAACGGGAAAATAAACTCGGTCCTGGCTGACACTCATGGTCAAATTTAAGAGATCAAATGACTCATGTACCAAGCTGTGCACTTAGAAGTTGGCAGTGTGACATTAACACACTGAGCAGGAAGCCTGGATCCAGAGCAGGTTCAGGTGAGGAGAAGCTGTTGGCAGAGCAGCCTCCTGCAGCTCCCATTTGCTGCATGCTGTACATTGGGAAGTGTAGGCTGCACTCAGACTCCAGGCTAAAGCATGACCCACAACCCTGCACCACCTTCCCTGCACTCCTGTCATGCTGAAAAATGGAGACTGAATTTGTTTGGGATTAGGAGAGGTCTGTGGGGTTGGACCAGGCCATTTGATCATAAAATAACCTGGTATTTAAGGACGGACATCCCTCAGTCTCCCTTGTAGTACCACAGACGTTACAGTGTAATTTTTAGGACAAAATAAATGATTGGCAACAAGGGCTGAGTATTTCATCTGAAGATTGGAGAGCACTGTTCATCCGATGCTAAACCTGAGGTTGGCTTGAGATGGTGCATCTACAAAGATCTTAGGATTGGGCTAGCACAAGGAGCACTCATGCACCCACCAGGAAAGGATTATGGAGAACACTTCACACATGGCCTTGGCATATAAAAACATCCTCCACACACGCAACTCAACACATCCTGTTCCTGCCCCCACCCCTACAACTGAGCTGTGTTTTCCTGTGGGCTTGGAGACTTTAGGAAGATAGAGATCAGTTTATATTTGTTTTTCTCCTGATTTTGACTTGACAGTTTGTCTCTTGAAACTGCAGCCTCTAATTTTCTTAATTGCTAAATTGTCCTGCAGCCTGTGATTCCAGCTTGTTGCTGTTTCCTCATTAATTGTTCCTTAAACAAGGAGCACAGCCTGTCAATATCCCCAACTTTTATTCTTTTCTTCTGTGGCCTCAAAGGTTCTAATACAGAGGTGTAAGTTCTTTGTTCGCAGGTATACAGGAAGGGAGGTTCTGTTATGCTGACTACTGGCCTTGAAGATGGCAGAGGGGGCATTACAGCAACTCTGCAGAGTACTGGGATGCATCTTTCTGAGGCTATGCGCTGCCTTGTTTTCAATTCTGAGGATCTGGGCAGTGGGCCCACTGTCATCCAGCAGGCATCTCTGCTGGGATCATGGCCGAGTATCCTGAAATCCTTCCATTCTGTTTTTTTCCATTTTGGAATTTCACTGTGGCTTCAGTAAACCTGTGTTTGCTTTATTCAAATATATGGTTAACTCATCATCTAGACAACACAGAAAGGAACTTATACGTGTACAACCCTAAAGCCAAAGGGCTCAGAGATTCAAATTGAATTCTGCCCCAAGGGGCATGTATTGATTTACTGTTTTGAATCCCTTGTTCCCCATGGGAGTCCTTAGAGAAATGAAATAAGTTCAGGATCTTAGTGCAGTGTTATATGGTGGGTGCTACCTTGAGATCAATATACAGACGAAGAAAGGGCTCATCCAATCTCAGAAGGAGAAAGAACCAACCCTGGTCACCTACCCACCCAATGCACAAACCATTTAGTCAACCTTCTTACAAGATATCTCAGTCATCTTTTCCTCATTCAGGCTGGACCATAACCAACTTGAAGTTAAGGCTGGCATCTACCTAAAACTTCTCTCCGCATTTGATGTATAACAGTACCTGACACCAGACTCAGGATGTCATGATCTTAGTGTAAGAATGGGGGAATATGGTGGGTTATGCCTCTAACCCACAGTTTCTCTTTCCCTGAAAACAGGTAACAAGTGTTTATGTCACATGTTGAAAAGTTTGTTAAATGAGATTATACAACAGTATACTCAAAGACAAGGAAGATATTTAAGTGCCCTGTGGCTATTTAGTATTTTAATAACTGTATTCTTAACTATTTATTATTATTATTATTATTATTATTATTATTATTATTATTATTATACCACAATTAATTTATTTATCTGCCAGCTCTCCTTTATGTGTAAAACATCATTGAAATGGCTCCTTAGTGGTACTCAGGTATCAGGCTTGAGTTTGTCTACTCCTGAGTATCACTTGTAAGTGAGCGTCTTTCAGTTTGTCTTCACCGACTCTCGTCCTATAAATTCATTTAAGTTGTCACTTGGTTTATGGGTCTCAGTATTTTTATAATCCCTTGTATGGCCACCCATACATGGTTCTCACCACCCAGAAAATTTGTGGTGAGAACCATGCTATGGCTTCCTTAAAGCATCCTTAAAGACATTTTCATGGATTTACTGAGGTCTAACCATGTGGCAAGGAATGTGGCCTTTGTGTTTTTTTTGCCTCACTATGGCTCATAAATTGTTTTTTTTTAAGTGTGTGTGTGTGTGTGTGTGTGTGTGTATGTGTGTGTCTATGTATGAGAGTGCCCAGAAGAGGGCATCAGATCATCTGGACCTAGAGCTAAAGCAGTTTTGAGCCACTGAACTGAGAGAACTTTACTTGGATCCTCTAGAAGAGCAACAAGTGCTCTTAAGCTCTTAGCCATCCTTCTGGCTGCAAACACACGTTGGCTTTTTCCCTATGGCAGAGCCAAATCCGGCTAGCTGTTGTGTCTCTTCTTGTTTTGTTCAATTGCTTGGACAGAGTGGATCATCCCTGCTCTAACTTCTAGCTGACTCCATCGTTTATAGCTCACAGCCCCTGACACAGTTGTCCTGTCTTAGACTGTGTCTAGCTGATAGTTTCCTGTTCCTCAGCTACAGAGCATGGGAAGGGAAAAGGGGGTTTTGGTTTTCCCATCTTATTTCTTAATCTGCTTAGCAAGAGAACCTGATGAAATAAGTACTCAACACATGCGTTGTCACACAAAAATTCAGTAACAAAAACTATCTTTTCAGGATTGAGAATTTTGATATCTTTTAGATTACTTATTACCCTAGAGATGTCAGTGAACTGACAGTGCAGAACGTTTGAGTTATGATGTTCTCTTATTTTTTTCCCATTTCAAAAAATATTTCTAGCTTAATAGCTCTAAATAATATACAGAGAATCACAGAAGTGTCCCCACTACCTCGAAAACAAAACAAAACATCTGGCCTTAAATTAGTGTTTCAGGATAAACAGGGATTGCTTTCTGAGATTTAATATATGTTAGTATTTACTCTTAAATATATCTGATATATATTTAAAATTAAATGTATTCATTAGTTGTGTAGTTATTGTACAAAGTATTGGGCTTCAGAGAGACACTATCAATCAAAAATTGTGTTTGTTGACACTGCTGTTGTTCTTCTACATCTTGTGAATTTTCTGCTATTAATTTCTTTATAAGCATGGAGCAAACTGTAGAGTCTGGCAAGAAATATCTGAGCTTCTGGAAATTCTTATTCGAAATCTATAGGCTGGGCACTTGCCTATGCCTCAATACCCCCATCTCTCAGATATTTTGAGACACACACACACACACACACACACACACACACACACACACACACACAGAGTATTGATAGGATACTCACTTTGCATCTTTGCTTCCTAAGCTAGTTTTGTCTAATGGAAAACTCCCTATAGTTTTCTTGTTCTTATTTTTGAAAAGGCATCAGAAACTCTTTGTTATTACAATGAAGTTGAATGGAAACCCCCTTTACAGGAGTGGAAGAAAGGAGAGTTACTTGGGCTGTGTCATAGACTGGGGTCTTGAAGCTCAGATGAGTATCAAGCTTTCTCTTGTGTGCCTTCAGGCATCTGTCAAAGGCCATCCTGCTCTCAGGAGGAGGGCTGGAACCCCATAGCTCTGGGTCTCTCTGCTGACTTTCAATACAAATAGCTACTCTGCAGTAAAACTGCCTCCCTAAGAACTGACTTAGTTTCCATCAGAACAATAAAGCCTTGATCATACCCTCTTAAATCCTTGAAAAAAAAACTTAGCTGTGACTTGCTCTACTTGGAAAGAAAGACTTGGCAAAGTTACAGAAACCAAACTAAATACAAAGAGGGATGAAATAAAATATAAAGAAAAGTAAAAATCCACAGTGGCCTTTGGTGGAAGAAAAAGAAATCAAAATAGTGTGTATGTATATATCTGTATAGAAACATATATATCCATATGTATTTTCTGTTTGTGGTTGGGTGTAAATCAGGAGGATTTAGTAATTATCAGCAGCAGCGGCAGCATCTTCATGTATCAAGTCAGCCTTGGATTAGTGACTCAGCTGATCATAACCTTGATTTGGGCTTCATGGGGGTTGGGGAGTGGGGGCTGACAGCTCTACAATGGCCTATGCATCATTGAGCAGGATGACATACACATGAGTCATGGTACTGTATGTGGGTGGTTATTAGCAACCTTCTCTTACCATGGCAGGTTAGGTATAATGAAGAGAAATTTATCTTTGTTCATGATCCATTGGTTTTAAGAAGAGCTGGAGACCCTTCCAGTGTGGTCATGGATGATGGGGAAACCCAAGCCTGGGGTTAGATCCCAACAGTCAGAGTTTGAGACAAGTTCCTGGAGTTATTTATGCTGGTTTTGAGCTCTGAGCTTTGAGCTCTTGATCAACAGAATTTTATTTTACACCATATTTTTCCCATAAGGCTTTAATGAGTTATGACCTAAAAATCTTGGTGCCTTGGGTATCCACGAGGAATTTGTGTGTCCATTTAAAGTGCTTTTGCAAACTTCAATCTGAATTTGAATATCAGGAGAAATTACATGCCAACACTGAGACCATGCTTACATGATATTCCTTTAAAAAATAATTTCTTGTATGTGTGTTGTCTGTATAATCTCATAGTATTGCTCAAATCCTTTTTAAGAATTGATATCGCAAACAGTGAGTTTGCCCCTTGGGGTCCACTGCCTGACTGTCTTAATAAGAACCTGCTACCCCTACAGATTTTGCAGTTTAGCCTTGTCAATCAGCTTTGCAATTAGCTCTAAGGAACAGTAAACATCACTGATTGTAGCTTTGACTATTTACTAAATAATTCAGACCTGGAGTTGCCCAAGACTAGAAAAATGCAGGACTTGCACTTGTTCTTTGTTTCATGCTTATATAAAGAAACTGATCTCTGACTCATCAACTATAGCTGCTCCTTGTCATGCATTTGTTTGTAGCTCTTGATTATGGTTTAATGACCAATGCTATGACATCACCAAGCTAAGGAAATGCTGAGAGGAAAATATCGGTCTTCCCTTTTTCAGTCTTTGCAGTTAGAACCCTGCACAAAAGGAATAATTGAGAATGAATAGCCCCTGGATTAGGCAGCAGCAGCCTACAGCAGCATCTGCCATGCCTAGATTACTATCTTCCAGGTTTGAACTGCCTTCAAAACTTCTATCCTGACTCTTTTTCTCTTCTCCAAAGGATGGCATGGGTGAGTTTCAGTCAAGGCTGGTGTTTGAGGTCTGGGAGAAAGCTGAGACTCCTGGTCTGTGGCTGATTCAAGTGCTACAGCTTAGCACAGGGCTCCTTCTCTGCCTCCAATGCAGGTAATCTATGGAATCTTCCATTCCTGCTTCCTCTCTCTACTGTGAGCAAATTATTTCCCTACAGGCATGAATCTTAACATCCTAATCTGCAAAACCAGGATATGTAATCTCTCTTATGAGAACCAATGTGTCAGTGAATGGAAAGAACAGGAATAATGAATGAAATAGATTTGGTAAGGAATGGGTAATGAGTAGAAAGCTTAGCACAAAGCACCACTTGCAGTAAGGGTTTGTACTGCAAGTTGAGCAAATGAACAATTATACTCACAGCCCTGCTCCATTGAAAGTGCTTGTGCATATATTAAATCAGTTCCCACAAAAAGCTTAAGAGGAAACTTCTATTGTTCTATTCATTCTGCAGCTGAAGGAACCCAGCAATGGCATTTCAGGTCATCCACATTCATATGAAGACAGTCTGGACGCAGGAATCATGTCTAGTCACTAAAGAAAAACAAGTTTTTACCGATTTCAAAGGGAGCATAGCTATTATCTTTGTCTCCCTTTGCTCTAGAATAGAAGATAGGGGACCTGAGATTTCAGAATGTGCAAGCTTTGGAGGCAGCATATCCCGAGACCTTGTTGGTCTCTTCCTTAGTCTACATTTAAAGTAGAATCTTTGAAGAACTGAGATTCAAGGTGGAGCTTTATTTCAAGAGGATGGGATAAGACTGAGCATTTGATTTCTATTTCCCACCTGAAAATCAATGCATTGATTTTGTGTTTCATGATCTTTCTTATCCTCAGTGACACTCAGTAAGGTAGTACATTCCCATGATGGTTTGTCAGATGATCATAATCCTCTCTCTACTAGACCGAGGAAGACGATTCCAATAGTCTCTTATTTTCTTTTGTAATTTTTTATTGGATATTTTATTTACATTTCAGATGTAATCCCCTTTTTCCCCCACCCAGGAACCCCCTATCCCATTCCCCACCTCCTGTTTCTGTGAGGATATGCCCTCACCTACCCTCCTACTCCTACCTCCCCATTCACGATTTCCCCCACACTGGGACATCCAGTCTTCACTGGAGCAAGGACTCTGATTTTTTTGTCCAATTGCATAATCAGAATATCCTGAAGTTCTAGAAGTCTATTTCTAACTCAGACACTGTTTTTTGGCCCCCAACCCCTGACTGCAATTTCCACCTCATTTACCTGGTTTTCATGTTTGTAATACTTTGGGAAACAAGAGCAGAGGTGCTGGATATGTGGACTTCCATGTGCCTAAGGACTGGCCCATATGGACCCTTGGTATCAGTGGCAACATGGTTCAAGTCTTACGATGTCCCTTCTTTCCCATCATCAGCGCCTCCTGCAGAATACTAATCCCTTACAGAGCTTCTGAGATAGACACCTTTGTCCATCTCTCCCCGGCCTCCTGGGTTAATTTTTTTAGGTGTGTAGTAGATTCAGAGTCATAGACTTTACATTGTTAATCTGAGCTTTTCTATGAAAGTTATATTTTACCCAGGCATTGGTTATCACTCAAACAAGCAGTAAGTTTTATATATCAGAAATTCTATGGTTCACTTTTCTTTGCTTAATGAACTATGTGCCAGTTGAGAATTACTGTTCGTGCCTTGCTCAGTGTTATTGTTTAAACAGCATAAAAGTAAATGAGCCCCCCAAAATCAGGGGCATATGAAGATAGTTCATATTTTAGGTTTTGCTGCCCATATGGCTTCTGTCACAACTCTTTAACTCTGCTCCTGGAGTGAGAAATTGGTAGACAACACATAAACAAACATCTATGAATATATTCCAATAAAGCTTTATTTACACAGACAGGCAATGGGCCAGCTTTTTTATAACTTTAGTGCCAAGAAGGAAATAGGATATTCTCTGACCACATCTAAACACTTTTGGCCTAATAGTCATCCCTTTTCTAGCTAGACAGTCTCTTGAAGACTTTTCCATGTCCTTTTCTCTCTATAATAACTTTGGCTATCTTCGCATTTGTTCATCTGGCTTATCCAAGAATTTGATGATGTTCCTTAGACTTAACTCCAATTTAAAAAATTTTAATTTTCTTTTAACTTGCCATTCAGTCTCCCGTATGCATCTTAACTCAGCAAATGTTGTGTTCCTGCCATGGTGCAGGTACTATTGTGTTCACTATGGATGATGTACAGGGGAATAGGTAGACAACAGCAGCAGCAACATTTTCCTTCACCAGAGAACTTAAACTTTAGTAATACATAAACTAGACCATGATCACTTATATATAAGATAGATGATTGATGTAAATCATATAGTGCATGAAGGATATTGAAAACTTTGTCATATGCAACTTGGGTAGCAAACTCCTGCTAAAAACACTTCCATATTTCTTTTGTGCCTGTGTCAGGCAGACAAAAATCTCCTGGAGTAGCCCATACATGCAGTGTTGTGTCTATTCATTGAACCATGGGGAAGCTCTATTTTCAGCAACCATCTGTGGTGGTGTTATGGCCATTTGCTTGGATGCTGTGGTGTGAGAAACTCAGTTCTGGAAACCAGAAAGGTATGCCTTTGTTCTGAGTTTAAGCATCCTTCGTGTTGGCTCAGTGTTGGAGAAGCCTGGTGCTCTTCACCATTCCCATATTGCCAAGCTTTTCTCTCCTTACGTTAGCAAATATAGATTCTGTATTCATGGCTTTTGTATTTAGCACTCACAGGATGGTTTACCTAGAATGGCCTGTGTTTTATCTTTCTATGTCAGACATGAGAGAAATGGAGAGCAACTCAAGAAGGAAGGGAATTAAATTAGGTCTCTACTGTCCTGCCTCTCTTCATCTGTGAAGAATGAATGCAAAACACAATGCTGAGTGATTTTGCTTTCTCTATTAAGGCAGGGACACTATTTGATATGGAAAATACACTTCCAAAGAGCTACAAAGGAACATGGAAGAGCCACAATTTGTTCTGTATTCTAAAGACAAGCCCTAAAATGGCTCACAATGATTTCACTGGATGCAGATTTATCATTAAGTGTAGTGGCAAACTGTTAAAGAATCTATTTTTACTTCCTGACTTGAGGGGAGGTGGGATTCCACCCACCCCAATGCTCTGGAATCCTCAAATGAAAGACACAAATGTACAGTGCTATTTTTAATATGCCTTAACTAGCTCAATGGCTGGGCCACTCCTGACCCTCCACATTGCTAATACACTCCCCTCCAATATTCTTGAATTATTACTTTCTAAAATCTCTATTTTATCTCTGCTACCCCAGACTCAATGAGGGAGTGGCCCCTGGGACCACTTTTCCCTGATTCTCACATGGTTGGTTCTCTGTCTTCGACAGCTCTCATGTTTGTATCCTCTTCCTTCCTTTAGCCCTGGCGATTCCTTTCTCCCTGACCTGTGTTTCCTCTCTGAGAATCCTGAAATTCCTGCTGTCCCTATACCCCTGCCTGTCGGGGACCTCACTGCCAAATGTTGGAACCCGCACTGATAAAAGCTTGGGGGCCAAAATGTTAGAGCCTGCACTGCCCCAAACTTGGGGGCTAAATTGTCCCAGCTCATACTGCTGCTCTGGTCTGTGGGTCAGGGTTCAGCAAGAAAGAGAGTGAGGCAGACATGAAGAATGGAGACCAGACAGAGTGTGATTCAGTCCTGTTTATTCTCAAGTCTCTCTCTCTCCTCCAGTCTCTCTTCTTCTCTCTTTCCAAGTCTCTCCAAGTTCCAAGTTTCTAGTTCTAAGTCACAAGTTCCTAGTCTCTTCTTCTGTCTGGTCCCAAGTCTCAAGTCTCAAAATCACAAGTACTTTCTTCTGTCTGCCTCTTTTTATACCACTCTTAAGTCTCACTTCTTAAGTCATGCCTTTAAGTCTCACATTTTTAAGTCACACCTTTAAGTCTCACACACCCAAGGGAAAATACTGGGTATCTAAGATAAGATGTTATCAGAGTGTGCTAAGCTGTTGTAGGCTGTTGTAAACAAGTCTCTTGTCAGAGTATATGGCTCAAGATGGCTGCAAGGATGATAGCCGCCTTCCCCACACCTGCCCAGCCATTGGCCACTGGTTCTTTATTGACCAGTCATAAAACAACTGTTAGCTGGGACCTGCAGCTGACGAGTGAATCCCCATGTAAGCACAAATCAAATCCCCAACAATTAGGAATTGGTGGAACTGCACAGTGCAAACTGGGAGAGAATCACTACTCATCAGCGTTCATTAATTAGCTCATGAACTTGAGGGCAAGGACTTCCCACTGAAGCAAAAAATAAAAAGCCCCTTCCCCATATTGATCTAAGCATTAACTAGAAAAGACAAACATGAAAGCTGATAGGTTGTCAAAACTTGCAATCTCCAGGTGACGAAAAAAAAATAGTTCTCCCTTAACTCCTCTTAACCTTTTCAGACATTCACTTGTTTTTAGAAAATTGTGAATCTCTAGTTCAAAGACAACTGAGGATTCGGGAGATTATCTGGCTTTGTGATCACAATTAGTTCTTAATTCAGTTTGATGGCTTGAATGCCTGAGAGGGAGGTTATTTCTACTGTGCATCCAACGATATGAGTGAGGGCTTAACATGCATCTGGGGATTTTGTAGTTCGGTGCTGGGGGTGATTTTATATGACACCCCACATCCTGTCTTCCTCAGAGATTACTTCCATGAGAAGAACAACATTTTGTTGTTGAGTCACTCTTATTATTTTACCATATGCTTGCTGAGCTCCTACTATGTACCAGGACACCATTGGATCCTCACACACTCTTATGAATATATAATGGATATCTCTCACTTTTTAATCGAAATTGAGACCTAAAGAAACTATTCCACAAGGCACATGGCTTCTAGGGGTAGGGATGGGTTTGGAAGTTCAGAGATGACCTACATAACCACCATTCTTGGCCTGCCTTCAGATCAGTGTTACTGCATGCCAATCATGATTGTGAATCATGGGTTAAGCTTGATGCTTATAGGCCAAATTTCCACACTATACTTACTCCTTTAGTTGGCTCTAGTCTCTTTGATTAACCCATCTGTTTTTCTGTCCATCTGCTCACACACACATCTACTCACCCATCCACAAGGACAATAATTACAGCTAGTATAAAGGAGAGCTGAGATTTCCAAGTCTATTAGAATTATGAGATAACAATGAGATAACAGATATAATTTCCAAATATTATGTTTATTTCACCTATATTAATTATACACAGATGTCTATAATCATTTCTTTCAATGCTGGAGATTAAATCCAGGGTCTTGTGCAGACTAAGGGAATACTCTAGGTTGGGAACAATCTTCTTTATAAAATTGAAATGGCTATCCCAAGGAATATTTTTTCACCCTCTTAAGGTCAGAAAATTACTCCCAGGTGCTATGTTTGTATCTGCCCAGGCTCTGAGAAAAATCATTTAAGGAATCAAACCTTTTGTTTTCTGATTTGTAACTCAATTCTCAGTAGTTATCTCAAATTTGGGTGAGCTCTCCTGAGTTACTCAATACGTTCATTGATTTCTGCTACATGCCCAGATGTGGGTTGCAGTGAGAAGCAGAGACTACACAGGCAGAGTCAGCAGTCTTGAAGAGAGTACAAAGGAGGGCAACAGACACACTTGTAGCACACAGCTCTATGGCCATGCTTCATTCCCATTCTTTCTCAGTTGTGTGGTACTCTCTGTGTGGAGTCAGAAAAGCACTGAGGCTACACTTTCCCATAGGAACTTAATAGAAGGCTGTGGTTACAGAAAGCCTGTCTGTCTTATTTGGTCCTGAGAGATAGGGGAGAAATTCACACATTCACCCTAGCTCTTGTCCTGATGTTGCAGTTACCCACTTTGTAATATCAGGACAGCTTTAGAGTTTGCTTGGCCTCAGTTTCTCCCATTATTCAATAGGTAGGTCAAACAGATAAACACCTGCTCTCTTTCAGAGAAGATGCTGGGATTTGACAGCCATTTATAATCCCTGCCAGAGGCACTAAAACTCTAAATCTCTTAAAAGCCACTGTTAAAGGAGGCGGATTTAAAACAGCTGTTTTCCATTTGATGGATGGAGAACAAAATGGCCTACTGAAATGTGGCTATGGTCCAATAATCTGCTTACCTGTACCTGTGCCAGGACTTAGGCTTGAAGGATTGACCATTGGGAAGAACCTTGGCCAACTCAGTGGCTTAAACACTTAGGCTGTCTGCCAAAAAGACATTTTCAAAATTAAGCCTTTCAATTTTAAGAACACTGGTCTTGAAGTTTTTGTCTAATGTCCATCCCTCTTAACTGCTTAATTCACTAGCTGCCTTTCTGGACCAGCCAAGCACCCACACAGTCTTGGAAATCAAAATACAGGAAATGTAGACAGGACTACAGTGTTTGCAAAACCATGGGTTTCCTCATAGCCTTCCTGGGAATCAAATTTTACTTTAGAGACAGGAACAACATGCAGCTGACTGATGTGTAGAAAAGATCCTATAACCCCAAATAAAGTGAGTAGCCATTTAGTATTATTGATAGGATATGCAGTCTTTATTTTTTTTTTCAGATTAGAACTTTTTATTCCACTCTCTTGTAGAAGACTTACTATTTAACCACTATACGGCTTTCTTTGGGAAAAAATCAAAACAGTATCTCTTATGTGCAACAGAGCATAGTGTAGGAAACAACCAGAAATTTACAGTGTAGAATGTGCCTTTATACATCTCACCCCACTCGTATTTACTAAAATCTGATAAAGCATTATGCTTTTAGTTTGTACATGAGAATTCAATGTTTTATGATATGTTTTTTTTTAAATCACAAAATAATGGCTAGACCTAGCTCCAACCGGATATATTGCTAATATGAACTCACAGAGACTGAATCAGCTTGCACAATGTCTGCACAGGTCTGCACCTGGTCCTCTGGGAATATATTATAGATATACAGTCTTTAAAGGGCAGCATTGAGCAGAAGTTATGTGATTGAGGTAAGCCTTAAATGGGATTATTGGATACCTTTCTGAGACTGGCTCTGTTATTCGGTCTCCATACATTGGGCAGCTTCTCCAGCCACATGTTTCTGCTATGATACAATGTGCTGCCATTGCCATCCTCCCAAAATAAGAAGGTCAGTCACCTACAGATCAAGCCCAGTGAAGCTATGATGCAAATAAACACTTCCTTTCTTTAAATGAATTTGTTTCAAGTATTTGCTCTAGCAATGAAAATCTGATATCACAGTATCAATTTAATTTACACCCTGATTGATAGAACCAGAACAATTTTCTGTGTTATACAGATTAACAAGTTGAAGGGTATGAAGGTTAAATATCTTGCAAGAAGTCACAAGGATATAACACTTGGTTCGCTGGGCTGAACGTGAGTGGTTAAGCATAATGTTCTTTCAAGGACCACCACCCTCCCGTTGCTCCAGAAAGAGCTGAGAATAGCGAAGGGGAATGCAAGTGACCTTGTCTCTGTGCTCCATCCTTTACTCACAAGTTTTCTCTGGCTTTCTGCTCCTTCCACGGACTGACTTTTCACCACTCTGCTTATTGAGCCGGGACACCTGGTCTTACACAATGAAGATCATGATTTTGCTGGAATGGTTTAATTGCTGTTTTTGTTTCCTTTGAATCTAAGTGGGATATGGTGAGGGTGGTAGACTAATCACAGCATGTTTAAGATTCCATATGAAGGAACAGCATTTGTCAATGACTTCTCAGCACTATCCCAAAGAAACACCTGCTCCTATGATGGGTTTTGTACATGACTGATCTTGAAAGAAGACTGGTGTACTGCAATGGAGATAAAAGTAAGTGAACTTTGATAGTTTATTGCATACGATATAAATGTAATCAGAGCAAATGTAGGGTCTTGAGACATGGCTTTAACCTTGCAAACTATTTATTTATTTATTTACTTATTTATTTATATTTACTTTACATCCTGATTGCTGACCCCACTCCTGGTTACCCCTTCCATAATCTTCCTCCCACCCTTTCTCCTCTGAGAGGATAGAGGACACCTCTGGGTATCTCCCTCCACCCTGGCACTTCCAGTTTCTGCATGTCTAGATGCATCCTTTCCCACTGAGGCTAGACAAGGCAGCCCAGCTAGGAGAACACATGCCACAGACAGGCAACAACTTTTGAGATAGCTCCTCCTCTATTTGTTTGGAACCCACATAAAGACCAAGCTGCACATCTTTGACTTAAGTGCCAGGGGCCTAGGGACAGCTCATGTATGCTCTTTAGTTGGTGGGTGGTTCAGTCTGTGAGAGTCCCCAAGTGTCCAGGCTAGTTGACTCTGTTGGTTTTTCTATCCCCTTTAGGGCACTCAATCCTTCCCCCAACTCTTCCATATAAATCCTAAGCTCCATCCACTGTTTGGTTGTGGATCTCTGCATTCATCTGAGTCAGCTGCTGGGTGGAGACTCTCAGAGAACAGCCTCGAAAGACTCCTGTCTGCAAGCATAACAAAGTATCCTTAATAGTGTCAGTGATTGGTTCTTGCTTATGGGATAGGTCTATAGTTGGGCCAGTTATTGCTTGGCTATTCCCCCAGTCTCTCCTCCATTTCCCATCCCTGTATTTCTTTCAACAGGACAGATTTGGGGTGGAAAGTTTTGTGGATAGGTTGATGTCCATATATCTCCACTGGATTTCCTGCCTGGCCATAGGGGGTGGCCTCTTCAGGTTCCATATCTCCAATGCTGTGAGTCACAGTTAAGGTCACCCCCACTGATTCTTGGGTACTTACCCTATCCCAGGTCTCTGGCACATCTTCAACATTCCCCTATTCTCCACTTCTACCAGCTGCAGATTTCTCATGGCCATTTGGCCATTTCTCTTCTCCCCACACATTATCCTAACCCCCCATTTATTTTCCTATCCTCTCTTCCACCCAGTTCCTCCCTCCCTCTGTCTCCTATGACTATTTTATTCTATTTTCTAAGTGGGATTCAAGCATCTTCACTTGGGCTCTCCTTCTGTTTTAGCTTATTTTAAAAACATGTACATTTAAATCTTACTGCTACTGTTTTAACAGGATATAGTATTGAATATCGTGACTGCTTGAGTCTTTATTCTTTTCTTCTTTAAACTGAGGACATGGCTGATGCCTTCCTTCCAGAATGTTAGAGAAGAGAACAAGATTTTACAGAGTCAGGGGCCTGGGCGTGAAGACATTTACTAGGGGATTGGCATGGGAGCTACTGTTGTTAATGCTGTCTGCTTCCCAAGGCTTTTACTGTCCTGTTCTCACATTTCAATGCCCATGTATTACCTTTGCCTTTTTCTCTTCTTCATATTTTACTTTGAATCACTAGATCCTGTCAAATAGTCCATAAAGTTTCATAAAAATCCAATTCATGTTCATTTGTTGCTCCTACTTTCATTTTATCCAGTTATCTCTCATTGTAAAGTAAGCCACCATGATTTATCTCCTGAATTGCAAAGAAATCTTGCAAATGGGACTCCTACACCCATTTTTGCTATCAACAACTACCTGTGGCATATTATACCCAGAAGTAATGTTTCAGGATGTAGTCTTGTACAATAGAGTTGAAACATATAAGATTTATATGTGAAGACCATTTTCTTTTTTATATACTAGTAATGGACAAATTGAACTGGAAATTAAATATATAATAACATTTATATTATCATACTTCAAAATTAAACATACACACAGACACACACAGACACACAGACACACACACAGACACACACACACACACACACACACACACACACACATATATATATATATTCAAAAAGTATGTATAAAAGATGAAGATAAAAACATTGCAAACACAGATAAAATAACTAATTAATGGATAACATATTCATGGGCAAGAGAATTCAATGTTGTTAATATAACACTACTTTCTTATGTTGACTTAATAATATGTCAGCAATGTGTTTAGTGAATATTTGCAAGCAGATCTTGAAGTTTATATGGAAAGACAAATAACCCAGTATAATCAACAAAACATCAAAGTCGGAGGATTGACATGAACAAATTTCAAGACTGGTTAAAAAAACTGTAATGATTATTACATGATTATGATGAGTAAAGAATAGACAAATTGATTAATGTCATAGACTAGAGATACCAGATGTAAGTCACACACAGTATAGTCAAATAATATCTGACATAAAAGCAAAGCTAGCACAATGCAGGAAAGATAGTCAATAACAAATGATCCTCCAAAAACTGGCCACCCACACCCAAAGAACAAAACTAGAACAGACTATGCCAAGCAGTTCTGTCAACGTGACCCAATCTACAATCACCTAGGAAGGGAGTTTCAATGCAAGATTGTTTAGGTCAGGTTGACCCATGTATACATTTGTAAGTGATTGCCTCGATTATGTTAACTGAAGTGGAAAGGCTCAGCCCCTTGTGAGGAGCATCACGTTATGAGTTTGGGTCCTAAATTGGAATAGAAAAAAAGATTTGAACAGTAAGTACATATGCATGCATCTTATTTGCTCTTGACTGTATGTGAATATATAACATGACTAGCTACTTCAAGGTTCTCCCTTGATTTGCTCACAATGATAATTTGCAATTGGAATTTGGAAGACCAACACATCATTTAACGGTTTGCTTTTGTCATGATAGTTCACCACAGATGTAGAGATGAAGCCAGAACACAGAGCTTACATGCTTATAAAAATGAACTCAAAATGGATCATATGCTTAAATACTATATGAAGAGAAGTAAAACTTTAAGAAAAGAAGGGGAGAAAATTGGGATGACCTTGTGTCTAGATAAGATATTTAGTTTGATACAAATACAGAAAGATCTAATAAGCTGAAGTTGACTAAAATTAAAAACTCGGGTTCAACCGAAGGCACTTAACACCAGACATAGGAAGACAGCGACAAATATGAAGGAAATATTTGAAGGGACACAGTTACCAAATGACTAGTACCTAAAAATATGTCTAGAATTCTTTTTTCTATTTGTTTATTTATTTATTTATTTATTTATTTATTCATTCATTCATCAATTTTTATTGGATATTTTATTTATTTACATTTCAAATATTACCCCCTTTCCAGATTTCCCCTCCACACCCCCATCCCATCCCTCCTCCCCCTGCTTCTATGAAGGTGCTCCCCTACCCACCCACCCACTCCCACCTCCCCACCTTAGCATTCCCCTATGTTGGGGTATTGAACCTTCATAGAAACAAGGGCCTTTTCTCCCATTGATGCCAGATAAGGCCATCCTCTGCTATATATGGAGCTAAAGCCATGGGTCCCTCCATCTGTACTCTTCGGTTGGTGGTTTAGTCCCTAGGAGCTCTAGGGGGTCTGATTGGTTGATATTGTTGTTCTTCCTATGGGGTTGCAGACCCCTTCAGCTCTTTCAGTTCTTTCTATAACTCCTCCATTGGGGTTCCAGCGCTCAGTACAAATGTTGGCTGTGAGCATCTGTATTTTTCAGGCTATGGCAAAGCCTCTCAGGAGACAGCTATACCAGGCTTCTGTCAACAAGCACTTCTTGACATTGGGAATAGTGTCTGGGTTTGGTGTCTGTATATGGAATGGATCCCCAGGTGGGGCAGTCTCTAGGTGACCCTTCCTTCAGTCTCTGCTCCACAGTTTGTCCTTGTATTTCCTTTAAACATGAACAATTCTGGGTTAAAAATTTGGAGATGAGTGGGTGGCCCCATCCCTCCACTGGGGACTTTGCCTAACCTCTGGATATGGTCTTTACAGATTCTCCTTCCCCTCTGTTGGATATTTCAGCTAATGTCATCCCTGTTGGGTCCTGGGAGCTTCTTAACATTGATAAATAACTGAATTTAAAAGTACTACAGTCTTAGTAGACATTTTGCCAAGATGGTACTTATCTGTAGAATGAGTTACAAGATACTCCACGTTACAAGTTACTAGGATACAAATAGAACATAAATTCAATGTCCCTACATTACAAAGGCTGGCAGCCGTGTTATCTGGAAAGATTGGTGCTTCAGACTGAAAATGGATCTAGAGTAACCAACATCCCAGTTTGAAGGTCAGAAAGGCTCATCTTTACTCTGGGACGAATTGATCTTTTGTTCTATTCTGGTTTTTAAATGATTAGATTATTCCAAGTCACATTAGTGAATTCAACTCAAAGTCTATCAAACTGAAATATTAACCTGTCCAGAAATGCCTTTCATAGAAACATTGACAATATGCTTCATGGAATATCCAGATATCCTACTACCCACGATAGGTGATTTCTCCATTGTCTGTGAAATGAGCCAATTTAAGCTGGATTATATTATATTAAAGGTAGGTTTATTGGGAATTTGCACTCAGGAAGGTGAGTTCACTGGCTCCAAGGACCAAGGCTAGTGAAGTCATTGGGAAAGGGGGTGTCTAGGGGAGGGAAAAAGAAAGAGAGCTGGGAGCATGTGCACACAGAGAGATAAGGGGAGAAGAGATGAGAGAGAGAGAAAGAGATAAAGAGATAAAGAGGAGAGAGAGACAGAGATGGAGATGGAGCAAACTGTCTGGATTATATAGGAAAAAAAGTATATAATTCCCTCTGGGGGAAGGGCAGCCCAGCTCCTGGGCTGGAAAGTTCCGGGTTAGGTACAGGGTATGCCAGGTAGGGATTGAGGGAAACTGGGAGAACCTGGAAACCAGGTCTTTGTTGGTGTGTAAAATATTGTACCTCAGTCCCTTGATTCGGGTCTGAAGTCAAACAACCCAGTCAAGATAATTCAGAAAATTATTCAACAAAAATCTATGTTGACACCTCTCCTAAGTGTTTTTCAACACATTTCAGGCCTCCTTTCCTTCACTCTGGTCTGTGATATGTAGCTGGAATGGCTCACTTTGGTGGTCAACCTGACATACCTGGGAAGAGGGAACCCTCAGTTCAAGAATTGTTTCCATTAGATTCATTAGTCATGTTGTCTGTGAAACATTCTTTTGGTTGTTACTTGATGTGAATGGAAGGCCTCAGCAGTACCAGCCCTAGATAGGTAGGCTAGGGCTGTATAAGAAAGTTAGTTTTATGTGAGCCTGGCAGTAAACAAGTAAAGTCTCTGCTTTTGTTTCCATCTCCAGATTCTTGCCTTGAGTTCCTGCTTTTACTTCTCTCAGTGGTAAACTTTTAACTGAGGGTGTAAGATAGGATAACCGTTTTCTTCCCCAAGTTGATTCTGATGACACTGTTTATCAGAGCAAAGGAAAAGTAGCCCTTAGCACAGCTTTTCTGCTTTCTCATTTTTATTTTGGATTCCCTTGACACCTGGGTTCAGCTCACCAAACTGGAAAACAGAAAGAAACCTTTTCCCCTTAGGTGTAAGAGAGATAATTTAAGTTTCGAAGACTGCAGTCACTTGTGTTCCCTAGCTAATAACAATCAGAACCACATCTTCACCTCTGGGTCTGATTACTACCTCTGGTTCCTACTTAGGACCTGCATGTTATGTGCAATGTGTATTTTTTGGTTTCGTTGTATCTCTCCAACAAAAGGCCATTAGGCTCCATGTGTTACTGGCATTCTCTCTCTATCCTCCTCTCCTCAGTGTCTTGAGCTGTGTTTAGTAAATACTAGCGGAATTAAGTAATTAATTAATGATAATTACGGAAGTAAAGCATGCCCCGGAATGCCTAATTAGCAATTCTATTTGTGAATGCTAGCTTCCAGGTTTAATAGAAGATTTTGAAATTTTGTACTGTCTTTCATGATTAGTTCTGCTTTTGTCTCTCATAGTTTAAGGCTGAGATACCTAAGCTTAATATGTTTAATACCAAGAAAAGCTACTGAGTTCGGTGTTTTGTGCCTCCTTTTCAGAGAAGTTATTTGGAACCATAAAAGAAAAGGGGTATTTGAATTGGATGGACAAGATTTCAATTTCTTTCTCAATCACTTATTTCTGGGACATTAGTTTCCCATTCTATTTTTGGTGTTTGAAAAAAAAAATCTCCTTCTCCCAGATGTGATGAAAAATGAAACTATTACTGCTTGGCATTAGCATAGACAATGGGCCGTATCACTTCACCACACAAGACTTCTTATACTGCCCTGGCTGGAGATAGGACCTCATGGGGTCCTTACCTGCTATTTAATTCAAGTCTTTGTGTGAACTCTAACTCCTCAGCAGGGAAAGCTGCAGTGGTCTGTAATCCACTAACATAATGGGATGCAAATAGCATCAGGAACCCCTTAACTAGGGACAAGGTGACTTAGCTCCATCCTCCCTGAGAAACACTATATAATTCTTTCAGACTGGTCAGTGTACTGCATTAAAATCAATGTATCTCCCAAACTCCATTGCTGTTCATGTCTTACTGAATTATAGACCCAGGCAGAGTACACCAGTTTCTCCCTCTGGGAGTGGGGACTCCCAGCACAGCAAAGCTTTTTGATGCAGTATTATGTGCTTGGAATTCATTACCCTGGGGACTTGTCGAATTGAAGATCTATTACTTTCTACATTCCACTTGCTGTAGAGTGCCTGGCATAATGCGCTGGCCACTCTCCAGAATCTTTGATTGTTTTTATATTTCTGTCTGTCTCTCCTCTTTGTTTTATTTTGCTTCGTGTTTGGTGGTAGAGACTAGCTAGAGATAACAGGGTGGAAAAATAACAATTTTAGAATTAGAAAGATAGAACTTAAATCAGTTACATCCAGCTACTTGGCACTTTAAATATATCGACAGTGGATCATAAATGGTAAATTGCATCTACTTAAAAGAATGTTCTATTGTGTTTGGCAAAATCTAAGGGCTCAATAAATATGCACTGAGAAAAAAATTAAACAGTCATACAAATGCATTGTGATAATAAAGAGATGATCAACTACTCTCTCCTACTCCTCCCTCCTCTTCCCATTCCTTGCCACCTTCCTTCTCCTCCTCTTTCCCCCTCCCTTCCTTCTCCTGTTTTCCTTCTTCGTAGTCTTCTCCTTGAGGTAAGACTCAAGGTGCTGAGAAGACAGATATGAACTATCACATTCAGTCAAGGGTTTCTTCTCATTGTTTAATTATCATTAGGCCTCTATTTTCCCAGTTTCTTAATTTTTTGCTTTAACTAGATGACAATATATAAAATTACTGGTTTGTATAAACAGATTTTTATTGTCTTAAATATGCTGTAATGAAAGGAAACCGTATTGCTATAAGCAATGCAGAGATGT
>JANHMN010000012.1:30305666-30318009 GCA_030674055.1 Rhabdomys pumilio
ACCTTTATATCCACATGTATACAGAACCCACAGAGTCTAACTATTGCTGCAGTTGCAGATACGTGCACTGTTTTCCTAGTGGTTGTCACTTTGACTAAGGTAAAATGGAATCTCAATCAGGTTTTACTTTTCATTTCTTTGATTACTGGTGAAGTTGAACAGGTTTTTGTTTGCTTATGGTCATTTGTCTTTTGACTTTGGAGACCCGTCTCTTAATCTATATCTTGTTTGTTGGTTGTGTTTTGTGTATTTGGGATTTGGGCTTTATAGGTTTTTATTTTTTATTTTTTTTTATCTTGAGCACGGGATTTGGGACTCAGCATGTCAGGGCTTCTGCATGATTAGGTATTTAACCCTCAGTGTTCAGTCACTGCTCAATGCACTATGATCTCCCCTCACACTGACCATGTTGGCTCACTGTGAGAAGATAATAGATAATTTGTGCCAGGGGTCTTTAACTTGGGAAAACACTGTCTTCGTGATGAGACCTTAGCAAAGACTTTCAAGTGTGTGCATACTAGAGCCTGTGCCTTATAAACTTCCCCATGGATAAATGGAGGCTTCAACTGGACAGGAAACAATGCAATTTCCATGGACCTTAATTACGATCTGTGTTTCCTGGGGGGCTAATGGCCTGGGGAGAGATGTCCTGAGCCATGCTAATGTGATAACCCAGGCATTTGTTCAGGTACCAATTATGAACAGAAGTAACATCTGTCACTGTCAACCTGTTTGGAAAGTGGCCCATCTCTCCCCACCCACAAAGTTGCCATGGTAATAGCAGGGCAAGAAATTATGCCATGAAAAGACAAGAAACAGGAGTGAAATGCAGCCAGAAAAGCCCAGCTTTCAACACTGAACACTATACCAACAACTGGAGAGTTTGTTCGGGTGATTTTGTGCCAAGCACACAGGCTGGAGGGAAAAAAAGCTATGAACCTTAGGCTGAAAAACAGTCTGTCATAGCTTGTACAACAGGCTTCTTCATGGGAGAAAATGTTCAAACATTGAAAAGCTCATAAGAATAAGACTGTGTTGGTGATAGCTATTGGTAGTATTAGAAGAATTTTCCAGTTTCTTCTTAGACCTTTTTTTCTGCTTCCCCTGTTTCTCACCAATGTGGAACTCTAAGTATTACATATCATACGTAACTGTCACAATAATAATTAATTCATTCATTTATTAATTAATTTATGGTTTTGAACAATATGACAGGATTCTTTTTAATTAAAAAATTATATTTGTTCTTCAATGACTTCACACATGTATGGAAAGCATGCTGTTTTTACACCCCTCTTCCATTCCACCCCTTCCCATGCCCTCTTAAGCCCTATATTTCCTACATGATTCTTTTTGCCTTAAATGTATCTTCTGTTATCTGTTCCAAGGACAAGACCTTACATTTCTTGTCTGTTGAGTCTTGTTCTCTAGGCCACACCTCTGGTCGTCAAGTCTTTGGATATTTCTGTAGATGTATCACCTCCTACTCTTTATTCCAGTTGGAACCCTTACCTTCACACCTGTGTGTGCAGCATCCTTTCGCTTCAGGGTCTAGCATCATCTCATGATAGCATATCTCACACTCCCTGCTTGTTTGCCCCCTACCTCATACCTGATCACTTCCCAATTTTAGTGAATGGCAATGGCCAAGAAACTTAGAAATATCCTCCATTCGCCTTCCTCATCTGAACCATCAGGAAGTGTAATGGCTTGGCTCTCAGAGCAGCCTACACTCTGCATGTATCACTTCATACAGCCCCCTGGCCCCAGCCACCAGCACCCTCTGATTACTTGGGTATTGAGTGAGTTTTCTTCACTCCATCTTTGCACATAAGCACTCTGTTATCTATCCAGCAGTGAAAGGCATCTCTTAAAATATAAATGAGATCAGGTTGTGTCTCTGCTCAGAACCTTCCATGGCCCATACTTGAACCTAACTAGGTTTCATTCTCTGCCAAACCCCTTGTACTCTACAAGGTCTAAATGACTTGGACTCTGTCTCTCAGACACCCTTTCCTACCTCTCTGTTACCTTCAGTCCACTGGTTCTAGCCATTCTTGCCCTATGAGTAGTTCTTTTTAAAAATGTCCCACTAATTTAATCTAAGGCTTTGCTGTTTTCTCTTTCTTCTCTCTGTCAACCTCTGTAGGTGACAGAAGGACCAATTCTTATTGATTCTATTTTCTACTTAAATCCTTCTTCAATGAGTTAGTTCTTCCTGACCTTTTCTCTAAAATTCCCTCTTCTTTCCCACACCTCACTCCCATTATCCTGTGTCCTTCTTGTTTCTTTAAAACTCACATAGTGGGGAGGAAGAAGGGTTGTGCATGTGTGCATGGTTCGTGCATGTGTGTATGTGTGTGTGTTGTGTTGTGTTTCACAGTTAAAATTACATGAGTGAAACATGAGCAAGGTACAATGAGATACGTGCTGTATGTAAGTGTAATAAAAAAGCGTAACACAGTCTGTAATGGTATTTTCTTGTTTCACTGGACAGGGACCTTTGAGGGCTGGAAGTAGGTCTGGTTCACTCTATATTGAAAGATGGTGTTGTTGTGGGGTAGAAGCTCCATGCATGTATGTTAAATGTGCAACGCTTCTGTTAGCTTTCATGATGCTGGTCTACTGGTCTTAAGTGTTATACCCAATTCACAGACTGAAGTTCTAGTATATTCTTTATGATATATCTCATATGTTGCCTGCTTATCAGTACTTTCTGACCTACTGTAGAGAGAACATAGTCTAGCCTGCTCTCTTAACTTCACTTGCCATTTTCCCTTGTTATACAATGATATACCTGACTGTCTCATGTATTTGGCCCTGAATTCCTCAAGGGAAGATATAAATACTCTTATTTGTATAATCTTGGTATCTAGGACAGAAAATTATAAGTGTTCAACATGTGTGTGATGATAAATAGCAGAGATTTTGTGACAGATGTGTGTTTTATATTAAGAAGCAACTTTTTAATATCACTAACAATAAATTAGAATTATGAAGGAAATTCCCAGTCTGTTTTAGAAATATATGAGGAGAGAAAATAAGAAATCAAGCATTAAAAGATTTCATTAAAATGTCTTTATTGTCAAGTATATAATATAATCTAATTTTGTTACCCAGGCAAATATAATTGAAGTTGAATGTAGAACAAACCAGTGATTTATTTGAGCCTAGGTTCCTGCAGTTAGCACAATGCTTGGAAGATGTGTAGTTGATACTTACTTGCTAATTTTTAATAACTACAATGAATCATTTTATTGGCTCCAAGTAGCTGGTTCATGTCCAGATAAATTTAACATTTTAAACAGTAGTGTCATGTTGTGATTAAAAAAATACTTTTCAAAACTTTTTTTTACTTATTTTCATTTTGATATTGAGAGATACCAAGACAGTATAACTCATGTTTATTTATTGTGAATTTATCATGAGTATATTTTTTATTATGTGATTGAATGTAGTTGCATGTATTCTAAATCTAGATTAGTATAATATCATTTTACATTGGCACTTTTTACAGGGTCAAATTCTTCCCATGTTGAGTAATTTTCAATTGTATCCTAGATTTTGTGATTATCATACTTTGAGACTTTTATTTTTCCTATCTAATTAGAGCTAAGATTTATTGTTGTTGCTCACTGCTGTTATTTCTGGCCTTTGTTGTAGTGGACAATTTAACATAGTTGAAGTCAAAGACTGCCAGCTATATAGTAGTTTTCTCTTGTTTATCTTCGGCACAAGCAATGAAGCTTCCTTGCATGAATCATGAAATCACTTAAATCTGGGAATGTTTGTCATAATAGATGAATGTATTCTAGTGAATATATGGGAAGGGTTTTTTAGCCCATGGGTTTAAGTATTGTATCTCCTTTCCCCTCATATCCACCTAGTTCAATCCTAATTGTCTTTCAATTTCCTCGAGATGTTTCCTTTCCTATGCTGTTGTGAGGCTTGTCTCCCAGGTGTCCCAGCATTATACTGAGTTCTGATCTTTCATCTTTAGGCCATGTAATTGGAATTTGCTCTCATGTGGTCTGGATTTAAGAAATAGATGTGTTTAGAATTTGTACCAAGAACATTCTCTTTTTAAAGTCTTCGTTGCATTTCTTCTTCATTTTGAAATCATCCTGAACTCTTCCCTCTGGTGTTTGAGATTTTTGCTTTTTTAAGAATTTGTCCCTGGTCTTGTGATAAACCCATACGAACAGTAACTTACTCTATTACTTCTCTGAATCTGAAAAAGTCAGTTCTCCTCCTTAAGAACCTGTCTGCTGTCAGCTATACTGCTTTGCCTTCAAAGAAGGGTTTTGAGTCATTTACTATTTGCCCTGGAAGGTGAGCCTGGTAGGAGCTCATCCAGTTACACTGGAAGTTAATTTCAATAGAACAATACTGGACATCCTTGAGCCTGATCAAGATCAATTCTCTACTTGTGTGATCTGTAAACATGTTTTAAACAGTCTAGAGTCAAGAACACAGTCATAAATACCTGCAGCTATTGTGCTATGGTTTAGAAAAATTCATTTTATTTTTACTAATGACAACCAATTGTGGAGATGCTATTATTAATAACTGTCCCCCTCTGAGGTCTGATTTATTGCCAATAAAATGGATACTTAGACTGTGAGGTATATATTAATAGTTAATTCTGTGGAGATAAAGACTTGAACCCAAGAGGGTTTGTGAATGAAATATTTAGCTATTTAAGCCTTGTGGTCTTTCTCGAATGCTAGCTTTGTTTTTAGTGTAAGAAGCAAGAGGACTGGTGTTGAGGGAGGGGTTGATGTAATGATAAGACGGGAGTGAAGAAGATCCGTGAAGCACACCATGGTGGCAAAGACCATAGAAATATTTCAACACAGTAGGACTTTACTTTGTCTATAAATTATATATAAATTTATTTTGTGTGATTGTGGAGCTACCAAATTTCTTTCCTTGACTAAGCTATAGTCAATTGGAATTTTCTCCTGGCCCTTGAGTATTGTCCTTTATAAAACATAGTTTTATTAAAATGCCCTTTATTCATTAAACATCTGGTTTAGCACCCTGGACATAATTTATTTATTCTAAATTTTTAGTCTTTTAAAATTAAGATATAATTATCTTAATTTCTTCCTCTTTCCTTTTTTTTAACCACCCCACATACCTCCCCTAGCGCTCTCAAATTCATGGCCTCTTTTTCTTTGAATATATATATATTTTTACAACTTGACTGCCCATGTTCTCCCTAGTAGTCATAGAACATCTAACAAAGCTCCAACTCCAGGTGCCCCATTTTGAATTTGAAGGGCACCTCAAACTTTATAGTCTATGGCTCTTACCCTTGCTTATTCAAGAGAGGTGGAAGGTATGTCCCTATTGCTGAAGACCTATGCATC
Organism: Rhabdomys pumilio; assembly: GCA_030674055.1. Taxonomy (NCBI): domain Eukaryota; kingdom Metazoa; phylum Chordata; class Mammalia; order Rodentia; family Muridae; genus Rhabdomys; species Rhabdomys pumilio. The sequence continues at coordinate 30,311,042 of JANHMN010000012.1, forward strand.
TTAGACACAGGACCCAAAGGACCCAAGCTGGAAATAATCCGAAAGCCTCGCCCTTGAGATCTGGCTTTTCGTCTTCTGTCTTCTCTCAGTTATTTCTTTTCTCTATAACTTACATTCAGCAGAAAGTCTGCTAGGTCTGTTTATCTGGCGAACCCTATTACTGTTGATCATTCTCAGTAAATAGCTCTCTTCTTCCCAACTCTGCTCCTAGACCATAGATCCCTGTTTGTTCATGTTGTACTGAGAATGGAGTTCAATTTATGTTGTAGTCTCCTTTCTCCTGTCAGCAATGGTTCAGAAAATATTTTTAAATTACTTTATTATCTCTTTCTGTTTTTTTCCTGATAACTCTTAGAAATGTATCCAAATATGATTTATAAATTTAGAAGAAGCCATCATTCAGCTGATATTTGAAGGACAAAAATTTTATCTCCACTTAATTTTAACTGTTTTGTCAAAATGTCTAACAGTGACTCCTCTTTTGTGAAGAAGTGGCACCTCATCCTTAAGTGGGCAGCATAGGGCAGCCTCCTGATGAGAGGCAAGAAACTCCAGAGGCTCTGCATTGCTCAAGAGCTCCTTGAGGAATAACTGTAAAAATGCTGTTTTAATAAAACTTCATATTCAAATTGCCTCTTATTCTTAGGGTGTCAAAGTGCTTTATCAACATGAATTGCTAGAAACCTTTTAGGTTAATTAAAATGAACAGGTTTCCTAGACACAGAAGGTGACTGCTTTTTTATACTTGAGGATGTTTCTCTATGTGAGCAAATTTAAGTACAAATAAGTCCTTTGACTAATCAGAGACATTTTAAGAACCAATGAGTTCAGCATTCCTACGCAAACAAATTGCCACATCTCATTGCTCTTCGGAATAATAATGATAATAATTTTGTGGTTCATAAGTAGAGGCATTCATAGGCTTATTTGTGCTACTATATATTCAATGGTTGCAGGCAGTCCTGTATTGTGCTTGGCATCCTACTTGAAGCAGTGCATTGTTTGCTTACAAGGACACTGCAATGCAGGTTTTATTTTCTCCTTATGCTACAGCAGTATAGGTTTTATCTACACTTGACAGCCCAGGAAACCGAGGTTTAGGGAAGTTGAGTAGCTTACCAGCTTTGTGGTTCTGGCAAGTGCTGGAGCTGGGATGATAGTCTATGTTTGTGAGCTGACTGTCCATAGTATGCTCTACCAACTGCAATAGAGTTCCTTCTCTATTTCTATACTCCAGACAATATAACATATCCCCACCAGAAATAGGAGTGCATTACTGACTCAAAGATATAGAATTGGAGTTATACAATAAGAGGAAGAGGAGATGAAGCCAGACTGCTGGTGGAAGTCAGAACATGGAGTGGAGGTGGGGGCTTGCCAAGCAAGCCAAGGCATTTGGACTTTTTCTCCATATGTCATCCTGCTTATCAATATTCATGCAGCACTCAGAAATCCAATTAGCAAGGGAAGGAAATTTTGCTCTCTAAGGATATAATGTGACTGTCACTACAGTAAAGGCATTACCAAGTTGTATTCTCATAGCAACCCTCTGGAGTAAATTCTCCTGTTCTTTTCACAGACCTTGAAATGAAGACTCAGGAAGGTTAAACTGATCTGGGTAAGGTTGTCTAGCCCATAAAAATGCCATCAGTTCATTAAACTTCAATGGCTTGTCTTATCATTCTCACAATGTTTGATGGCCTTGCACTACTCAGATTTGATGGTCACATTAGACTTCACCTAATGTGTCCTTTACTGGACTGCTGTATATTGATTTCACATCATACCCTGGCCCTTTGGCTAAGTTGAGTGTAGAATTCCTATTCATAGAGAAAATTTGCCATTGGTAAATTTTCATTTAGAGACAATTGTGACTTTTTCCAAATGGTCAGACCCCTAGTATACAAGAGCATTAAAAAAAAAAAAGTACTGGTGCCTCTATTTTTGTTACTGACAGGCTTGTTCAGATTTAAGCGAGGGCAGGGGCACTCCATTCATGTGATTTGTGTTGTGTTCACAGAATTGTTTATGATGCTTGGATTCCCCTAAGGTACGTAGGTTTGATTTCGAGGTCTGCAGGATGTGGGCTATCACTGCAGCATGCAGGAGGCTGTGCCCTGAACATAGTGACTGCCCACCTGCAAAGTAAGCAGGCATGTTGACTGAAGCTGTGTGTCTAGAAGGAATACAATTTTATAAATAGTCCCACAGAATCGGGCACTTCTACATGATGGAGGAATCCTCCTGTTGTAGTACATTTTACACTCAAGGATTTTGGGAGTGTTTTCCAGTGAAATGGGATATATGGGCATGAAAGTGTGACTTTGTACTCATTTTTGAGCCTTGGAGCTACTAAGTTATTTTCTAATCATTGTCTCCTTTTCTAAGGTCAGGTTCTCTTATTACTGACTTACCATGCATGTTGCTGATTTCTATGTTTGCCTTCTGCCACAAAAGATAAATATTGTCCATTGTGCTCCCTGAATGTCACTTTTGCATGAAGGAGAAAAAACCATGTCTTTAATGACAATATTGTTAAGTGAGAATATATGAACTCTCAGCACAGCAGGGCACATAGGCCATCACAGAGGGTGAAAAGGAAGGGTCAGAGAATGCAAGATTGTAGAAAATTAGAATATCTCTGATCAGCAGGGAGAGCAGGGCAAGCTAGTTTCTAAGTGCATGCTGAATCTAGATCCCTAATCTTTAGCTCAGACTATTTATTCATTTCTATTGAGCAATCAGATCTGAAATCTCCTGAATTTTTTTAAGCAAAATGAGCATGTGATTAAAAAAAAATCCTATACTTCAGAGATCACATTCAGAGCAGGGCAGGAGGATATTTGTATATTTGTTGTTTTTTCAAAAGGTTTTTTCTTTTAGATTTTATAGACAACGTTTCTCTGTCCTGGAACTTGCTTTGCAGACCATGATGGTCTGGCACTCACAGAGATCTGCCTGCCTCTGCCTTCCAAGTATTGGGATTAAAGGCGTGCACCACCATGGCCCTAACCTTTGAAAATCTTATTTGTGACATAAGTTTTAAAATATTTTGAGCCTCAGTGATTATGTCATTGAAAATAGAGTGTTTTTCAAACTCTACAATAGAGTATTGATAGATATTACTGCTGCACTTGAAAATATTGAGAGAAATATTGCTATGTCATTAATGAGAAGTATGGTTTAGTCTAATGAAATTATTTCCTGTAATAAAGTAGTAACAAAGGGGCAGTCAGCAGTATATCTATGGACAGTGCAAGTTTCAGAGCTTTGGTTTCCTTGTCAGCAAGATGAAGACAATACTCTAGGCTTCTTCTGTGCTTAGGGGTTTCAGAGACAGGACATATGGTGGGTTGTCCAGAGTAGAAGCTGACATGTAGCTTTAGTTCTACAGGTAAGATTGAAAGTGATCCCTTACCAAAGAGGAAGGGTAGATATACCATAAGATGTTTATGACTGGTGTCAGAAAGGTGGTTTTTCTCTGCCCATGTTTGACTTGTGTTGTCCCTATGTCCCATATCCTTCAGAGCAACCAGCTTGATATTCTCACATAGATTCAAAAGGACCAGAGTAATTCAAACAAAAGTCCTAAGATGTTGATAGACAACAAACAACACCAACAGTGGGGAGAGTAAAAAGCCATCTCTAAATGAAATTTAAAAAATATTACTCATTTGGTCTTCATCTGTCTGCTGTCATCCCTTACACTGGAAGCAAGAAAGCCAAGCAGGACTGATGACAACAAAGGATTTAGTGCGTAGCACAATTAAGTGGAATCCTACCTCTATCTGACCACTGGCTGTGATACTCTGGATCAATAAACAGCTCACAGGAGTCTCAAGTTCCTGTCGTACAAAATGGGAATACTTACATCTGCCTTGCCTTTAGAGTGTAAAGTAGAATCATGGGATGGAATACATAAAAAAGTCACCTTCTTCTTCTTTTTAAAACTTTCTAATTATTCTCACTCTTCCCCAAAAAGGAAGGCTTGGAATTGAATAAATCAGAGACAACAGTAGAGTCATATTTAGGCAGCAATTGATTTTTTTTTCTTGGATAAGAAAAATTATACATCTGCTTCTAAAATATGAAGAGCGGTGTCTGTGATTCATGCACACATGATTCACGGAGAAATCTGGAGCTGAAACACAGCGAAACTAATAATATTCCACCCTTGTGACTACAGCTTGCCTAAGCTTAGAATGTGTACCCAGAGTCAGGGCTGTCATCTCCAGGACAAGTATGGTGCTTTCTTGATTTAGCAACAGTGGTACAAGCAGAAAAGATTGTGATTTCCCCATCGCACACTTCCCATAGATGGGTACCATCTACAGCAGCTGCAGCATCTCTCTTCTCCGCTCTCCTAGTTCTTATCTATGCTGACATCTGGTACTTTTGCAGAACCAGCATAGCAACTTCTCATTGGTGGCTCTATCTTCATTTTCAAGAAACCCATTCCTTCTCTTCTCCCTGGAATGAACTGAGTTGTCAGTCAGAGGTCCACCGTGAGGCTGATAATACTGTCTGTCATCAATTTGTGTATCAAGGAGATACAGATGAGTCCTGGAATTGTCTCCTTACCGGCTTATCTTTACTCGGTCTATTTCAACATAAATTTGCTCACCAACAATTTACAACTATTTACAACTATTTCATTATATTTTATGAGGATTATATACAAATACATATAGTACACATTCCATGAAATAAAAAATAGCCGTTGGTACTTGCTCTTGGGTTGCTTTTTATTGTTGGAAAACCAGGCCTTATTTTGTGGGCACCTGCTATGTACTTTATGTGTTTATCATTCATCTTTTGTTACAATGCATGACGGCCATTATCCTTGCTTCAGTCTTTACCTTTTCCCCCAACACTATCCTTTGCCCTTCAGGTTCTTCTAAGAACCAATTACTTCATAGATCCAATAATGTAATGTCACTCTTTGTCATGTATCCTTCTGTTGGATAGCTTAATTATTGCAGGAAATATCAAGGTTTTCTAGGAAATCATCACCCTGAATAAACTGAAGAGGTATAACTCTGCCGACCATGCTGAGTTCAGTGGGTGTATGCACTCTGCACATTGCTTCAGTGGGTGTAGTGCAACATTACACTGTGCATACAGCGTGCTTGAGAATGCCATGGTAAATGTGAATGTGACCTCTCCTCTCATTGAACTAGTAGAGTTCGTATCCTAATCTACCTACAAATACATACGTAGCAGAATTAGAAAAGTAGAAAAACAGGCTGGGAAGAAAGGGTTCATGGATCAGGAAAGGTATGTATTTGGAGGACATCTTAGACTGGTAAGCACCAGGACACCAACCTGGCAACCCCAAGGTGGTATCTGTTTTACCTAGTTACGTGCCTGAGTAACTGAGTGAATCTTTGAGTTTCTGTTTAGTTTTCAAAATCTAACATAAATATCATCAGAAGGTGAGCACAAATTCCTATGTAATCCCATTCTCATCATTAAATTACACCACACAATATCTTCTATTCCTCCACTTTCATTGCTATCCAGATTTCGATAACATATTACAAGAGCACTATAATGACAGCTGCTTTGTAAGGTGTCTTTCAGAGTAGGGGCAATTTGTCCCTTAAAGGATTCTGTGAGGTAGCTGCTATTATCTTTAAGAGAAGGAATGAGGCTCAGAGAAATAAATCATCCTGTCTATGGACACATCGTTGATGACAAAACAGACATGTCAGAGTCATGAAAACACAGTCCTCACTAATGTAATCTAGTAGCTGTTGTTTCTAAAGATGTCTGAAATAATATTTGAAGTGTTATCCCACATGGTGGGACACCATAAAGTGGTGTGATCTTGAACTGAGGAGCAGAGCCTTTCTCTACTCCCTGGGAGCTGAGCCAGCTCTGTCTCGTGGCTTGAAGAGCCAAGGATGGCCAGAGGAATGCTGTTTACTTTTCAAGGCAGAGGCTTAAAAGTGCCATAGCCGCCAGGCAGTGGTGGCACATGCCTTTAATCCCAGCACTTGGGGAGGCAGAGGCAGGTGGCTTTCTGAGTTCAAGGCTAGCCTGGTCTACAAAGTGAGTTCCGGGATAACCAGAACTACACAGAGAAACCCTGTCTTGAAAAAACAAAAACAAAAACAAAACAAAACAAAACAAAACAAACAAAAAAAAACAAAAGAAAAAAATGCCTTTTTTTAGCTTTTGTTCTTCCTCCTGGGTTTTGTTCTCCTGGAGGCCAGTAAGATTGTAGAACTCTGGCTTCAGAGAGAGAGAGATGTGGTGGGGAGGGGGAGGAGGGGCTCATATTGATGGAGTTTTAGGCATTCACTCACATTCTAAAACTGACCTTGAGTTACAGATGAGTTCTTAATAATTTAGTTTCTTGTTTGCTTGTTTTTTAGTTAGCAATAGTTTTATTAATTCTTTGAGAGTCTCATAGCATGAAATCCATATATTTCATAAATGTGTGAAGAATCAATCAGTTTCTACTTTCAGCCACCCAGTTTCAGGGTAAATGTGTGTATTATTTGATATCTGGGGTACATATTAAATATCTTAAGTAGGCAGTCCATCTTCTTCAGACATTTGGAAGAATTGTAAGACAAGGACCCTATTGGGTGTAGCTCATAGTAAATGATCATTAAGTAGGGACCTGTGTTATCAGGTAAAAAATGTTGCCAGAGTTCAGGAAGGTGGCTGTCAAGCAGCTAAAGAGCATTTGTTTATTGTAGAGCCAGCTACCTAGAGTGTGGACTGGAAAAAATGCTGGCATCAAGTACCATGTTAGGATGAAAATCCAGACTAATTAGTCCACACTGAATCCACACTAACCTGGGGGGACCTTGTAATGCTGAAGATTCCACCTTGGCTTGAAACTTATGTTTTCTTTGTCCTATCAAAATCACTAAGGATCTTTCAAGGAATCTTGTACCCCTCCCTAAGACACACACACACACACACACACACACACACACACACACACACACACA
>JANHMN010000012.1:30318019-30332655 GCA_030674055.1 Rhabdomys pumilio
ACACACACACACACACACACACACACACACACACACACACACACACAGGCAGACAGAGAGAGAAAGAGAGAGAAAGAGAGAGAGAGAGAGTCAGAGACAGAGATAGACTCACACACAGAGCTAAACACACACACATACACACATACACACACACAGAGGCAGACAGAGAAAGAGAGAGTCAGAGACAGAGATAGACTCACACACAGAGCTAAACATACACATATACACACACACATATACACACATACACACACATACACACACATACACACACAAAAGCAGACAGAGAGAGAGAGAGAGAGAGAGAGTCAGAGACAGAGATAGACTCACACACAGAGCTAAACACACACACACACACACACACACACACACACACACACACACACACTCACCACCACATAATCCTGATGCTGAGAAACAAAATTTCAATTTTGATTTTGCTTCCATCTTCCTGCATCACCTGGTATTTATCTTCTCAGGCTTGGGGTTTGTCTCAGTTTCTTCTCCACTATGGTGGTTTGGCAGGGTTTCCAAAGAAGTACTCGAGCAGATGGCACAAATACAAACATCACTCCTTCAAACACACACACACACACACACACACACACACACACAGAAAAATGGACCTAAGACATAAAGTACTGAGGACGGATTTCTTTTGCCAAGACAGCTTATTTGATCTCTGCTCTGGATTGGCTAGTTACACCCTCCTCTCTGCTCCTATTTGCAAGCTGCTGTTTTAACTAGGCTTAATACAAAACATAATGATCAAATTGGATTTGCAGGCACTCATTAGCATAAGCCACCGGCCTGTGTAATTGCCATCAAAGAACCAGGGTGAAGCTGTGAGCAAGTAGAATTGCAGGACATGGGGTCTTCAGCTTCCTTATTTCTTTTGTTATCAGTAAATGGTTGGTTTTGTCTTTAAAGTACCAGGGTGCAGCAAGAACACAGGCTGTCATGTGGGTCTTGCTTTTGTGCAGACATCTTTGCTATTTTTCTCTAGTAGTAATGGTGTACTATTTCTAGTCCACAAGGATGGCAGGAATAAATGCGATACTAATAAAAACCACTTTAAGGGAGATCTGTCAGCCTCCTCTAATATGCCACCTTGGCCATTTTCTAGGGCAGGAGATCAAGGTGTTGATAAAGCATGGTCCTGTCCTTGTGTCACACACGACTAGAGAAATATAAACTACATACAATGAAATAAGCTCGAGCACAGAACACAGGCAGTGCCAGGCTAGTTACCACTGCCCGAGCACTAGGTGGCCTTCCCTGACCTCAATAACTAGTACCAATGCCCCAATATACGTTTGAAAGCCCAAGTACTCTATTTGTAGCATTTACTGCAGCTGGAAGTTGCGTATGCAAGTGATGCATGTGCTTCTCCACAATGTAATCGTTAGAAGAGCAAAGAGCAAGACTTTTTATTCACCACTGAGTCCTGGAGACTTTTTATCTGCTTCCTGCATACTTGTGGTTCTTTAGTTAGTTGAATGAAACAGTGGATATAAGGTTTAGAAAAATCTTCCCAGAAAAGAGAATATTTGAATTGGGGTTTGAAAGATGAATGGAAAACTGCATCCAAAATAGCAAAGGGAAAAACAAGCTTAAAAATAATAACTTAAAAGGAAAGGATGCTTTCATTGGACATTGGTTGTAGATTTGTCATATTCCCTGCTCAAGTTCATGTATCTGGACCTTTAAGGAGCTAAGTTTTTCAATACAAAGAGCCTGGTATAAAAGCACAAAGGGTCTGTGGATTTTAAGAGCAATGCAGTTCTTCCTATCACTCTCCGATATGTCTTTGAGTCCATTACTTGACTTCTCTAGGTACATTAGATAGCAACTGCAGATGTCATCTTGAGTTCCATGCCTCTTTTATGACTCCTATCTTAGCATACACAGGATCTACCCAGGTATTGATATAGACCTCTCTATCTTGGTTCCCTATAACCCTAATGTAAATGGACCCTGTGTCAGCCATGTACCCTACTGCAAAATCCATGATTTTGAATGCCTGGTTTGACCCCAAGCCATCCAATTCCCAATTGTGTGGGTGGACTTAAGTCATAATCACTTGTTTTCTTGGATTGATTTGAAAATAAGGCATTACTGTGAAATGCTCATGGCTCTTGCTCATTTGTTCCCTTACTTGGATAATACAAAATCAAGAGCACATCCATTCTGTTTCAGAAATTATGGCATCTCAAGTTTTTATAAAACATTTATCTCTGAGCTTTGCACATGATTGACACCTATTTGATGGAAGGGTCTTATGGTGGTGCTGTTAAAGCTCTTGGAGATGCTGACAAAACATAAAGGAATCTAGGAGGATTCCAAAGAGGCTTTGAGAAAAATAGGTGTTCGGGACAGATCTTTAGGGAGGGAATACTAAGCATATGAGACAACCTTGGTTAAGAGACTTAGAAACGTATGGAGTGTTTTAGGTGAGTTGAGCTTCTTCTGGTAGGGAGAAAATAGATGCCATGAATACAATGAGATATCAGTTGAAATGTGGGGAATTATCAGAGCTGGATGTAATATCTATTTTGATATGATGATTTCTAGATCTAAATGACCATCACTGTATTACAGGATACAGATGTATATACATGTATATGATTTTGAAAAATTTTTCCAAACACAAAGACTAGTTTAACCAGTCCTACATCCAGATGCAGAAAACCATCTACATCCCAGGAAAGGACCATGCTCCTTGCCAGTCATTTTCACCCATTAACAGTTACTCTATTGATACCCTACAGCATCGATTACTTTCACTTGGCTTTGAATAGATTTATGCAAATGTGACCAAGAATTATGGATTCTTTTGTGACTGACTTTTAATTTTACCTAAACATAATATTGCAAGTTGTGAATATTGCTATGTAGGGAGAGCCTCGAGTAGTGCTTCTTATTATATATACCATATTGTGTCTGAAGCATGGATATGCCACAATTCATTTATACCTTCTGATGAGATCTTCTATCAATGGAGCACTGCAAGAAATGATGGTGACACCCAGTCCCTATGTATACAAAGGGCTCAGCTGTAGTACTTTTCTAAAGTGGCCACATCAGTTTAGACTGAAATGCCTAAATGCTACAATATCTTTAAATCCTATACTCTCACTTGGTGTTGTCTGCGTCTTCTCTTGGAATTTTAGTCATTGTGACATCATGTTATAATATTAATTTGCATTTACTGGATGACAAGTAATACTGAACATATAGTTGTCAGGATTTGGCACCATAACTTGGTATATGATTTGAGTTTCAGTGTTTCTCTTACCATGTTCATCTTCTAATACTCTCCAATTCTCATGAAAAGCCATTCTTAGAACTCAGGTTCAGAGTCCATACTGAGGAAGAATGGGATGGAGCCCTGGGAGATAGGGCTCTCTGTGCTCCATCTGTTTTCTCTCCACCTTGGACTTTGGCTTAGGCTGATCTCATACTTCAGTCTTTATTGTGCACAAACAATTCCCAACAGAATGTCTGATGTAGCCAATGAGTGAGAGTATTGTAAACAATGGACATTCTAATAAGGCCTCTCTGGAGAACACACCAACAAGGACTAGATCTATACTTTCTCTTGATATCTTTATGGATACCTGAAGATGCTCTACCCTTACCTGTTCCCTTCTCACCTCTTACAGATGAGATACCCTCCTCGGATGCTAACCTTGTCAGTGGTAATAAATGTTTCCAAGTAAGTGCTCATGACTGAAATACAGTACCAAAAATAAGTGCTTTGGGATCAAGTCCTGCCTTTCATTGATCATGTTTGAATCTTGGTTAGATCGTCATGTGATTACTTTCTTGTTAGAGAGCTATCATCCACCTTCAAGGATATCATAAGGATCAGGAGTACACAGGTAAAATTCTGTAACATGCTCTTAGGTACTACTAGAGCAGCTATTTTGTGCTAGCTCTTGATTTCTTTATCAGTTCTTGGAGGGTAGAGTTTTGAAATTAGTAAAATAATAATGATTACAATATTATGGGCCCAATATGACTTTGGGATGCCTTTATGACAGCCAGAGTTTGATGAGAGACAAATCAGTGAAGTAGAAGATGGTATCTGAACACTGCAGGGGTTTTATCGTATCTATGCACTGTTTGTTTACTATGAAAAGAACCTGAGTAAGTGGTTCACTGGGATGTATATCTTACAGGTTAGTGGAGGGTCCAATTAGAAAGCACTTTTAAAATAGAACATTAAAAATCCCTTTCCATATTTCATATTTTACTTATCACTGTTTATTTATTTTGGTTACTAAGTATCTAATAAGTCAAAGTACTGAAGTCAAGGGGCGAATTTTGAGATCCACAAAGTTAAATATGAATCTTGGTGCCTTGATTCTTATGTGAGAATCTCTGCATGCATTATTTAATCCAACAGAGCCATACTTTTCTAAAATAGAAATCATAAGTACTTCTAAAGAGTGCATAGAAATCGTCTAGTCTAATACTTAAATGTTAGAAATTATTTCCTGAAGGCAGATCTTGTAAAAATAACCACTTCATGTAGACCAGTGAGGTAGAATCGGCAATAAAATTGAAGATAAGGATGCCTACATGTCTGTCTCTGTAGATATGAAGTGTGGTTGCTGAGAGTGGAAATGATGTTTGGCAGTTTACTACCTCCAGTGCCTGAGGCAATATCTGCCATAAACTGGTGTTTAATAATTTATGACTGTGTAAGGAAACAAGACTTATGTATGAAACATAGGTTACTTTGTGAAGAGAAAAGGGAAAGACAGGCAAAAAAAAAAAGACAAAAAGAGAGAGATTCAAATATAATCATGCATACTGTTGTAGTAAGAGGCACAGTATAACAAGGACCAGCCATGGTCAAATCATATTACAGGTATTGTGTGCTATATACTCACTTGTCTTTAGAAGGTGACCACATGACATGAATGTCTTACTTTGAAAATTAAACGTTCAGGGCTTCTGAGGAACTTACCCAGGATCATACAGCTCTTATGCATCATGTCTGTGTGACCTAAGTTCAAAGGTTCTCTCCTCTCTACTTTCTTTCTACATACTTTTTAGTTATTTACTCTAGAATTCTAAAGGGTGAAGAAGGGCTGTGCTATGGCTGTTCTGCATCTTACCAGCTAAGATTAGCCTGAGAAGTGAGGGCAGGGAAACATTGCAGCCTGGGCATAAGGTTGAAGCTCAGATGTGGGAGGCTCAGGAGAAAGGAGAGGAGGGTGGGAAGTTCAGTGAAGCCAAATGGGGTGACCTTGAAGGTCATACTTGGGAACTGGACTTCAGTTTCTAAATACAGGCAAGCCAGTGGAAATGTGTGATGAGAGATAAAGATGCAGGCAGCATCTTTATTTCAGAGGAGGAATCTACTAAGCGACTTATAATCAGAGCAAATAGTTATTATTTCCACTACGTTTACTTATGTATGAAACAAGACTTACGTATGAAAATTATAGCTTATGTCGTGAAGATAAAGGGGAAAGACAGACAGAAAAAGAAAAAAAGAGATAAATTCAAATATAACCCTGGGAGCCATAGCCCCTGGAAAGGTACTACAGGCTAATCAATTATCTCTTGTTCCTCCGTCTTCAACTACTTTTCATCACTTAAGATTAATAAGCAATGCATGGTTCTTTTTAAGAGGATTACTAGGAGGCAGAGGAAGGATGCTATGTACCCATGCTATGTATCCAGTAGGATTTACATAGGCTATTATGTGAGGTTCTGTGTTCAGGGCTGTCATTTTACACCCTGGATCTCAGCTCCAAAACTATAAATTGAGAGAGCTGCCCTGTGATTGGCAAAGTTTCCATAATTAAATCTTTCATCATTGTCACTAGCAGCAGCCAAATTTAGATTGAAAGGAGCACTGTGTGACAGCCAGCATCAGTTTCACATCAGAGAGGGTGAGTTTACTCATCGAACCCCTGTAGTAGACTGGGTACTGAGGCAGTTTCCTTTGCTTATGATGACACCACTCAGTAATCCAGAATTAGAAAAATGTAGCTTCTCTCCTTACTTGTAGAGAAACCTCACTTCCATTCTAACCACACAACCAGGGAAGAAAACAGCAAAATACAGTTTTTTTCCCCTCATGATTTTTTTTATAAGTTTATAGGGAAGATGAGGATAAAGAATGAGAGTATGTGTCCTGTCCTTGACCATATATAGCTTTAGAAGCACCAGTAAATTCCTTCACTGTTTTTGCAATGACCAATAAAGAAAGTCCAGTGCCTCGTACATTTTAGAAAAAAGTTCATTCATCACAGAGCCACACCCTGCTCCATCTCACATTTTCTCATGGAGCATTGACCATTAGTTTTTCAGTTTTTATCCTGTGGTTTGTTTCCAGCTCCATTAAACCTTAAAGATCCTGTGATAAGGCACCAGTTGGTACTGGTGAGAGTTCCCCAAACTTAATCCAGGGAGGAAAACACAGTATTGTTTGCACAGGGATTTTTTTTAAAGCAATTTCATTCACTAGAATATGTCATACAGGACAAGTGGGGGATTGCAAGAGAGTATCTCAACGAAAATAAATAAATAAATAAATAAATAAATAAATAAATAAATAAATAAATTTCCCCTTCTCTCTTCTTGGCTAATTTTCATAATATTGTTCTAATATAATCAAAAGTTTCCTTGTTTTAAGGTTAGCATTGTCATCATTTTTAACAGTCATTTCTACATAGACTAGAATCATTGGTGAAGAGAGTCTTAATGAGGAATTAGCTGGATGTACTTGGCTTGTGAACGTGTCTGCAGGGATCATTGTATTAACTGAGCCATGAACTACTACTATGAACATGGGTAGCATCATTCCTTAGGTTGAACCATGAACTGTATAGGAGTGAAGAGAGCTAGCTCAGCATAGGTATTAAGCAGGCAAATACGGAAGGAATTTTTTTCTTGCTCTTAACTGTGGGATGTGACATGAGCAACTGCTTGAGACTTTGCCTTGGCTTCTCTTGAAGAATAAACTGTACCTTGGAATTGTAAGCCAAATAACCCACCCACAGTTGCCTTTGGCCAGGTTATTCTATCACAGCCACAGAGTGAAAGTAGAACAGGCATGTCAAGGTAATGCACTAGTTGTTTAGAGAGATGCTGACATTGGCATTCATGCTCACGTCCCCACACTGAAGCTCTAAACTAAATGATTTGCCGTTAAGTAGCTTTCATCCAATTCCAAAGCTCATTTTAAAGTTTGAAATCAAGGACCACCTCTTGGTTTTTAATGTCTAAATTGTAACATGCCAGATGTCCTGGTGACATGGAAGTGCCTGTTTATCCCATGAACTAGAGTATAGCAATAATAAGTCTGCATTGGAAAAACCAATCACCTCTTACTGAGAAATTTCCATTGCATACTAATTTTCTACCATTGTTACTACCACCTTTCCTTTGAGGCCTGTAGACCCTACTGTGGTTTCAGTTTTGCATACGAGAAAACTTCCAGTCAAGAGGCTTGTCAAAGATTACTCACCCTGGGAAAGAGCATGAGATATTCCATTTACTATATAGGTGGAAAAATCACTAGGCAATGTGGTTTACATATACTTTTTGGTGTGTGCATGTGTGTATGTGAGTGTGTGTGTGTGCACATGTGCATGTGTATTGATGTGTATATGTGTGTACATGTGTGTGTTGTGTATGTGTGTGCATATCCAAAGTTAATCAGTGCCTTGCATTATCAAATATCCCAGATATCATTCACTCTATTGAGGTCATTGATCTCTAGATTTTTCTAAAATTGTAGAACACTGAGTTCAGTGTGTTCTTACTCTTGAAAATAGAGTCATTATTGTGAATGAGGGACTGGCAGGTGAGAGAGAGGTGGCACATAATTGCTAGCTGGTCTTCTCAGGTTTGCTCTGCGTTATTTACTTTGTCATTCTCCTAAGCTCTTTGAAAGCTTCATGAAGTTGGCCAGATGGCTGGCTGGACTGTACCAATGACAACCAAACTCAGGGCTTATCGGGGACCCAGCAGAATAAGCAAGTGATTTTGTTCTGGCCACCCCCTCTTCCAACACAGAAGTGAGTGATGTGAGATTTAGATAGAAATTGCTAGCATTATGTTCACAAGAAAATTCTTTTACTGCTCTTCCTTTATTGGATTTACTCATTCAGTCAGGGAGACTAACTCAGCTCTATGAAAGAAGGATGAACACAGTGTGGGCCCTGTCCTAGGTGTATTCAGCCTTTTCAAAAGAAAGTAATCAGTTAAAGGCTCTTATATGTCCAAGGTCCTTTGTAACAGACGGAGAGAATGGGCACTTACACCGATGGAAGGGTCATAGGGAAGAGTTTTTTATTGCTAGATAACATGTCATATCATTAAATAAACATGATATTTAACCAGATGGTGGGAAGCTCTCAAACCAAGGGCACAAATGAGCAAATACTTAGAAGCTTGAAATAGTTCATGAGAGAGGGAGACTCTGAGGTGGAAAGGAGAAAGAAAAGATGTCATAAATGTCATAAATCTTCCTTTTTCCTTATGGCCTGAGATTTTAGTTTTAATAGTAACTTCACTGCTTTGGATGTCTTGTGGGGTAGAAGGGTGGGGATGGGGAAGCAGGGTGGAAGAGAGGCCTGTGGGCTAAGACAGAGGCAAGCGGGATCTCTGAGTGTTAGTTATCTCTGCACTTGAGCAAACAACCAGTATGGTTAGAAGCTTCAGAGCAGGACCATCCTTGATTGAGGACTTTGGGTTTTGCTGTGGTTAAGTCAGACGGTCTGGCCTGATCTGACATTAAGGACTTGCTTTGGCTGTGATCTTCTTGAGGAAGCTCCACGTCCAGGTCCCCTCAATTGTTAGAAGGATTCAGTTAAAGCAGGCTGTTATCCCAAACCTTTCCTTGTCTTCTTTCTATAGCATAACTTACAAAATGGAACCTGATTTCTTTCCTTTTAATTTAAGGACTGGTAAGAAGCAGCAAGCACAAATGGTGTCTTATCTCAGGAGAGGATTACACAAAGGTTTCTCTGCAGGGTTAGGGTCACTGGAGTCATCTCAGGCTCAGCTTACCACAGTACACTTTGCATTCAATAATCACTGAAGCCCTAGGGCAGGATCCTCTTATGCCACTAAGATCAGCTCTTTTAAATTTTTCTTTTTCCCTGGAGCACTTCCAGATAGTATCTGAGGCCCACATACAGAGAAGGGCTTGGTTGGTGTTTGCTTTCTCCATCTGTCGTGCACATTGAGATAGCTCTGTGTAGTACCCAGGAGCTTCTGGCCATGGCACTTGTACTACAGAGATGCCCAGGCCCACCACCAACATTAAATACCATATAGTACTACTAGGATATTAAGGGCAGACTTTCATGTCAGCTGGGCTGTGAAGGTTATGCTTCTAGGCCTATGTGAACCCTGCACTGTTTTCACTGAGAGTGGGATGAGCACTTGGGGGCAGCATCTTGTGACAGCAGGCTTCAAAGTGTGGAGTTTTAGCACTGTCATTTTCTGCCATGGGGTCTAGGACAAGTGTCTGAGGTTCCTTGTGTCTGGGTTTCCTCATCTTTGATAAAGAAGACTTTCTTCATTTGTGAAGGGGACTTAAGGAGGGCATGTCTTGATGAGCACAGGGTTTGATCTGTGGTGAGTGTCCTGGCCATGTTCACTGTTATTATTACTTGACGATAATTTGATCTTCCAAGAAAAAAACCAAGTCATTCCTTATTGCTAAGAACCCTAACTTTGTAAGACTGAGTTGAGTGCCACAAACCTTTGTGTTCCTAAGAACAGAAGCTTGGTTTTATCTGGATGTCCCAAGTACCTTAAGCAGCAGGTGTCTAAGCCCCCCATCCCCACCCCCAGAGATTTAGCCATGGAGCCTTAGCTCTTTCTCATTTCTCTCATTTTCTATTTTCTGTGCATAAGAATGCTATTGCTGGAAGAACACTACACTCCCCTCCTCTTTCCTGAAGACGGATACAGAATAAAATTGGTAACTGTTAGTGACTGGGTATCCTGGATACATTATGCAGGTCTGTGAGGGATATGTCTCCAAGTCAATCCAGCAGAAATTCCCAGAATGCAGGCTTGCCTTGAGGAAACCCACCACTTAAGCCCCACAATTCTCAGAAATGATGAGGTGAGCTTGACATGGTGGCTCTGCCCTGAGATATATCATCCACAAGTGGCATCTCTTACTTAGCAGTTATATTCATCACCTGGCTCCAGAGAAAGGAGATACAGCTGCTTCCCATCTTTATAGAAAAACACTGCATTAAACAGCAGACACATCCTTTGCTGTCCCAGGCCTGGGCCGTGTCAATACAGGGCAAAAGGCTGTTTTTCTCTCCATTGTTAAAGAGGAAAAGAACAAATGGGAAACAAACCTGAGACTGGCATATGGCTCAGAGCCTGAGCCAGTCAGCATATGGGGTCCTCTTAAGCTTGTAGGTATCTCTGGGAAAGTGAATAAAGTACTGTGTGCCTCTTACGTTATGTAGTTATACTTCTACTGTTATTAGCTATGGCATAGGTTTGTGATGTAGGCAGCTAAGACTTATAACATTTTAATGATTTTCTCAGAGCGACAGAGCTGTCGGATCACTCTTTTACAGCGTGTACTATGGACAGGTGACATCCCACATAATAAGAGTTCCACTATCTGAGAACACAATAATGAATTCTGTTCTAAGTCTGCTTTGTAGTATCTTATAGGAAAACACCATGCCAAAAGTTTTGAGAAACCCTGCAATCCAGAAATCGATTCAATCCAACATCCCCCCAAATCTAGATGAGCACACCAACCCTTTTATTTTTCAATGCTAAATTATATTTTAGTCTATAACATATCAGATTTACAATATCATAAATAAGTATTCAGGGGATTCTTGGGGGCTCTGCTTGGGCCCCATTTTATGAACTCCCAAGATGTCCATTAACATGTTGTCTATGGAATTCTGCCAAAGGTTATTGGTTCAGCTCCTGTAAAGTCACCATCAATAGAAAATAAACTGAAAATAGAAAGGTGGCCCTTATGCTAGTACTTCTCATTCATTGTAGATGTTAGGAACAAGATACAGGGCTCTGAGGATCATTTGTTTAAAATTAGAGGAGTAGGCCCCTTCTCTTGAGATTGGAATAAGTCTTGGTATAGCCCAAGGACAAAGAGCTTTGCTAGCCTCCCAAAGGCAGGGAGCTCCCTGCCTTAGGCAGGTTTACATAAAGACTGGGCAGCATGCATGAAGAAACTACAGGGGATTCTGCACAGGCAGCTCCCTCTCCCCAGCTATCAAGAGTGGGTGTCTGACCTACTTGCTCTTCACTCATCTCGCCCTTTTCTCCCATTCTTCCTTTTCTCCCACTTGCTTCCAGTGGAGGTGGGTGGAGGGTGAGGTTGGGATAAATTAGGCAGGTACTAGGGCATGGCTCATGGGAATGGCACTCAATCTCTGTCACTAAGCTGACTCTGGGTGTTTCACTCTCCTGCGGTCAGCACATAGAAGTCTGCAGCACTCTGCCCCAGTAAGGCTCCAGGTAAGCGCAGAAGTATCTGCTCTGTGGATCCTTGCCCTGGACACTTACTTTCCCCAGTTTTCCTTAATCCATTTAGTGTGGCTATAACTGAATATACAAACCACCGGAATGATAAATAGAAGGACTCTATTCAGTTCATAGTTCCAGAGCCTGTAAAAACCGGTAGTGAGGTGCTGTGTTTTTCGAGAGTCTTCCTGTTGTGTTATAATATGGTAGAGGACTTCACAAGGTGAAACAGAAAGACCGTAGAAACTTCCATTTCTTGTCTTCCAAAACCCCTCTAATTTCATCTTAGGCTCCATTTACACCAGCATATCCAATCCTAATTACTTCAAAGGTTCCACCTCCAAATGCTCCTACAAGCAATTTTGGGGATTATGTTTCCAACACATGAATCTTGGGGGACTCATTTAAGCTGTGGCTTCCCTGAGATTCCAGGGATGATCCTACCCGAGTACTACTTACTGCTTTTTTTTTTCTCTTCACACAAAGTCCACCAGCACTGAGATCCCCACTCCTCCAGAACCTGTGCATCCACTTGTCATGTTCTGGATTGTTACACAGTGCTAAACATGGTACGGGGAACTCTAGAGAATATCTATGAGTGAAAACTAGTGACTGAAGGATGTTTTTGCTCAGAGCAGTGCTAACAGAAGCACTCGGATTTAGGGGAAACAATAGAAATGGAACTTGTGAATGACAGATTCACGTTAAGGGTAAATTAAAAGTGTGTGTGTTTACCTAGACAGTTTCAGATGATGGTGATATGTGTTGGCATCTATTGATAAACTTCCAAGAGTATTTCTTTGCTTCCAAGGAGACCAAAGGACTCCTTGTGAGATGACAGACTTTCCTTCTGTTTCCATGTGATATGTTCTGGAGTTGGGGTTGGTTTAATCTGACATGGATATTTTGGTCAAGAATTTTGACATGAATAAAATTGCACACCAGGAACCCATGTCAGTCGATTGCAAATTATTTGTCATCCTAGGGAATTAGTAAGTGCTGATGAGAGCCGATTCTTTTGTCCAACAGGCATTCACTGTAGACTCTGTGCTGGCATTGTTCTAGACATTTCTGTTACAGAAGGAAAATTAATTTTATTCAGGAGTTTAGACATCAGTATTTTCCCCTAAAGGAACGATTGCAGAGGTCCCTGCCTGTCATCTATAGAGTCCACAGAGAGGATTAGGCAGTTAAACCTTAAGACTCCTTGCTTCTAATGAAGCATATCATAAGGCAACTTTACCATAAGGTCAAATTTCTCAACCTCTGCGTCCTGACCCCTTTGGTAGTCGAAGGACCCTTTCACAGGGGTTACCTAAGATCACCAAAACCTACAAATATTTACAATATGATTCATAACTGTGGCAACAGTACAGCTATGAAATAACAGTGAAAATAATTTTATGGGTGGGAGGATCACCACAACATGAGGTGTGTGGCCTGGG
The DNA here is from genome assembly GCA_030674055.1 of Rhabdomys pumilio. Lineage (NCBI taxonomy): Eukaryota > Metazoa > Chordata > Mammalia > Rodentia > Muridae > Rhabdomys > Rhabdomys pumilio. Next base: position 30,330,973 of record JANHMN010000012.1, read on the forward strand.
GCTTAAGAAGCGATATAGAATCCTGTGTTTTGCAAGGAGTGGTTGGGTAGTGATGGAGCTTAGTGCTACTTTATATAGATTGGATTTGACTGCTACTCTATTGCTCTAATAACTAAATCTCCTGTCAGAGCTTTTATTGTCATGTTTGTCAAAAATGTTTACCAATCGTGTACTCCTCAAAGGGCAGAGTATAAGAGGATAATGTGTGTGAGTTGTGCCCAAATGCTTCTGAAACAGAAGAGGGATGAAATGCACAAATCTGCCAGAACCTAGACCTTGACTGATACTATGATAGGGAAATAAGGACATATACTCCAATTAAAATGATGCTCTATAACAAGAACACTTGTTATTATATTAGTTGGGAGATAGGGGTTGATATGCACAAGCAACATATGATTATGGAACACGTTTTGACGTAGAATCCTGAACATCTGTTATTCAAGTTTAACTGAAAATATTCTTCCAGTTAATCTTTGAGCAACAAACTGTCATAGAATGTACCAATTACATGGGAGAGGATAGAGAGGCTCGTATTGGAGATACATAAGTTTGGGTGCTAAACATTTCTAAAAATCAAAGTAAAGTGATCCATTACTTTCTCTAATGATCTGGTCACTCCTGTGTTATTGGATGCTCGTACAAGCATTTTTCTATCAGAGGTTTAAAACCATGTTGTCAACATGCTGCCTTAAAAGATATGAATGCCCCTCAGTGTAGAGAATGTATTTTATACATTCTCTGCTTCCTGTCAGCTCCTTCCTTTGCTGTCAGGAGCTTCTGGTTATGTTTCCCCCATATCATATCTGTCCTGGTTAGAATTTATTGACAACTTTTCACAACCTAAACTCACTTGGGATAAGGGAACATCCATAGAAAAATTGCTTTGATTAGATTTTCCTGTAACCATGTCTGTGAGAGATTATCTTGACTGATGACTGATGTGGAAAGATCTAGCTCACTGTGGGGACGTCATCACTAGACAAATATGCCTAGATGTTATACAAAAGCTATGTGAGCAATCTGGTGCTCTCACAATCATCCTCCATCCATGGTATCTGTTTCAGGTCCTTGTCTTGTGTTCTTATCTTCACATAGCTCAGTGATGGATTGTGACCTGGAAGTGTAAGATGCAATAAACCCTTTTCTCCAGGCTGCTTTTATTTACTTATTTATTTAATGTTTGAGTGATCTGTTGCATGTATATCCACATGTCAGAAGAGAGCATCAGATCCCCTTATAGATGGTCATGAGCTACCATGTAGTTGCTGGGAATTGAACTCAGGACCTCTGGAAGCACAGCCACTGCTCTTAACTGCTGAGCCACCTCACTAGCCCTCCAGGCTACTTTTGATCATGAGGTTTATCGCAGCCACAGAATGACAAGGACAAAATTTGTGTTTCACTGTCGGGTTGAGCTGAGGTGGATAAGCCTAACCTTTTCTCCTGGGGTTACTGAGTATGGATGATCTTAGTTCATATCTATGTCTCACCCATATGAACACTGTGCACCTGCTCTCAGTTTTCTGGGGCCTGCAGAGCAGTGAAGGGAGGTAAAATTTTGACTTTTAAATTGGGCAGATTTGTGTGAAATCATCCATAGAAACCCTGCTATTTTTAACAGCGTCTTTTGACTACACACACACACACACACACACACACACACACACACACACACACACA
>JANHMN010000012.1:30332665-30412963 GCA_030674055.1 Rhabdomys pumilio
ACACACACACACACACACACACACACACACACACACACACACACACAAACAAACACACACAAATATCCTTGAAAATCCATTCAGTCATTTCTTTCTCTGCTTGGTTGCTTCTTGAATGGGGTCAGAAGGAGAACTGCCAAGTGTTAGATGCCGTGCTCAGAGCTCACACATTGGACCATGATCCTCTGGCTCTGATGAGCTCACTGTAGTACCACATCCCATTTCACAGAAGGCATGACACAAACTGTCGCAGGCTCAGTAGGCCATGAATAGAAAAGTAAACCTGTAGAACTACTGCCCCCCTCTGAGTTTGCCTTATTGGGGGATGAGGGAAAAAAGAAAGCTGAAGTTCACATCAGGTGAACTCTAGTGCCCTGTTCAAGGAGTGTTCAGGGTCTTAGAGTAGCTATCACTTCTTCAGGTGGTAAGGATAGATCTAATTTTCTAAGGGTGCGGGTTGCCATTATGGCTTAACCCAGGCAGGAGGAAGTGATCCTTTTTTTTCTAAGCACAACAAATCGTGAAAGGTAAAGGAATTGCAGAATCTTATTTTCTGAGGTTGGAAGATACATGTTTGGTCTGCATAGGAAAACAAATGCTTGGACATTAATATTGAACTTCAAACCCTTGGGGTTCTATCATGGGGAAGATGTTTGATTTGTGGAGTCTTAGCCGAGTCAAAGAACACAGTACCAGAGAGTCCTGAATTCAGAACCAAGAAATCATATGAGATGGTGGTAACTAGTTCTCTGAGAAATTGACAGCAATATAATCATTTTTACCAGGCTTTGAGGTATGAGTACTTGTTAGTTTTCGTCTCTTTTTTTTTTCCTTCTACTGTAATAAAGTACCCAGGGAAAAGAAACTCATGGAAAAAGGTTTACCTGCTTCATTTCCATTATGGTAGGAAAGTCAAAGGAGCAGAAGCTTAAAGCAGCTAATCAGATTCTATCCATAGTCAGAAGGTGGGAGCTGATAAATACAGACTGCTGCTCAACTCTGTTGGTTCACTCATACTGTGCAGGATTCTAACCAAAAAAAAGGGCCACGTTACAATGGATGGGTCTTTTCACTTCAAATAACAGAGTAAGACAATTCCCCATGAATATGCCCATGCCATGCTAGGTTCTGCTAATCACTACAGTGTACACTTGGCTACACAAACACGATGATACATATTACATGTTAAGTTGAGAGAAAAATAACAAAATGATAGCAACCATGTCTAAATGCACAATGTATTGACACTGAGCATATCTGCATGGTTTCACATTCGTGTCCTCCTGCTCCCAGTCATTTTCATTGTTTCACGTAGAATCTCACAGCCATGAAGTGATGTCTTTGTTTGCTTTACTATCTCTGTGTTTAAACACTGACCAAAAGCGACTTGGAGAGGAAAGGGTTTATTTATCTTACATAGCCCAGGTCACAGTCACTGAAGGAAGCCAAGGCAGGAACTCAAGTAGGGCAGGAACTGTGCCCAAGTCTAAGCTCAAGGCCAGGAAGTAGAGTAAGCCTAAATGTTTTTTTTGCATGAATCAGTAAACTGAGGCACCTATACAAAAAATGTTATTAATCACTGCAAGAAATCCTAAGGTTGAGGATTAGAACTTCATTATCTTTTGAAAGGCATCAACAAATAATTGCCTGAATTTGTTGAACATGAACGTCCCAGTTTCCTTTCCTGTCTGTGTGATAAAAATGTCCTGACAAAAGCAACTTTAATGTAGGGACTTTAATTTTACTCACAGCTCTAGCTTACAGTCAGTCTGTCATTGCAGGCAAATCAAGGCCTGATGAAAAGGAACCAGTCACATGTATTGTCGAGAGTAGAAAGTGAATACACGCATGCGTGCTCACACTTCTAGGCTCTTTCTCTTTATACATTTCAGGAACCGAACCCAGAGAATGATTTTATCTGCCTTTACCCTGGGTCTTTCCATATCAATTAAAATCAAACAATCCCCACAGACATGCCCCAATGCCAACCTGATCCAGACAATCCCTCATTGACACTCTCTTCCCAGGTGATCCTAGATTATCAACTTGACAAAGCTAGCTGTGTTACAAAGGACTATAACCTATAACCTATGACTGTGTTAGAGATTTTTTTTTTTTTTTACAATATGGTAGTTACCACAGATATAGGGAAAGCAACTCTCAGTTTCATTTTTCAGGCAACCAAATTAAAGGGCCATGGTGGTTACTATTCTGCCTGACATCATATCTGTTAAGCAACAGTGAAGGGCTTCAAGGGAGACTTTAGGAGTACGACCTTTTCTGCTTTTTCGCCCCATAGTGTGGTTAGAATTTTTTCCTTCATATGTAAAGTCTAAGGGCCAAGCATTTCATTTAGTCCATATTATGGGTTCAAGAAACAATTGCTATGTGGGACAGACTCAGAGAGATGCTCATCTGGGACCTGAAATGTTACAAATCCATCCAATTTGGGTCTAACCTCTGTAGCTCTGAGACTTCGGATGAAGGTACCCAGCTGGTCAGTAGCATAGCATAGATGTAAGCCAAGGATTCCTGACCCTCATTTCCCCTTTTCCCTAGAGTTCTTTTGGCTTTCCAACATTCTATGTTGGCTCGGAGATGAGGGCATTTGCAATGCAAAATCTGAGAAGACCTTCGGGCTACCCAGGCAGGTGCATCTCTGAGCTGTGTTCCTTCTATTTTGGGGTTGGCACATCTGCTAGAAATTTCTCAGAGATGCACATGCTGTGAAAGGGGCTAGAGAGCAGGGATAATGGCAGGGCTGTGCAGGCAAATTTATTGTGTAAGTGGAAACATTAAATATAATTAATGTAACTGCCATCTCATTAGGTAAATCACTCTCAGGTTCAGGACATAGTTTTTCATATAGGCTAAAGCTACAAGGAGGAAGGTGAAACATTCACTCAGTGTTCTGTCGACATGCCACTGGGCCAGTCAGGGGCTAGCTTAAAAAGAGCAGTGTGGAAAGAGGTTGAAGCAAAGGACAAGAGGTGGGAAACAAGTGCCCTAATCGTATCTGTAAAATAATTGGCCTTGACTGGCTACGTGTTCTCCACCCCTTTTCCTTTTAATGTTTCAAGGTATATCCTGATGTGACTGCTTCTTTGTGTGTATGAATGGGAGTCCTTGCTTCCAGCACTTCTGCTTTCCTAGACAGATCTAAGATGAAGTGTATCTACTGTGGTCAGTAGCAATGAGCTCTGGGACATCATGGCTAGTCTGAGCCTGTATCTCCCCATCCTTTATTCTCTCCAGGACTCTGATATACCCATCTCCATCCAAAACAGTCAGATGGTTCACAGATGAAGACTCAGAGGCTCATCAAACATTGATTACTTGTCCGAGGTCACAAAACTGAAAGTGGAGAGGACTGGGTCTATTTCTAAGATATTATTTGATTCATGTCGATTCAGAAATACCCCACAGGAGTAGCTAGGCTTTGTGATTCATGGGAGAACTTCAAGGGATTGTGAGGGAAGTAGGCAGTCTGACTGGCAGTGCTCACCTCTTGGTTCAAAAAGAACTCAATGATCTTGGCTTGGCTACATGCAATTTATTCAGCAACTGCACGGAATTGCCACCTTCTTTCTTCCTGTTCAATTACTGTCTTCATTCTCACAAAAGTGAGAATTACTCTAATTAGCTAATATCTTCACAGGTAGCAAAGTGCCACTTATGCTTATGGCTTACAGAGTTCTTTCATGCAGGCCTGGAAAAGCCAGTAGGAAGAGAACTTTTAACTTCGTGGGAGGGACTCCTGGGCCAGGGGCCAGGGGATTGATGAACAGTTCTATGAAGGCAATCATTATTCAAATGAGATGGATAATTTCCAAGCCTTATTTAAACGTGTGACTTTCAACATGCTAGGTGTTTTCCTTGCATTACTATGTTCTATTCAGTTAAGGATTAAATGCTGAATTCCAGTGATTTCCTTTGGTTGTGCCCTTCCTGGATAGGTGCCAGTGTGAAGGCATGAAGTAAAATTGCTAAATTGGAGATGTCTCCTGGCTTCGGGAGGAGCCAAGGTCATAGTCAGGCTGTCCTGCTTTGTGAGACCTTTTTCTGGGGAACTTGGAATAAAGTCTATTTATGCCAGACAGGGATCTGACAAAAGTGTTAAGTACACCAGTGTCCATCCAGGGGTGACAATGACTTAGTTGATTGGTGTTACTTACAGGAGCATGGGCAACTCACAGGCAGGTGCATCAGGGAAAAACCCACGTCAGCATTGGTGATGGCTCAGAAAAACTGCATTCCCAGAGCTCTTCACAAGCCAGAACTTCTTTTTCAGGAAACTTGGCTGGTCAGAGAATTACTCCTTGCCATAGAATCTGTTTACTGTTTCCATAACCTTGTGAAGGAGCCCAATGAATCTTGTTAGTTTCTGCCTCCAGTATTTGTGAGGTTTGCTTATTTTCTGGGTCTTATTTCTTCCTCCTATCACGAGAGAATGCTTCTATTCAGATCTCTACACAATGGCACCAATATAGCTTTTCTTCTGATTTAGTGAGTGACACTCAAGCAAATGGCTCAACTTCTGTACACCAGTAAAAGGTGTAATGGGCATCATCTGCTGCTTTCAGACATTTGAAGGGTAACAGAATAGTAGAAAAATCTTTAGACTTGGTCTGTTCAGATAATAGTGCTCAATATACAATATACAATGGATTCTTTATTTACAACAGGAACAACTAAATGGATGTTTGGTAGTCCTGAAATTGATGACCTACCAACTCATCTGCTTAGATTCAAAGAGCAGGTTGACTAAAGACTCTGGAGGGAAAAGTGGGACCTTTTCATGATAGATATGCTAGATCCAAACAGCAGATACTGTATCCAGACTTGGGAAGACAAGAGTTATATTTGGATTATGAAACAACTCCAGTGTGCTGGAGCCAGTTGACGCTTTATGACCTGGCTGGTGGCCAGAAGATGACAATTGGAGGGGATATAGAGGAAAAAAGTGCTACAGGAGGTAGACAACTTGTCCTGGAGGCTTCAAAATCCTCATATGTAGGATAGGGATCATAGTATGCATAGACAGTGATGCTACCTGTGAGATAATCTGACATTTCACCAACCCACTAGTGTCCAAGACCGAAAATAAAAATCCCAGCATAGAAAGGATGGAACTTGTGTTTGAGAGCTACAAGGAGAGAGGGACTGGAGATAAGGTGGACCAGCAACTTGGGAGTAGGGCTACTCTTAGTTTTGAGAGTCGACTGGTGCTACTAAACTCATACCCCATATGTGTTCTTCTCAAGCACTTAGAATATCAAAGGGAAACAGAACAAATACATTACTGGTATATGCTGCTTCATACCTTCTTCTGTCTTCTTCATGGTCTGTCCACATGGCAGAAAAGTATAGGGCCATTCTGAAATGTTTATTAAATGACTGGTTACTCATTAGTGAGTGCTTAAGATACTGTACTGGTTGTTATTTATCCATGAAATTTCCCATAAATATTTATTCTGCATCTACTCTCTGCTTGTGGGATAAGGTTATCATGGGTGGATAGATAGATAAACTGCACCATGTCCACTTAAATTTGATTTTCATGCAGGAATATTGAATATACTTTGCCACAAATATGTCTCTGAATTTGCATTATTAGATTTATTTTTGTTGGGTCTTGTAAGTTACTGGTCAACAAGTGAACTAAGGGTCAATTTAGCTGTATACATCTGTGGCAATGAGAGGGATGAATGGCAACACACAGCTGCCAGGAGCAATGAAAGTAATTACATATGTAATCATACCAGCAGCTGCTTACTGGGTCCCCCAAAGGTCTAGTTATTGAGTTGTCTAAGAAGAGAACTTTCAGATTAGTATAGAAGGAAAGGCTTTTCTTTTTCTTTAAGAGTCAATATGTATGTGAAAAAATTTACATAGTTCAACAGGTTCATATATTTTCATAATCCTGGAAGTGGACACAACTCTCTAGCTCAAAGAAAGTTCTGGAACCTCAAAGGAAATCTCATATCCATTGGCAATCACTGCCCATCATTGTTTTCCCAGACTTTGGCTTCTACTGTATGTTTTGTTTTATTTTGTTTTGTTTTTCTGTGCAGATTTGTCCCAGTCCACATTTTTCTCAGAAATGGTACCAAACAACATATTTACAATGGTGAATGGTTTCCTTTCATTTATCATTATGTTGTAAGGTCCATCTGCATTTCAAAAACTTCATTTCTTGCTGTAGTTAAATAATATTCTGAACAGGAAGCCAAGGAAACTGTAATTGTTAGTTGTATCTCAACTTGACACAAGCTGGAGTCATTTAGGAAAAAGGAACTTCAATTGAGAAATTGTCCCTACTGGACTGGCCTGTGAATAATCTGTTTTGATTGATGATTGATGTGAGAGCGCCCAGCTCCTTGTGGGCAGTGCCACCCCTGGGTTGCTGGGCCTGGGAGTTATAAGAAAGCAGGCTGAGCAAACCATGGGGAGCAAGTCAGTAAATAACACTCCTCCATAGACTCTGTATTAGCTCCTACCTTGAGTTCAAGACCGGGATTTCCCAAATGATGGGCTCATACGTTGTAATACAAAATGAATAATTTACTCCTCAAATTGCTCTTGTTTGTGGTGTTTTAGCATGGCCACTAGAAACCCTAATTAAGACACTAACCATGTAATCGTGACTTCCTGGCTAAGCCCTTCATAAGTCAAGCTAGATAAAATCCACACATGGAAGAGGCAGGCACTAACTCATCCCTAGATGAGGAGCTTTTGGCAAGTGATGACTTCTAGGGGAAGGAAAGTTAGTTTTCTGCAGAGTTGGCATCCCAGAGAGGCTGTTAATGCTTCAGGTGACCCAATGCCTATGCATATACTCACAGCATACAGTAGAACTAAAAGAGTTTGAGAAAGATATATATATATATATATATATATATATATATATATATATATATAGAGAGAGAGAGAGAGAGAGAGAGAGAGATAGATAAATAGATAGATAGATAGATAGATAGATAGATAGATAGACTACTACATGAAGAAGTTGGGAAGGAAAGGTGGTATGAGGATAAGGGATGAATTGGAGGAGTGGGAAGCAATAGGAATGCATTTAATCGAAACATATTGTATGAATCTATGAAATTTAAAAATTCTCAAACAAAAATCGATTATGAGATTAGAGAAAAATTGGGAAAAATGGTACTCCCCATTGTGTACTAGCTCTGCATGTTCTAGCGATTGATCAGTCGATGAATATCATCAATTTCTTTGCTCCTTTGTATGTTGTGTTCAGTGTGTTTCTGAACATTCACACGTGAAGTTTTGTGTGAGCAACTGTTTTCGGTTCTCTTCAATAAATGCCAGGTTTGGAATTGCTGGGTCACATGACAATTCTATGTCTAAGTCATTGGATCTTTCAAATCACTTTGCATCATTTTATGTTTCCATAATCGATGGACAAGACTCCTAGTTTCTCTACTTTCTTGTTAGAAATTATTCGTTTTCAAAATTTCTAAGGTAGATAGGTGTCCTTGTTGATGTAAAGCCATGTCACTGTATCATTTTCATATGTGTGTATTGACAGGCTATTTTTCAGAAGAGTGGGGTTTTTTTCATATAAAAACATAGCAGAAGTGATAGAGATTTTCCATTTCTGCTTTGACTCAACACATGCCTAATTTTCCCCACCATTAATAACTCCCCATGTATTAGCATCCTGTTTTTAAATTATGGGTATACATTGTTGCCATTATAACATAAATTCTGTGGTTTCCATTAGGGTTCATCTTTGATGCTGTATACTGAATGGATGTGGACAGATGTCTATTGACACTTGCCTATCACCGGTGTATCACTACCCAAGAGAAAATCCTCTACATTTCATATGTTCATGGCTTACTATCCTTAAACCCATTCCATTTCCTCTCCTTTTGCTTCTATGAGGGTGTGCCCCCATCCATTTACCCACTTCAGCTTCCCCGCCCTAGAATTACCCCATGCAGGGGCATCCAGCCTTCATGGGACCAAGGAGCTCCTCTCCCTCTGATGCCCAAAAAGGTCATCCTCTACTACATATACAGCTGGAGCCACGGGTCTTTCCATGTGTGTTCCCAGGCTGGTGGTTGGTATTGTTACTCTCCCCATGAAGCCACAAGTCCCTTCAGCTCCTTCAGTCTTCTCTCTAACTCCTGTATTGGGGACCCCGTGATCAGTTCAATGGTTAGCTGCGAGCACCTGTCTCTGTATATTTCAGGCTTTGGCAGAGCCTCTCAGGAGACAGCTATATCAGGTTCCTGTTAGCATGAACTTCCTGGCATCTACAACAGCATCTGTGTGGATGCTGTGTGGATGCAAATGGAATGGATCCCCAGGTAGGGCAGTCTTTGGACTGCCCCTCCTTCAGTCTCTGCTCCACACTTTGTTTTTGTATTTGCTCCCATGAGTACTTTGTTACTCCTTCTAAGAAGGACTGAAGCACCTACACTTTGGTCTTCCTTCTTGAGCTGCATGTGATCTGTGAGTTGTATCTTGGGTATCGCAAGCTTTTGGGATAATATCCACTTATTGTTGAGTGCATACCATGTGTGTTCTTTTGTGATTGGGTTGCCGCACTCAGGATGATATTTTCTAGTTCCATCCATTTGCCTAAGAATTTCATGAATTCATGGTTTTTAATAGCTGAGTAATACTCCGTTCTGTAAATGTATCACATTATCTGTATCCATTCCTCTGTTGAAGGACATCTTGGTTCTTTCCAGCTTCTGGCTATTATAAGTATGGCTGCTATAAACATAGTGGAGCATGTGTCTTTGTTACATGTTGGAGCATCTTTTGTGTATATTCCTAGGAGTTGTATAGCTGGGTCCTCATGTAATACCATGTCCAATTTTCTGAGAAACCACCAGACTGATTTTGAGTAATTGTACCAGCTTGCAATCCCACCAACCATGGAGGAGTGTTCCTCTTTCTCCACATCCTCGCCAGCATCTACTATCACCTGAGTTTTTGATCTTATCCATTCTGACTAGTGTGAGGTAGAATCTCAGGGTTGTTTTGATTTGCATTTCCCTGCTGACTAAAGATGTTGAACATTTCTTTAGGTACTTTTTGACCATTCAAGTTTCCTCAGTTGAGAATTCTTTGTTGAACTCTGTACCCTATTTTTAATAGAGTTATTTGATTGTCTGGAGCCTAATTTATATATATATCACTATAGTCTTTTTCAGCTTCTACAATTTCACCTTTTACAGAATGCAATAGTTAAAGTCTCATAGTATGTACCCATGCATCTCAGTGTCGTTCACACCACACCTTTCAGCATGTAACGTTTTCCCACAAACTTTCCTGGGATGTGAATCTGTTTCTCTTTAGCTTTAAATACTATCCCACTATCTGCATGGACCAATGCTCATTTAGTTTTTCTCTGGTTCAAGTATATTTTGCTTGCTTCCATATTTTGCATAATTATCATCAGCATGCTTTAGCAGTCTACGTGCGGGTTTTTGTGAGAACAGTAGTTCTAAACCTCTTTGCATATCTACCAAGAAATATAACTGCAGTATTTTGTGTCAAGAATATGTTTAATTTTGTATCATACTCAAACCCTTTTCCAAAGAGACCTCACTATTTGCATTCCTACCAGGAATGGATGAGAGTTTCTGTCTCTCTGCCTCCTCTCTAGCATTTGGTGCTTTGGTCATGTGACTTTGTCTTACTTTGCATTTCCTTGATGGCACATAGTAAGGGGTATGTTCTCCTCTTTGTCTTTCTTTTCTCTGTATGTCTTCTTTGCTGAGGTATCTGTTGAGGTCATTGGCCCATATTTGATTGGTATGGTTCACTTTGGTTTGAGTTGGCATCTCTCTAATGACTAAAGATGTTGGGCCTCTTTTCATGGATGTGTTGGCCATCTGTGTTTCCTTTTTGGAGAGTTTCTAATATATTTAAAGTGTGATAGAAAGGCAAAATGATTTGATAGCTAGGGAATTCTATGACTTGATTTTTGTATTAAAAGACTATCTGACTTCTAGATGGAGAATGCAAAAATAAATAAATAAATAAATACATACATACATACATAAATAAAAATAAAAACCAGGGAGTGTTTGCAAATGTAGGAGTGAGGGGAAGATAACTGGGGTTTGAGATTTGGGAGACAGTGTTCCATAACTTTTTGAATTTCTTTCAGGTACTTATGTTTCTGCATATACATTCTATCCCTGAATCTAAATTACCACTGCTAAAAGCAGCACCATTCTATCATAAGTAGATACAGACTAAGTGGAAAGCTGAGTTGGGAGAACTCACTGTGGATGACTATTTACAAGGAGCCCTGAGAAGTGAAAACTTCTCAGGAGCATCCACCTTGACTGCTAAGACCTGCAGGTCTAAAACAGGAATCTGAAATGTTGGTTTCCTGTTTGATTCTGTAGTATTTTATTTCTGCTGAGTTTCTGTAAGTTGATAAATGGAAATTTATGAGAAAGTTGGGTGAAGAGAAATAGATTTACCAGAGACAAAACTATAGTTCTTGGGATTTGCACAGGACTGTAAATAGGGGATACAGGTAGTAGAAGCAAGAGGTACTTACCCTTGTTGGGTATTAAGTCAAGCTCAGGTGACATTTCTGACCCAGAACTTAGCAAAATTGGTCTACTTTCACATTTCTCTACCCATTTAAGTAGATCCATAGATATATGTATCTGTAATGGTAATTATCATCATTTAGCTAATTGTTTACCAGTTTTTAATCCTCAAAGTTTAAATACCATTATATATACATATTTAAATTGTGTGTGTGTGCATGCATGCATATGTGTGTGTGTGTGTGTGTGTGTGTGTGTGTGTGTGTATGTTAGGTTAAGTATATGGTGAGATTGATATGTACTGTGCTTTGGAACAAATCTTAGAGGGCAATCTTCATTCCTTTAACTTCTTCACTTGATTGTATCACAGGATGCAGAGAGATGATCACCTTAATCTCTTAAGACCCGATTAAATGACTGGGCAGTATCTGCAGTCTTGATACCGGATTCCTGAATATCCTGTATATTCTTCCCTTGTACCTCTCATCCATACTACGGACTTATGATTATCTGATACAATTTCTTCAGGTTTTGACATTCTATTGTCTCCCTTACATCTCCTATACCCAGCTTAGTTGCTGATACAACATGAGCTTTTAGTTAATGTGAATGTTCACTAAATGACTGAGCAGATTCATCGTCTCTTCGTGCCTAGGAAAGAGGTCTACACAGCCTTTGTGGGGACATATATTAAAGAAGATTGTTTTTAAAAAGTAAAAGGCATAAGTTCATAATTAATTCATGCCAAAAATAGGTTGATCATTGTCATATAATGATTAATAGCTCACTCAGTATGAAGTTTTTAACTTTAAGTTCATCTAATTCACAGTTTAAGGAAGTTACCATGATCTTTAAGGTTGGCATTTTTTTTTTATATGTAGACCTTATCTTTGGTTTTCCTCTGAATGCTATTTTTCTTATCCCTAGGTCCCTTTGACTCCTGTCTTCTTTCTTCTCTGGCAAAAAAAAAAAAATGTGACCCAGACAATCCATTTGAATACCATGAAGTCATTTGTTATCTGGGTTGTCTTGAGCAGCTGCGGCTGCCTGCCTCCACTTAAATATCCTTTCATAAAGACATGCACATATTCATAGTGATCTGTTAGGCTGTATGTTGAGCTGAACTGAAGCAAAATTTGAAGTGTACACTATCATAGGGATTGGTGGTTCCCTTTGCTAAAATCTTAGCCCTTCTTAGCATCTTAGTTATCTGTGGTGTTTGAACTCAGCCCGTTCTTCCATTAGTGCATTCAGTGTTTATGGAATGCAGGGTCTGTCTTGAGCCGTATGCTCTCCTCTTGGGAGAAACAAAAAGAGCTCAGAAACAAAGGAAGTTGCTCTTCTCGAGGAATGAAATTTCTTGACATGACATAGAGACCAAACAATTAGTTAGTTCTATAGAAAGATTGTTGCTCCAAAAAACAGTCAGTTAAGGTGATTTGCTAGAGGAGAAGAGATGGAAGCAAACAGAACTTGGGGGAAAATTGGCCCTGGATTAAGACCAGAATCCACTTGAGAGGCACCTTGGAGAGAGTCTCAGTGGAACAAGAAAAGTTTAGTTTACTGAACTTTTTACTAAGCCTCAGGTACGTCTGATACAGGCACAGTTTCTGACCAGCAACAACCTGAGAACAGGGTTATCTTTCTAGGAAGGTATTATTTACAGTAGACTGAGAAGGAGATCATTTGGACCATTCTGGCTAAGGTAAGGGTATAGACCTTCATGACCAAGGGAGTAGGAAGTCATTATGTAGTTGCTCTAAATCATTAAAGTGCTTAGAGTCACTTCTTAGGGCCAGGGACATGGTGTTGCCTGGTTAAAAAGAGACTATAGATTGAGGGTTAAGAAAAATTAGAAAATCAATACACTTTACATAAATTGTAAAATGGCAGTGGGGAAGGGGGTGATTAGGTGGCTGTATATAAATAGAAGTTTTAAAATATTTATGTGTATGAGGATTTTTCTGTATGTATGTCTGTGCATCACAGGTCTGCTTGGTGCTGAAAGATGGCATTAGATCCCATAATACTTACTGGCGTTACAGAGCTTAGTGACTTGCCGTGTGGTTGCTGGGAACCAAGCATAGGTTTTCTATACTGGCAGCCAGTGTTCTTAATTAGTGAACTTTCTTTCCAGCTCTAGAAATTATGATGTTTGAAAAACTCTTGTCTCTGCTCTCCCCATTTACCCGATATTCTAATACCATAACACATTTATAGAAATTAATAATGTGCCTAAAAGATGTAACCATTGAAGAAATGAAAACACAGATGGAATTTTAGGATCCTACTATTTCATTTCATAGCTTATATGAAAGTTCTCTGGGTAAGGACTGAGTCTGTGTCTACACAGTTCACTTCTCAGTAGTGCCTTAGCACTTGGACCAGGGGCAAGTCATTGACTAAGTAAACTGGATTGGTTAGACTTCATATATGTTTCTTCAATACTCACTCAAAAATGAAAACAGGATAAAAAGTTGACTCAAGGGTTAAATCCTTTTGAAGATGTAGGTTCAGTTTCTAGTATATTCATGGTAGTTTTAAACCATCTGTAATTTCTCTTTGAGGAGATCTGACTCCCTCTTCTGACTTCTGTAGGCATCAGGCACACATGTGGTACATACACATACATGGAGCAAAACACTCATATAAGCAAATTAAAATAAATAAAATGTAAAATTTAAGAAATAAAACTAAACCCCTCCATTTACTTTAAGAAGCCAGTATTTCTAATTCTAATTGTAAAGTTCATTACTTTTCTAAATCATTAGTCTCTGGTTACAAATAACAATGACTACCTCAGATGTTTTCTCTCTGTGAGATCCTAAATTGTTTACTTTCGATAAAAGTTATTTGGCTTTTCCCACAGTCATGAGTAGAGAGTGTTATCAGTTATGCACAGATGAGAAAATTGAGAAGCACACCTATCTGCACATATTCACTAGCTAGTAAAGAGTGGGATTTATGGTCATGACAGTTTGGCACCAAAGTGTTACTTCTATACCAAGCTGCTCTCCAAACCAACAGTTGCTAAAACTGTTACTCCCTCTATACCAAACTGTTCTTCAAGCCAACAGTTGCTAAAGTTTTCTTTCTGAGAAGCAGAGAGTTGGTTTTTCTTCTGTTCAAAGTCCCTCTAAAATTGTTGCCCTGTAAGCCAACAACTGAAGCCCCAAGAGAAGCCTGGGCATCTGGACAAATGGAATCTGTGTCCCAGAAACAGGATACATGGTACGCGCTTGATACCAACTACAGTGAGTCCAGAAAAGACTGATCCTATGTTCTGTTTGGATCCCAGGAACTTCCAGAAAACATCCATGAGGAACACCTGTCAAAGATATCTATCTTTTGTTTCAGTTTCTTCTTGAGTAGAGCCTGCCTGAAAGTGTGTGAGGAGGCTGGAATTGAGGCACAGGAATCTTGTGGGTGGTCAGCGTGGGAATGAAATGATGCAAGCTGAGTCATGGTGCACTTACAAGGCTAATGGCAGATGCTAAATGAAATGAGATTGCAAATCATTAAATCCAGGGCACAACCAGAGCACAACTGAAACATCAACCTCATCTCCTTAGCAAAGCCTATGGTCTTTTTTCTTACGGTCAGGTCCTCTAATGTTCATTGTCACCATTGGACCCTCTCTGGAGTGTGCACATCAGTAATTTCTGTATCCCTCCTCTAGGCAGACTGTGCTATGAGACGTTCCCAGGCACGGTGGATTGTAGTTGCCATTCCATCTACTTATAGACATATGCACAAGACAAAATAAGCCCAGGGTTGAGTTCTTATGGTTTCTCTAAGACTTGTTGTAGATGCAGGTTCAAAGTGAACAGGGACAAACTGTATGTAATTGCCAAGAACAACAACAAACTGGCTCATTCATTTACAAGCACATTTGTTTTGTTCTCTTTTCATTCCTTCTCTTGCCCTACCTAAGTACTATTCTATGCCCATACTCTCCCATGATACCTGGTAAACTTGGTAGTAGTCCTCTTTTAACACTTCTATGGTTCCAGGTGGATGTGACTTCACTTTGTATGATAGGCAAAAGCTTGTGTTGGGGAGGGTGGTGCATAGGCAGTCTGGGAAGCAGGAGTGGAGCTCCCGAGAAGTAGGCTATCAGTTAGAGAGGTGACAGTTAGCCTTACCTTTCTATCAGTGATGGAGTGGGCAAAAACACAGTAATGTTCTGAGGAGGTAGAGTGCTCAAGTGAAAGGAGTTGAGGAGCAATGTTTGCAATGTTGACTTTGAGGTAGTGAGAGGATAAAAGATTAAGACTAAAGTTCTTGTTTCTATGATAAGGATTCATGTGTTTCTTGGAATAAATGCCCAGTGGTGACAGGAATGGCCCAGTGGCATTGGTGAGTCTGTCCGTGCAGCCTCATATAGCATCATAACCTGAAGACCAAGATATTAAAGTTCCAGTCATGATTTTTCTCTCAGCCAGTCTGTGGGACAAATCCTCAAGGCACCCAGCAGGAAGGGACTGATCTTTCTTCTCCCTGAATTTTCTAGAGTCTCTAAAGTCCTTAGTTTCCAATACAGTTCACTTTATTTTCTTCTTGTCCTGTTAGCAGTGGGGATTTGAGGCTGTTTTTATTCCTGATTTGATCTTTTTGAGTTCTTTTCCTGACCAAATGAAGTCATGGATCTGAATACTTTGGCTACCAAGAATGATAATGTTCTGGAATGGAAATTAAGAGTCAGGATTCCTGAGGGACCCTGAGCATAGTACATGTGTCTTTGTATAAAACAGAATGGAAACATGAACCTATGGCCCATTGAATCTCCATGTTCGCTGTATGAGGAATTAGTGCCTGGATAGTGAAAGTGAACTCAAAGGGTTAAACAAGGAAGCACAATTCTAAGCTTACTGATGTCTTCCTGTGATTCAACTTGAATTGGGTGTGCTTTGGTTATGCAAAGGAAACGCTTCTGAAACATTTATAGCCATTAATGAATGCAGAACCTTAAAATTAGATGGTGTGATATTCATAGACTCTCAAAGCTGTCAGGAAGCATAGAGGACGTCAACTTGAGACTCAATCCTAAAGCAGGAATCCCCTCTTTAGCTTCTGGGTAGACAACATCTGCTGATATTCTTCTGGGGACTGCAAATCTGTGCCTTCTGAGCAGGTGTGTCTGTCACTTTTATCTTCAACTTGGGTCATTACATATTTTTATCAATACTTTGAGACCCCCCCTCCCACACACACACATACACATATACATTAACCAAATGATGTCGGTCTTACCACCTCACTGCCCTGGGGTTTTTCGGATAGAGGAAAGAATCTTCTGTGTTCTCTAAGGCTAAGAGAGATAGGGAGTCAAGTCAGACCAAGTCCCTGTCTTTTACTTGAACATGCAGTATGCCTTTCCCTCGTTCAGGGTCCTAGTTAGTCTTTGGGCTACTACTAAGATCTTCTCCAAGTACCTCAGCTCTGCTCAGCACTCCTGGTGTTTCAGACAACCCTCCAGCCAGCCAGATCAATTTGGAGAATGAAGCTTATCTTTCATTATCCTTAAAACAAAAAATTATGGTTTTGTGGATATCTTTCATTATCCACAAAACCATAATGTATGCATAATTCATTCTTTAATATATCATTATTAAAGAGCTATTATATTCTATTGATAAACTATGCATTAGCATTAATTTTCAAAGCTAAGTCATTGCCACATACAATTATTATTTGTATGATTTTGGATGAGGAAATATGGGAGATCTGAAGCATGATTTAGGTAGCCTGTGAGGTCAGAACACGGTCATCACATTTGGTAAGTGTAGAACCACTGCTATTTCCATGAACTCAGATTTCATGTGGGGAGAGGAGCTTTGGGTATATGTGAATCCATACTTAGGTACCTTGGTGTGCATTTGATTTTGTTGGTATCAAGAGCAGTAAGCCTGTGCCTACTGCAGTTCAAACTTGGAAATGAGTGCCTCTGAAGTATCTAGCATTATCTGAGAAGGAGAAGCTCTGTGAATGTGTCAGCATAGGCTCCATCTCATGGAGTGGGACTTAAATCCTATTATAAAGTATTGGTTACTCATACCATATTTGTGCCACTACTGCAACAGAGGTTATATCATACATTTTGCAGGCTGGTCCCTATAGTAACCCTTAATATTAGTAGCTGAGTGAGATTGATGATCACATTTTGTTTTTTGGTAGTGTGTATAGAAAAGTCATGGAAAAAGTATCTTTCACAATAACTTCAAAATATCTTGGGATAACTTGGAACAATAAAAGTCAAGATACAGATTCAGTTCAATCTCCATCAAAGTTCCAACACAAATTTTCAGATTAATTGAAAGAACAATCTTAAACTTTATATTGAAGCGTACACACACACACACACACACACACACACACACACACACACAAAACCATGAAACAAAATCATGAGAGTGGACAAGTCTGAATAATAAAAGAACTGTTGGAGGTATTACCTCCAAGATTTCAGGCTGTATTACAGAGCTATAGTAAAAAACAAAACAAAACAATATGATAACAGCATAGTAACGGACACATTGATCAACGGAGTATACTTGAAGACCTGAATACAATTGCACATGCTTACAGACACCTGATATTTTTTTAAAAAATAAGAAGTGAAAATACATTCAGGAGAGCATCTTCAACAAATGGTGTTGGTCACTTTCATTCTCAATGAGATTGTTTGCTGGAACATTAAGCAAATTATCCCATAGTAGCCATGACATCTGGTAAGCTGTCATAGGACACGTCATTACAGTGCTTACTTGGAGTAATTCTCTAGGGTAGATAGAAAAGCATAGATCTCAGGGGTGGATAGCTGTCAACCATCTTTTCATAGAGTGTAGGGACAGGTGGATGGCACTCATGTTTGTGTGGAGTATAGAGCCAGATGTCAGGAAATCATTTTTGCATTGAGTGCAGGTACAGGTGTCTAATAACTGTCACTGTATAGAGCACAGGCGCTGGTAGCTCAGAATGATCTTTTTGTAAAATTCAAGTGTAGATATCTGCGAAGCATTTCTCCATGGAATGCATGTGTACATATTTTAGAACCATCTTTTCATGAAGTGCAGGTGCATATGTGCAAATGACGCTTTTCTTTTCTCAAATGATAGGATGAGATGAGAGACATACTCAAACTGTGTAAATTCATGGCCTGGCAGAGCCCAGACTGTTTCTTTCTCTCTTCTAATTATCTCAAGGCCTAGGCCTGGAAGCTTCTAGCCTTCATACGATTTAATCTTCCAAGCTAACTGATCCAGTCTACCTTCTTTTGGTTTCTGACTGAATTCCTGTGCCTGGCCTCATGCTAACTTTGGTAATATGTTCTAATCTTCTGGCCCCTTCTCATTCTCTGGCTCATTCTGTCTTCACCTGAATCTAGCTTGTTCTCTCTGCAACCTGTGTTTGTAAAACTGTCCCAATAAACCTTCCATACACACCCACCGCCCACCACTTTTTTTTCACACTGCTCTTAGTAGCCTCTCTTTCCTGAGCTGCTCTCATATGAATTGGGTGTATCCTATCTCCGACTCATCCTGCCAAATCTTTCTCTGATTCATCACTTTGTCTGCCCCTCAATTAGATGTCGCTTTCAAACATGGCTGCTTCCTTCTACAATCTAACCTTACCTTCATTGTTAGGAATTAAAGGTGTCTGTATAACAGCCAGATCATATAGACTTAGAACATCTTTGAATGTGATACCTTGCCAGAGCAGCCATGTTGCTGTATTAAAATTACTCTCTCTATACATCAGAGATGCATCTCTGCATGTGGTACATGAGCAGGTTTCAGGGAGAGTTCTGCACATGTAGTACAGGAGCAGGTACCAGGGAACCATCCTTGTCATTTATCTCATAGTTGAGTGAAGTCAGCTTGTACTGACACTGTGATTTGAGTCTTAGTACTTGACTCTCCACTGTAGTTGTTACATTGTCTTCAGGTGACATTTTCTGTCTTTACCCTTTCATGATGTTTACCCAACTTCCTTTTTTCAGCTACTGTCTTTTTAGCACACTGATGCCCTGTGCCCTTTTCATAAAATAAATGTATATAAAGGTCAACATACTTTTTGTGTTGGTTTAAAATATCAAAGGCTGCACAACTTAAATATTGAAAATTTAGAGAAAAAACATACTTTACTGGAAAGTGTGCTTGTTAAATAAGTCTTCTCCAGGTAATATCTAGTAAGATGCTGGAATTATAACACTTAAATATTATATTAAATTAAATTATATATACAGGTGTGTGTGTGTGTGTGTGTGTGTGTGTGTGTGTGTGTGTATTTTTAAAATCAGATTTCCCCAGAAGGCAGCTGAGAACATTTTAAAACTTTTTGGAAAGTAAAAATTGCTAATTATACAGTTTAGACATATTGTAAAAATCAAAACAACCATGAACATTTAATTGATGTGGACCTCTGTAGCTCAGGGGCTCTAGAACCTCTAAGCTAAGGCAATTTGGTTATTTTGAAATGTATTACCTGACAGACTTTTGAAATCTTGCTGAAGAAAGGAATCCTGCTGAATTCCTATGTTGAAGAAAGAAATAAAACCAGTAATTTCAATGACTGATTGAAAGCAATCTGGTAGCAGTAGCTGAAACCCTTGAACATATGACATCATTAGTCATGAGTACTGCCCTTCTGGGCTGAGATTTCTTTACAAGAGCCTGTGTAAAGATCAAATGTTTAGGAAAACTCACATTGTAGAAAGAACTTAGGGAGAGAGAGACACAGCATGGGAATGAAGGTAAGAATCACCGTGTCTTATGAATAAGAATATAAAATGTCTCTTGTGTCACACTGAAGTTAAGGAGGAGTTACTTCAAAGCTTAGGAAACTGATGTTCTAGACAGATCCTCATTGTGTTGAGAGTGTGAGAGTGTCCTAATAGGAGCAGGGACTATGGAAGATGCCTGTACCCAGGTGGCAGGGCTAATGGAGGAATAAGATGGTGACCACATTCCTAGGGCAGTGCTACAAAAATAAAAAGAAGGGATTGGATTTGAAGAACTGAAGGTGGTGAGACCTGAAAACTAAGTTTGAGTGGATGAAAGACCAATGTCCTGTTGATTCCTGGACATCTTTGAAGGAACAATCTTACATAATTCAGGAATCCTTCAGAAATCTCTGATCCAAAGATGGAATATTCTTTTGGCACCATTTTTAGGGGAGAGAATTGCTGATGACAGTTGTGGAAGGAAATAAGCTCATTCCTCCATCCCCTCTGTGTTGTTCCATTTTCAGTACCTTTGACTACATCTTCCTGGATAATGATGACAAAAATCAACCAATCAACCAACCAAACAAATAAACAACCTAAGGAAACTTACACTCACACAATGGATTATGAAATCTGAAGATTATTATAAAAAGAAAGTTCAGATAAAGTACACATCACGAGGAGGCTTATATTAACATGTGTTATCAACGCTCTCCTTCTGCTTAGGCAAACTCTCTTGTTTATACTGAGGAAACCAAAGCTTGCAAGTTGAATCAAATGCTAAAAATAGGTATGTAAATCCTAAGTCATTTATTTACAAACCTGAGACACATACACATGCGTATATGCGTGCGTGCGTACACACACACACACACACACACACACACACACACACACACACCTATTCATACTCATGCATGCTCACCTATGCATACTCACATGCCTTACATACCTTTCAATCACAGAGATTCCTGCTTACTGCCTAGACTGTCTGCTTTTTACACAACAGGGCACAAATCTAGACTGTCTCTGTAACCCTAAAGGAAGGAGCTTCACTTGAGCTTTCAAAGAGAAAGGTTTAGTACTCTTTCCCGCAGTCACTTTTTTTTCTTCTTTCTTTGGTTGTATGAATAGGAAACTGATGCTGTCATCTAGTCTCTGACTCCTCTCTTAGCTCCAGTGTTTCTTTGTCCCAGACAGCTTTAGAAGCACATTCAGTGGTTGAAAACTTTCCTGTGAAAATGTTACTAGGTCTCTACTGGTGTTAAGGAAATCTGGCAGTTTGACCCAATAATCTGGGATTTTATCTTTAAATTTATAGATGGTTCTTTTGTGGGAGGGACTGGGATCAAAGGAAAAAAACTGTATGGGAGAGACCAGATCTTCTGCTCTCCTCCTGAACAATGAAACCTCTTAGTAACCTCACATTACATCTTCAGAAGTTTTTCTCTCCTAGTAGACTCGTCTGTAAGCCCAACTGACCTCATACAGGTGAACGCTTTCAGTGACCAGGCAGGGAGTGAAGCAATGTTGCTGGAGGCCTTACATACAATGGAAGTATGTATCAAGGGCAAGTGTGCTTACTCCAAGTGAGCTCAGATGGCAAATACCTAACGATCTCTTCACTTTAAAAAGAGATTGCCATTGATTACCCCGGAGAAAATCGTAGCAAAGGTCTTCTCACTCAAAGGTTAGCTCTTTAGAGAAACTCTGGTCTTATGGGAAAATACTTTTCTTCATTTTGAGCTCCCTGAGCTGGCCCTTTCAGCTGGGCATGTATAGGTTCAAATTGTAATGGTCACTAGATCACTCTTGCTCAGTTTGCATTTGGAGGGAACAGAATTCCTTTGAACTCTGTAATGTTAGTACTTGAGGATGTGGCTTCCAGGAAATGTGATTTTAGAGATGAATGTGGTAAAATCAAATCCAAAAGGATTTTTGCAGCTATCAATTATGGATGGCTATTGGTTTCAGCAGGCAGCCACAAAGACTTTGTGTTATGTATAAGGTGAGTTTGTGTTTGTATTGTATAGACATTCATGGTGATTTTGGTGTTTTGCTATGGGTATCTTTTATGTTAGTTGAGTGTGAGTGAGTGTGCGGTTGTTAATGAGTGTACTAGTTGTTGTAGGCATCATATAAGTGCTGTGGATTTTTTTTTACATGTAGCTATGTCATGTTTGTGTATATTGCATGTATGCATGTAATTGGTGAGTACTGGATGTAGGTAAAGTGGGGTGTGTTGGGCATGTACCTTGTAACTGCTATGTGTAAATATAATTCATGTATATATTTTACAGTATACCTAATAATGTATTAAACTGTTAACATACTTTAATCAAACCCTGTCATTAAGAATGTCTTATAGGGACAAAACCTAGATGAAGCGGGGCTACCAGGAGCTCTAACCCGGGCAGTATCTAAGTATATATGTTTATACAAATATTGATAAATAAAGTATTTTAAATTAAAAAAAAAAAGAATGTCTTATAGGGTAAACATAAGTCATGTGGAAAACAGTGAGCAGGACGTTCAACAACAATCCAGAATTATATGACTCACAATGTACTGGGTTAACTCAAGTCTATTCTACTCCAAACATAGTATTTGAGGCAGTGGTTCTGAAATGAGTGTTAATGTCAGAATTCCCAGAGGATGGGTGAGTGAGGCCTTACTCAGTAGATCTAGGTTAGGCCGCAGAGTTGTTGCTTTTATCACTGAAGCTGCTAGTCTGAAGAACATATTTGAAAGCCACCAGTCTAAGATCCCCATTAAGTTTCAAATGGAAAGATCTAGGGAGAAGATTGGAATCAATGGAGATAGTTTTGAACTATTGAACCTAAATTTCATATCGTGACCAAAGTGGAAATTTAAAATGGATGTTGTAAAATTTGAACTTGGCTTCTTCCTTTAATAGCATGTGCGGGTTATAATTAATCACATGATATTAAAGAAAATGGTTCCTGTATTTGTGTTTCCAAATTCCAGAACTCTGACTTTATTAATACATTCTAAATCATAGGATGGTAAAATTTCCACAAAGAAAATGATACCATCGCATTTCCATCTAGTAAACATTTTTTTTCTTCTAAATATTTGTTTCATAGTACTTTACTGCCCCCAGAAAACATGCACATAAGTACTGGAGCTGGAAAAGCAAGGTCTTTGGGATCCTAGGTCACTATTGTTCCCAAAATAGTAGCAGTGTTTTGTGTAAATAAGAATGTGTAAAATCCTTGGCCTGCATTTAACTTAACATGTGACAATCGATACTTGCATTCTCCCTACCTCTCACTCTCCCTCCTTCTCCCACTTTCCTCCCTTTCTCTCCCTTCCTTCCTCCTGCTCTTCCTCCTTTTCTCTTTCTATGTCTTTGTATCTTTGTCTCTATCTGTCTATCTCTCTTTCTCTGCCTCTTTCTCCCTCTGTGTGTCTGTTTTTCTGTTTCACTCTACCTCTATGTATCTGTCTCTGTTTGTCTATGTCTCTCTGTGTCTCTCTGTCTCTCTCTGTCTCTGTCTGTCTCTGTCTCTCTGTCACCGTTTCTCTCTCCTCTCTCTCTCTCTCTCTCTCTCTCTCTCTCTCTCTCTCTCTCTGTGTGTGTGTGTGTGTGTGTGTGTGTGTGTGTGTCTGTGTACATATTCCAGCCCCAGAGATAATAGTTCAGGAGATACCAGAGTAATTAAGGGCTGGCACACACAATCAAAAGTCAGATGGCTGAGCCAGCGCTGCAGATTTGTGATCATTGCGACTGTGGAATGATAAGAAAATAGGGAGCATACAGTGCTTCTTTCAGTATGATAAGTGAATCACAGAGAGAGCTATTTGGCCTTTCCTGGACACATCTTGAGATTGGTGTTAAGAGGGCAGGTTCTGACCCCAGCTGGTTCTATTGTGTTGGCCAATACCATAGCTCACTCTGGAGTGCCCAGCACAATGAATAGTCTAGGGGGTTAAGTTTTGTTTTGTTTAGTTTAATTTCTGTATGAGACTTCTGAGTTTCAGCCTTTATATAGGTCGGTTAAAAGGACGTGCAGCATTCTCATTTGCTACGCAGCCTTCTGTATTTTTGGAAGTACTTCCTGGGAGGGAGCCCTTGCCAGTACTGAAACATAAGATGAAAGCTTACTTAATCCTGTACAGTGTACTACTGTTCTTGGGAGCTGGCCTAGCATCACCCTAGATAGTTGACTTTGAACTCAAGGAGGGGGGCTTCAGAGAAGACCCACATGTCCATCACCTTTGCCAGCCATGAAAGTCGTTGTGTCCTCTGATTTTATCTCTTCTGCTCTCAATCTCTCACACAGATCATACCAGCTACCAAGAACAGCTGAACCACAGGTACATTGCGAGAATTATGTTCTATATTACCCAGAATTCTCCTGGGTAGCTGGCATTATCTTCATGACACATAGTAGTAAACTGGACCTTGAGAAAATGAGACTTTCCAAAGAGTGCAATATTTTGTTCTAGAATGTAAGGAAGAACTTCCTTTATCTTTTTTGTTCATCTGAAAAAATTGAGACAAGAATTATTATCACAAAATTGTCCAAAACCAGGTTGTATGTTTAATATGATAAACAGGACTGTTAGTACAGCAGGTGTTCTATTAATTCGTTTTCCCTTCTTTGTTCAAATATCTCATATCTAGTTGAATTCACACACTCAAAAGATTCATTCTGCCTGAGGTCCTCTTCTTGATTTGTTTGCAATATGAGATTATAATTCTATTTCTTTCCATGTGTCTCACCCAACCTTTTTATCAGCTTTTGCATCCATCTGTCAAGCTGGATAGCATCTGCTTGTCACAACACCCATGTGTTCTGTTGCCACTTCAGTCACCTGATTCTTCAATATTGATGATGGAATGACATTCTGTGATTATTATGCATTGTCATCAGTGCTGGCTAGCATTTACTGAGGATTTGCTACCTGCCAGAGTGTGGGCAAAAAGGATCAACAGGGGGTGTTCACTTTATTCTCTCATAATTTAGCCAAACCAAAATGTAGTCCACACTCACAGATGAAACAGCACCAAGAAACAGGGGAGTTAAATGAGTTGCCTAAGGTCTCCTGTCAGAAAGAAGGTGAGCTTCTGATAGTAATTGGGGGTATGTGGCCTTCATTTCAGAAATGGACAAAAGGACCATAGATTAGGACTTAGTTCCAGCCATAACAGGTACTAACCACAAGGCCTTAAGTAAAGAACTCTCTCTCTCTCTCTCTCTCTCTTCTCTCTTCTTTCTTTCTTTCTTTCTTTCTTTCTTTCTTTCTTTCTTTCTTGTTTTCTTCTTTCTTTTTTCTCTATAAGAAGAGTAACACACCATGTAACACACCATGTAACACACCATGAAGCAGACACATGGTGTTGTATTAGTCATGTCAGTCACATGATCTTGTCCATCTAAGCATTGCTAAGTTGCTGGCTATTGAAACCAGGCTGTATATGTTTGGCTAAAGTCATCTTAAGCAATTAACTTATTTCTTTGTTTTTCAGGTAATGAACCAAAAAGATCATGTCTGAAGTACAAGGAACAGTTGAGTTTTCTGTGGAGCTACATAAATTTTATAATGTGGATCTCTTTCAGAGAGGGTGAGTATAATTCAAATTCTGAATAAGTGTGTGTGTGTGTGTGTGTGTGTGTATGTGGTCAGTTAATAAGAAATTTGGATTAATAAAGAACTTTCATTATTTTCGTATCCAATGGAAAATTCAAACTATTAGTTCATCTGATAGTAAATTAGGCATTGACTAAGAGCTAATATAGTTCATAACTCTAACATCTTTTTCTGTATTTCCTTTTCTCTGTTGATCTTTTCACTGCATTTTAAAGGAACTGAGTTTGGGGATGTAAGTTTTATGCACATGTTCTCTACACCAGATCTTGCCTTCAGGTTCCTGCCTTGTCTGAGTTCCTGCCCTGATTTCCTTTTATGATGAACTGTGATGTGAAAGAGTAAGCCAAATAAACCCTTTCCTCTGCAAGTTGCTTTTGGTCATGGCGTTTCATCATAGCAATAGCAACCCTAAGATAATGCTGTTCTCTCTTTCCATTCTATCCTCATTTTTACTCTTATAAAAAAAAACCCCAATATGTAGTATTTGTGTTTATATGATAATTTAACCCAATACAATATCCTCTCACCTGAAAAATATATTACATGCATACACACAAACATATATAACTAATAGGATTATATAATATATATGGTTTTATATATATATATATGTATATATATACATGTATATATAAAATATATATATATATAAAACACACACACACACACATATATATATATATATATATATATATATATATATATATATATATATTATAGATTATCTTCATTCATTTCTTGAAGGACATTGAGATTATTGGTACCAGTCATACTACTATCAGCAACATACTGATGATTTTTTCCTTTGTGTACACACACACACACACACACACACACACACACACACACAAACATACACACTCAGGGTAGGTTTGCAAGATCATTCTATCAATTTTTTGTGTGTGTGTGTGTACACACCTCTAATCAGCTTTCCATAATTGTTGTACTATTTTATAATACTGTCTACATGTGTGAAAGTCCCCTTTGTGCAAATCCTTGCCAACATTTATTTGTTATTTGATAATAACTTTTCTAATTAAGGCTAGATGAGATTTCCTTGTAGCCTTAATGATCATTTTACTTACTAATTAGTAATATTACACTGGTTTGTTTTTCAAACATTTGCTGGTCATTTGGGTATCTTCCTATGAGAAAGATGTAATTAGGTCATTCTACTAAACCTCTTGGTGCCCATTCTTGACTACATAGCCTATTTTTAATGATTCTGCAGGTGAAGAAATTATAAGACTAGCATAGTCTCAGGGCAGAGATATAGATAGAAGCTGTCTTTGGGTAGAAGAACCTATGTACAGTTTCAACCAGATTTATCAACTAGTGTTGGACACCTCATGACCAATTTTCTGAGTATTTTGATAAAATGTGGTTGTATGTAATGTTCTGTGTATGCTGAAAGAGGAAGCATTCTTTGATGATGGTGAGAGCTACATTGGACTAATACTAAATACATAAGTATTTAGACTGCAGTTAGAAATTATAATGATTTATGAAGTGGCAGAAATAGGTTTTTATTTTTTAAGGGGGCACAAATTCACCAACAATGCTGGGTTTACAGTATAAGGTATACATCTTGTATTGAGTGGGCCTTATAGCTACTGGCTACTTCCAAGACAAAAGTGTCACAATTATACCATGTGGGGACATCTTGTCATGCTAGTCATTATTGAGATTTATAGGATTTGCAGCTGGTTAGGCCCACTGATTGCTTATCTCCCTTCCAATACCTTCTTACTTAGAATGGACCACAGTAGGTCTGAGCAGGCTCCATTCTTGCTGATGATGCTGCATTCATACTCAGATCTTCAAATTTCACATTTGTTAGAAAAGGTAGCAGTTTTGCTAATTTCATCCTAGCATTAGACACTTTTGCATTTGTTTCCAATCTCTAAAAGTAAGTAGCACCTTGTGAACTTTTTAATAGAGGCCTCTTTAGAGCTGAGAGTATAAATATCACATTCTTAGCATAGCCAAGTGGATTGGGGAACATAAGACTCTCTCACTCACTATCCTGAATTCTTTTTCATTAATCAAGCCTGTTGTCTAAGTGGTCTACACTCTTTCCATAGTATACAAGATAGATGATATGACATGTTCAATTTATAGTGATTTCAGCCAAGAGGTATAAATAAATCAAGATACTCTAATAATTAAGATCTAGATTAACTCTGAAGCACTTGCCTTGTTCTTATGTCTAACAGTTCTGAGTCCTGTTCAGTAGCTCAGATGTCACTAACAAGAAGGGCTCCACAGAATAGTAAGGCTCATGGCATGTGACACTCCAGTTTATGGTTGGATACAGCCATAAATGTCATTTTACTTTTAGCTACCTGAACTCTTACAGAACTCTAGAGTTATGAATGTAGGATGATACTGATGGTTGAATAATAGCACCACCAGGAAATGCCTAAACATCACTTATGCAACTCCTACTAAAAGTTAGTTGATGCACACAGTGGAATTTAAAATGACAGTTTAATCAATCAGATCCATGAATAAATAGGCTGAGTTGAGTTTATTTTAAATGTTATTTGATATGTAGACCCATGAGGAATATTCATCGCCTAGCTCATCCTAACAGTAAATTTAGCTGGGGGTATTGAGAGTCTTATATAAAGTAGGCACTGTTAACAAAGCCTTGTAGAACAACACATCCCAGGCATGAACAGATCTTTGTGAAGTTGTAAAAGGTGTTGAAAAGTCAACGTGAAAAATCATAACTTCTTGTTTGTCTGCAATGTTCCTTTTATATTTGAATGTTTGGGAGGCATCGTGTAGCCCAGCTCATCAATAGACGACAGCATAAAATGAAGCCAAACTAGAACCAAGACCTGTAGGGCACATAACTCACAGTATTAGCAAGAAAAAAATAATATTAGAAGAAAACAATATCTATTTTAAATGATGGGTTATTGCAACCTCATTTTATATTTAAACATTCCTTTTCTACATGCTGGTTCATGAGTTATATCGTGTAGTAATACTTACATAAGATTGTGTCCTATATAATCTTATATAAGATACACACACACACACACACACTATATATATATATGCTTGGTCAAAGATATGCTTACTTAGGAATATGTAAATCATTAAGAGATAGAGACCATGAATGTACCAGAAGAGCATTTTCTTTTACAGACTTTCAATTCTGTAATAAAAATATATCTATTGAAAAAATTTTACAGATATATAATGCATTTTGCTTATATATACTACTCATTGCCCCCTTCTCAGTCTTGATGAACCCTTCCTTTCTCCCAACATATTGACTTGTTAATTTTGTGTCTTCTTTCTTTGAATGACATTCTGTATTCCACAGGGTTTTCTAGAGAAATAGAATTGATAGAATATATTTATACCTGTCTGTCATATATCTATTGCTTTCATGTATTTATCTGTACCAATCTGTAATATCTATATATAATTATCAGAGTGGCTTACAGCCTGTGATCCAACTATTACAACAGTGGTTGTGTCTTGATGAAAAGTTCAATAGTTGTTCATCCAACAGGCTAGATATCTTAGCTGTTCTTCAGTATATGATGGAGTGTTGAAGTAGTAGGCTCCATTACCAGGGAAGGGATGAACTGGTCAGTGAGAGCGAGGGCATTCAAGGAAAAAGAAAGAGCTTCCTTTGTCTATGCCCTTTATAAAGGCTGCCAGGTTTAGGGTGACTCTTTCTACCTCAAATGATCCAATCAAAAAAAAAAATCTCTCCAGGTGTTTCCAGAAGCTTGGATTTTAGTTAATTTCAGGTGCAGTCAGGGTGGTAACCATTACAAACACTGAGATTAATTAGTGTTGCTTGCATGAGCATTTATGAGGTGTATTTACTAGGAAGTAATTAGCCAGTGTCTACACCACTGAAGAAAAGTAATTCCTTTCCTGGTACTGTCAATGCTCAGTGAGACATAAAGCCCCATGGGCTTCAAGTCCCATATTCATGATTAAATGTTGATGTTATACAAGTTCCTTGCAGGTAACCATAACCACCATGATCTCATTTTATGTACGGAAGGTAACATGTGATACTATTTCTACCTATTCTTTGTATCTTAAATTTTTTTCTGCACTTTCTTCAACAGTGTTGTTTCAGTCTTGGGCGGTGTGATATAAATGTCTCATATAGGACTGGTCACTGAATAGTCACTTAATCTCAACTCCTTTACATGTCCTCAGAATCTTACTTGAGTAGCAACAAGAGTAAGAGAAGATATTCTAAAGTGATGAATAAGTGGCTCCTAGAAGCCATACTCTCTTAAGAGAAAATTCCAATGCCAAGCGTAGGATACATCTCTGAGTTGTGGGTCTTAGGGAAGACAGAGGCTCCCAAACAATATAGGCTATTGCTGTGCTCTTAGTTCCCTACCAGAACTGAACACAAAGCTTCTACCTCTTAATGCTAGAATATTTTGGTTAACATTTAGCTCCATTCTTCATATATGGATAAAATCATTCTTTATATATGATTAAAAGTATGAGAGTAGACTTCATAGCATCTATATCTATAGGCAAGGTCAATAATGTCTAAAGGAAAAGAATTACACTTCTTACAAAAATTAGCTTTAGAATCCACAATGTTGGATCAGCAGTAAAACTCTAAAAATAATGACCCAGAGCTCTGTAAATTCCTGCCTTAAATAAGCTACAGATGAGCTGGGCATGATGCCAACCATAAGTCTGCATCTGTCAGGAGACCTGCTGATGGGCACAATCCCCGGAGGCTCAAGACTTGAGGATGCTTTCAGTGTGAATCCCAAAGGATCCACACTTCCAGTGAAACTTCATGGAAGATGGATGGCTGCATCTCAAACCTGCATCTCAACATGAGGCCCTGGGGTACCCTCTGAAAAAAAAAAGTTAAAGGATTTCTGATGTCAGTGAGAACAAAAATGTTTCCCAAATGTGGTGGATTAGGAGAATGAAATGATTGATGACTAAATGACTCAACAAATACTCCACACATGGTCGCTAGCAAGGCCTGCTAATCAGAGCTCCTCCAAGTAAGAAACTTGTGAAATTATGTTAGAAAAATTTGATCTTCGTTAACCTGTTTGGAAGATTCAGTCCAAGGTATGTGAGCTCCAATGCCTTGGATCTAGGACAAAGTGGCACAAGACAGAAATGTGTGTAGTGGAGCAAAATCAACCATTTTCAGGTGAAAAATGAAGGAATAAAGATTGAAATTTGATAGATGATAGATAGATAGATAGATAGATAGATAGATAGATAGATAGATAGATGATATAGAGAGATAAGATATAGAGGGGAGAGAGAGGGATGAGAAAGAGAGAGAGAGAGAGAGAACTGGAGAGTGATGGAGAGAGAGGTCAGATAGACAGTTTTAAGAATCTGCCAAAGTATGTTTCCAATGATCTAAAAATGTTCTAAGAGTTTCTGTGTCCCAACCATATCTCAATGGCAAATACCCAAACATTAACATGTAATTATTAAGTAGACATAAGTCTTATCCAGAGCTGGACTCTGCATGCTACAATACCAACCTGCCTGGGAAAGTGTTCCAAATGGTGCAGTAGTGACAAGACCATACAGAAGTAACCAATAACTTTCTTGATTGGATATCAGGCTGTTCCACTGGAGGAGAGTCTTGCCTGGCACTATAAAAATTGTGGAAATCGATAAGTGGGAGATGATAGGGAAATGATAAGGGAGGGCTTATTGTTGTTTTAATAAATTATAATACTGTCAAACTACCTTCTAAAGGTTTAAATATATACCCATTGTACTAACTTTGATCAGAGATCCCTTTTTTGTAGTGGGTAATGGTTAATTCAAACACTTATTAGTGTTCAAGGTGCAAAAATAAGTAACAGTGAGTGTTCAGCTATGTATGAGACATCTATATCAACTCTTTTCTTCTAAGACTCAGGGAATATCAAGGAAGAGGAGACAGAGACAGAATGAGAGCTGAAAGATGGTGGAGAAAACATAGAAATGCAGAATGTTGCTTGAGGATTTTTTCTATTAACAGAGTTACTTGCTTTCAGCATATTCACATTCGAGGATGGCTTTTCTAGTTCCAGGAGGCAGGATGTCTTCTGATGATATTTGCTTTGAGCAAACAGTCAACTTGCATTTATTCAAAGTCTATATTGACTGAGGCAAGTTCTCAAAGGGGAACATGTCTTCACCATAGTCAACAAATATCACAAGAGATGTCACACCCACATTCATCACTAAGACTCATGCTAACAGAAGGCAGACACGGTCTACTGGGAACTTTGAGTTTGGAAGTTCGGGCTGAATTTGGAGCCATGTTCTGCCACCTATGAATGTAGAGGATTTTGGATGTCTCTGTAATTAAGCAAACAAACCAAGGCAGATAAAAGACATGAAACAGGAAGCAGACAGGTTTGTCAAAAGTGAAAGAAGAGTAAGAAAGTGAGGAAGGAGGGTATGAAAATGATCAGCATACATTTTATAAATGTATGAATTGTTAAAGGATAAAAACACATAAAAAACTCACATGGAGGGGACTAGAGAGATGGCTCAGTGGTTAAGAACAATGGCTACTCTTCCAGAAGACCCAATTTTGATTTCTAGTACCTGCATGGTGACACACATGTGTCTGCAATTCCAAGTTCAGGAGATCCAATGCCCTCTACCGGCCTCAGTGGCCACAAGACATATATGTTGTTAATAGACATTCATGTAGACAAGACATCACTACACATCAAAAACAAATGAAGCCTATAAGATAAGAGGAAGAGTTTGAGTGGGCGGGGTAAAGGAGATGGTGATGGAATACATGAGACATTAAAGCAGCAAAAGGACCATCTCTAGAAAGGAAGGTCATAGCAGGCAGGAATATTGAGGTGGTGGGGGAGGGCAGTGGAGGCTGGGTAAGAGCAAAATATATTGACATGAGTGTATATGAAAATTTTATAATAAAACCTATAACTGATAATTAAAAACAAAAATGAACGATATAGAATATATTATTTGGGGCCAATATCTTATAGTCTTTAATAGCTAGTCTTCTGACAGTGGCAATCTGAAAATTACAGCAAAACAAATGAATAAAACATGTGATGGACCAGCATGGTAGCCAGTGTCTGTAAGATACTGTTTACACTTTTGTTTCCAGTCTGTTTGTAATAACATTCAGGAAGTAAGAAACCCCAGGGTTATCATGACCATTTTGCTTTCTGTTAAGAACACTATGTTCCTTTTTCCTTTTATGTTCTAGTTCTCAAATCTTATATAATTTAAACTTAAACTTCTTGGTTCTCAGAACATCTTTATTTCTCTGACGCCTAGTATCTGCCTTGAAAATTCTACCCTAGGCAAGTTCTAGCTTAAATAATTTCCTCAAACTAATATTTAATGTCTGATAAAGGTTATAATTTTCTCTTGAAGCTGATATTTTAACCAATGATATTTAAATGCTTCTTTTTCATTTATTTATGAAATTTTCATATATGAATACAAGGTATCTTGCTCATATGGACTCAGATTTTAGTCCCACTTCATTCCCCTTGTAACAACCCAAGGATGTTGCCAACTTTTCCTTTTCAACTTCATATCTTCCCTGTCTGTCTGTTTATCTATCTATCTATCTATCTATCTATCTATCTATCTATCTATCTATCATCTCTCTCTCCCTCTCTCTCCCCATATATACATTTATATATGATATATAAATATTTAAATATATATTTAAATGTTGGACATGTTTTTAACTCACTGAGATCAATTTGAGTTGCCTCCAATTACATGAGTGTGGAGTTATTCACTGGGGCATGAAAAACTAAGTAAATAATCAAAGAATAATAATAAGGTGGCTTGACAACATGATCTTTTAGGGAAAAAAACAGTACTAGAAAATTCTGCTTTGGGGTCCATGAATCTCATAGCCATGAGTTTTGGCTCTCTTTGCAGGACCAG
This sequence comes from Rhabdomys pumilio, assembly GCA_030674055.1. NCBI lineage: Eukaryota > Metazoa > Chordata > Mammalia > Rodentia > Muridae > Rhabdomys > Rhabdomys pumilio. The sequence continues at coordinate 30,365,492 of JANHMN010000012.1, forward strand.
GCTTGAATGTGGAGGAGCCCTCAATTTTTCAAACCATTTTGGTGGATCAATACTACAGTATTTAATTATGTTTTCATAACTTATTATCATTCTCACCACTTAGCTCTTTGATAAGATGTCTTTTGAGGACCTAGACTCAGAGAGTCATTGTTATATTTATTATGACATATGTGGAAACACTATAATAGAAAGATTGTATACTTGACTTTAGGATGTTTACCACCTATAGAAAGAGAAATATATACATGATATGTGATAAAGTTACCACCAAAACAGACAGGTAGGGTTCCAGGAAGGGATGTAGAAAGGGTAACCCAATATGTAGGCAAGAGGGAGAGAAGCTATCATGAAGTAAAATAATATCAGACTGTTACTTGAAGCATGACTGCTTCCCTCTCTTCATTCTCCTCTTCCTCCTCTTCCCTCTTCTTCTCTTCCTCCTTTCTTCTTCCTCCTCCTCCTCTTCCTCTTCCTCTTCTTCTTCCTCCTCTTCTTCCTCCTCCTCCTTCTCCTTCTCCTCCTCCTCTTCTTTCTCTTCTTCAACTTAGACTATAGGGTACTGGTAATATTATGAGGTGTTATGAGTTGCTTCTCTTCTTGTTGATAATTGTAAAATTTTAAATAGTGAGGATCTGATTTTGTCATCTTTAAGTATCTCAGTTCCCAGTAATGCCTGGTGCTAAAATTTTTACTGTAAAGGAAAAGTGAAGTTCTAGATTATGCTTAATGAGTTTGAACTTCATGTTGCTGCTTTTTTTTTTCTCCTTCAATTTCAGATAGAGTCTTCTGGATCTTCATTAAATGGTACTAATACAGGGAAGACAAATCCTATACCTCTTATGCTGTTTAAATCACTGGCACCCAAAGTGTGGCTTGTTGGTTGCAATGTCACCAACCCCTGGGCACGTCTTTAAAAATCCAATGTATACCCACTGTCTTAGACCTGCTGAGATTGAATCATAGGAAACCACAACCTAGCCTGTTTTCTGAGTGTTTCTGCTTAGAATAGGCAGGGGGCATTATTGCTAGTAGCCTATTTATGAAAATCTTAACTCTGGACATTGACTGAGGACTAGAATTGCCTGGAGATCTTAAACTCCCCCATCCCCAGGCTAACTAAACCCAACTTTTCCACAGAAGCTCTGAGCAGTTCACAGTTTTTAAAGGTCTCCAGATAAATCCTCAGCTTTCAGATGGTTGATTGGATTTGCATGAGGAGTGTACTTGCCTTTCTTGCCATTCTCTTTGACCTGAAGACTGTGATGTTTCATCTTCCAAATGTCTTTGCATATTTCCTGCTGTAGAAACTGCAGAGACTCTTTAGCTTGCTCTCAGAATGATGCTGGGCACAAGAAGGCAGCAAGCGAAGTCTCATTTTATAGAGAGCAGCAATGTTCTCCTAAGGAAATAATTTATATAGATAATAATAGAGGAATGGTTAATTATAAGACCAATCCTGTTCATATCTGTCTATCATCTATGTACATTTCTATCCCATTTGTACCTGAAAGAGAGCAAAACATTCACTATTTTTTTATTGTAATGTTTCAAGGTACTTATTTTCAAAACAAATCATAACACTTAAGCTTTTGGGCACTCTGTTGTTGCATGAACTACAAATGCTTGCTCAGCTTCTCAAGGCACACTTAAATATTCTGTTTGAAAGTTGAGGAAAATGCATATGAAACAAATATTCAAAGTTTCCATAGAAACACAGATAAGCATGACCGCTATTGTCTGGCCTTCCATATGGCTACATTTGTGCCAACTTTATTCTAACAAAGACATTTTCATAACTAGTAGTAATTGAGTTAAAAAGTCTCCATATGCAGCTTCCTTAATGCAAGATAAACTTGCAGGTAACAGTTGCAAGAAATGCAAACCCTCATTTAGAATATTGGCGACTGAGATGGAACTAACGTTCGGTATTTAAAAGAAATTCAAACGTCACTTCTAAGTTTTATTTCTCAAAGGTTTTAAGCCAGTCTGGTTTTCCTTCTGAGTGATACTTTTCATCATTTGATGTTCAGATTCATCTCGTGTCTTGCCTCAACCCCTTTCCTTTATCTTATTTTAAAGATGTCTCTTCAGAGGTTTTAGATGAATAACTTCACACAAATGATGTATAATCAGTTTTGTCAGATCTGGCATAGACATTTGATTGCTCACAGCCCTGTTAGGATGGAAATCCCCTTTGAACACCTGCTTTCATGCTGAACTCAAATGCTGAGTTTATAGGTCTACTGATCCTAGGAAGAAAAATGCCATCTTGTGTTTCTGCCCGATGTTTCCCATTGCTCCCTAATACCCAGCGACAGCCAGTTCCCCTGTGAAATTAGCTAACTGGCCCTGATGTGCTTTAATAGACTTTGAAATACAATTATCTTTGCTTGCCAGAGATCGTCTAATTGATTTGTCTGGTTCTGTCAGAAACAATCTTGTTTTAACTTCCTTTATTAATCCGTATTGAGATTCTTTTCATTCTGTCCCACACTGTTGAGAGGGCATGAGGATTATTCTGGTTTGAGAAAAACATTGAATACCCATGTCTTTTTAGGAAAAAGGGTAGCCCTAAGAGCATAGTGGAGACAAACTAAAGTTGCCATGACTCCTCACAGTCAGACACTGCAGAAGTTTGGAGGACCCTGCACATGGTCAGACACTCTGCAGAAGTGATGGACTTGAGACTTCGTTCTAGTCACGTCTGTGATCTTCAGTTTAAGAAAATAAAATACATTTCCCCAATTTGGTTTAAGCCAATTTGAGTTTTGGTGTGTATTACTCTTGGTCAGGCCCAAAGAGTATAGGTAAGTGTAAAAATCTCTGATTATTATTATTATTATTATTATTATTATTATTATTGCTAAAATGGTATAATTATTATTTTAATAAAGTTTGATCACCCTCCATGAAATGTCATTATTACCCCTGTGAAGAATGACCTGAATTCAGTCACATGAATCCTTTTGCACATGGGCTTTGTGGATTATTTTTTTAAATAGCAAATCCACGTGGATAATAATAATGCCCCAGGCTTGTTTTTACCTTATTTGCTTTTTAATCTGTGACTTCATGAGCCTGTTGCTTTGAGCCTTTTATCCTCTTAACCCCCTGGTAAGGACATAGTCAGCAGGTGTGTAAAGCAAAGAGTTCTGCAGGGGAGGAAGTGTGGAACTGCAGGGGTGAGAGAGCTGTCTGTGAGCTCAGAACCACCTAGAGAGCTCAGTTACCCGCTGTGGAATCAAAGAAAAGCAGAAAGCCTCTGGGACTTTCACTGGCACTCAGTGAGTCTCACCCATTTCTCTCTTTTTAACATTTTATTTTATATATTAACTGTGTATGTATGACAAACGTGCATGCATCAGAGAACACACGTAGAGGACAGAAGATAACTTGTTAAGGGTGAGTCTCTTCTTTCACACTGTTGAGGCAAGGTCCCTCTATTTGTTTCTACCATGCTGCGTACTCCAGATTAGCTGGTCCATGAGTTTTCTGATGATTCTCCTGTCTCTGCTCCCATCTCCAGCTCTTGATTACAGAGGCAAACCATAGCATCCAGATTTTTACAAGGGCCAAACTTGGGTTATTAGGTTATCAGGCTTGTGTCCGCATTTACCTGCTGGACCATCTTGCCAGCCCTCAAATAGATTTATTAAGTAGAATAAAATGCATATGGCCTTGAGGACAGTGACACACAAAAGAGGACATTTAAGAATGGAAGTGTTGGCTATAGTTCTTCTAATCTCCAGTAGCTGGGACCTGTGGTCAAGCTGCTAACTTCTCTGTTTGATTTATCCTTGCCCATCTTTATTCTATGCTAATGGATATTTATAAAATACATGGTAAAAACTCAGAGATCAGGTTTTGCAGAACTAGCCAAGAGAGCCTTACTTACTAGTACTTCCCACTTAATTCTGAACCAAGCATCTTCACTGGAGAGTGTCATAGGTGGAAACTCCATTGTCCTGCTCAGGCTCTGAGACTGGTTTTGTTCCAGCATCTAAAGCAGATGTTTCATATCCAGAACTAGCAATTCCTCAGAAAAGGCATTCTTATTCATGGAAAACCCAACAACTTGATGCAGATTCTAAGACATCACATTCTCTGTTCTTTAATGTCTGTATCCTAGAGAATCTAACCATAATAAAGAGAAAGAACCAGGTTCAAATGCAAGTTGTTTAGAAGGTCCTATGGAGGTGAGAGATAAGAAAGACAGATCAGAAATGGAAGTCCAAGCATAGACAAAATGTTGAAGGTATATAGGGATAAATATCCGGTCACCTATGAGATATCAGGACGTATTACTTGAATGAGGGATGTCACTAGCCAGGTAATAATGGAAAGGAACCTCAAGCCTGGAGAATATATTGTGAAAAGTTCTAGACAAGGAAGTGGCCTGGGATCTTATGAACAGTACCACTCTACAGAAGAGAATGACAGAGAAGTGGTGTTTTTGATAGAATGGGAACAATAGGACTGGTCAAGTTGCAGGGGGATTGATTGTGAAGGGCATAAGTGTCCTGCTTTGAGCTAGAAGTGCATCTCATAGATGAGGAGGGCTATAAATAATGTAAGAGAGCTGATTGATCAGGTGGGTTACATAATGTCGCTTTGAAGACAAAAACTATGGCAGTTGGCTTGGGGCCATGTTCGAAAAGGTGGGGATATCTCTGAGGGAGGAGATAAAGAAGGCTAGGATGGTAGAACCAGAGAATAGGTGTTTTTTACTGTAGTGACAGTGGAGAGTAAAGTCAGAGCAGTTCTCCCTAGGGTGAATTACTCAATAAAGCTGAGGAGAAGGATCAGGTGGTAGTAGTAGTAGCTGATGTGAGTCCAGATGCCTTCAGGCCAAATGGCATTTGGATGCCTGCTGGAATCTGAATTGGGTTGTCTCAGTTCATGGGCATTGATGAGCCTAACCAAAATCATGCAGTGACCATGGGTCTAGTAAAAGCTTTGTGAGCTCAAATCATATTCCCACACCTTCACTGCACCCACTCCTGAGATGCCATGCCATCAATAGCCCTATGAAATAGGCATTATTCTTTTCATCTTATGATCAGGACAAAGGGAGAGCTTAGGTGATAGTGTTTCTCCTCGTGGGACACTTTAGTAATGTCAAAAGGGAAGAAGCGCAGAGGATTCCTGGAGGAGGCAAGCCAGTAAGCAGTATTCCTGCATGGTGGTTTGTGTTGCAAGCTTCTGCTTGAATTCCTGATCTGCCCTTCCTTCTTTTGGTAATGTGCTGTAAGCAATAAGCCAAATAAACCTTTTCCTCCTGAAGCTACTTTTGGTCACGGTGTTCATTAGAATAAGAGTCAAACCATGTTGTTACTACTGCTACTGCTGGACTTAGAGGAGGCTTTGAGAGACAGGTTCTTAGATATTTGGGCTGTGCTTACAAAGAGGATTTGGAGATTTAGGCATGGCCTTTCTTGGTTGCTCCCTGGATTCTGAGGTGAACAATTTGCTGTCCTATGCAATGCCCACTACTACCATGGAACATCCAGGCCACAGAGTCACTGGAACTCGGAACTGAGAGTCCAGAACTATGATCAAAGTATCTCTTTTCTTTTTACAAGTTTATTATTTCAGTTATTTAGTTGTAGTGACAGAAAGCTGACAAGTACAGTGTGTGTTGAGTAGAGGTTAATAAGGTCATACTTGGCCTAGCGTCTAGTTTGTCTGGAGAGTGGAAAGGGGACCTTGGTAGGTAGGGTCAGTGTCCACCCGGAGTGTAGCAGGCACTCTTATGCCCTGATTTCTTTGTTGAATGTTGTTTATGTCAGGTGGATGAGACTGATGAATGATGATGAAGGCATTCTATGAACAGTGTGAGAAAGAGGCCTCTTATGAATTTCAGTTCCCACCAATGAATGATTTCTGAAAAGTCAGGAACATATTTTCAGGAAGCTCACATCCTTCTCATTTCTCTCTATGATTTGGTAAGTGATGAGACCATAGCATAAAGTCCTGAAATGAAAACAGTGAGCTTAGTTTATATTTGAAAAAGTTTCTGGCAATCTCTTAATTCAGAGCAGTGAAGTTAAACAAACAAACAAACAAACAAATAGCAACAAACCTAAAACATATTGGGTAATGAAGTAATGAAGACGACGCAGATTTAACAATAACCATATAGGATTACCTTCTGTTTCCTCCACCCTAATTGAGATGACTCTTTAGATTTCAGACTTTAATGTTTGGAGGCTACATCAGAGGGAGGAGAAGAAGGGGGAAGAAACAAGGAAGGAGTGTTTGAGAGGTTAGATAGGACTTGATTTATAGACACCTAGGGTCTGTGAGCCCTATTTATTTGCTGAAAGTAGAAAACATCTTCCTGATTTAAGACTGCATTGTTTTTGACACTTAAAGCAATGGAGGGCTATCTATTATTAAGAGCTTTCCAAGAAATTTTCTCACCCCTTTGTTAATCAAATTGCAAAGCCTCTTTATTAATACCCATAGTTAGGCTCAGTTAACTCCCCTGGGGTTAAAAGCCATGTGTGAACCAATGACTGCCCAGGTTTTATAATTAGTTGAGCCTTCAAGTGAAAGAATCTTCTCAGGACTTCAGAGTTCTTGGTTCCTAATTTGGACCTTTTCTCTTACAAACATGACCCAAATTCAGTGGAATTGGATTGTACCTCCAATGTAAGCCTCAGTTTCCTCTCTTGGACATTTCCCTGTAACAGTATTTTTTTGCCCTAGTATGTGCCCCCCACATCTGTCTGTGTGTGTGTGTGTGTGTGTGTGTGTGTGTTGCACACATGTACACATATGTGTGCTTGTGTGTGTGTGTACTCACTAATGGTTCTGAAGACCGCATGATGAGGAATGGTTACCATACTCACGTTGGCAGCTCCCCCATCAGCATGATATGTTTACAAAGCTGAACTGTATTAGATTTGGTTAGAGGGCTGGGGTAGTGGACTATGTTTTTCTCTTGTCCAGTTGTCTTGATTTGAATACTAAAGACAGGAACGTTGACAGAGTACAATCAGTACTTTGTGTTGCATAGTCTAGTTTGCAGCCTTGAAATACGAAACCTCTTTGAAGACAAAGAGGTTTGATCTGTGGCTGGGACTTAGGCCATGGCATCAGATTTTCTGTCCAGTCCTGTCTCAAGACTCTGAAAACTTCAAACATATTTGGGCAACTGACTATGCTTTTCTGCAGTTATAACATAGAGACAATGATAGACCTACCTGGCACATGGTGATTATGTTTCTGAACAAGGCAAAAGTGTGTGTACATGGCTACTTGTAATGTCCTCTCCTCCACATGGCTTTCTGCAGTGAATGTGGGGCAATACCACAAACTGGTAAGTCTGAATATCAGCCTGCATCCAATCACAGAGAAGCCTGTGCTTACTGACACATTTGAATTTCTGGCTCTGCTTGGCTAATCTTAGATAAGAAAGGATGCCTGTGTAAGCCACAGCATGGCCTTTAGTGAGAGATTATCTATCCATATCTAGACATATCCATCAATCCATTTGTCCATGTGTCTAAGCTTATGGCATAAATCTGGAATGTCCCCCAATCAATCATGTTTAGAGTACTCTATCTCCAGCTTACATCACTGTTTCAAAGGATGTGGATTCTAGATGGAAGTGTGTCTCTATAGGTCAGTCTTTAGATGGATTCTGTTTAGTTCTTTGCTTCCTGTGTGGAGTATGAACAAGCATCCGCCTCCTTATACTTCCTCTGCCACAACTTTCTCCACATTTCTTTAACTGCAACAGACCTAGACTAACACTGTGGGTACAAGTAAGTTCTTCCTTCTTAAGTTTTCTGAGCTGTTTTGTTACAGCAACGTAAAGGTCACTCATCCATTCATCATACACCCACCCTGCTCACCTTTCTTCATGTATCTGTGAACATCTCTGCCTATTGATGTGATATTGAAAAGTAAAGAAGGAAGAAAGAAAAAAAAAAAACCAAAGAACCAGGCTGGGTTTGTCCTATGCTATATCCTAGGAGTTGGCCAGCATTTTATCTGTATCATTTCATCATGGGTTGTCTTTCTATTTTACACAGGAACAAACAGCATTTAACAGAGAGGGAAACAACATACTTGAAATGAAGCTATTCAGTCTACTCTATAGAGGGCTTACAACTCCCTTTCCTGTCAATCTCTCTTGAGGGATATATGTCATTTTTCTTCTAATGCTTATCCATAAACACCTCCCAAACTGGATAGGCAGTCCCAAGTGAGGAAGCATGGATATGCCCCCCTTTGCTTCTGTGGCAGCTAATGGACCTGTGAGTTCAGAGCAGGGTTGAGAGTGTCCATCTGACTATTTTATGCTGGAGCCAAGGGATTGGACATGAAATACTTCTCTTTTCCAGTCAGGGCTCTTCCACTCTTCTACATATCAAGTTCAGGCTCCCATGAAGTATGCTGCTAAGTCTCAACATTAAATCTAGAAGCTTGAGCCATGATTGTGCCCTCCAATGGATATTAAATAAGAAACAGAGCTATGAGTGCCCTCATCAGCAATGGTCTTCTGAGAAAGAAAGGCAGGTGGGATTTAATTCCTAGCACCAGGAAATGTGCTTTAATGAGACTATCTTCAGTACTCAGCATTCTTCTTAACACATATGAGTGTCTTCATTCTGGAGAAAATGGGGTTCTAATGGGCGATATCCAGGAAAGCTATCCTTTCTGATGGAAGATGGTGGTGAGGGATTAGACCAAAGTTTTCCATCCTTGTTTTAAAGTTTATTTTTCTTTTTGTCAGGTTGATTCTTACACAAAAGCCTCGTCTGTTACAGGAGTCAGGCAATTGACATTAATTGACAGAAAACCATGGAGTCTTACTCCTAAAAGTTGTGACTTCATAAGATATATTCAAACCATGGGCTATAGCAGTAAAAATAGTTGCAATAGTACTACTTAAAGTCTACTAAGGAGTGCACACCATGCTTGATTTTCATCTAGGATAGTCTACTCACTCAATGGTGCCACCAATAGTGGCAAGTCTTCTTATACCAATTAACACAGTCAAAACAATCTCCTTGACACATGCCTATAGGACACCCCAAGGTAGATATTCTTCCCTTACTGAGATCCTTCGATCTGAATATCAAAAGCCCATGGAAATAACTTGAGTGGCCTTGCTTCAAGCTCAGTTAAACCTTCCTAATTCTGCTCTAGAAGGAGGCTGTCTTCAACTTCTGCAGCAGTTTAGGATTAATATTCAATGCAGTTATCTTGTCTCTGCCATTCACTTTTCTTCTTTCTGGTGTTTCAAAAGCATAGAAGAGTTAGGTGTTGATGCTTCTGACTAATCTGCCTTTGGCACGCCATCTGGCTTTGGGGTAGAGAGGTAAGAATAGTTGAGAGTGGCAAGAAGAGAAGAATCAATTCCATGAGGCAGTCTACTTTGCTGATTGTGAGAACTTTGTCTCTCGTTTCTTATAGTGGATGATTCGCTTTATCATATATGAATACATGTTCCCCGGCTAGCTAATGTGTGCATAATTAATTTGGCATGAAACATTTGGTTTACATGAAGATGGTAAAAGATGTTGAGGAGACTCTGGATTTAAGTCATCCAAATCTGAATGTGTATGCTGACAGTTTTCACTTTTCGTGTTTCAGCATTGTGAGGGAGAATGCCCTCTTGGCTCACTGACTGCTAGCAAATACCTAGAGGGGACATTTCTTTCTCATCAAAGTCCCATTTGTGAACCATGACACAAATCCACAAATGTAGGGCAGCTCAAACACAAGTAGAGCTGGACTTTACAAACAAAGGAACAAATCCGTATTCACAACCCTGCCCTCTAGGTCATGTTAAGTACGGTACATGGAACGCTTGGAAAGAAGACATTTATTCTGTTGAACAAAAATATATATCCATTTAAATGAATTTTTAAAAGCATAGCACAGGAAAAACTGAATTGTTCAAAGGCATTACTAACATTTTTGAAAATGTATGTCTACTGCACGAATAGACTTTATACACACCAGTGTGAGCAGGTAAGGCATAATTAGGTTAAATTGTGCATATTGAGCCTTTTCTTCTGATTCTTTACTAGCTTATACATTAATAGGTATTTGTTAAGGAGTGGTATAAGCTCTTGTGATGGGACAAGATAAAAATGACTTGCAAACACAAATGTACTTCCAGGTCAAGAGTCTCTAGATCTTCCCTGGTATGATGGGTCAGTAACAGAGTGATGGATATTAGAATCAAAGTGAACAAATTCTGACCACTGGACTTGGCTTCTATCTGAGTCATCTACTCAGTCTGCAAACAAGGAGGGGGTCAGGAAATCTGCAGATATGAATCAATAAGGCAAGTTCTCCCCAAATGGACAGCACATTCTGGCTTGGGATATCATACCAAGAAGATATTATTGTATCAATCTTTTCCTAATCTATGCCCTGAGGAAGGAGCTAGATGTAAGGCATTGTGTTGAATTTTAGAACAGATACAGGAAGGAGCAAACATGCTTTGTGCCATGCCTGGACAGAGCTTTCAAGATTGCATGGGGAATGGTGTGAATGGAATGAGGTGAACACCAGGGATTTAGAAGACTGAGTTCAGATTATCTACACTCAATTAAAACTCAGGGATGGGAAGCTTTCAAGAGGTCAAGATAGGATCATTTGAGGTGAGTGGCAGGTATAAAGGTGAAAATGCAGAACATGAAGCCTTAGCAAAAAGCCATATTGCAATATAGTAGAAGAGCATACCATTACCAGGTTGGGGGTAAACTTTCATGAAAATGTCAAATGAAAGACTTGTCGTATGTAAGAAAGAGAGATATAGAAAGAAGAACACTTCTCCTCCATCACTCTGTGAAATTATCTTTATCCCAGGAACTGATTTTGAGGGAAATCCCTATAGAACACAGAGATACATAGCTGTTTCTTGGTTGTTTTATTTGATTGTGTTCTTATCCCCTTTGATTCAATGACATTCTAAGTATGTGAATTTTTTTTCATCAATTGTTTTAGATTTTGGTGAATGACTGTTTATCTACAATATAAAACCACCACAACTCCCTCTCTGTATGCTGTTGCTTCCCTAATCTCAGCTTAAAGCTATGGTGGGACAGCTTCTGCTTAGCACCCATTTAAATGGCACAAGGTGCCCATCTCTATCTCATTAAAGGCCATCACACCGTGCCATATCTATGAGAAGGCATCTCCAGTCAGCTGAAGAGCACTGCTGTTAGATATTGCTCAACACCATTCACTAGCATCCAAAGGTTCTTGGGTCACTTCACTGAGGTTACACTCTTCTCTCTCTTTGTCTTCAGTATACCATAAACACCCACTTCTTCAGGTCCACCTCACACATCTCCTCTGTCACCTGAGTTCAACAAGAATGATAGAGAAGAAAAGTATTCTCTCTGAAACAAGATCTAGTTCTGAATTTTAGATCTACCATGTCAACAGTAGCCTTACTTTAACTTGGTTTTAATATTTATCATTTGTAGATTAGGATGAATCCACTTAATAGTATTTCCTGAGGACTACAATGATGTAATTTTATGTGACAGTGTCTATAAAGCTATTAATAGTATCATATCAAGTATGAACATTTTTCTTCTCAGAGATAAAAGCTTTACTGGGCTCCTGAAAGTGGCACAACTTTGCAGTTGTACATTAAATAGTAATGTGGACCACATAAATTGTTTCACTGAACATTGAACAGCAGATCCAGCACACCATTGCACATCCAGCATCACCCTATAGCACAATTTTCCCCCAGTTAATTCAAATATTAATACAACAAGAAGCCTGTGATTGGGCAGTGGAAAAGGAAAGAGGGTAGAAATTTTATAGAGACAGAGAGAGAGGAGAGGGAGGAGAGGAAGGATGATGGAGGAAGAGAAAGATGATCCAGTTTCCACATGGCTTTAAATAGCCACAGGTAGATATGGATATCATATATGGGATGGATAATTATGGGACAATTTTTCTTCTCTAGGTGGGCAATTTATATCAATATCAACTGTCTCTCAGTAAATTGTGTGGATGTTTTGTGGAAGCAGCAGAGTCGCAGGGGCCTGAGAGTAGATGGCGCTAGTGAGGGATGGTACATTTTAAAATTTTTCCCGCAACACCACCCAGATTCATTCTCAATACTTATATGCCCTTCTCTTCAACCTAGATAACCAATCTTGGACTAAGATTACAGTGTCTTATGGACTTCAAGGGATTGAGTCCTAAACCTTGTACTCAGAGACAGTTCTCCAAATACAAACTTGAGCCTGGGTGTAGTGCTGGTCTCACCTGGGTTTCCAATAGCCAAAGAATGGTTTCTAGTGCATCTTTAAATAAAGTTTCATGCTGAGTTTGTCAGTTTATATAGTCAACCTCCTCATTTTAGAATCTACCCAGAAAAGCTCTGAGTGACTGACTTGTCTAAAGTCATATGTGAGTGTGTAGCAAAGGTGACTTCGACCATAGCATAATATAACTATCTTTTTTCCAAGGACTATCTCCTCATGTCATACTAGGGCTGCCTACCTGTGATAGTGCCCTTTTATAAGTTCTTAAAGGATCCTTACCTGTGTTCTGTTAGGTTTCCTTTATTTTAGTTTCAGTTAGCCTTTTGTAGAAGTGGAGATAAAATCACAGCAAGAAAACACACAAAATATAAAGGGGCTGATGCTACTACAGATCACCTAAGATCAAATAGTTAATACCCCATTTTTCCCCATTGCCCTGGGGTTATTGAGGCTTGACTGTGTGTTCTTGGTTTTGGAAGATCATTCTTTTATGAAAGGTATGCTGCTCTGAAATGATTTAATTTTAAATCCAGATACACCATTTCTTTGTTGTGAAACCTTGGGAAGTCTTTTGACTTCACTATGCCTCTTTCCTCAACTATAATCTGGGATGATAAGGGTGAGAGTTTGGGGATGATCGGTGTGAAGCAGTATCTTCTGGATATGATCCATGAACTCACAGCTGATGTAAGTTGCCTGCATAAGAATATCATAAGATCAAGTCAGCCAATGTGTGGAATGGGGAGGGGCATAGGCCCTATTCCTAGTTGGAGAGCTATTTGTTTCTGATGACTTCTGAGAGTAGCCTAACCATTAGTTCTTTGATGTGTGCCTTTCATAGATTTTCTGTGCTCCAGTATCTATGCATATAGGAAGCACTAGTTGGACTCTCTGGTGCTCACCGCCTCCTCTATTCTTTTACCTGACAACATCCCATTCACAATGCTGACTCTACTTTAGAGATCAAGAACATGATGCACTCAGTGTTCTACAATTTTAGAAAAGCCTAGAGATCAATAATCTCAATAGACTGAAAGATATCTGGGATATTTGTTAACACAAGGTACTGATAAACCTTGACCCATTCACACACATACATACATGATGTAAACACATACACATACATGTACACATGCACATATGCATACGTACTTACACATGGGCACATATGCATCCATACATGTACACACATATACATATCAACACACATGCAGACTTGTGCACACACATGCTCACATACACACATATATATTTACACATGGGCACATATGCATCCACACATGTACACACATATACATATCAACACACATGCAGACTTGTGCACACACATGCTCACATACACACACATACAGAGAGAGAGAGACAGAAGAAAAGCAATGAGAGAAGTCTGGGTGGAATTGGAGAGGAGGAAGCAGTAGGGGTAAATATAAGCAATGTACTTTATATACAGGAATGAGATTCTTGGGGAATAAATAAAAATGTCTTAAGAAAATAAATGAAGCTATTTTCTGACATCCTGAAGACTGGAGAACTATTTTATTTATTGAAAACTATAAACTTGAGGCTTATATATTATTGATTAAAAACCCTCCAGACTCCCAATACCTTGTATGTGTGAGCGAGATGACAGATGTGTGCCCAAAGTATATCTTTTTATAATAAGCCATTTATGCCCACCACTGCAGGCTCTGGGGGGAATCTGTTAAGTCAGGTAGTATTTCCTGTCACCTACTCTGTGTTGCATAGGGTGACAGGATGAGAGAGAGCAATGACTGCTTTCTTTTGAGAATCTTCTTTAGAACCTGGCAGAGTACAGTATTCAAGTCTTGCTCAGGAATCATGGAAAACCCGTAAGTTAGTGATGATGGAAGAACTCTATTATATCCTGGCTGCATTATTCATCAGACCAGAGACTAGGAAAGTCATATAAGCTATGTAGGTCTCTGAGTTTCACAAAAAAAAAAGCCAGCCTGACCATGTTCATGGGTTCCTAGAACCTAAAATTAATGAATCTTAGTGTCTCAAAGGGTGTCATATTGCAATGTGCTCATGGGTTTCCAAAAGCCAAGAGGCACAGGGTCTTTTCAGGCTCTGCTTTTATAGGATTTGGTGTTTACTCTTCTTACAAATCAGGAGCAGAGAAGGTACAGGTGTGGCTTATCATGACCAGAGACTGATCCATTATCCTTGCAGCCAGAATCTTGAACTCGTGACACTTCAACTTTTGGTTAAGGAAGAAATGCAATGAAAGATAATTGACTAATGATAAGAATTGGTTACTTGTTCCTGATGTAAAGGCAGAGTCAGAACTTCACTGTCAGAAAAGTGTGTGTGTGTGTGCGTGTGCGTGTGCGTGTGCGTGTGCATGAGAGAGAGAGAGAGAGAGAGAGAGAGAGAGAGAGAGAGAGAGAGAGAGAGAGAGAGAGAGGAGGGGGGGAGAGAATCAGCTTTGTCCCAAACAGTGAGTAATAAATCCAGATTCAATCTGGCATTTTTTTGTGTCTGGTCTATCTTAACTTTATTCAGAGGTGTCTGTCTCATGATTCTCATAATATCTGTAGGGAATCCATCTGTTAAAACTCCTGACTGAGGTCTTTTCACACCAATCCCAGGGATTTTCTGGCACTGCCATAATGATCTTATTAGTCGAAGTGTGACTGAAGTGCAGTTGCGTTGCTTGGTGTTGGGCTGTGTTCACACATAGGTTGCCTTGTTAGTCCTCACAGTGAGACTGTGAGGTCCCTGCAACTCCCCACCGCTGAGTGACCCCAGAATTGCTTCTCTATCCTGCCCATCACTTCAGCAGCAGAATGTCATTCTGCAGAATCGTTTGTCTCATAGTGTATGTTATTTTTGTTCAAAGACCCTTTCTCATCGTAATGAAAAATTATAGCTGTCAGTTACATACTGCTAAGGGAAATTTGTTATTCTGTGTGAGCAACTTTCTGGAAATAAAAATTTGATGAGGTAATGGAAATTTTTACACATACTAGAATAGCCATTGAAATTTATAGAATGGCTTCAGGCTATTCTTATAGGTTTTATATTCATAGGAAATTAATAAGAGTCTTGGGGGTAGACATGGAGAAGATAAACATGTGGCAGTGATACTTTCTCCTCAGAAGAGAAACATTCTAGTAGAAGTGAACAATGGCAAGGGCCTTTATTTCTTTATTATCTGTTCACTCACCTACCCATTAAGCAATCAAACCACTGGTCTGTCCATCTACCCACATAACCACTTACCTATACATCCTCTACTTCATCCATGATCCATATACCATCTATTAGTTTACATAGATTTTAGTTGTAGCTCATATGTGAACTGACTAGGTGTTCAGTAGGTAATTATTTGAATGTTTGTATAAGCATGAGTGTATGCATGAATATATTTGTGTGCATGGTTGATGCCATCATTCAAAAGGAAGTTTAGGTCGCCCTGTATTTTCTAAGTACACCAGTCAGTCATACCTGTCCTTTCAACATAACGTATACTTCTTGGGACACCAACCAATCAGTTGGCTATTATTGTTTATCTGTAATAAATGAGGAAACTGGTATTCTGACAAGAGAAATGATACCCCCAATCTAACACAACACACATTGTAGATGATGCAGACAAAATCCACAGGCCATCTCTTCCTATCACCATGACTCTCCTTATTAGAATAATAATGACTACAATATTAATATAGCTAACAGTTATCAGTTTCTTACTCTGGATTATACTAAATTTTCTCAAAAGCAGCCCCAGTCAAGCTTGTGATTTTGATTTGTTTATATGTTTGTTACATGGGAGGAAATTATAGTTCATAGAGACTGTCTTAGTTAGGTTTTTACTGCTGGGAGAGATACCATGACCAAAACAACTCTTATAAAGGACAACTTTTTTTTTTGATTTTTTTTTATTGGATATTATATTTACATTTCAGATTATATCCCCTTACCCCATCCCCCCTACCACCCAGGAACTTCCTATCCTATACTCCCTCCTCCTGCTTCTATGAGGATGTGCCCCCACCCCCACTCTCACCTCCCCTTGAATTCCACCACACTCAGTGTCCAGCCTTCGTGGTACCAAGGATCTCCTCTCCCACCTATGCCTGACAAGGCCATCCTCCTCTACACATACAGCTGGAGCCACAGGTCCCTTCCTATGTGCTCCCAGGCTGGTGGTTTAGACCCTGGGGAGCTCTGGTTGGTTGGTATTGTTGCTCTCCTCATGGGGCTACAAACCCTTTCAGCTCCTTCAGTCTTCTCTCTAACTCCTCCATTGGGAACCTCTTGACCAGATCAATGGTTAGCTGTGAGCATCTGCCTCTGAATATGTCAGACTCTGGAAGACCTCTAAGGAGACAGCTATATAAGGCTCTTGTCAGCACGCACTTCCTAATATCCACATTAGTCTACCTTTGGTGACTGCACATTAGATGGATACCCAGGTGGAATGGTCTCCTGACAGCCTCTCCTTCAGTTTCTGTCCCACACTTTGTTTCCATATTTGTTCCCTTGAGTATTTTGTTACTCCTTCTAAGTAGGACTAAGGCATCTATCTATACATGGTCTTCCTTCTTCATGAGCTTCATGTGGTCTGTTAGTTGAATCTTGGCTATTTCACGCTTTTGAGCTAATATCCACTTATCAGTGAGTAAATACCATGTGTGTTCTTTTGTGATTAGGTTACCTCACTCAGGATGATATTTTCTAGTTCCATCCATTTATCTAAGAATTTCTCGGATTCATTATTTTTAATAGCTGAGTAATACTCCATTGTGTAAATGTACCACATTTTTTGTATCCATTCCTCTGTTGAAGACATCTTGGTTCTTTCCAGCTTCTGGCTATTATAAATAAGGCTTCTATGAACATAGTGGAGCATATGTCCTTGTTATATGTTGGAGCATCTTCTGGGTATATGTCCAGGAGTGGTAGAGCTGGGTCCTCAGATAATGCTATGTCCAGCAACTTTTAATTAGGGCTGACTTACAGGTTTTGAGATTCAGTCCATTATCATCATGGAGGGAAGCATGGCAGTGTTCAGGCAGGCATATCTTGGAGGAATCGAGAGTTCTACATCTTGTTCTGAAGACAAACAGGAGAAAACTGGCAAGCAGATAGGAGGAAGGTCTCAAAACCTACCCCTATAATGACACACTTCTTCCAACAAGGCCATACCTCTTAATAGTGCCACTCCCTGGGCTAGCATATTAAAACCACCATAGAGGCTGAGGAATTTTCCAAAGGCAAAACCTGGTAGGTGATATATCAGGTTGTCAAATAAAGCTGTGTGATTTCAGTTAGTGCCAATAATCTATACATTAACATTCCATGGTAGAAGTTGTGTTTTATCATAGGTTTATATGATAATAGTACAATTATTTTTGAGAAAAGACTAACCATTGGTTCTTCCTCATTATCTATCCTGTTCTCTCTGCCCAACTTGTCCATATTTTTTTCAGTTTCTTCACTTTACAGGTGAGCCAAGATGGCACGTGAGTTCTGTTCATACTAATTTGCATCTGTGGCATTAGTCCAACAGTGAGTCAAGGGAACGCATGCCTAAAGCTTTGCAACATGGGTACAATTTCACGATAGAGCACCATTGAGCCATATCTCAATGTCTTTGGGTCAAAGTCTGCATTTTAGCACCATGGCACACTGGGGGATGTAGAAATACTGAACATACTCGGATCATCACCTGAGATAACATGCAGTAAGTAGCTGCTGAAAACTTGACATTGAAGAGAGTGTTATTTGCTCCAGGTCCCCTCTTTTGCTCATTGCCCTTGAGGTTTTGGATAATGTTGCTACTTCATGTAATGTGAAGTCTGTCCTTATTTCCCATGACATTTTTGTGACTTTTAGTTTTATAATCTCTTCTAAATTAGGCCAATCCCACCTCTTCTAAAGATGTATCTTCCCATTCTACTATTCTATTAACATGGCTCTTCCTCTCACCTTAATGGGAGCCTGGGGAGTCTTCTTATGTTAGTAATTCAGCCTTGGTCTGCCTTGTGCTAATCTCTTTAAGTTGGTTGCCTTATCATACACCTTTTAGTTCTCATCTGCTGCCATATTGCTATTTCCCCAGCACTGGTCATTTTACAGATGACTAGAGCTATGGCTGAGTTCAATACAGAACTTGGAATGGCCTCTCCCATTTCTTTATCATGGCTTTTTAGTATTTGGTTTTCTTCAAGCAGTTTTAAGTCACTATGGTATTATAATGCCATTTAGTTGGTTTCAATGATGCACAGATTAAGACCAATTTTAAGAATCTCTTCATCACTGAAGTTCCTAATCACATGTTTGCATTCTGATTCTTCTTGCGGGGTACATATCTGTAAGGTGCTTTCTGTTTTGAACTTCCTGTTTCCTATAACCATGATGGTACAACACTGAATACCACTATGGATATTATTCATGTAGAATCTGAACCCTGTGCCTAAAACATCTGGAATGGTCCTTGTCACAGGCTGCTTCTGATACTGTAGCTATTCTTGATATTTGTGGAGTATCTGAAAGGCAAGCAACAACAAGATCACTGATCTGCAAATTGACAGGAGTTTTGTTGTTCTTTATTATTTTGTGTATATTCTAAACTTCAGTTGTATCCAAATACAGTGGGGTGATAGGTTGGATGGTGGGGCAAGAAGAGTAGCATGACATGCTGACGCATGCCTGGGCTGGCTCCCCTAAAGAGACCATCCAGGTGGAACATCACTGTAGAATGCTGGGACATGCTTGAGCCCTGCAGTCATTGAGAGAAGCATCAAAGCAGGCAGATGTGAACAAGATGAACGCTAAGCTACTGGTGAAGAGGCTGGCCTCAATGTTATTACCTTCCACAGCCCTGTGGTCCCAGGGAAGAAAGGCAGCAGGGAATGCCTCCTGACTGTGGCCCAGTTAGGTGCCCTCTACCAAGCTGTGGCCTTGGTTCAGGGCACCATACCAATGTTGCAGATGCTCAGAGGAACTGTCTTCAGGCCAGAGGAGCCACTACACAGGGGCCAGCCCCTGCTCATGTTCTGGGCTCAGCCCACCAACCCTGTAATGCTGCCCACTATGATCAACCTCCTGGCAGAGGCGGGTGTACAGCCGCTGTCCTACAAACCTCCAAAATATCTGATGGAGAGACCTGGCATGTCATTGGCTTTTCCTTCCTGCCAGTCTGGAAGCTGTATCTGAGGCTTTCCAGTTCCGTTTCTGACCCTGGGGCTCAGTAGTCCCAGCCCCCCCCCAGGCTCTTCTTGAGAAACTTACTCACTGTGACCTATAGGGAGAGGGAATCCACATGTCTGGGGCAGAATCAGGGCATCTACATGAACTAATATCTAGTAAAGAGTCTAATTCTAAAAAGAAAGGAAGAAAGGAAGAAAGAAAGAAAGAAAGAAAGAGAGAGAGAGAGAAATTTTTAGGTATTCCTTATTCTTAGGTAGCCCTGAGAAATCTTTAAGGTATTCTTTCCCCTTTCTGTGTCTATTTCATACACAAACACACAAGTGTGTCTGTGTCATAGAAGAATAAGTGTAATTATAGTTTCTGAAGGAATTGATACAGATGGTGTCGCACACACAGTGCCAGGTGTTCCATCTATATTACTTCATTTGTTTCTTGGAGCAATTGATTTTTAATGTGAGAAAAACCAATGCTCTGAGGCACAAAATGAATCGCCTAAGGTCATGTAGCATTAGTCACTGACAAATGTAGCATTTACCACGGGTCTGTGTGGGTCAATGCTGGAACCATGGGTTCTGTCATAGGCTTTCATTTCATCCTTTGGAACCCTTTCTCCATAAAATATTTGTGAGCTGTGTTTACCCTCGCTGCACTTTCTGCTTGGAACTGGCTGTGCATTCTGGATTTGTCAATTAAAAAAAAAATCCTCCCTGCAGAGACCTTCATCACAGCACGAGATTGCAAGGCAGATTTTCTGGTCTGAGGTTTTAAATTACCCGTGTCATCTCAAGCTGTGCAAGTTACTTGAAGGTCTGCTTCTACTGCGGCTCATTTTGTTTTCACAGTGAAATGTTTTATTGAGAATTTCACACATGCATATAGTGTGTTTCGATCAAATCCAAGTCCCCATTCCCTCTTTTTTAATTCTTAACCTTCACTTTTTTCTCCCATTTTTGTCTTTTGTTTAGAAACTATTCTCTTAATTAATTAGAAGTTTCATACAGTGTATTTTGATCATATTTACCCCCAACTTCTCCCACTCTCACTTCTATCGTCTGCTCACTCAACTTCATATCCTCAGTGTTAAAATTCTGATTTTGGTTAAATAGCCAGTCAATTTAATGATGCCTGGGGGTACATGAGTGTGAAACCATCTACTGAAGCATAGACAGCCTCTCAGGGGCCACATAACTGGAAAAAATTGTCTCTCTCTCTCCTTCAGTATCTATTAGTTGACAGTAGTTCCTCAGACTGGTGTGTGAGTTCATGAGTTCCTTCCACCTATGCTAGCATTTGGGCTGGTTTGGTTTTGTGCACGTCTTGTGCACACAGTTGCAGGTGTTGTGAGCCATGAGTTCATATATGCAGCTGTTCTATCAGGTCCAGAAAATCCTGTTAAAATTCATATATCTAATCCCTCCCTTATAAACTTTCAGCCTTCTCTTCCTGGAGGGTCCCTGAATCTGTCGACATATACCCAGAGAAAATCATAAGCCTCCTTTCTGAGTACAAGCAATCAGGATCTTTTGAGTGTATGTCATGTGCCAGCATCTTGGAGGGGAAAAGCTCATACCTTCAAATATTGCCTCTTTGATTGAAAGTGCAAAGGGACCAGTCTCTGTCCCAGAGCAACATCAACAAATGCCCACTCACACAATTTAGAACTCCCATCTGGCTGACTCATTAGATAGGAACAACAGGTCCCCCCAGGCAATAGGAATCAAAACAGCAGAGAGAGGAGATGTGTGGTGGGAAGCTCTTCTCAATTTCCCAGCACTCAGCAACATTTATATATAGTCACTCCCAATCCTTTTAAAGGGGAAAGCCACTTAAAAATGTAGTGATGCTCAAGGAATAAGTATCTTCCTCCCTGGCCCTAATTATCTTCTTTTATTTATTTTTAAATACACTTTTAATTAAAATAGAATTATATCACTCTGCCCTTTCTCCCTTCCAGACCTTCTCAGGTTCCTTTCTTCCAACTTCTCCCATGCTCCTCTACTCTCAAGTTGATAATCTTCTTTTCTATTACTGTTGTATATATTCATGCATATACACGCATATGTGTATACATACATACATACATACATATTCATATCAACTCCAGTTGCTGTCCGATGCAAGTTCCTTGCAGGATCTTCTTTTACAAATACACACATTTGTTTCAGCCCATACTGGATCTGAAAGCAAAGCTAACAGTAATGATAATATGAAATATTTGCTTATACTTGGTTTTGATTTAGACATTTATTTCAGCTTCTGTATCAACTCTGAAAAGTAACTGATGCTTATTGGCAAAAGAGTCAGAGTTCCTAATTCAGAGAACTGTAAATTTCCGGGAAAACAAAACAAAATGAAGCACACGAGTACTGTCATTGCTGTGGTCGTTTTAGCTTATCATGAGTGAGGAAAGGAGACTTTATGTATACAGTCAAAAGACACACATTGGTGTGGCCATTCTTCCGTCTAGCTTATAGGAGAAGTATCTCAAGAGGCCAATTTGTATCACTGTATTCAATGACGTTTTTATCTGAGCGATAAAATATTTTCTCGGTGATTTTCTTAGAATTATTCTAGTTATTTACTCCATGCGAGTTCAAATCTATTTTCATTAGGAAAGGACGCAGTGGTGGCCCTGATGGGGGAGGAGTGTTGTGCAGATAAGTGTTCAGAAACTGTCAAACATACAGTGTGTCAGTTTCCATGTTACGATCCCTCCTCCCACCACAGTCAATTTCAGCCTATCAACTTGAAGTCAACGAGCGTGAAGTTGTGCACAATCAATACACTACTGCCTGGTGAGGGAAAAGCCACTTACAAATGCAATAACTGTTCTAATGACTTTCTATAGACATCCAATTAAGAAGAACAACCGAATTGAACAAATGTTTATTTATTGCCAACAACTCAGATCTCCCATGAATAGCTGTAAACTTACATTCGTTGGCTATTTTATTTCTTCCATTTTTTTTTGGTGGTGTGTGAGTGGTAATTATTGGTGTCTAGTGTATGCATGTGTGTGTTATATGTATCTGTGTTCACATACCTGTGCGTATATATGTGAAGGTCAGAGGAGAAGATCAAGTGTCCTGCTCTCTCATTCTCTGTCTTATTCTCTTAAAACTGAAGCTCACATCTTGTGAGCTTGTCTGGCTGACCCACAGCCCCCATTATCCTGTCTCTGCCCCTCAGAACTAAGGTTACAGATGTTCATGGCTGTACCCATATTTTATGTGGATTCTGGGGCTCCAACTTGGGTCCTCAATGTTTACTCAGCAACCTCTCTCACCCTGTGAGCATCTTTCTCCTGAGCCCTTCTTTTCTTCTTTTATTTCATTCATAATGTTTTTAATAGAAATAGAATTACATCACTTTCTCCCTCATTTTCCTCTTCCCAGCTCCTCTTGGGTACTTTCTCCTCAATTGCTTCCATGCCCTAATATTTTCAAGTTAATAGTCTTCTTTTATTTATTACTGTTACATATGTGTGCACAAATATATAAATACAACTCATAGACTATGTTTTTGTTGTTTGTGTACATATGGTTTCAGAGCTCACCATGTTGCATTGGACATCCATACAGAGCCCTGTCCCTTTAAGCTGCTATTCTCCTTGTTCTATCTATCATCAGCTTCCTGTAGTTCTTTGTCCAGAAATGACACCTCATGAAAGTTCTGTATTGTGAATATGCCTAGTGATATTACCATTGTTACAGTCTTGTTTACGCAGCCATTTCTAGAAGAGACTGATTGACAGCTAGTTTCCTGCTATACTGGCTTGGTCATATATTCTTTTCATCCCACTTGTCTACAATGTTCTCTGAGCCATAGATGCAGGAGCTGTGATGTAGATGTATTTATTGGAGTGGTCTCCCCATGATCTGTTGATCTCAGCATTGTGTCCATTTGTGGTTCTCTCTGACGGTCTCCATTTGCTACAAAGAAAGTTTCTTTCATGAAGGGTAGTATCTACACTTATCTATAGGTATAAGGATAAGATTTAGATTGTATAAGGAGTTATACTCATCTAGAAACATGGTGGCAGTAAATCCTTTTTTAAAATTTTTCTTTTATTGATAATAGATTGTTTTCACACTATATATTCTGATTACTGTTTTCCCTGCCCCAACTCCTCCAAGATTTCCTCTGCCTCCTATCTCATGTGAATCCATACCCCATCTCTTATTAGAAAACAAACAGGTATATAAAAATAATGATAAATACAATAAAATAAAGCATTTTCTCATTAGTCCTAGAAAGCTGACTAGGTTTCCTGTACCAATCATAATTTGCTTCCTATGGAGGAGTGGGCAGCCTTTAGTCCAACTAGACAATTGTTGGTTGCCACCAATAAGCGAGTACCCCATATTGCACATATTCTAAATTATAAAGAATGAAACTAACACACACAGGATTCACTCTTGTAATTGGAGCTAACCCTTTTAGTAACAAGACATTTGAGAATAAAGATAGAGGATAACTCAGTGCAAAGATGTGAGAGGCAAATGTAGTAGAAATGTCCGGGAATGTGGAGGATCTCCAGTTTGGATGAGGATTTGATAAGATAGCCATGTCGATAGACATAGAGACTTAGACCTTGTTCAAGGACTTGATACCTACTTGAGTGTACACTTCACAGGAGAGAAACTGTGGACTCCTACTAGACTCCAAACTTTTATTTTTCACCTATCCTCACCATTCTGTTGAGAGTAGTTTGCTTTCCTTCACTTACCTTATGATGAGGACTTGTCCACCAGTCTATATCCACTCTCTTTACCTGAGGTGTGCCTGCAACATGGCTTTCAGTGTGACTGAGTTTAGGTCTGCCCTCCTACTGTTTTCTCTTTATTCATAATTAAGTTGGTCCTTTTTCCTCTCCATATTTTCCTGACTTTGTTAGGGTGCTGAAGAAGGAGTGGGTGGGCTGGTAGGAGAGCACCCTCATAGAGGCAGGGAGAGGGGCAGGGGATAGGGGGTTTGTAGACGGAAAACTGGGAAGGAGGATGACATTTGAAATATAAATAAATAAAATAACTGATTAAAAAAAGAATACTTATATTTAATTTTATCTTTATGGTTGACTTATTTATTAGCCTTTTCTTGACTTGAGTCTGTTGTTACTAGTTATTCATACATTTGTTATTCTTCATTGTCTAGAGCAAATCTTTATAAGATGAGCTGCTATCCACCAGTGTATGTGTACTTTGTTTTCACTCCCAAGTTTTCTCTGTGATTATTACTAAAATATATTATTGTTCGATTGTGAAAGTCAGACACTTTTAAAGATGTTTAAAAATAAAATACCTACCAACTCCTTCTGTCTCTCTCTATTTCTTCAAGTTGATTCCAGATTCTACCCTGTACCTTTTCATTTCCCATCTGACAAGATTCCTTTAATGCCTCTAGATATGGCCTAATATTTGAGTACATGAGACATCTTGATAGAACATGTTTGCAGGTAACGGATTCTGTTAACCTTTGTTGTTCTGAAATAATCTTTATTTTCTCTTTGTTCATGGGAGATGTTTTCATTATGTGCAGAACTTCCAGTAAGTGCTCCCCTGTATCCTTTTATGCAGTGCATTTAGTACACTCGTCACTTGTGTGTGTGTGTGTGTGTGTCTGTGTGTGTGTAATTATTTTTGATGAGATGTTGACTATCACTCTACTTTGTTTTTCTGTATTACATAAAATATTTCTCTATTCTCAGTTTTTATTTTTGTTTATTCTATTTATTTGTCTGTGTATTTATTTTATCACTTAATATTTTTGTCTACCAGTAATAGAGTTTGAATGAGTAATGCTCTTCATAAGCTTAAATAGATGAGTACTTGATCCCCAGTTTGTTGGACTTCTTTGGGTACATTGTTGAGCTTTTAGCAGGTAGATCCTCGATGGAGGGAGAATATTACTGAATGTGGGCTTTGAAAGACCATAGCCACATCCCATTTCTGCTTCTCTTTCTTTAGGGCTGATTTATAGTTGAAGATGTAGACTTTCAGCTTCCTCATCTGCCCACCTTCTTCCATGTGCTCTCTGCCATTATGGACTCTCCCTTTAGAATCTTAAGCCGCCAGTAGACTCTTTCTTCTGTGATTTGCCTTGGTCCTGATATTTTCTCACAGCAAAAGTAAAGTAGATATCATTATCAGCTATGAGCTTTATTTTTAGGCTTATTCTCTTTGTTCCTTCTGCTTGAGGTGTATAGGGGTCTGGAATTCATGTTATGAAAATCATCACATTTGAAATTATGTTTGGCTGCTGTCTATTAGAACTATTAGTTTTGCATTGTCAGATCTTCATTTCTCTTATAATTGAAATTTTTTTCACATAATATATTCTGATCACAGTTTCCCTTCCTCATCTTCTCCCAGGTCCTCCCTTTCTTCCTCTCTACCCTTCTAACTTCACATCTCTTTTTCTCCCTCTGTTAAGAAAACTAACAGGAAAACAAACAAACAAACAAACAAACAAACAGTCAAACAAAAATAAAAGAAAGCAAGCAAACAAGAACGAAGGGAAAGAATTACAAATACCATCCCCCCCCCCACACACAAATAAAACCCATTAAAACACAAAAACGAAAATGATAATATCAAACAAAGACCAGTAAGGTTAAAGATATACAAAACAAAAAGATGTGAGAGAAAAAAATCATTCAGAAATATCTTTGAGTTTGTTTTGTGTTGGCCCATCTGCTGATGGGCTTAGGGCTTCCCTTAAGAGTGGCTTGTGTACCCACTGAGAGTCTAGTGAAGAAAGTAATTTTTGTCTTGCTTGTAGTTGTCAGTTGAAGATTGCTTCTTGGTTATGGATGGGAGCTCATATCCACTTTTCCATCTTGGCACTGAAACTCTGTTTGTAGATTTGTAGATGTACTGACATGTTTTATGTTACCCTTCACCTTCCTTCTCCTCTTCCTCTTTCTTTCTTTCTTTCTTTCTTTCTTTCTTTCTTTCTTTCTTTCAATCATTCTCTCACTTCATTCTTCCTTCATTTTTATTAGATTTCATTGGAAAAATATATATTTCCAAAGATCCATTTTCTACAGTTTGTGATTTGTTGATATTAATGCATATAATTTTTAAAAAATCAGTCTTTGTATCTTTTTTCTTTGATAGTTTACTTTGTACCATATATATATATATATGTATGTATATATATATATACACACACATATATATGCATATATACATCTATACATCTATACATACTTATATATACATATATATATGTCATGCCATTTAAGATCAGGTTCACTCTTTTTTGATATGTATCCTAAAGAATTGCTCTTTATTTGGGGAATGGGTAATTGAGGATTAAACTCAAGGTCGCTAGAATGGTTCTTTTTTGAGGAAACAGCAGATTTTCCTACCCCTACTGAGAGGAAATAACTCAGATTCTGAGTTGTCCATTTATTTACTATGTGTTCTTAAGAAATTTTCTCAGTTATGAGGAATGAGGTGATAGAGGTTATTATGAGTCTCATATAAACATACATGTGTAGGGAGTATCTTTATAAGATATCTTTATAGGATGTGATAGAGCTGTTCCTACAAGAGCCTTGCCACATGCAATCTTATAAATTTGCAAATGAAAAAATCACACTCATATCTTTCATTATTTCAAATTAAAGATTATTGAATCTCTGTAAATTTGGAGTCATTGGACATTTGAAACGAGTATCTCTTACCAAAATATCTTTCTATTTCTTCTTCTTGGGGCTCATGTTGAGCAGTCTAAACTATGAGATAAATGTTCTCATGCTTTCCAATTACTTTGTGGACAGTAAGTTAACATAATATATTTGGTTCTCTTATTATCACTGACACTCCTACAAAACCATCATGACACCTGTTCAACAAAAATCTTTTTATCAGCAGGAACAGGCAAAAAGGGAAGGGTATCTGTTCTGTCTGTTACCACAGGAAAAGTGTATAGCCAAGATATGGAAGCATATCTCTCATTGTCATTATCATCATAAAGAATCATAAATACACTCTTTTATGCTTAAAATTTTACAGCCGCCTGAATCACTTCATATTTTGTTCACTAAGCATGAGCACTTAAAGTAACTAACTATTGTGTCTGTCCATTTTACAGGTGAGAAAGTCAAGCAGGAAATTAGATAATTTATCCAAGGTCATAAAGAAAGTAAGGTCAGCATCAGAGTTCATGCATCTGCCAAAACTCAGTACCATTGCAAGTCTGCACAAATAAGATTTCTAGCCCCCCTCATCAGTCAGATGATAGCACAGAATCTCCATCTTTACTCTGTCATCTGCGTTATTAAGAACTAAATACCATGGGCACCTTTGAGTCTCATCCTATCCAGAACATCAGTATCTCTCTTTCTCCCTCTCTGCCCCACCTCTCAGATTTACCCTAGGTGTTCAGCTGAAGTCAATATTGGGATTATAGATAAGGGAAGTATCTGTTTCACCCTTGTGACAGAGACAACACATAATTGTTGAAATATGTGGTCAGACACCACACATGGGCTAACTGTTCAGGCCTTGAAATGTGCTGTGTTTCTGTGATGTTGGTACATGCGAGCATCTTTAACCATGAATAAATAGATGCTTAGATTAAAAAGCTACATGCTGAAGCCTATTTAACTTTTGGAACTAGTAGTTCCGTTGTAAGTTTTTGATATTTTCACTACAGTGATTTTATTTCAGGTCATATCATAGGGTCATGGGGTCATTTCATAATATAAAAAAATGAAAATAGTTATCACAAAAATGTTTTGCATATTTGCATTCCAATTATATGCTACAACTTCTGGATTTATGAAAAATAATTTGTGGGTTCTAGATCACTCACTGAACTATAGATACTGAGGTTGGTTTGTATAGCTCTGTTGTTTACTATAGGTCTCTGTATCACTTGGATTTTCTTCTATACATCCATTTCTCCTTTCATCCAATCATCCATCCCTCCATCCATCTATGTCTATTAATTGCTATGACATTTATTGATATTTAATCATGTTAGTTTTTTGGGATTTGGAGAAGGGTAGAACATGATTTGTCTTCTTCAGCAACTGAGAATGATAGGAATTCTTCAATCAGTGGATGAGAGATGGGTGCTATATGTCACTCCCTCCTTGGGAGTCCATAAACAGATCACGTGGGTTCACAAAACCACAGCTTTTATGTGATAATTTCATTATTCTTATTGGTTTATTAGAGCTCTCAGAAAGCAAAGGAGCAACATAAACCATTCCTATTCTCAAGTTACTTCTGAGAAAGCAAAATACATGGAAGATGACATTAGAAAATGAGTCATCAAGGAAAGAGTATGTGTTGGGTTCCTAGTGATGAAAGTAACAAAAAAAAAAAACCAAGACAGACTTTGATACTTAACACATCATGCTTTGTTTTCCCTAAAGTAAGATCCAACATACTCAAACAGTCTAGAATTTTAATACTGAAAACTTTCATCAACTACTAGGTTGTTCACTTTCTGTTGTTGTATGTAATTAATATTTGTGTTAAATTTACTTTGTCTTAGTCACTGTTCT
Organism: Rhabdomys pumilio; assembly: GCA_030674055.1. Classification (NCBI taxonomy): domain Eukaryota; kingdom Metazoa; phylum Chordata; class Mammalia; order Rodentia; family Muridae; genus Rhabdomys; species Rhabdomys pumilio. Next base: position 30,394,454 of record JANHMN010000012.1, read on the forward strand.
ATTTCTGTGAAAAGACATTATGACCAAGTCAACACTTATGAAAGGAAGCATTTAATTGGAGGCTTGTTTCAGAAGTTTAGTCCATCATTTTCATAACAGGAAGCATGGCAGTATGCACGGCTCTAGAGCAGTAGTCGAGAGCTGCATCCTGGTCCTCAGTGTGAGAGAAAGAGACAGAAAACCCCAGTGACACACTTCCAACAACAAGGCCATACACACCTTCTCCAACAAGGACTTACCACCTATCCTTCTCAAACACTGTCACTATCTGGTGACTAAGCATTGAATGAGCTATGGGGCCTATTCTTATTCGAGCTACCACAAACTTAGACTGGCAAGTTTCATTGTGGTATATGACATTAAAGGTTTTAGGATATATGAGCCAATGGAGGTCATTCTTAAACTACCATAAACTTATAAAGAGAAAAGTTTCATTGTGGTGTAGACTATTAAACACATTAGTCCATGGAATTTTGGCCATAGTGGCACAGGCCATAGTGAGTGATGTATGTACCAGAAGAGATCTGTTTATCTTATGTTAGCTAAAAGGCAAAGACAAGAAGGAAGGGATAAGGTCCCAATATCCCTTTCAATCTCTTGCCCTAAATGACTTAACTTTCATCCACTAGGCCCCACCTACTAAACCTTCCCCATATCCTCATAGTGCTACAGAGTTATAGCCAAGTCTTCAACACATGGGCCTGTAGTGGACATTAATGATCCAATCCAGAGCACATATCTCTGTGTCTATGAACAGATCACATGGGTTCATGAAACCATAGCTTTTATGTGATAATTTCATTATTCTTATTGTTTTTGTTATGACTAAGAAATCTGAAAGTTTGCACAGGTCACCTGACTATCGTTGTTGCGACACATCTCTATAACCTTAGTTGTCAAAGCAATGCAAAAAACTTATACGAAGATTTTGGAGACTGGAAAAATGAAATATTCCTCACTGAGCTACATAGGATACTAGTAGGGCTGCTTGCATTTTTTTTTTTTTTTTTTTTGGAGCTTCTAAGAAAATCTCTTAGATCTTTGCAGCATCTAGAAACTTCAGCATCCCTTGGAAGTATATCCCTTTATCTTTCAATACTATCAGTGCAAGTTAGGGGCTTTCTCACAGTGTATTTCTGTGTTGCTCTCTCTGTCTATGTCTCTCTGTATCCCTCTGTTTTTCTGTCTCTCTTTGTCTTACTGTCACTCTTTCTCTCTGTGTGTGTGTTTGTCTCTGTCTCTGTCTCTCTCTGTCTCTGTCTGTCTCTGTCTGTCTCTGTCTCTGTCTCTCTGTCTCTCTGTCTCTCTGTCTCTCTGTCTCTCTCTCTGTCTCTCTCTCTGTCTCTCTCTCTGTCTCTCTCTCTGTCTCTCTCTCTCTCTCTCTCTCTCTCTCTCTCTCTCTCTCCCTTTTTCCTCCCTCTCGCACGCTTAATGGACGGGCTATAGTCTAGTTATACAAAATAATCTCCAGACTTCCAAGCCATCTTTCTTTTTACCAGCTTGACTTTCATCTGAAACCTTACTCTTTTTTGACTAATGTATTTCAGTTTCTGAAAATTAGGATCAAATTAAGGAAAGGGGCAGAGCTTAGCCCCACTCTTACTGATGGAAACTGGTAAAAGTGACTGTTGAAATCATTGTTTCTAAAAGGAGCTCTGCCAATTAGGCTGCTTAAACAACAGTGTAATGTCTGATTTTTACACCTTAGGAGATTTTCACACCTCTGTTCATATTCACTGGATCCTCCTACCGTATTGTTTTCCAAGGGTTTGACTTAGTGCATAAACCTTCACAGCATCTTTAAGTTATTCTCTTCAGAAAATTTGCCTGTGAGATCATTTCATGGTTTACACACAAAAATAATGTCCTTCTTAAAACTTTGCATACGTATTTATCACTCAATGTTAATTTCTCAGACTTAGTACAGAAATCACGGTAAATTCATCAAATATACCCTTAAGATATGAAAGCTTATCTGCTGTATTATGTATGAAGGTATCATTTATGGGCTTATCACCTGGCAGAACCTTTAAATGAAACAAAAGAGATTTGTCAAAACAAAACAAATGTATTTAAACATTTTTTTTTCCCAATCAGGACAGAGATAAATAGGGAAACCAAACTAAAACTTCTTCATCAACTCATACCTTCAAAACATTTGACATTAAAAATGATGGTTGATTCCCTATAAGGAAAGTCATTAAGGTCAAATGCTTTTAAGAAACTATAACTAAGATTAGTTTGAAACCAGTTATTAAAGAAGCCTAATTTATACAACAAATGGCACTTCTCTTAGACATAGAAGAAGAGAAAACTGTGAGTTCTTCCTTGAGCAGAGAGTCCTGGATACCCTCCTCGAGTTCCATGGCTTTGACACGGAGCCAAATCTTTCTAACTGCTCAGTTTTTCCTGATCAGCACTTGAGATGGTGCCATTTTCCACAGAGGATTTGTGGGAACTCCAACAGGACTGCACACATGCAGGTTCTTAGTACCATTCATTCCTATAATGGCAGTTGTTAATAAATCTTGAGTTCGCCATCTTCCTCCAAGTACAGTGTGATGGGAAATTGATGCATAGCCCCTGGTAATGACTGAGGTGTCATGTGCTCAGGCAAGTGGTCATTATGACAGTCAGTTATGGTGCTGATGGGATTGATGCCAGTTCCCTTGGTGATGGAGTTGCTGAAATGTGGGTTAAAACATTTGTATCAAGGAGAGGCTATGATGACTGGCCTCTAGGGAATTATCAAATATGTTCTGCCTATTGTCAGTGCTTTACTGCTAGTGCCAGCGCGATGGATGATGATGCTCCTGTAATTGATTTATAAATGAATATCTAGCATTTTAAAGACGGCTCACGAAGAAATCAAATGTCCTCCTCCAACAAATAAGAGTATCTGGGAATAGAATGATGTTTCTACATTATGGTGATTGGTTGCTGTGACATCTCACATACCCCTGTAGATACGATACCTTTTATTTGTCAACTTGACACAACCAGAATCACCTGGGGAAAGAGTCTTAATGAACTCTTATCGAGATCAAGTGGGCCTTCATAGCTTGTCTGTGGAGAATTGCCTTGATTGTTATTTGAGGTGGGAAGATCCACCCATGTATTATTTCTTGGGCTGAGCCCTGAGTAATATAAGAAGGAATGCTAGCTCTGCATCAGTATAATTGACTAAGAATCCAAGGATGTTTGTCGTCTCTTTCTCCTCTTCACCGTGGGTGTAACTAGTGCTAAAGTTCCTGTCCTGGTTTACCCTCAATGATGGATGGTAACCTGGAAATGGAAACCAAATAAACTTTTTCTGGCTCTATATTGCTTTTCTGTTAGGCTATTTGTCATAGACACAGACAGAAATGAACCTAGGACATTGGATGAGAGAGGCATCTTTCTGTGATGATAATTTGTTATTGTTCCTTTATTTACATTTCTTAACAGTTGTTTTGGTCTATTTTCTGCTGTGTAACAGAATGCCTGATTGTTGAGCATTTTTAAGCAATACAATTATTTCTTAACAGTTTTAGAGGCTGGATATTCCACCATCACGGAGCCACATTTAGTGAGAGATTTTATGTAGCAGAGGCACTGCTGAGTTCTGGCTCATGGAAAGCATCACTTTGCAAGACAATACATGAAAGAGGGAGAACCAATCTGGATTTTTTTTTTTTTTTTTTTTTTTTTTTAGCAGAACCAATCTCAAGCCACCAGTAACTAAACACACAAATCTACAAATAGGTCAGTTCAGCTAAGCTTTCTTGCCCAAAATTTTTTATTTTATTTTTATTGCAGTTGGCTTCTTAAGACATAGCCCAGGATAGCCTCAATGTTAACAGTCCTCCAGTTTCACCCCTCCTAGTGCTGGGATGTACAGGCACCCACCACTACTTTTGGTTCCCTGATCACCTTAAAAATGTCCCACACAACCACACTTCTCCATAGAAAATAATGATTCAATATTAACATGACTCAGAATAGTGTTGTGGAGGTACACTGTTTCTATGATCATTTCTTTCAAAAGTGAAAAAAGAAAATCTACCTTCAGAGGACAAATTTCCTAAATTTGAATCAACTACCTGTCCCCTGTGGGTCCTGACTTTATACCAGTTGGTGTGGCTTCCTGTGATTTCAAACAACATTCAGTCACTGTGGTTGTCATATTGGACGGAAGAGATGCTTTTCTTTCATCCATTGTGTGTGTGTGTGTGTGTGTGTGTGCATGTTTGCATGTGTATGGGGCCAGGTATGTAGTCTGCTTTCATATAGAGGGCCAAGGTTAAAGTCAAGCATCATCTTCAATTGTTTTCCTTATTCTTGAGTGATGGCCTCTTTATCAAACCCAGAGTTTACAGATGTGGCTAGTCTTGCCACCCAGCTTGTTCTTGGGAATCTCTTGGCTTAGCCTTCTGAGGCTTTAATCATAGGCAGGCTCTTATGTCCATGGGCATTTAAGTTTGTTTCCAGAGGTCTGAAATCCAGTCCTCATGTTTGCATGGTAAATTATCCACTAATATTTCATCTGCTCCCCAGCCCAGAAAAGTTGTTTTTAAATTATTTTCAATTTTGTGAAAAAATTAATTGGGACATTTATGTTATAGTTTTAAGAAATAAGACAAAGATTCTCATTTCTCATTTCTGTGACTCTTCATTCACTTTTTCTCAAGAAAAGAATCCTGCAAAACATAGTTCTTTTCACAACCAGGATGTTAAAGGGGCAGTCAAGATACAGATACAGTTTCAATTATATTACTATTATTTTAATCCTGGAGAGCCACACCATCCACGAGTCTCTCTCATCTTTTCCCTACCCCTCGCAACAACTGATCTATAGTCCCCATCCGTTATTTAGTTTTTCTGTTCAAGAATATTTTGCATCATCTTGGAATGAACTTCTTAAGCTCAGACTAATTGTCTAAAGATCCATTTAGGTTATTCTTGGCTTTGATTTGATTTATGACACCTAAGTCTTTTCATGTATTGAAAGCTCTGTTTGATCTGTTGTCGTCTCCTCCTCCTCCTCCTCCTCCTCCTCCTCCTCCCCTTCCTCCTCCTCCTCCTCTTCCTCCTCTTCCTCCTCTTCTCTTTCTTCCTCCTCCTTCTCCTTTTTCTTATCCTTCTTTTTCTCTTCCTCCTGGCCTGCTTCCATACCTAGGGAAATAGAATTCTAGTCACAAGTCAGTGTTACCAGCACACGTACCCTGTTGAATAAATTAGTATGTATAGACTCAAGGCAGTTACTGGTTATTTAATACTTGTATTTTGACCACTCTTCCTGCATTACATAGTGTCTGTTACAATTTCTCACCGATAGTACACAAGGGTTCTCTTTTCTAATACTCATTCACAGCTGGTTTTTTCTGCAACAGACAGCCTGGCATATGAGATTCCATCTTGCTGTGATCTCTCTTTACAGTTCCATGACAAGACCTACCTTTGGCAAACTTGTTTCTTTGTTTCCTTTGGAAAAATGTCTCTTCACCTCTTTTGCCTACATTCTGTTGATGTTTCTTAAGTTTTTAAATTTTCATAAGTGGACAGAATAATGGGTTTCACTGTGACATTTTCATACCTACGAATCTGTGTACTTTGCCCACATTTACTTGGAGAGTGCTGTTCTTCTGTTATTGTTATTGAGTTGTATAAGCTCTTTACATATTGTTTTTATGGGCCAATTACCAGACATATGGGTATATGATTTTCAAATATTTTCTTTCATATGATGGACACTGTGCATTCTGATTATTGTTTCCACTGCTGTACAGCAGCCTCTGTGGCTGGTGTGAAGCTTCTACTTGTTTATGTATCGCCTGTGCCTTTAATGGCAAAGTAGTGGACAAAACATTGCCCATAGCAAATTTGTTTGGATTTAGAGTTTCCAGGTTTTGAGGTATTGTGTTTAATTCTTCACTATACTCAGAGCTACTTCTGTGAATGATGTTGAATGGATTTCTGATTTCATTATACACCTCATGAATATACAGTCTCCCCATATTATTTTCTGATATCTTTCTCCTTCTGTGAGTTCCTCATGTCTTTGGTCAAGAATGTGCTAAGCTCACTCAGTATTCTTGTTTTTCCCTCTTGAGTATATTCTACTGGTCAATTACTTTTTCATGTCCGTATCATTCAGTGTTTATTACTATAAATGTGTGATGTAATTTGAAAACAGAAAATCTCATGTCTACACCTATCAGAACTATTTTAACCTTTTAGTATGTGTGAAAGTTTTATGTCTAGTTTTGTTTTCTTTATCTTAATGAAAAGGGATATTACATTCTTCCCCAGATTATTTTGCATCTATGTGTTGTTTTGAATAAGATTGAACAGAAATCAAAGCATATTTCCAGGTCTTTATTCTCTGTCCAATGGGTCTGCTTCCTTTAGTGAAATGTTGGTTTATATATTTGATTTCTGACTTTTTTTTTAACTGTTCATTTCTGAGAGTACTTTAACCTAGGTAATAAAACTTTGTCAGTTAGCTAAGGTAAAGTATTATTGTACCTACCTTCTACATACTGAGTGATCTTTCCAAGGGGAAATAATTCTCATAAATGCCTCCTTACATTTTTTTCAACAGTTTAATACCTAACCCTGGACCAGGAAGATGGTTCTGTCAGGAAAATGCTTGCCTTGCAGGGATCTGAGTTTGATCTACAGAATTCATGCTAAAACCTATCCTCAGAACTGGGAGATAGAGACAGGAGTTCCTGGGATGTTCATACACTTCCTCTTAATATTAGGGACATGAGTTTGGAGCACTGATCAGCCTCACAGCACCACCCTGGATTGGGCATGTTTAATAACAAAGAAATTAACCAGAAGCACAATGTTACCAAATGCAAGTGTGTGTGCAGGATCATTTCCTCAGTCTTCACTGCAGTTCGAATGTTAGATGGGTCTATTGATTGCAGCTAGACCTGTATCTGCGAATAAGCACAAAGGAAATAGAAACTTTGAATCCAAGGTTAAAAAATGCTAACATGTAGTGAGCCTATGAGGTTGGCATTCACAAATAATGAATACAGTTTACATGAGATTTGAAGATGCTTTCTCCCGAGGCTTTAACCGTGATACTCAACTGCATCTACCATGGCACAAAAGTATTTAATATTAATGAAATTGGATTTACCCTTGTTTGCTTTTATAGGCCATGCTTTGGATTCAGGATCTAAAAACTAAGTACTGCTTAGTACTGTGTTTAGAATATATTTAAAGTATTTTCTATTCTTTCTAAATGCATTAGACTTAAATATTATTTTTAATTAAAACCAGTTCCCATATGACACACTCTGATTATGGTTTTCTTTCTCTCTAGTCTTTCCAGTTCCTGCTTCTCATCCTTCCCATCCACATCCATCCTGTTTCATTTCCCATTAGAAAACAGACTTCAAAGGAATAATAATAAAATATAATAGGATAAAATGAAGCCAAAAATCAGAATACGACAAAACAAACAAATAAACAAACAGAAAGAAAGAAAAGAGCTTAAGAGGTACAAGACACAGATATAGATGCAGAGACATAAGTTTTTGCATCCCATAAAAACTGTAAAATTGGAAATTTTATACACACACACACATACACACACACACACACACACACACAAAACTTATAGGGTAATAAATAGGTAAGTAAGTAAATAAATAAGTGGGAAAACTAATATTAAAATTAAACACAAAACCCTGACAGGACACTATGAGAAAAGGAACCTCTCAGCTGCCTCTGAGTTTGTTCTCTGTTGGGCAGCTACTGCTGATCACTCACACTGGCCTTTAGAGAAGTTTGTTTCCCTCAGTAAGACTATCTTGGTTAAATTTAATTTTTTATTTGCAGATGCTTCTGCGTTAGGAACGAGAACATGTGTCCACTTCTCCTTTTAGCTCTAGGACCCCACCTGGTGCAGAGCCATGCAGGCGATGTGTATGTTCCTGGTACTGTGCACGCTGCCTTGGTCTCTGTGAGTTCGTATATGTAGTGGTCCTGCTGTATTTAGGTCTTGTTTTCTTGGTGTTCTTCATTACTTCTGGCCCTTACAATATTTTGTCTCCAGCTTCTTATTCCTTAGGTTTCCCTGAGCACTCAGGGGAGGGTTGGATGAAGACCCTCCATTTAGGGCTGAGTGTTTCAAAATCTGTCACTTCATACATAGTGTCTTGCTGTGGCTCTCTATATTTGTTTCCATCTGCGGCAGAAGGAAGCTTCTCTGATGATAGTTGAGCAAGGTACTTATTCATGAGCGTAACAAAATGTCATTAGGATTCATTTTATTGCTCTATTCTCTTTGTATAGCAGTAATATATGTTTTCCCCTTTGCCCCTGGGCTATCTAATCCCATGTTCTTGCTCACTCATGCAGTGTCATGTGTATGGGTACCATCTCAGGGACTAGGTCTTAAATCAAATCAGATATTGGTTGGTTGCTTCTACAGACTTTGTGCCACCATTGCACTAGAGTATCTTGCAAGTATCATTGTAGATAGAAGGGTTTGTAGCTGGGTTGGTGCTTGCATTTCTCCTTTGGTAGTGTGTAGCATACTTTCCAGTCCCAAGATCACTAGCCAGTAGGGGTAAAAGCTCTAGATAGGTACCAGCTAGACTTCTCCATTCAAATTAGTAGTTTATATGTTGTCTTAATAGGCTTACATTTTTCATTTGAGTGAAAGACCAGTTTAGGGACACATTTTATGTGAGGTGGGAGATTAATTTGAGGTTTGTTTGTAATTATTGTTTTGCCTGCAGGTGTTCAATGGCTTTAAGAAAACATGTTGAGAAAATGCCTTTTTTTCCTGTAGTGCACAGGTTGTGTGTGTGTGTGTGTGTGTGTGTGTGTGTGTGTGTATGTGTGTGTGTGTGTTTGTGTAAAACAATTGCGAAGGAGCTGAGGGGCACAGGAGGAGTTGGAAGGGGAGAAAAGTGATACAAACACATTATCTATACGTGGAATTTTCAAAACCAATCAAACAAAAAGCTCGAATGTTGCTGATGCATTTATATTTCTATTAGTGTGGGCTGGAAGGTGGAATTCTTGCTTCTCTCTATGGTCCCCACTAAAACCAGGGTCACTACCATCTGCTAAGGATGTAATTCTGGATCTCAATAGAGATGGAATTCTGAGTTTCAGCTGTTTTTGGAGGTGCTGCTGTTGTTCTATGTCACTGGTGGGAGGCAGACAGCTGTTATCTAAAGATTTTCTGTTTTGTTATGTTCTTCTCATTTGGGGTGTTTGTGTCTTTGTCTCTCTCTCTCTCTCTCTCTCTCTCTCTCTCTCTCTCTCTCTTTCTCTCTCTCTCTGTGTGTGTGTGTGTGTGTAGTCATTCATGTTTCTGACTTGATGGATAAGAAACTCCCCAATACCCAGTTTATGATACAAGGGGTAAAAGTGGAAGGCTGGAAAGTTAGCACTTTGGCTTTTCTTCTCCCAGAGTGCCTAGCTTGTGTGTCTCCCCATCTTTGTCTCCTTGTGTTTCTTTTGTGCTCTTGGAGTTTCCCTTGTGTTTCAGGAAAAGAATAGGAAACAAAAGCATTCGGTATTACATTCTTTAGAGGCGGAAGTCATGCCAGGTAGTAATCTCTTTCTTTTCCTTTGTTACATTCCCCCTCATTTAGGGGACTTTTTTGATATTTTATTTCTCATTTTACAGATTCACAATAGGTTCACAAAATTATACCACAGATTCAAAATCACTCAGCTCATACATGTCAGAGAAATTTCATGAATTACATGATAGATTCAGAGTTGGCCAGCTCAAAACTACTACCCAGACTCTAGTCATATAAGATGGCCACTTCTCTGAGGGCCACATGTCCTTTGCTCATTGTGTATACATCAAAATAACACCTAAGGTCCTCATCAGAAATATTTTGTCACTATTCATGATGCCACTGACATAGTCGGTACCAGACTTCTGAGCTAGGAGCACAGTGAGCCACAGGGCGCTGATGTGGTTCGTGGTTCATTTGCTTACAGTTCACCTTGTCTGGTTTACATTTCACTTCACTGTGGCTTTGGGATATGTGAACGGAGAGGACAGTCATGCCAGAAATGGTACCCAAGTGCTTACAAGTGCAAAGATCATTAATAGCAAGGCACCAAGGTTTACACAGGAGCGGTTACCAAGGGCCTGAGAGCTTGCATAGGAATATCAAATGTGGATGTGATGGAACAAAAATGTGGTAAGATAAGGAAATGACTACACTGGGAAAAGTCGTTAGCAATATACACAAAATGACAACCCACCTTCTACATGTGGGTTCCTACTCAAGGAAGTGTGTAGAAGAGGGGTGCACACTCACAACCACATATGTGTATTTTACAAGTCAGCAAGTCATTCATATATGGATTCCCAGCCCTACATTGTGCTATCTTCCTGTGACAGTTAATTTTTCTAAACTTAAAAAAACAAACAAACAAACATCACCACCACCACCACATCGACAACAACATGTCTGTATACTGATTGTCATGTGACCCATTCGTTCCTTTTCTGTCTTGGAATCAACTCAATCAACTCAAACCTTCTTCAGTTTTATCTGATTTGAAGTGATGAAGTATTCTGCCTCCCTTTCCATCCTGTCTCTTCTCCTTCAACTGCTCCAATAAAATACAATCTTTTATTTTTCTTCCAGATAACTGCATGGCATCTGGGACCTTCAGTGGTTTCCTATGGCTTTCTGTAATTAAGTCTAGATAGTTTTAGAAGCCACGTTAAGTAGTCATATCATCATGGCCTGGTCTCTGTTCTCTTTGTAGGTATTACCAGATCCGAGTGACCTTGAAAGTGTCCTCAAGGATCCCCCACAGACTGAGTGCTTCCATCGTTGGGCAGTCAGGTGAGTAGAAAGCAGGGTTCCTGCCTCAGGAGTAAACTATCACGTGTCCTGTGTGTCGTGATCTGGCAGAACATAGGACAATGCTCACTGTCAACCATTGGACCAGTGAGTTATGGAAAGGCAGACCCACTATTGGTAGTGTCTCTGTGTAAACAGCATTGTTAAGGACACTTTGCTGAAGAATAATTATTCTCATGAGTGTCTGGTAGCTGGCAGAAACTGTCTGCAGCAGGTTTGTTAAAGTCATATCCTGGACAAAATTAATGAGAAGCTTTTTCCAGCAGATAGGTAAGGGGAAGCCTATTGCTATGGGTTCAGGGGATCAAGTAAATGAGCAGTTGTGCTGGAACTTTCTAGGTATAGGAGTTGGTCTGAATGTCATCACTCTGTAAAGGATGCCAGCCCCTCAGAGTTTGTACAAGAACTAACCAGACACCAAATTCTCAGCACAAAGGAGGTTTATTATCCAGGAGGGCTAAGTTCAGGTTGAGAGGCAGCCTCCAGATTTGAACGGGGGCAGATAGCAAGCATCAGCATCAGCATCAGCATCAGCATCAGCATCAGCATCAGCATCATCATCATCAGCAGCAGCAGCAGCAGGTGTTTTTGTCTGTTTGTTTGCAGGAGTGGGTTTTTAATGAGAAAGGGAGGAAGTTTGGGCTAGAGTGAACTTGTAAGTCTTGATTAGATAAAAAGGTTAGCCAATGTAGGCAAATAATGAAGTTTGAATGTTGGACCTTTCACTTCTGTCTTAGCAATGAGTAGGTAGACAAATAAGGGAATGGACTTTGGGAGCTAGCTTTAGGAATATAATCTAATGATTTTTAGCAAGGGAGAGGAAAGGGGAGAAAGCAAAACCTGTCGTTTGCTGTGCTCAGGCCTGTTAGATAACCTGTCATACCCTGTGTAAAAGGCTATCAAGAAAAACCCAGAGCCTAATTTTGAGCTAAATGGAAACCCAGGGCTTTATGGAGCCAATGTGTTAGGGCTGAGTGGGAAACAAAATATCCTCTGAACAAGAAAACCACGTAAAACCCTAACTAGCTTTAGTATAGGGTAATTCAGAAGCAAATCTGATAGAACTGTATATTCTAGCAAATCTTAAAGGAAATGATTCTGCCTTCAGGGCAGAGGGGAAAAAAAAGAAAGTGGAGAAATGGAAACCCGCAGGGCAGCTGTTCACCATTAGAAGTAAGAGTGACCCTGATTGTCAGAAATAAGATGTGGACTAGTGCCGGTCACAGCCCCACTTCATACAACCCATTTGAAATGGACAACAGCATCGAGTGAGTCAAAGCATGTGCAGCTGAGACCCCGCAAGTGAGATACATAGACATGGAGTGGAGGTTTGTGATTATTCTTCTAACTCAAGGCCCATAGAGAGACTCAGCTGGTCACCTGCTTCTTTCTCAAGTCTGAACTCAGCAGGCATTAGTTCATCAATTAAGTCACTATGTGCCCAATATATTTCTCTTGTCTATTCCCCTCTGTTGGGAGCAAATCAAGCATCTTAGAAGACGAAAGGAGGCTTCATTTTCTACTACCATCTATACTCCCTTCAGTAGGGACTCAATGTAATTTAGAAAACATTTCCCTCTTTGCCATCCTGTACTGTTTCTTCCTTCCTTGCTTTAGCCCATGTCATCCACTAAGACAGCATCATACTTGGGTTCTGCTTCAGATAAATTGACTGTATGAGCTGAGGTAAATGGTCAGCACTTTGACTTTATTTCTTTGCTTGAAATCTGAAGACAGAAATTCACCTCCACAGCGTCTTTCTCTGTTTGTGAAGGTGATGTACAACCAATATGTTTTATAGAGATGATAAATACACATGTGTTGTAATGGGAATGGCCATAAAGTAAGGGTCCATAAGTCTGCTCTGTGAGAGGTTATAAGTCAGAGTTATGAGCCAAGGTCTTGTTCTTAAAATCAAAGCAAATTTCTGGGGGGAGACGTGGGAGAGTCAGCTGATTGATGAGAGCCATCTGTAGGCCAGTGTGGAGTTGGTCTCTCTCCTCTCTGATGTTCTTGGCAGCATGAACTCATCTCCTTGCACTGATGTACCTTCACTGGAGTGAGCAGTTTTGCTTGTGAGAGCCAGAGGCTGCTGGGTGTGCAGGAGCTTTTGGAGCCCATAGAGAAGGAAGCAATTGAGATGGTCCTGCAAAGACAAAGGAAAGCAGTAAGATAAGCAATTTTAGGCTAAAGCTCTTTTCCTTTCTGGTCTAGTTTAACAGAGTGGTGACTGTGATGCACTTCTTATGCCCTTGAGCTCTGGACTCAGATGCTATGTAGACCAGAATGTCAAGCACACAAGCAGGAACTTATAATCAGATGGTTTCATGGGTGAGAGATACAGTGCAGATTTATGTCTCCTTCAAGGATAATTTTCTAATTATAACACATTCTTCTGTGTGTCTACATTACAAATGATTTCAAAACTTGGTGCTAAAAGCAATGGCCTATTCTGCTTGATTTTTTTCAAGTGAGCTGAGCTTGCCATGCTTGGTGATAGGCTAGTGTTACCTGAGGCCTCAGCTAGAATGGAGCACTAGGACGTCTTCAGCCAAAGTTCTTAACCCCAGCTCACTGCTTAAAGGATAGCTAAGTTCTGCATTTAGCTGGAGTGCCAAATCACTTTACACGGTAGTTCTATTGCTCTGAGATAAAAAACAAAGAGAATTCTACACTGCTTCCTTGCTCTGTGTAGAACTGGTAAAAAGTTTTTCTCCTGTATCTCATTGGTCAAATCTAGGAAAAGGCTGTCCATTTTTACCTAGAAGGGAAAAACACTTCAACTTTCCCTTTAATGCACCCCCTTCTATCCTGTGTTGGGAGGACACGGACAGCCACATTTACAGACAATCATCCAAACATACTCTCTATCACTTATAAATAGAAAATAATAAATATGGATGTTTTGGAAGCATAGTATGAGGGAACTAAAAAAAAAAATCTAGGAATTTCAAAGCAGGGCCAATGATATCTTCAGAACCTATTATTGAGTTTTCAATGTAGTATATTCAATTTGTTTTGTTTGTTTGTTTGTTTCAGTTGTCTTTATTGTGGTCATAAACAAAGTTTACTTGGTCTAGGGAAGCAGGATTCAGTGGAGGAGAGTGTCATGGGCACAGAGATGATCGTATTTCAATCCTTCCTCTCCACCTCCAAGCCATATGAAATAAAAAGTTATTATATGGGCTCATTGGGTGATACTTACCTCCTAGGCTTGTGGTATGGACCAAAATTCTGTGAGAAAGATAGATAGAAAGTAGCCGGGCTCAGAGAATGTTTAGAATAATTAATTGTTCACTAGGGTAAGTGTGGCTATGGTACATAGTGCAGGTATCTATTTAACAATATTTTGGTTTGGGCAGAGTCTTGGTCTCACCCCTGTGGATACAGATGTTCACATCAGGTAGTGTCACAGACATCTCATGAAATAAAAGTCATAATAGTGATACAGTAGGGAGATAGCTTGCAGACTCCTGATGTAGCAAATAATTAAGCAGTAACAGAGCAGCTTGGTGGAGAAAGAGACTCTCAGTGGGGCCTTGAAGGTCAAGAACCTGGCCAAAGAGGAATGTATGGGTGAATTATCAGGTAGAGACCATGGTGTGAACCCAACCACTGGAACTTGGATTCATCTGTGTTAAAATTCCACTCACCACTCACCTAGAGTCTTCATGTCTGGACAGAGTAGATTTAGTACATTCTTGAGAACTTGGACAGTCAAAGTGAGAAGGCAGACCTGCTGGATTTGTGCCATATGATAGGGAGACGTTTTCTCTGAAAAGCACAGAGACATGAAGGGAAATGCCTCAACCACATGAACCCAGTGCTGTTCAAATACACAGTGTTTTCAGCCATTCAACAAGGTGTATGCTTTCTCTTTCCTTCCAGTATGCTGGCTTTTTAGTATCATACAGAAGCACGTTCCCATGGTTCAGAGGGTTTCAATGCAGACCCTGTAGGTAGAGAACAATGTAACATTGAGTTTTGCAAGAGAGATTTTTCATGATTAGATTCTGTATTGCATGGGCATAACCTTTGTGTCCCCTTACTATCTGTCATAATAGTTTTTTAAAAATAATTTGAGGAAATGTTTCTCTGGAAACTGAATGATTTATTCTTGTCTGGGTTAGCCAAACATCTCCTTAAGTGGATTTTGACAAGCTCTGAGCTTTTGCTACTTACAAAAAGTCCTTCCCTTGGGCATTTTAATAGATCCCAGTGTCAGAGAAGGAACAGGTACTTTATTAGGTGACAACTATAACCATATTCGACATGCTCACAGGCATGAGTGTTGGGTACAAAATGGGACACTTCTATGTGAATGGAGGGACACTTGGAAGTTTGACCCTAACATTAAAGTCTCTGTTATCACCAGAATGGGATCAAATTAGGACAGAGCAGGTGGTTGTCTTGGGCATCCCTTTTCTGTTCTACAACCTAAAAGAGAATAGACACCTCATGGTATATTTCTGTTCTAATTTTGATGTAGTTAAAACTATTAAATGATTAGATGAAGAGATATGGCTATTTGAGAGACAAGTCATACTCTCACCAGACCCTGAATTCATCTGTGTTAAAATTCGTTCTATCAACTCAAAGTCTTCAACCTCCAAGTCAGGTAACTGAGGATTCGCAAGCTTGATGGTGGGGCTGCTCTATCATGATTGACATGTGATGTCAAAAAGCCAGGCAGATTTTAGACTATTATCAATGAAGCACTTTACCATGGGTTTAAGAAAAGCTCATAAATGAAGCCAACATAAGTGTTCCCAAGGCAGAGCTGAATCAAGTATGAGACAGCAAGAACTGCAATATGGGTAAGGAAAGGATTTTACAGGGCTTGACAGGGGTATTTGTGATGTAGACATATCTCTGGCAGTTGTGTTGCCATGGATTCCTTAAGATGTTTAACCTTCCATGTGCCATGTTGTGCAATTTTGTCTCATCCCTTCCATCAGAAGGCTTAATAGAAGGGTGTGCCTTGGCTATGGCTAGCTGGCTAAGCAGAAAGACAATGGAATACACCCTGGAAGTCATTCTTTTTTTCATGCAGTAGAGACACTTGGAATTTTCATTGGTTTCCTCACTACTCTAAAGGAATACAATTTCTCTATTCTAAGTAGGTAAGACATGGTATCATTGTACTTATTTGCATTTACATTGCATTTGTATACATATAAGTCATGGTCTTTAGAGTAATAGAGCAATAGAATAAATATGTATTGCAAAGGAGGTTTACTAGATTGGTTTGCATGATGCATGCTTTGTACTTCAACAATGGCTGACTGTCTTTACTCTAGAGAGTCCCAGAACTTGGTATCTGCCTAATCCATGAAGCTAGATGGTGCACCAGAATCCCAAAATATATGATTCTGAAGAGCCATGGGTCTTAAGTCCACTTTATTAGTCCAAAACAACTGGTATCTAGTGTCTGTGGCAACTGGAACAGAGGGGACAGCCATGCAATGAATATAGTCACTATTAGGGAGCAAAGGCACTAGGCAAAAGCAACTGGTTTTCCTCTCAGGACTGTTCTGACACCAAGATTGATCTTCCCTTTCTCAGTAAATCCTTCCTAGAAATGCCTCACTGCTCTGCTCAGGGACAGTTTACGTACTTGAGCCCCATATCCAGTTAAACAGACAACCAAAATTAAATACCACATCTATACATTAAAATTTACACATTTATGAGTGCATGGGTTTGTGTGTGCAGAAATGGCTAATCACACATTATCTGTCTAAAAACACTACTGGAATCTGCAAGGTCAAAACAACATTTTTTTTTTCTGTATCCAATGAACTGCTCTGATGCCTCTTGGAAACCTAGATACAAGGTACTTTAAAGATCTAATTATGCTACTTCAAAGCATTTCTCTCTTTCTTCTGAGATCAGGGTCTCAGTTAGCATGCCCATGACAATGGAAAGACATTAAAAATACTTAACCTTGGGTATTTACCTCCATAAAAATGTTCTGTTTAATAAAGTCTGTCATTTCTTCCTCCTCCAGAGATAATAAAGAAATGCAAAAAGTCACTTCCCTGGGGACGGATCAATTAGGGCAGACATGGTAGGGAGGTGCCCGTCAAAGTGTACTGAGGCTGTAGGAAATGATTAGGTTAAGAACAGGCATCTGCTTGTGTCTGCTCATCAAAGCAAAGGAAAAGATAGCAGAGTAAATTGTGGAAATGTATAAAATTCGCAGTGATTAGTTTTCGTAATGTTTTGAGAGGTAATTTCCATTTCCACTAAGTGGAAGCACTTAAGAGTTTCACTGTGTAGGGGCGGGGAGAGACATTTATTTCTCAAATGAATCAATCTAATTTCTTTTCATGGTCCATTAAAGTGCACCTAAATATCAAATATGCCTGTTTTCGTGGAGAATGCTAAGCAGGTAAAACACTCATCTCTTAGGCTCTGATCCAGCTAGGGTCTGAGAACTGCCAGCTCAAGGTTGACAAAGTGGCTGCCTGCTTTAATCCTTGGAAATTCAAAGAGGTATTACAATCCATTACCATACAATCTACTCAGCTGCAGCCAGGTCAAATCAGCAGTTTGAGAATAACAACAGTCAGTGTTTCCTTACCTCTGCCCCTACTCACTGTGAAAACCTGCTCTGCCAGCTGCCCAGGGACTCAGCTTTTGTGTCAAGTTAGCATCTCATTGCTCTTGAGATGGCATCTTAAAGCTTCCTGGGTTCATGGCCTGCTTCAAGAGTTTCTTTACATCATCTGTCACTTCACTTGCTTTGATCGACAGTTGCCCCTGCTCCTGGTGTCCATTCCATTTTGGATGTTGTCTTTTCCTTTCCAATGTTCCATTTTGCTGTATTAGATAAGCAGAAATACTGCTTGTGGTCCCCATAAGCAGACTGTACAAGGGTGATCATTCCTGTTAGCATGAGTGGCCCGCACCTCAGTGTCCTTCATACGATTTGTAAAAGCAGGCTTGATCCCTCCCACATGTGGCTATGCGAACCACATCTATCCTACTGAAGCTTGTTTTCTCTAACTAGAAGCCATGTTTTTACTATGGAGGACCACATGCAGGGCACAACATTTGTTCTAAGGTCTAATCTTTCCAGGAAATTTGAATCTTGCTCCCTTACTTCCCCAATAAAAATTCTGCCCTGGGCTTGTAGTTATTAATGTAGAAGCTTAGAGGCTCAGCTCCCCAGCCTCTAGGAGAAGATAAAATGTGACATGAAGCACATGCTGGCAGCTTATGGACTATGCTAGTCTTGTTTTTCTTTCTTTCTTTCTACCCAGCTTCTGACTGCCCCTGTAACCTCACTGAGGATAAACCCTTAATAAATTACTGATACCCACAGCTTTGTCTACCCTTTTACCAATAGAGTCTAGAAGAGGAAACTTCTAGGTACAGAGAACTAGGAGTTGCCAGATTTTAGTTCAACTGACTCATTCCAATCTTGTGACTTTCATATAGCTCTGTACATATGGAATAATTATTAGGAAAGATCCTACATAGCCAAAGATCCATTAATTTGGTATATGTAGTTGATAGATTTCTTGGGAGTCCAAATATTCACAAGAATATACTAAGACACCATATGTGCATATCACCACCACACTTCATCAAACAGGGACAATTCTCTCTCTCTCTCTCTCTCTCTCTCTCTCTCTCTCTCTCTCTCTCT